>CM052806.1:31024168-31115824 GCA_028533885.1 Nasua narica
GCGGCTGCAGGGAGCCGGCCCCTCCCCCCGCGGTCTCTCTTCCCGTCGCTTTGGAATCACTTTTCCAAACGTCCTACCTTTCCGAAGGTGGTCGATTTTCTGCTCCTAGAATTGCTCTTCTTCCTCTCTTCTCCCTCCTGTTGAGTATGCTGGCTTTTAAAATGATTTATTAACTATCTAGATGAACTTCTGGGTTCCGGCTCTATCTCAACCTCCTACTTCTCCGCCATCTTGCTCCTCCAAGCTCCATCTCACAGCTTTGACCAAGGTTCCGTACCATGCTCTAGGCAATTCTGTGTACTTCGTCAATCCAGTTGGTCTCTGGATTAACTCATGCTGTCTAATATGTAGTGCATAACACATTTACTGCTCTCCTTTGACTTTAGATTCATACTACTTAGTATGTTTCTACTGTATGTTTCTCCTTTTAAAATTTTTTATTTGGGCGTATTTATTGTATATTTCAATATTACCTGGTGAAAACCTAAAAAGAAAATGTTGTAAATTATTTGAAAACCTGTAATTTTTTTGATGCTTGGTAGAACGTAACTCGCCAAAAGTAATATAGTTAAAAAGTGAGAAAAAAGTTCAGTTCTTATTGTCAGGTCCTGCATTATGTAAAATATAATTTAAATAGTTTAGATTCTGTTCTTTTGACTCAGCAGGTTTATCTACTTACAATTCATTTTTAATCAGAACATACTAAATGATGCTTTTCTTGGAGATCCTTAAAAGAGCCTGATGTCTATTGGCTCATGTAAAGTTATGGAAAAAATAGTTTTAAACTTGAAATTATAAAGTTATTAGAAAAAATAATAATTAGTTCCAAAGTGATAAAAGACTGGTCATATGCCTGTGGCAAGAAAGTAGGAATCTCTAGATAGTAGGATACTAATTAAAAGTTATACAAACTACCTTCCATTTATTTTAGGATATATAATTTAGTTTTCTGTGATGTTGTTTTGCCAGAGATGTCCCAAATGTAGACATTTGACTCAATCTCTTATGTTCTATCTCTGTGGACAAGGAGAAAAATGTGTTGGAATTAGAGTATAGTCAGAGGATAGGTACAATCATACCTGATTCTGTTACAAATTATAAGTATTAATTTTTATAAATTATAAATATTATTTGATGTATTCACTGATATTTCTTTATGCACTCAGTACTAGGAATAATTGTCTTTCTCTGGTAACTACCTTTCCTCCCATGAAGCCAGACCTCAGAGATTCAGATTCTGGCTTAATCACTTAGATGTGAAATGGAAGATGTGTTTATGGAAGTGTTTAAATCTCCCTGTGCTATAGTTTCTTCATTTATAAAATGGGCATCATAATAACACCTCCCCCATATATTTGAGATAAGTATTAAATGAGTTAAAACATGCAATGACTGCCTAGAAAAAGTTGAAATTGAATGAAATATTAGTGATTATTATTTTCTTCTGAAAACTCTCATTCCTTCTTAGGTGTTCATGCAGATTGTTAGAAAACTGAGAGTCAGTTTTATAGCCATTTCTAACAAAAGCACAGGATCTGATAGTCTGCAGAGGAAACAATTGTTACTGGTTTCTCTTTTTAGTTCTTCCGGAAGTACCAATATAAGTCTTCTCTTCATTTCTTGATTTTTCAGTTTTTGATGAAAATTTAATGATTGCTTGTGATAAAACTCACCAATCAGGGTTTTTTTGCAATTAAAAACTTTTTCAAGAGTTTATGATTTCTAACTTAAAGATATTTGAGGTTATGATTTTGATACTTACTTTATATTATATGGCTACAGTTGTCTTAGGTAGTTTTTCTATAAGTTCATTCAAAAATTAGAACCAGTAAGTCGTTTCTATAATGTTATGGTTATGAAAGTATTACTCAGTCTGGAATCAAGTATGACTGAATTGATAGGAAATGAAAAGTAATTTTATGTTATTCAATCTGTGTCACTTTTCAAGGCATAAAGGTTCTAATGGAAGCTGACTTAATTTATTTCTAGCCTTCTCGATTTCCTCTGGGTCATACATAGCTGCCAGGGTGCTTACATGTCTGAAAATGTATTATTTGGCCCTCAAATATAGGTAGGTATAGTATTTGAATTCAAAATCCTTTTCTTTCAGTATTACAAAGATATTTTCCATTCTCTTTTAATATCTACAATTGGTAAAGAGAGATTTAGTATTAATCTGATTTGTAGTCCTTGATGGTTTTCTGTTTTGGATTTTTTGCCCTCTTAATTTGGTTTTTGAAGTTTTTAGCAGGCTATCACTAGATCTGTGTTTGCTTGTCTGTTTGTTTTGCTTGGAACTCCATCTGAACACTTGAATTTAGGAAAATTTTCTATTATTTTGTTATTTTCTTTCTTTATTATTCATTGTCTTGATCTTCTCTTCTCAAACTAATATTAAATGGGGATTAGATACCTTGGCCATAGCCTCTAGCATCTTCTTTTCTCTCAGGATCTCCATTTGTTCACATTTTTGTTAATGTATTCTAAGAGTTTTCTCAATTTAATCTTCCAGATTACCAATTTATTTGTAAGCCATGGCCTTTATTTCTTCTTTTTTTTTCAGGTGTTCTGACCCATTCTCGATTTCCTTTTGTTACTTAAAGCTTTGTCCTCTCTTGTCCAAGCTTGAGAGTTATTCAACTTCCTACTCGAGATCTTCATGTGGCATTCAAATTTAATTTAATTTTGTATGGCACATCAGATGTAATATGTTCAAATTATTATCCTTTATTTGTACAATTCTCTGTCTTGTACCCTTGTCCAAAGAAAAAAAATCATACGATCTTAACTTGGCTGATGCTCTCTTATCAAATCTCAGTCCAAAAATCACTCTTCCGGTGAATCAATTATTCTTATAGTATGATATTTATGTTGTCCAAACACCAAGTCAATTTCTATCACATGACCATGTTTTCCACATCACATCCTCAAAGCAATGATCCTCTGATGATCCTCTCTTCCTGGTATTACTTCTTGTGTTCAATTTTCCACCACATTGACTCCTGACTAGCCTTGATGTTTAGTGAAGGAAGTAGTGATGTGTGACTTCTGAGGCTAGGCTATAAAAGGCATATGGCTTCTACCTTGGTCTTCTGGATCACTAGCTCTGGAGAAATCCAGCTGCCACATTAAGAAGACATTCAGAGAGCTTTCTGAAGAGGCTTACACAAGGAAGAACTTAGGCCTGTCAACAGCCAAAGCCAACTAGCCAGCTGTGTGAGGGTGGCACATTGGGGTGAGATCTTCCAGCCTCAGTAAGACCTTGAGATGCTTGCATCCCCCATCAACATTTGATTGAACTTAGTGAGAAGCCCCAAGCCAGAATTGCCTAGTCAAGCATCTCCTGAATTCTTTACTCAGAAAGCTTTGGAAGATAAAATGTATGTAAATTTTGAGGTAATTTATGATATAAGTTAGAATAAAAGAGAGGACATCATTATAAACCTAACAGATATTCTAAGGATTAACCAGTATTATGAAGAACTTTATGCTGATAAATACAACTTAGAATAAATGATTGAATTTCTTAGAAAACAATACTATAAGAGTATTGTTTTACTCACTCAAGAAAAAATAGTGTGTGTGTGTGTGTGTGTACATGTACACATGAAGATGAATTTAGAGTTTAAGCTTTCCAACAAAGAAAATTCCAGTATCAATTTGTTTGGTGAATCTTAGCAAACTTTAGAGGGAAAAATAACATGACTTCTATATAAACTTTTCCAGAACATAGAAGAGAGGACACATCTCAACTACATTTATGAGGCCAGCATTACATATTAAATCATATTAAAGTCAGAAAAAGACATTAAAACAAAAGTCATTACATACCAGTATTGCTCATGAATGTAGATACAGAATTCCTTAGCAAAAATTTAACAGATTGAGGTCAGAAATATATAAAAAGGCTAATCCATTGTGGCTAAATGACATTTATTTTTAGAATGCATGTTTGATTTAATGATTGAAATTCAACCTATGGAATTTTCCATACTGATAGAAGAATGGAGAAAAATCATAGGTTCATATGCTTATCTCAGTAGATGGAGACCCCCCAAAAAACTCAGGAAACTTGAAATATAAGGGAATTTCATCAGTGTGATAAATAAAATCTAAGTGAAATCTATAGCTAATATCATACTTAATGATAAGAGACCAAATGCTTTCTCTCTAGTATAAGTACAGTGTCAGTGTGTCCACTTTTCACCACTTCCTTCAGCATTGTCCTGAGGCTCATAACTAGGTCAGTGAGGCAAGAATAAGAAATGGAAAGCAATAGATTGAAAAGGAAGACGTAAAACTCTTTATTCATGGATGAGAAGGTCATCTATGTTAGAAAGACCTAAGGAATCTATCAAAGATGCTTCTAGAACTATTAGTGAGTGAGTCAAGCAGGATTACAGGGCATAGGTTGATGTACAGAAATCAGTTCTGTTTGGTATACTTGCAACAAGAAGGAATTGAAAATTCAGACTAAAAATAACATTTATGTTAGCATTGAAAACATGAAATACTTAAGGATAACCTGACAAGGTATGTTGACAACTTCAACAAAATATTTCTGAGAGAAAATAAAGACTACCTAAATGATGAAGCAATAGACCACGTTCATGGACAAGAATACTCAGTATTCTTAAAATTTCAATTTTCTCTAAATCTGCAAACTAAGGACAATCTCAGTGAAAATCTCAGCAACGCTTTTTGTAGACATTAATATTTTTTAAAAAGAACAAATTTGGAGAACTTTCATTGCCACAAAGCTACACTAATCACAGCAGTCTGGTTTAGGCATATAGATAGAAATCCAGTTTAATGGAACAGAAAAGAGTTCCAATATCAGCCTGCACAGACACGAACAATTGATTTTTGACAAATGCACCAGAAGAATTCAGTAGGGGAAATTATAGTTTTTTCAATACATGGTACTGGGAACATTGAATAACAGCATTAAAAAAAAAAAAGAATGAGAACACTTGACCATTGTCCCACAGTATATACAAAAATTAATTCAAGATTGATCATAGATCTAAGTGCAACAATTGAAACCATAAAATTTCTAGAAAAAACAGGCAAAAATCTTTATGACCTCGGGTTAATCAAAGATCTTTTAAGACACAAAAGCAAGAAATAAAAGAGAAAGACATGATAAATTAAACTGCATCAAAATTTAAAACATTTGTTCAAAAAAATCCTTAAGAAAATGGAAAAGCAAGCTAAAGACTGAGTATTTGCAAAAACAATTATCTGATAGAGGACTGTTAGTTGGAAGATATGAAGAACTCTTATAATTCAATAAGAAGATGTATAATCCTATTAAGAATGTGCAAATCAATTAAAAAGACACTTTACCAAGGAAGATATACAGTTAAGCACATGAAATACTGCTCAACATCATTAATCATTGGTGAGATGCAAATTAAATCCACAATGAGATACTACTACACACCCACTAGTATGGCTGAAATTTAAAAGACTGTTAATACTAGGCATTGACAAGGATGTGGAGCAAATTTAACATTCATTCGTTGTCAGCGGGAATGCAAATTAGCACAGCCATTTTGCAGAATAGTTTGGCAAGTTCTTATAAAGTACTTGCCATATCAGCCAGCAATTCTATTCATAGCTGTGTATTTAAGAGCAATAAAAACATATATCTACCCAAAGACTCATACTTACATGTTCATAGGAACTTTGTTCATAATAGCTAGAAACAACTCAAATGCCCTTTAACTGATAAAGGATATACAAATTTTATTGTATCCTGTGTAATGAAATATGTCTCAGCAATGCTAAGAAACAAATTACCAATATATTCAACATAATATTTGACTGTCAGAACTATTATATTGACTAAAGAAGGCAGACAGAAAAGCCTTTATACTGTACTTTAAACCATAAGCATTTAAGAGGCATTTTTGAGGCAATGAAAATGTGCTATACTGTGGCTACTGTATTTGTGACACAACTGTATATATATTTGTGAAAACTCATTTAATTAGACAGCTTAAATTTGGTGAATTTTATTGTATATTAATTTGATCTCAATAAAACCAATTTTTAAAAAATGTATGTTAATAGTTACAATTAACTTAAAAAGCACCATGATAACTAATTATATTGATAGGAATGGAAATCTGGAAAAGAGGACAATGTCTACTTAAGAAAGGCAGATGTAGTCAAACAATTTCCTCAGTAATATGTATATGTTATTATGCTATATACTTCTGTTTTAAAAATACTTTCCATTATTAATTTTTTACCAGAAAAAAATAATATTTATATTCTTGTCTGGACACTTTCCTTTATTCAGACATGAATTTGCAACATAACTTTTAAGAACTCATGTGTTTTTGGATGTTACAGCTTTAAGTGGAACCTTTCTGATCTTGTTCACCACAATGTAAATGACATAGTGTACCTATTGTTGTAAAACGTATTGCCCTAAATTTAGTGACTTGAAACAACAAACTTTTTATCTCACAGTTTATGGAATCTGCTTTCCAGCTTTTTCATGAGAGCCTCTCTACAGGGATGGCTTACAACATGGAAACTGGATTTCCCAGAGGGAGTGATCCAAGAGAGTATCCAAGATGGAACCTGTCATCTTTTCATAACTTAATATCCAAAGTGACATTCTGTCAGTGTTGTATTTTATTTGATAAAGAGTTAACAGGTTCCTCTTTACAATCCCTAAACATTAGAAGCCAGAGATCACTTGGGTGGATCTTAGAGGCTGCATATTATGTAATGATCAATAACTGGTTGGATGGATGGATGGACAGGAAGTCTGATTAATTTATACCACAATATAAATCATTTGTTTAATGAATACCCTCTCTTAAGAAGAACCCTGAAAAAAATTGAGACTATTGAGAAAAGACTGACCAGGATGGTGAGAGATCTAAACATTTTTTCCTTGTATATATATAAAAATTAAAGATTCTTCCAACTTTTACCTAAAATAGAAGATTTCAAGAAGACATAGTAACAATTGTGAAATATTTGAGAGAGTGAACTGTGGGAAAAGACTTAGATATTCTTTTTAACTCCAGACAGTTATCCTAGTACTGGAGGACAGCAGTTACAGGAAAATGATGTTACAGGAGAGAGATTGTGCTTCAATATGAGAAATTCCTAATAAACTGTATATTTGCTCTTCAGTGTCATTTACATTAAACTTTAAATGCTTTCTGGCAAGTCCTGCTACTTATGGTCAATAACATTCATCCCGCTTTTATCCTTAGCATATGTGTATAGTGAGTTTTTGACATTGAGCCATAGGACACTTCTGGAGATGATGATTTGGTAGGAATTCTAGTTACGCATAATAAAAACTAAATTAATCTGAAGGTCTTAAATATTTCCCTGTCCTTTTTGGAAAAGGTTATAATACTCAAAAGAAAATATAAATGCATGTTGATTTTTTTAAATAAACATGCACTTGTTTATTTTGGGTTTATACCTGGATGTGCAATTGCTAAATATGAAAGTTTTTTCCAGATTTTTTACCTAAAATCATTGGTTTTCCATTTGAAGATTTCCATTTGAACTACATTAAATCTTGAAATGTTTTTGCTTCATTCACATCATTTTATTTATTTTTGTAATTAAATTTTATTTTTTCAGTGTTCCAAGATTCATTGTTCATGTGTCACACCCAGTACTCCATGCAATATGTGCCCTCCTCAATATCCACCACCAGGCTCGCCCAACCCCCCACCCTCTCCCCTCCAAAACCCTCAGTTTGTTGCTCAGAGTCCACAGTCTCTCATGGTTCATCTCCCCCTCCAATTTCTCCCAATGTACCCCCCCTTTCCTTCTCCCAATGTCCTCCATGTTCTTCCTTATGCTCCACTTGTACATGAAACCATATGATAACTAACTCTCTCTGCTTGACTTATTTCGCTCAGCATAATCTCTCCCACTCCAGTCCATGTTGATATAAAAGTTGGATATTCATCCTTTCTGGTGAAGGCTTAATATTCCATTGTATATATGGACGATATCTTCTTTATCCATTCATCTGTTGAAGGGCATCTTGGCTCTTTCCACAGTTGGAGGTTTTGCCCCCATTACAGTACAAGGGGAAATTGAGAGTTTCACTTTTTATCAGAATCTTGATTTTGTGGTTGTGTGTAATTGAGTGTCATTTGTAATGGAGGGCAGTGAGCGCACCGCCATATTCATGGGAATTCTCAGTCCTTACAGATTTTGTGTTTACATTACTCCCTTATAACCATAAGACAAGAGGAATGGGACCATGAATATTACAACTTTTAAATTATTTAAATTATTTTCAATTATAACTACTTGTGATAGAAGATTAAAAACTGGAAATTTCAAAAAAATGTTTTAAAAGGGACTTTGGCTTAATGAGACATTTTCTGGGGCCAATATATACAGATTAGCATTCAAAAATTTTTCCTTTAAATATTTGTATGCATAACTATTTAAACCTGAAATATCAAAGTTAGCTTTCAAATCAAGAAAAGTCACTTCTTGAGAAGGTATAGCATTTTTGGAAAATATTTAAGTTTATCACTATTATGTAGTATATAGTCTTTGAAGTGGCATGTGTTAGGCAATTATTTTTTAAAGAATTTAACTATTTTTGTTCTATATTAAAATATGGTGGTAGAACAAAGTTCTTATGATTAAGATTGGGTTGTATATAAAATTCATTTCAAAGAAGTAATGCTTACAGTTAGGTTTAAATATTTAAGGTCTAGCTTTTAAAAGCAAATAGGTTGATGACGGGGGGAGGTGGGCGGGTGATGGGCTAGATGGGTGATGAGTATTAAGAAGGGTACTTGCTCTGATTAGCCCTGGGTGTTATATGTAAGTGATGAATCGCTAAATTTTAGTCCTGAAACCAATATCACACTATATGTTAACTAACTAGAATTTAAATGAAAATTTGAAACCAAAAAGAAAAAAAGCAAACATCTTCCTAGATGAATTTAAAAATTTTAAATGCTAAATATAGAGTATGCTATATTAATCTAAATTGCAATATAGAAAGGAAAAATATGTAAAAGTACCCAAATATAAGAAGAGGCAAAAGCTTTGCTGTGTAGGACTTTAACCTCTAGATACTAACAGCAAATCTCAGCGAAAGCAACTAAATATGCATTTAGTACTATTCAAGTATAATTAAGTCAAATACTTTAAAAGCTATCAAGTTCAAAGTAAGACCATAAAATGTGATCAAATATAGTAAAAAATGAGACACTGCCTACAAAATATTTAAAAGTACCATGCATGGGGTCTTATGAGCCAAGACTCCGATATAATGAGAGTAGGTGATGTCTATCTATTTTTCTTTTTGTTTTTTAGGTGTATCTTACAGATTTTTGGTGTATGCACAAAAGTATTTGTTACAGAATAAAAGAATTGATTTTGCAAGAGCTAATAACTATACCCTGTTGTAGCTTTTTCTTTTTTAGACTTGATTAAGTCTACATTAAAAATTCTTTAATATAAAAAATTTGAAGTTTTGACATCATTTAAGTGCCATTTTTGGCTAGTATATTACTTCTATTATCATAAATGTCTGCAAAACAAGGCAGTCATAACTCATCATTTTTCAGCAAACCTCTCACATCATTTACACTGAATATGTAAGATCTTTATAACTTCAATTCAGCAAACTGTAAATGCAATTTTATAGTTGTTTAGTTTTTGTTTGACAGCTCACCAGAGAATTCAATAAACTAATCCAATGAATCCTGCATAATCTCGTCATTTAAACTCTAAAGGACAGTGCATGGACACTTCTTGGTCTGATAATAAATGAAAGGAAAAGGAAAAACTGATTTATCTGTCTTTACCTATTGTATCTCAGCCTGAGGGAGACAGGGGACAGTTCTTATTGAAATAATTCAAATCAAAACAAGATAATTGTTTGAAACACTAAAAACAAGTCATGCTGAACACATAAGCCCTCATTTTATATTTTAGGTTTAGCCTTTATTTGTCAATTATTACCTTAGAAAATACCAAATTTTTAATTTTTTAAAAAAATTTTTTTAAAGATTTTATTTATTTATTTGACACAGAGAGAGAGAGATCACAAGTAGGCAGAGAGGCAGGCAGAGAGAGAGGGGGAAGCAGGCTCCCCGCTGAGCAGAGAGCCCCATGCGGGGCTCGATCTCAGAACCCTGAGATCATGACCTGAGCCAAAGGCAGAGGCTTTAACCCACTGAGCCACTCAAGTGCCCCCCGAATTTTTAATTTAAATGTCTATTACAGTTTGGCTCCTGTTATCTCATCCTTTATAGCTAAAAAACAAAAAGATCAATCCATTCCTGTGGAAGCAAAGTAAACACATTTAGAGAGTAACAGGAAAACATACTGTCTTCTTAAAGGATTTTAAAGGCTGATTTGACTACAGGCATGTCATTTCAGTCAAAGATAATGTCTAAAATATAAATTGTAATTGTGCATAAGTATTAGTTGATTTGGTCACATGTGTTTAGAGGGACTGATTGTTGCTGACTTTATTAATTGTTAGAGTTTCGAAGACTTTAAAAATTCGGTTTAACGGGATCATAGGTCCTATACTTTCATATTTTGACAGTAACTAAGATTAAGGTTCTCAGAATTTCGGTGCAAGTATTTTACCTTTTTACTGTAGTTGACTCTCAAAAACATCTCTGTTTTCAAAGCTAGTGTGATTCAAATAAGAGGTGATTGGGACAGTGTGCGCAGATAGTGCTT
This sequence comes from Nasua narica, assembly GCA_028533885.1. Classification (NCBI taxonomy): domain Eukaryota; kingdom Metazoa; phylum Chordata; class Mammalia; order Carnivora; family Procyonidae; genus Nasua; species Nasua narica. The sequence goes on from CM052806.1 coordinate 31,034,888, forward strand.
AAAAATGCGTTCACCCCCTCTAGCTATTAATATATTATCCAGGTAAAAACAACAGTAAACATTTGTTAAATACTCTCTAGGCCCTAGGTCCTTAGTTAAGCTTTTTATATGTATTATGTAATATTTACTTAAGTTATTATATTCATTTTATGACAAGCTGGAAACTAAGGATTAGAAATGTTGATACATTCAAGGTCACAGAGCCAGAAAGTCATGTTTCTGGTTTAGTGAATTTGTCCTGTCATAGTCTTTTTCCCCATTACAGACACTTTTAACCCCTAAGTTTTACTATCACAGCATACCCATAGTGTGAATGTATAATTGAAATAAGAACCTAACTTTAAATTTTGCATTTTCTGCTCAATTCTATATGTGCTAGATTGTACACATACTGTTACAGGAGGCCATTTATAAACACAGCTGAAAAATGGACCCAACATTTAAGAACATACAGAAAGGTAATTAGAATGTTACACATTTTCCAAGTGGGAGATTTTATCACTTTCATCATCACGGTAATAGTGCCTCATGTCCTTGCAGGTCTATACCACATTTTATTCTTTTATGCCTCCTTCAGACATCTGAAGTGGATACAATTTTCACATGAGGAAAATAAGGTGTGGATAATAGTTTAGTTCCACCTCTGGATGCTTTCCCTCTGAACCATACTTCTCAGGATGCCATTCTACTCATGCACGTATGAACTCTAAGTTACCCCGTATTACAAGGCTTTAAAGATGTGTGTAGCTAGGTGCTGGGTCACTACCCTAAACAGCCGCCTGAATGAAGAGTTGTGTACTTTAACATAGTGCTTTGAAAAGTATATCTCATGAGATGGATTGTCTATTTTATATTCGATTAGAAATCATTTTTATTTCAAAAGACATTAAAGTGATTTTGAATACAAACTAATATTGGGCAAATAGTGAATAATGTTAAATTGCAGGGACCAACTCAGAAAACCACACTGTGATTTGAGCAACTGTGCCTTCTTGGTTTAAAATATTGGTTCCTTATGCAATGTGGGACAATTCTTATTTCCTCTGGAATTTCGATTATACGTGTATTTGTTGCTTTCAGTTTTAGCATCACAAATAATTCTGGCTTGGAATTAGAGATCATGTTTTGAGGGCAGGAAGAAACTTGCACGTCATATTGGAGTTTTGATTTATTATATAATTCTATAATTTATTATTCTATGATATGCTCTAATCTTATAATTTGGGCTTTAGAAATAATCTTCTGCTTTAAAATTTCTCACAAGGTCTTTCTTAAGACTCCCTTATTCACCTGGAGTCATCAGCAGTGGTTCTAACTTGTTGGCAAATGAACCAAATCTTATCTTTTTCTTTCCCTGAATTGTGTTCAGAGTAATTTTAAACACTTGCCTTGCAGAGGAAATAAACTTCTCCATTCTTAGGGAAAACTGTTCAACTAAAAGATCTGACAATGTAATTCTCAAATGAGTTTAAAGAATTTATGGCTTAAATGAATCTAAATTCTAATTTACCTTTTACTTTGAGCTTGGCTGCTGTTTTCAGTTAATAGCGTTTTGTACATTAATTGCTTCCTTCAAATTCCTGTCAGCTTTATAATAGGTAAGTGATACTTCCTCAAACCCCACTCTGTTATGCATTTGAAGAAACATAAAAGATCCATCTAGGTTTTCTTAAATCTCTCATTCTAGGATCTGAGTTCCTTAATTGCTTTATATTTATGTCCCTAGACATCATTTCTGACTTTTAGACTGTTAACCAAAAATATAATGAATTCAAGATAGTCCTTATATGTCTAGATTAGTTGGGCATGGTAAAGGCTTGATGTACCTTCCATCACAGAAACTGAATATCTCCAAATGAAATAGAAAAGTAAACAAACAGGTAGGAAAAGAAATAAAAATGTCTTCATTGTGGATATGATCTTATATTTGGAAAATTCTAAGGAATCTATAAAAGTCTACTATGATTAATAAGTGAGTTTAGCAAGGTCACAAAATACAAGGCCGATATTCAAAAGTCGATTATATTTCTGTATTCTAGCAACAAACAATTAGAAACAAATTTAAAAATCAGTACGACTTACAGTAACTTGAAAAAACATGAAATAGAGATGAATTTAACAAACTGTAGCTACAACTTTGCACTGAGCGTTGTAGTTTATTGCTGAAAGAAAGTAAAGAAATGCAGAAATGCACCATGTTCATGGATCAGCTCAATATTATGATGTCAGTTTTCCACACATTTGTGTGGAACCTAGAGATTCAAATTTCCAATTCTAGATTTCAATCGAGAGACTGAAAGCAATCCCAAATCAAACATCATTGGACTTTTAAAAGAAATTGATGAGCTGATTGTAAAATTTATGTGAAAATACAGATAACTGGGGCACCTGAGTGGCTCAGTGGTTAAAGCCTCTGTCTTCGGCTCAGATCATGATCTCAGGGTCTTGGGATCAAGCTCGAATCAGGTTTCCTGCTCAGCAGGGAGCCTGCTTTCCCCTCTCTCTGCCTGCCTCTCTGCCTGCTTGTGATCTCTCTCTCTCTCTCTCTCTCTCTCTCTCTGTGTCAAATAAATAAATAAAATCTTTTTTTTAAAAAAAGAAAATACAGATAACTTTGAATAGTCAAAATAGTTTTGGAAAAGATATACAGAGTTGGAAAATTCACACCACTCAGTTTCAAGAGTGATTATATAGTAATTGAGGTAGTGGTTTTCGCACAAGTTTAAATACATCAATGGAAGAGATTGGAAAAGTCCCAAAATTCAGCCCACAAGTATCTAGTCAACTGATTGTCAACAAATACGCTAAAGTAAATCCAATGGCAGTAATAAATAGTCTTTTCAATAAATGGTCTGGAAACAACTAGTTCTCCATGTGGAAAACCATGAAACTCCACCCTTACCAAACATCATGCATGAAAATTAATTTGAAAGATATAGATCTAATATAAAATCAGAACATTAACACTTCAATAGAAAAATAGAGATCTTAAAAATCTTAAATGAGGCAAACTTAGGTAGGGGAAAAAAAGGCACAAATCTTTTAAAAAGTTGTAAACTGGACTTCCTTGAAAGACACAATTAAGAGGAGGTAGTGGTGCGTGGGTAGCTCAGTCCATTAAGCATCTGCCTTCGGCTCAGGTCATGATCCCAGGGTCCTGGGATCAAGCCCCATGTCGGGCTCCCTACTCCCTGCTCAGGGAAACTGCTTCTCCCTCTACCTGCCACTCCCTATGCTTTTGCTCTCTCTCTCTCTCTTTGACAAATAAAAAAATAAAATCTTTAAAAAAATTTTTTAAAAAGAAAATTAAGAGGTAAATCAAAGACCAGGAGAGGATAATAAACAGAGATACACAGACGTAATTTGTGTGTATGTATCTATGTGTATTAATTATGTACAGTATACATAGATGAAGATATGCATCTAGAATATGTAAAGAACTATTACAGCACAATAATAAAAAACTAGACAACCCAGGTTTTTTTTTTAATTGGCAAAAGATTTGAAAAGATGTTTCGCTGAAAAAGATATAAGAATGCTCAGTAAGTGCATGAAAAGACACTTAACGTCATTGGTTATCAAAGCATTGGACTTAAAACTATTATAAAGGTACCATTAGATATTCAGAGGAATGGCTAGAATTCTAAAAGACAGTACCAAGTGTTGGTTAGGATGTAAAGCAATGTAAATTTCCTTACATTGCTAGCAGGAATATAAAATGGCACGACGACTTTGAAAAATAATTTGGCAATTTCTTTAAAAGTTGAACATACACTACTGTAGAATATCAATTCCACTATTAGTTATTTGTCCAAGAGAAATGAAAATTTATGCCCCACAACAACTTGCACACAAACATTCATAGTAACTTTGCTCATAATAACCAAAATCCAGTCTAAATATCCACCAATAGGAGAATAGATAAACCAAGTATAGTACATCTGGTACAATGAAATACTATTCAGTAATAAAAAGGAATGAATTCCTGCTATTTGCATCAGCATGGATAAGTCTCCAAAACTGGTGAGCCAAAGAAGTCAGACACTCTATGATTCTGAAACTCTAGAAAAAACAAATCTAATACAGGCCCAGGGTGAGGATGATTTCCTAGAAAGGGAAATGGTATATTTTAGGTTGATGGAAATGTGTATCTTTATTGATGTGGCATGTACAGGTTATGCATGTGGAACTTATCAACTGTGCATTTAACATAGATGTACTTTATTATGTGTAAATTATACCTGAATAAGGATGAAAATTATAGAATTTATAAATTCTACTTATACTTGATACCCAAAGGAAAATAAATGATAAATGAACACTCAAACATAATTTCAAAGTCCTGTTTGGAACTATATAAAAATACTGCTATAAAGACAATTAATTTCTCTCATCCAAGCACAAAAATTTTTACTTGTAGTGCATTTGTACAGAGAATGGTGGTATATTTCATTTAAACTTATGATCCAATACAGCAACATACTATAATCCAAGGAAAACATCAGTTAACTATAGAAACACGATTAAACAAAGAGTCACATCCAAAATAAAGAAATTAAATGATATATAGAAACTGAATCATGTGTACTACTCATATATTTTTAGAAAAATAGAACCATACATTAGTATGAGAAGATGTTAAGTGAATATTAATTTGTTAAGCAAGACAAATGGTATGATGAAGTTGTATCCTAAGTGACTGTAGCTTGCAATAGTGAATGACTTCCCTTGTTTTTACTTTATACTTTTTTCTTACAGTAATTGATTTGAACATATATTTCCCTTTGTCCCTTTGTTTCTTGAAATCACACCTTTCCTCATACATCTTTCTCCAAAACTGAATTTTCAAATTCATGACCTCTTGTTATTTTAGTTTCTCTTTTCTTTTCTTTTCTTTTTTTTTTAGTTTTTCTTTTAGTATATGTGCTGCCGAAGCGAGCACTTTAGTTTTTCTTTTAAACAACAAACCAAAACCTGTATTTGTTTCCCCTTCTTTCTCTTATTTCCAGAGTTATAGTAACTTAGCAGAGGTTAATGCCTCTTTATTTATGCACCTAAGGCATTCTATTCCTCTGAATGTTTTTGAAGCATTTTTTTGCATTATAACAATATTAGGGATATGATTTTTCAAGTTCAATTGTACAAGAAATTATGAGTTTGCTTCCACTTTGCAGGGCATCAAAAATGTGTGAAGTACTGTAGAATGGATTACATCTCTTTTGTCTTCCCCCAAAGTAATTTTTTTTTCTTTTTAGAGAGAGCAGCATGCAAGTCGGGGTTGGGAGTGGTAGAAGGAAAAGAAGAGAGAATCTTGAGCTGGTTCCACACTCAGCGCCCACCGGAGGCAGGGCTGATCTCAAGACCCTGAGATCATGACCTGAGAGGAAGTCAGGAGTCAGATGCTTACCTGACTGAGCCACCCAGACACCCAATTTTTTTATTGTCCTTTACTTTTCCCCTTTCTTTTCCTTTAGGGTCCGTCTACAGTTACCTGTTCAGTTACACAGCTAACCTCCCCTTCCACGCAGGCATACCATTTAGAGTATATATGTGATATTATTTTCTTGAAGCTTGACGAACTGTGATGAGCTATTAAGCTCAGTTGATTTTTTTTAGCACTCATTTTTTGTGGGAGAATCCAACTATATTGGTCTCTTTTCACCTTCCTATAGATTTGTTATTGGGCGAGAAAAGCCAGGACAAGTGAGTGAGGTTGCCCAGTTGATAAGCCAGACACTGGAACAAGAAAGGCGCCAGAGAGAGCTGCTTGAGCAGCACTATGCCCAGTATGACGCCGACGATGATGAGGTAGGTACCGCTCACCACATCCTTCCTGCTTTCTCCTCACCACATTCCTCCTTTACAAAACTCTCTTTACCATGTAAATGTATGATAGGTTCTTTGCAGTATCTCATGGGGAACGTGTCTACATTCAACCTCACAGAAAAGAAATATTACTTATATCTGTTATTAACTTATGAATCAAGTAATGGTATCCTGTTTACCGCATGAAGACTTGGGGATCAAATAAGTCATGTTTTACTGCACTATTAAAAGAAATTCACTGAAACCAAAAAGAATAAAAACATGAATAGTCGCTGTCTTTATTGTTGGAATTTGGTGATTTCTCTCTCTGCTTTGTATTTTTTCCATTTCTCTCCCAATTTTCTAAAGTAAGTTTGTAACACTTTTTGAAAAAAAAAAACACCAGTAAACATTTTGATTGAAAAAATGCACAGGTACATACACAAACACACACAGAAAAGTACTAAAAACTGCTGGGCGTTTTTAGGTTTCTTTTTTCCAGGAAGAGAAAATTCTTTGGATCTGCTCACTGTGGTTTGTGCTAACATAATGCAGAACAAAGCTTTTCCACCAGCACATATTCCATAGAGTAGATACATATTGGAATAATTTTGCATCCTGCTCTCTGTAGAAGATCAAGTAAATGAATAGAAGCTAACCCCCAAGTGAAAATGGCTCTCCGGAATCCTTGTGTGTTGTAATGTAATGCAGATGCTAGTCTATTTCTAATGTAAATGCCAAATGTGCACTGATATAGTAGGACAACATGCTTTATTATAAACATGTTTAAACATGCATGTGTTTCATATTGGCATGTCAAAAGACCCATCAATAATTTAATCAGAGCATTTCATACTCCATAAACATAGTAAATATTCAGGTAAAACATATATTATTTATACCAGCTGATGTAAGGACAGTGCAACTTCATATGTTCAACCTCTGCTCATCTGAATATATTATTTTTCCAGAGCTTTTTTTTGGTCTCTAGCCAGGACATAGTGAAGATTAATAAATAGACAATGAAATATTTTCATGTGTTTTTAGTCTCGAATGTTTTAAACCAAATGTATCTTAACTTTTTATGTGTTGGCAGTTCAGTGTAGTTTATTCTCCCATTTATTATAGTAGACAACTAAAAATGGTGCATCAGTTAACTTTTGGTCAGAGAATAAACATTAAAAAGTCTTCACGTGAATAGATTCATCTCTTAGAATTCTGTTTAGTTGATTTAATTTTTTACTTGCAGAGGCCATCTGAAATGGCAAGAGTTTTTTTTTTACTGTACTGAGATATCATGTACAAAAACATTGCCTTGGATTTAGAAATTAAAAATGATTTCCTCAAATATTTAAATTTTCACCTTAGTCTTCAGTTCTCTGGGCTAGTGCTTTGGGTTTTATCAGAGACACTGATTTGCTTTGGCTGCCAGGCTATTTTTAGGATTGTAGAATCATTCTCTGCAGGTTTGGTTTTTACCTGCTGGCTCTGCTAGAAAGAAGAATCTGGATGTGAGATTCGGGGGAGTTTGGGTGACATCAAGTGGAGGAAGACGAGGAGGCCAAGTTTCCCAGTCTGTGGGCCTCCGTGTCTTTGGCTTTAAGCAATTGGGCTAAATTTCTGCACTCTTTCTAGCTTTTAATATTCTTTGAGTGTGTGAAATAAAACATCAAGTCTAGCAAGGATAGAGGGAAAATAAGATAGTTCTTTAAAGCTCTCCAAGTGAAAATTTTAGATCACCTGCTACATACTACATACTTCTTCCAGTTATTTTGAGGAATTGATCACATTCAGTCCCAAAAGTTTTCAACTCAAGCCCCTACAGCTTTTTGTCTGTTTGTTTGATGTAAGATTTTTCTTAGTTTAGTAATTTGAGTCAATGCAAAATGAATAGTTGTGACTCAACTTTTATACTTAGGAGCACATCATATGGATTTTTGTTTGTTTGTTTGCCTAGTTTTTATGAGGAAAGCAAAGTTGATTGTCACCTGAGCAGATATTTTCAGGACTAAGAAAGGTAAATAAATACCCAGTGGCTGGCCCTTGGCAAGACGCATTTCCCTGCATGATGTCATGTAATCTTTACAGCACACAGAGGAGAGATTTTTTTTTTTCTAGAAACAAAGCAAATGAGGCTTTTTTTAGTCATATGGCTAGTAGTTGGCAGATTTTTGAGGGGAATAGGGTCTTCCTGTCTCCAAAGTCAGGACTCTTTACAACACATTGCTGTTTTTGATGGAGTGGACTAATGGGTCTGTCTGTCTTTGTTCCGGCACCCACAGAATAACCGGGGGACAAGAGGTGTTGGAAAGAGGATTCCTGTGTTGGGTGATAGAGTTTCATGTAATACTTAGGTTCTGTGATTCTTTATTCTGTATTTCTGATAATAGGGGAATTAAATACTTGGAGAATTATTTTATTGTAGGCAAATCTGTGAGTATCCTATGAAGATAGGGCTTAAAGGGAAGAACAATTGAGTATATGATTTTTTTTTGTAAAAATTTGTGTTTGGCTTTAGGTTAAACTTTTTCTTCTGTCTTCCAGTTGTAGAAATAAAAATCAGATGCTCGCTACTATGTTATTCCAAGTTACCTTCACTTTACTGAAAAGGTCAAGGAGTCTTTTTCTTTGTTTCTCTCTCATGCTCCTCTCTGACTTGTATTTCTCTCCCTTTCTTGTGTGTTGCCAAAACATGCTCAGTTAAAACCAACTGTTAATATTCTGTGCATAGGAGAGATAAAAGTTGTACAAATAATGAAAATTCTTTCTTGTATAAACACTTTATTTGCTTGATTTAAATTCATTTTTTATTAATACTACCAAATATCATTAAATCAATTTGAGTTCTACATCCCTATTTTTTTATCTATTCTCTTTCTCTCTGTTAATGAAAAGTAAAATGTCCAAGAGACATAACAGAAGTAAGAACAACCAATAACCACTGGTTATCCAATGGGTAAAATGATCCTTGACTAACTGAGTTAATTTTATATGTAATTGAACAATGTATTGATTTACATATCTTTGTTAACCGTGAATTGTGTGATCAGTCACTTGGCTTCACACTTTTCTTACTATTTAAGGAATCATCTTGTGATTTCAAAGTTAGAATCATTTTTATTTCACAATATCCCCTGTGACATTCCCTGGGCCAACTAGGAAAAAACCTCTAATTAAATACAGAACAACTGAGTTCATCCAACTAATTTCCAGAGCCAGCGCTTAGATCAGCATTGTCTACTGAGGGATAGATAGCTTCTGGTTTTGGTCAAATCATCCAAGGTTGATTCTAACTTGGAACTTGTCACATTGATAGAGGGGAGCTGCTTGCTTGAATTGCCTATGGGGAAAACATTGCAACGTGAGAAATATGTCCCGAAATTGTGAAAGTACAGTAGTTCTCTATCAAAACCATATTTAGGAATAAGAATACCTTATCATTTATTGTGTGTACTTACATGTAGCTGTTTTGATGATTTAGGACATTATAGGTCATACTCCAAGAGAATTTACAATATATAGATAATCCCCAAACTGTATTTAAATTTCTACACTTTCTGGGTTTTTTCCCCCCAAATATTTAAACTAGAGGAGTTTACAGTAAGCAAAATCAGTTTTAATTTACGTTCCTGTTTCTGTTTATTCTCCGTTAAACATTGTGATTTAAAAAAAAAAAGTTAAAAGGGCTCTGCCCAAAGGCTGAAGAATAAGGGGAAGGATCCGGTAAAGAAGAGAAAGATTATATCTGAGCAATTGAAACATTTAAGATATAGATCTGAATGTATCTGTAATTAGCAATTGCATTTCTGGATAAGAGAATTATTGTTCATTTCTTTTTCTTTCTTTCTTTCTTTTTTTAAACAATCTGGAAGGTAACGATGGAGGATTTCAGTAAGCCCCTCACACAGTCAGCACTATCCCACGAAATTCTGGGGGTATGGTAAATTTTCAACTAGATTTTAATTTTCAATTACAAATTTAATCTCTTGTCATACTCCACAACTATCAATGTTTAGCCTTTTAGTGATGGGATGTTGTAATTCTGGTATATGTTTTGTGTAGCATGGGTCATGTATGTAAGTTGTGGATTTATGTTTCTATCAAAGATCATTACACAATGTGAAATACAGTCTGCTCACACTGGAAATCAAATATGAACTAGTGCCATAGCACTTTTTTGAATTAGAAAATGCATATGGTCGTTCACGTTAAAATAAACTATTTTACATGCACTTTGAAATTAGAGGATTATTTTGGTTTGCTTCTTTAAAATATGCTTTTAAAATATGATAATTATTACATTTTAAAGTCTTAGATTATAGATGGTATGCCAAAGTCTCTTCAGGCAGTAGTTTATAACAAGGTTAATCATTACTCTAGAAACTGAAGCCCCTTCTCTTAAAACACAATTTAAGCTCACTTTGATAATTTTTTTCATTACTGAAAATTAATATAATTATAACTATATCATGAGAACATTAGCTTTTAGAATCTTTTAAGGTATTAAATATAATTTAGAGCAGCTACCTACATGGATATGCATTTTTATTGCTTGTGTTAACATGTAATAATTAGAGTCAGAAATATAATGGAGCTATGTTTTGCATAAGTGTTAAATGGTTCATAAGAATATAATTTTTAGGTGAAAAGCATTAAAGGGATAACATTGAATTTGACTCATGCTGTTTGCTATTCCTGGTTGGAAACAGCTTGTGTTGTGTGAACAAGAGATTGCAATTATTAGGGATGGCCTTTTAATAATGTGAATTGACTTTATATGGTTCATAATGTTGAGAAACTAAGAGTGGGAGGCATTCTCTTAGTTCTCAAACATGTGTGTTCTAGCAGGCACTGGAACGTCAGTGTTTTCTCTACCCTTTCTCCTTGGGCTGCTCTCTTTAATGGGGAAAAGCCTTCTTTAATTTGTGTTGTCAACCATTTTAGAGCACTGTGGCTGAATTGCAAGGAGTGTCTGGCAACGGCAATAACAATAACAACTATTTCCTTAAGGTTTGTTTTTTTTTTGGTGGAAAATAATGCTTATATGCACCTTTCTGCTTCATGTGTGAAATGAAATATTCCGTGTGTCTTATTAACTAGCTCTGTGCTCAAAGAACTTCTCTAGAGCTGTGTGTTTTGTGTGTTGAATAATAGTTGGAAAAACTATCATTTGAGAATAATATTTAATTCTGAGATATAGCACATATTATGGGAGCAGGTTCCGCAAGTCGTACTCACTTCCTAATGTTTAACTGTGGATGTCGTTAACCCTTAACACTTTAAATATTTTGTGATTCATATTAAAGGGGAAGAAAAAGATACCTAGCAATAAGGCTGTATGACATGTATACAGTACAGTGTGCACATTGTTTTTAAACCCGGTGGGTTTTTTTTTTAGAAAAGAATCTTTTAATACAAAATTCTTCATTTTTCAAAAAACTAAATACACATATCTTTAAATTATAATGCTACTTATTTACATGATATATATGGCAGACACAGTGAAATGTCTAAAAAAACTATTACACTTCAAATAATAAAATAATTCTCACTATCTTTAGCTGCCAGTAACAGAAATAGAGGAGCTTAAAAATGGAAATCAAGTTTAAAATGGAGATTTGATTCTGGTGATAGGAGAAGCCTGAAGAATAGGAGCATATAAAACATTTTTAAACAACTTCTTTATAGACTCCAATTTGACTGGATCTTTAAAATCATTAAATTTAATAACATCCTTTAGTTTGTGGTCTCCGAATCTACAGTACTGGTCATTGTTGTTGAAACCCAGAATCGAGATGTTTAGAAAACATTTAGTTGAAGACTGTGTGTCCATTCTTGATCTAGCCTAGGCATTGTAAATGTACACACACACACACACACACACACACACACACACACACACAGAGTGCTATCCCTTGGTGGTAGACATCCTCCTATACTTGAAGGAGCCTCTTTAGAAATATTCTTTGTATGTGAAAACAAAATTATTTATGATATTGAGCACAGACAGGAAGGTAGATAGTGTCAAGGAAGATAGAGGTTAGAATAGAAACCTTTGCCTAAATAATGTCATCTTTTTGTAGCTCATTTTCTTTATATTATTTATCGTAGTGCAAGTGATTTGAATGCTTTCATGTTATTTTCTTTCCAACTACCACATTGTGATGATATTTATTCATGAGTGAGATATAAAATACTAAATAAACTCTATTAAATTCTGCTATGCCATTAAATTCCTCTGAGGGTATAGACTTTGTACGTCCTAGAAATCATGCTAGAACAATTTTATATTACAATGACAGATCATAGAGTTTGAAGCGTTTGAGAGATGTCGCAGAAATAAACACAAATGCCAGCATTTTTCCAACGTTAAGAACATTTATAAGTTGAATATATAATTTTTTTACCAAAAAGTGATAAAATGCAAAAAGGCACTCTGGGAGATGGACCTTAACCTTACTTTCCAGTGGGCCAGAAGGATCCTGTGGCTTCCCCTTGCCTTTGCTCCTTTGGTCTTCTCTTCTTGGAGTGCCATTCCCTAAACCCATTCTTGGTAGACCATATGTGCCTTCAAATCTTGTTCACTTTTAGGGCTCAATTTAGGTTTCATGTGTCTTTTCTACAAAGCCTTCTTGGACTTCCTCAGCTAAGCTGGGGACTCTTTTCTGTATGAGTCAACAATAGTACTATGTGTGTGTCTCTCTCTATCATTATTTACCTGTAAATATCCCCTACTAGCTTGTAATCTCTACAGTGACAGGTTTCAGTAGCTGGTTGATTTTTAATACACACCACCATGAGCACAGCACTGGGCAGATGAGAGGAAGCCCAGAAATTGAACTGATTGAATCACTCAAAGGATGCTAAGATGAAAATTGGAGAGTAGAGTTAAATGAGAATAAAAATTTAGTTAGAAACATAATCTGAGATAGTGAGGGAAGAGTGACACAGAGTACACAGATAAAAGGAATGGCAGACCTGGCAAGACTAGAGATTGGAGATAGGGACTGAGGAATAATCTGGACTTGTCCCTTAGCCCTTTGGGATTTCACACCTTTCCATGGGCTTTTGCTTCCATATCTTAATTGTTTTGAAAAACATGCATTTTCAAGAAGACCCTATCTCTATCACACTGCACCAAAATTGTTAGCACGTAAAACCAGAAAAATAAGAATATACATATTTCATTCCTTGAAAACCTTTGGGTCTTAGAAATAGGAATTTGGTGACTCACATTGACATGACCTCTTTTTAGTCATAACTGAATAAACATGCAATAAAAACAGAATATTTGAAATAGGCTAAGTGATATCAAGATCAGTATTTCATAGAGAGCCATCTTCTGCCCAATAGTCATCATAGAAATACATTTTCATCAGCAATAAGAACTAAATGGTGACCTGACTAAAGACCCCAGTGTTCTATAGCAGGCTTATTATGGAGACTTAGCAGGTCTGATAAGGATTCCATTTATTTTAAACTGATATTGATGCTAGTAAGGGTAGTGGTAAAAACTCTTAATGGATTTCTGGAATTCTAGACCTTAAAGGGGCTTAAAAAAAATCATTATATTGGGCGCCTGGGTGGCTCAGTTGGTTGGGCGACTGCCTTCGGCTCAGGTCATGGTCCCGGAGTCCTGGGATCGAGTCCCATATCGGACTCCCGGCTCTGCGGGAAGTCTGCTTCTCCCTCTGACCTTCTCCCTTTCATTCTCAGTCTCTCTCTAATAAATAAATAAAATCTTTAAAAAAAAATTATATTGACATAAAATTGACATAGAGTAAAATATATAGATCTTAAGTGAATAACTTGATTTTTTATCATCATATATCCATGTTTCAGATATTAAAGTTAACATTAAAGGGGGATAACTTTATATAATAAAATGCACCAATTTTCAATGTATTCATATGGGTAGACAGTTTCATAAATAACCACCACCACAGTTAAGATACTGAACATTTTCATTACCTCAGATAGTTTTCTTACAGAACTTTGCAGTTACTCTCAGCCCAAATCAAACCACTGAATCTATTTTCTGACACTGTAGATTAATTTTGTCAATTCTAGAATGTCCTTTGAACAGAACCATAAAGTACACACTTTTTAATGTCTGACTTCTTTCACTTTCATAATGTTATATTTATCCCAAGTATTCTGTATATTATGATGAGACTGTAATTGGTGTTGCTTTGAGTTGCAGTAGACAAAGCCAGACCCAGCCAAAATGGGATGTCTAATTGGAGAACTCCATCATAAAGCTGGAGTCTCATGGGCTACACTACTCTGTAAGATGAAAATAAATCTGATCTTCCACACCAAGGGCTGCATGAGAAATTGCCAATGTCAAACCTTGTCGCTGGATGGGAGGGAAGAAAAATTTTTTTCTGAGACATTGTGATCCCAGTAGCCTGAACTTATGCTACCTTTCAGGAGAAAAAAAAAAAAAAAAGGCATGTTCTTTCTTGAGCCATTCCTCTTTTTTTTTTTTTTTTTTTTAAGATTTATTTATTTGAGAGAGAGAGAGAGAGTAGGGGGAGGGGCAGAAAGAGAAGGAGAGAGAAACAACCAAGGGCTGGATACTTAACTGACTACACCACCCGGGTACCCAAAGCCATTCATCTTCAATCAAAGCTTAAAAGTTAAAGTTTCAAGAAAAATGAGCTTATAATTTCAAAGTACAAAACTCATGGGGAACTAAATTACCATGAGTAACAAAGAGCAAAAGGAGAGGGCAGGTTAGGAAGTGAGAAGGAATGGGAGAAAAAAAGAAGAAAGGAAAGTAAGAGAAGGTCCCAGTTATTTTATCAATAATCCCAAACTGGAACAAATATCTCCAGTTGTATATATCTTATTCCAGAAGATAAAAATGAAAGTAGTACAACTCTGATACCAGGAATGCAGTAAAACCTTGAGAATGTGAGATGTATTGGGTTATGAGGTATAACCTTGGTACCAAAACCAAATATTGATGACAAGACTTCTAGGCCCAAACTATTCATAAAAACAATGCAAAAAAACCTAACTGAATAAAATATTGGCAAATCTTATCCCAGAACATATAAGAGAGATATTATAGTGAAGTTGAGTTTAGCCAATAATGCAAGTATTAATATTTGAAAATCAGTCACCACTTGCATTCGACATCATACTGGAAGACCAGAGGAAGGAGTAAAAGAAATAAGTTGGGGGAAAAAAAAGAAAGAAGTTGGAAAGGAAGAAATAAAACTTTTTATTGCAGGTGATGTGGTTATCTGTTTGGAAAACCTCAATATGATCAATTATTAGAAATATTATAAGATTTTAGCAAATCTGGACACATAATACAAAATATAACATCTATTTCAGTGTGCCTACAAAGAGAAAATGTAATTTGTAAATTATTAATTACGTTAGTAAAAAGGCAAAACCTTATCTAACAAAACCTAGGCAAGACCCTCATGGAAAAAAAGAAATTTTATTGAAATATATTAAAGAAAACTTACGAAAGGGTAAAGAAACCTTCTTCATGGATCAGAAGACTCAATAGTTTAATTTGAGTCAATTCTCTCAGTCTATTTCTACATTCAATATAATTTCATAAAGATAATTCTAAAGAATTTAAAAACAGAAGTTGGTAAGCTATCAACTGACTACTCAGATGCAAAAAATAAAACTATAACACTTAGAAGACACCATAGAAGAATATCTTTATGACCTCAGTGTAAGAAGTGGTTTTGCTAAGATGAAACACCTAAGAAAGCAAAACCATAAAAGAAAGGTTTGAGAAAATTGACTACATTAGAATTAAGAGCTTCTTTTCATCTGAAGAATACCTATATGAAAGCAAAAAGGTGAAGCAGAAGCTGGAAGAAGATATTTGAAAAATAAATAACTGAAAGAGAATTCTATAAAAAGTACTTCTAGTCACGAACAAGAAAAGAATATAAAGAGGGCCACTGGCTTTAACCACTCATGTCAGAGGAGAAGAACCTTAGTGGCCAATGAGCATATGAAAAGATGCCCAAACATATTAGCAATCAGGATGTAAAAATTAAAAACCAAAATGAAATACCATTTGAAATCTACTGAATTGATTTAAATGGGATATTTTAAGTTTTGGTGAGGATGTAGAATATTATTATATTATATCGTAATATATTAATATATTACAATATAAGATTGTTATTATTAATATTATAGAGTATTGTTCTCTGCTTATAGGATGTATTAATTGGCCTGTCCCCTTTGAAAAACAATTTGACATTATCTAGTAAAGTTGTCGCAACAGTTATATTCTTTACTAAACAATTGGTAGAACTCTTATATACATGAGCTATAAGACATGTTGTAATATTTTTCTTATAAGAGAAAAAAAGTTGGACATAACTGATATCTCTTTCAACAAAAGACTGAGTAAATATATATTAAGGATACTCGTACTGTGGAATAATATGCAGAGTTCTTTCAGCAATCCACCACAGCTGGTGGAATCCCAGGCCAAAAAGGCACAGAAGCATACAAACAATATGATTCCACCAATATGAGGTTTAAAACTGTTAAAAATAAATGATACATTGTTTTGCTTTACATAAATATGGTAAAACTGAAGAAAAACCAAGAATGATAAAATTCAGCAGGATTACTCTATAGAGGGCAAGCAACTGAAATAGAAGCAAGAGAGCACACACACACAAATATTAGAATGTAGCAATACTGCTCCTTTTCTTGAACTAGGTTGTTCATTGGTAGTGGTGATAGCATTATTCATATACTATATGTGTTTTACAAATACGCTTCCTGCCAACTCAGTATTTAATGAAAAAATTAAAATCTGCCATGTACAATTCTTATATTTAGCAGGTACCTGCATGTAAAATGACTATTACGCAGTTCCTGCTAAGACTTACAAAATGACTTTAAGACTCCATGTCTCAAACTTGTCTCAATGTGACAATCTCATGGTACTTCTTTAAAATTACAGATTTCTCCACCCAGGCTCAGAC
Organism: Nasua narica; assembly: GCA_028533885.1. Classification (NCBI taxonomy): domain Eukaryota; kingdom Metazoa; phylum Chordata; class Mammalia; order Carnivora; family Procyonidae; genus Nasua; species Nasua narica. The sequence continues at coordinate 31,051,678 of CM052806.1, forward strand.
CTAGTGAAACAGAATATGCATTGTGTCAGGCCCAGGATTTGGGGAGTTTGTGGGAAGGGGTTAGATGCAATCAGAGCTGGAGTTATCCAGCTTAAAAATGCCAGGAAAACTGACCTTTGAGTTCTGGTATTGCAGAGACTTTGTAAGAAAGAATTGAGGCCGCGACCTATCAGATAGCCGTGAGGAAAGGAATAGAATTATTCTCTCTCAAAGGAAGTTGTAAAATTGAGATCATATTTATCATTAATTCATAGATAATCCATAGAAATATCATCAACAATGTTTGTGTTCATTTTACCTTTTCATTTACCATAAATTCTATAACTGTAACTTCTGGTTCCATCTGATCATCTGTTAGTATTTTTGCAATCATGTGAGTCAACTTGTATATGTACACACCATATTTTCCAAGATTCAATCAGTTGTATAATTATAGAATTATTAAAATAATAATAACATGTGCCACTTTGGTCCCTGTAGCTGTTCTCTTCTGCAGATTAAAAATTCAGGGAAATACAAATCTTTTAGTCTCTTCCCACAGTTCTGTTGGCATCAGAATAAGTGCTTCATTGTTTCCTTGGCAAGTAAAACGAAACTCAAGGAAGGCTGCCAATTTGAAATTGCAGTGTGACATTTGAATTACAGAGGTCTACTTTGGTCTGTTGACTGTTTAGTTCTGGATCTCAGTGGGAAAAATAAATATCTTTAGTTCCCTCCTCATATAGAATATATTTATCAGGGACTTAAAGACAGTGGCATTTATGTCTTAGTGAGTAGGTAGCATTTGTTAAAAGGAATTGAATTAGGAATATTGAGTCACAGAAAAATATAGTTTATACTCACAAGAGGCTTGCTATTTTGTTTTGGAAACAATAAATATATACGGTAAAGAGCTTGAAGCACTTTCAAGACAACCCGTCAAAAGGCCAAATAGCCATAGTGTAAAAGAGTCATCAGAACTAAGGACATACAAAATAAAAGTACAAATTTAGATTTGTGGCTTTGATACTTATTTGCAAGAAGTTTTTGTTTTTGTTTTTGTTTGTTTGTTTTCTGTAACCTAGAGTCAGGTCTATATTGCATATATTCAAGAAAGAGATCAGTTTACTTGCACGCAGAGTATGTGGAAAGGAAGAGTAGTTGGACAGTCTTTGAAAAAATAACTTGAAAAATATTATAGGGATATTAAAAATCAGTTGGATTTTGTAGATGTTTTTCCCCATTAATAATAACTGGGAAACAGTTCTCCATGACGCTTTCACATTTCTGAGGCACTGACTGTCCGTTGTTCTGAACTATCCAATGTTTGTGTTGTGCACAGTCTTGGAAGCTAGAGATAGTCTTCCCTTCTGGGACAAGGGTGGCTATGTTGCCTGTTATAAAAGATGCAGGTTACCTGAGCTATGGTGTCCTCTCCAGATAGGCCTGCTTGTGCAGATATCATCTGGCCCTCTTCTCATCACTCTTCGGAAATTGGAGTTTGAGGAATCCCCACAAAGATGTGATAGTCTATACCAACTAGTCCAAAGACCCGTTCTGGGTTAGAGGAATGTTCTGACCTTGTTCAGACCAGAGTCATAGAGAAACACACTGACACCTAGCTCTTGGAAAGGAAGGGATTGGCAGTTGCCACAGTCAGAAGGCTGGGAAAGCCTTAGAGCCTTAGTGAGTTCACTGTGGAAATAGTGGAGCAAGGCATAGAATGCCGATTTAAGGAGAAATAGCAGCAGCTGGACTGCCTTTCGACTCAACCCCTCCTGCCCTTTATCATGCCAGCTGTTGTCAGTGAGACACTAAGAGGTCTCAAAGTTTTTTTGTGGTGTGTCTTGGCTGCTGTAAAGGCATATAGGCCCTGTCAGGGAGAGTTCTTCCAGATAGCCAAACTCCTGTGGGAAACCACTGATGAGTCTTTGGGCCCCAACTGGCCTACAGTACTGATGAAAGGAACCTGCTAGAGAATAAGAAAGTGTCCCTCAATGGTCTGACTAAATTCTTACAGTTAGCCTTACCACCTTGGAAGACTTCCCTATCCCTTATGTTCTAACCAAACTTAGGACTGGACTCCAGGTTGAGATGGCCTCCATCACAGTTCCTGCTGTGGGAGTCAAGGCAGGGTCTGCTGGGTCAAAAACTCTCCAAAGCTAACTTGGCTGTGTCAGTAATGATGACGCATTATATAGTGCTTTCAGGTGGGACATGTTGGAAGTTTGGTTAAAACACAAGTAACCACTTATTACTCAAAACAAAATAAATGCACCTTATTATTGGTCCAGAGCTGCCCTCTGCTTCTATGCCCCTTGATGCCTCCTCTCTCTACCCTGAACTCAGCTGCTGTAAGGAGGAAGGTGACTAAGGGTCACAGTGAGATCTCCTTTGTCCTTCAAAGAAACCAGATGCTATATGAACCCCTTAAACATGCTGGAGAACTTTGGGAGGGGAGGCACCCAACTTCATGATTGTGTGGATACTAGCTCACAGATCACCATCTCACCTGGTCCCATAGTGAGGAAGGATGCCCAAATTCAGCTGATGTGGTTTGGGCAGCATTCACAGTGGGAAGGGAAGCAAAATGGCCTTTTGGATGGAACCCTTTGAGCAGGTGCAGTGTGATACTGTTATGGCTTCCACTGCTCAATGTGTAATGGAATTGATGTGTTATACACCTGCCCTTCTCTGTCCCATTAGTGCCAGTGGAGGTCCTCTCATTTAGGGACCGCCTATGTAATAAGAGTAGTAATAGTAGGACAAGAGAGAAAACACTTTTCTTATTTTCTTCCATGTGGGCCAGCAGAAACAATATAGAATCCCAGAAAAAGCAGGAGAAATCACAGCTTATTTAAACATATCATGGTTGATCTCAGTTACTGTAAGCTGAACTCATTCAGTTGCTTAGACTGCATTTAATAATGGTCTTAATTATATGAAATAGACTGACTGGATTTGGTGCGAGCCACTGTGGCCACACTGAACAGTGTAGCTGAGGGAAAATCAGAATAATGGAAAAATTCACCAGAAACCAAAATGGTATAGAAACAAGGGTAGATATCAATTGGGAGACAATTCCTCGGTGGGTCTCTGACTTGTCTGTGTGTCTTATGAGCAGACACACTCATGGCCTTTCTTTCAGATTACCTTTTTAATGCTGTGTGTAGGGTGAACAGCCTTGGAAAATAGAGTGTCTCTCTTTAGGGCACATGACAGACTTGCTTACTACACATTATTAAAAATATATATATATGAGTTCCCTCAGTTCAGAATTCTTTTGGGGGGGCGGTTTATAGTTCATGTTTCTCAATCAATGTAATTATAACTAGAAACAACTATTTTAAGTGACTTTCTTCTAAGAAAGAAAAGAAAACTCTTTTTTTTTTTTTTTTAAGAAAGAAAACTCTTAAAAAATATTTGGTACGGGGCGCCTGGGTGGCTCAGAGGTTAAAAGCCTCTGCCTTCGGCTCAGGTCATGATCTCGGGGTCCTGGGATCGAGCCCCGCATCGGGCTTTCGGATCAGCAGGGAGCCTGCTTCCTCCTCTCTCTCTTCCTGCCTCTCTGCCTACTTGTGCTCTCTCTCTCTGTCAAATAAATAAATAAAATCTTTAAAAAAAAAATTTGGTACTTGAATACTCACCAACAAATTCAATATAGTAGAACAGTTGGAAAGGGAAAAGGATTTATGGAGTTTGAGGTGGGTAAGATTAGGATATTCCTAGAAAGTAAAATTTAAAAAATTGTGATTGAAAATTGCTTCGATAATTGAATATTACAGATTATACTACAATGTAACTGTTCTTCAGATCTATTTTTCTTTAAATTTAAGTATAGTGGACACACAATGTCACGTTAGTTTCAGGTGTACAACACAGTGATTTGACAAGTTGATACATAGTGCTGTGCTAATAATCACAGGTGTAGCCACCGTCTGCCACCATACCAATGCTATTACGGTACCACTGACTATAATCCCTATGCTGTAGCTTTTAATCCTGTGATTTATTCATTCTGTAACTAGAAGCCTATATTTCCTACTCCCATTTACCGATTTTGCCCATATCTCTACATCCCTCCCCTCTAGCAATCATCAGTTTAGTATTTGTATTTATGGGTCTGTTTTTGCTCGTTGTTTGTTCATTAGTTTTGTTTCTTAAATTCCACATATAAGTGAAATCATATGGTATTTGTATTTCTCTGACTGATTTCACTTGGCATAATACCCTCTAGGTCCATTCATTTTTTTTCACAAATGGAAAGATTTCATTTTCTTTTTATGAATGAGTAATGTTCCATTGTGCATATATCCTTTTGAATTCATGTTTTCTTATTCTTTGGGTAAATACCTAGTAATAGAATTTCTATTTTTAATTTTTTGAGGCATCTCCATACCTAGGTTCAGAATTCTTTTATTTTTTTAACGATTTCATTTATTTATTTGACACAGAGAAAGCTCACAAGTAGGCAGAGAGGCAGGCAGAGAGAGGGGGAAAGCAGGCTCCCTGCTGAGCAGAGAGCCCAAAGCGGGGCTTGATCCCAGGACCCTGAGATCATGACCTGAGTGGAAGGCAGAGGCTTTAACCCACTGAGCCACCAAGGCGCCCCCCTAAGTTTAGAATTCTTAATAAAAGATGTTAGTTCCACCCTCTGCTTCATTTTTAGACCATGTTCTCCTCACACTACCCTGCCTTTGAACTTTGTTTGGAAACTCTTTCTTATTTTTAGACTCAAGATGTTCAAAACCATCAAGTCTTGGTTCCCTTCTGTTTAATGGTCCTCTCAATTTCTCTCTTCGGTCACATTTTGCCATAAGCAGCAAGAAGAAATCCAGCAGCACCTTCAACACTTGTTTGGAAATCTACTTAGTTAGATCATTCCATTCACCAGGGAGCTTTCCAGCTTTCTCCTTATAGAAGGCGATAATGTTGCTAAGCTCTCTGTCACTATGCAAGAACCCCCCCACCCCGCCACCCCCACCAGATTTCCGCTTACAGTGCGTTCAAGGCCATTCAGGCTTGCTTTAACATACTCTTCAGAATCGTCCCAGCCTTCCTTCACTGCCTATTTCCAAAGCCGCTTCCTCGTTTTTCTGTGTTTGCTGTGGCCATACCACCTTTCTTTTGGGGTATAACGAATTACCACCACAACTTAACAACTTAAAATGAGAACTATTTCTACATTACAGTATCTGTGGGTCCGTTAAACGGGATGCCTCTGACTCAAGATCTGTTCCATGGCTGCAAATAAGGTGTCAGCCGGAGCTGCAGTCATCTGAATGCTCAGTGGGGGAAGATCTGCTTCCAGGCTCACTTGCAGCTGTTGGCAGGACAGAAAGGAAGAGACACTTCCAAGCTCCCTCATGTGACTTCTGGCACACCTAAGGTCCTTGCTGGCTGTTGGCCAGAAACATCAGTTCCTTATGACGTAGGCGTCTTCATAGAGCCACGAACAACCTGGCAGATCATTTCTCAAGGGCAAGAGAACAAGAGATGCAAGGCCTAGTCTTTTTGTAAACTAATCTCAGAAGGGACATCCCATCACTTTTGTTGTATTCTAGTCATTAGAACTGAGTCACTAGGTGCAGCCCACATTCGAGGGGGAATGGATTCTAGAAGAGCATGATTACCCAGGAAGAAGGATCATTAGGGGTCATTTTAGAGCCTGCCTACCGTGGTGGGAAATAAAGTTCCTGCTTTTCAGGAGTATACTTACTAAAAGGAAGGGGTAGGGAAAAACAAACAAACAAACAAACTAAAGACTGTATCAAAATACTGTAAAATCAAATGCTAACTTATAAACTCTCTACCACAATTGTTAGAAATTTTTAAGAAGGGAAAAGATGAATTTGAGTTGTTACAAAAAAATTTTATAGGCAAATCTTCAATCTATCTAGTCAGATTTTAGGAGAGATAATTTGCCAGAGGTATTACCAATTATCTGAGGAGCTGAGTGCTTAAAAGCAGGGAACATGGAAGGCCATATCAGTAACCTAGATATAGACGATAGATGTCTATATCTATGTCTATATTTCTTGCTTTAGTAGCAAGACCATAGAATGAAGTGAAATATCAGAAAACATTCTGAGCAAAAACATTGGCCAGAAAATTTTGAATGACTTGAGAAATGAGAGGAGAAATGAGTATCTATCTTGGCCCAAGCATCATGGTAGATGTTTTACATACTTTATCTCTTTGAATCCTCTCAATGTGCTATGAGATTTGTATCTTTGGGGTCATTTTATAGAAGAGGAGAGCACGGAAGATGTACGCTAAATGACTTGCCAGCTATCATGCAACTGTGAGATTGTTTTTTCTCTTTTGGGGTCCTGTCTTTTCAACCCCAAAGCCCATGTTTTTTTGTTGTTGTTGGCATTATACTGGGGAAGCCAGGGATAGTGAAAATTATCACAGTAATAAAGTCCTCTGGTCTTTTAGCATATTCCAAGCACTGTGATTAATACTTTGAAGATATCACTACTGGAAATTCTCCCAACAACCTTATGAAGAAGATGCTGTTATTCCCATTATAAAGATGAGTGAAGAGACTAAGTGGCCTAACATTACAAAACTAGGACACACAGAAATCAACTAACAGAGGATGGAAAGAGAGATGCCTTTGCAGGGAAGGGGATGCTTTTGCTGAAAGCCATCTGGATGGCTGGCACAGATTTAGGAATTTTAAACATTAAAGTGTTAGTTTGAGGTCTTTCTCCTCCAGAGAAAAAGCAACTCTCTTCTATTCTCCAACAGAACTGAGTCTGAAAATATATATAACCAAATTCAAATCCAGTAAACAAATTCCAACAAAAACTGCATAATCAAGGCTATTTTTATGATTAGCACCATTTAGTTTCCCGGAATTTACCAGAGCAAACATTGCTACAGCAAAAATTACTGCTAATGGTTGAACCTAACAACAAGAGAAAATCCCCAAAAGGGTCATTTAGGCCCCAGCTGCAGCTGTGCTCCACTATATTTCTTACTTGAAAGCTGAGAATTAACAGGAAAATCAGGGCTCTGCTGTGCTGTGCAGATGTGGCTGAAACTGTATTAATTTATTCAGCAAACATTTGTTTAGTGTCTACTATCTGCCAACCAGTGTGCTAGCCACACTGGGATTACAGAAATAAATCATACCTGGCGCTTTCAAGGAGCTTATAGTTGAAAGTGGGTGATGGAGGGCAGATATATGTTTTATGAGTGGTCTAAGGAGATAGTAGAACCATAAAGGAGTGGATTAGAAGAATTTTTGGGCAACGGCTTCATAGGATGAGCTGAGTAGATGGATCTTCGTCTTGGATCCCTGGGACAGGAGGGGGGCCAGTAAGTGGAGACAACAGAGGCCTGGAAGTTTTCTTGGTCTTGGGTAGAAGCTGAGCCTCCTTCCAAAACTGGGAGTATAAGAAGAGGAGCAGATTTAGGGAAAAGAAAAGTTTTACTTCAAAAATGACCAATTTAAAAAAAAAAAATGACCAATTTGCGGGGTGCCTGGGTAGCTCAGTAGTTTAAGCCTCTGCCTTCAGCTCAGGTCATGATCTCAGGGTCCTGGGATCAAGCCCCACATTGGGCTCTCTGCTCAGTGGGGAGCCTGCTTCCCCCCTCTCTCTCTGCCTGCCTCTCTGCCTACTTGTCATCTCTCTCTCTCTCTCTCTAATAAATAAATAATAATATTTTTTAAAAAATAAAGAAGAAATGACCAATTTGCTTATAAAAGGTTTGTGTGGCAGGGTCTTCTAGGATGTTATATTTATGAGAACAAAACTTCACGAATGTCTGGTTACAAGACTCAGATTTAGAGAAGTCGTAGCATATGTTGCTGTCATAGGATTAGCAACACAACCAGCAGCAGCAGCGATGGCTTGTTTCGGGCGCCTACTGTGGGCCATACCATGGTGCCTAGAGGCACCTCTAACTTAATCTTGTGACATCCTTGTGATATATCCTAAGGGGGTATTTGTTTTTCTCACTTTATGGACAAGGACTTTGAAACTTAGATCTGGAAGCTAACTTTGCCAACAGCAAAGAGCCAGGATTTGAATCCAGGGCTACGTGACTTCAAAATCAAGATTGTTTAGTTGGTCTCCACTTCAGCAACTCACAAGGATAACAGATAACATCCCTTCCTTCTCTAAAACCTAAACTGAGATTTACGGCTCCTGAGCGCTCAGAGCTCAAGAATGTCTCATGTGTTTGCTCCCACCAGTCAGAGGTTAGATATTTACTAAGAGGCAGAACCTGTCAGCTGTACTTTACTATTCTTGTACTTACATGTTTTATTAAAATATTAAGTGCTCCGATGTCATATGAGTATAAAGGAAGTGAATTGAAAATGAGAGGACACGTTTTGGGAAGAGTCAGTAAAGATTGGTAGCTCAAGAAAATTAGGTATGAGAAAGAAACGTAAAAGAGACAGACCATAAACATCTAGAGGAATTTTGCATTCATTTTGCTTTGCAAGTATCTTTTCCATCCATTTTAAGGGCCTGCAGTAATTCTATAGATTGTATGCTATGATTCTGGTTTACACAAGAAAGAGGGTGTGAGACATCAGTCAGCAGGCCTGTAAGCCAGACCTTTTGAAGGAGACTTCTGTGTACTTGCCCAGGGTAAGCACGTTATGAAAGAAAAGAAGAGGAAGAGAACTTAGCAGCTCACTAGAGACAGGTTCGGGTCTTCAGGGTAAATTGAATGAAAACACTCAAAGACATGGAAGGTGAATTTCAACACAACAGGATTACACACCAACATTTTTGGCTAGGGAAATATGAAAGGAATGTATTCCCATTTTTTATCCTATAAAGTTTTACTTTCTATACACTGCACACAGCATAGTATAGAAGAAAAAACATGGGCTTTGGAATATGTTACTTTCAACGATATAACTATTTGTCCGACATTGGGTAAAGTCTCTTGAGGCTCAGTTTCCTCTAATTACAATGGGATAGTAATACCTACATCATCTTTGAGGAATATAGTGTTGGGCACACAGTAAGTTATGAAGGAATTGCTATTCATTTTTTTGCACCCTTGGGAAAGCAATAAAAAGGTGTAAGATATTAATCAAGAAGGTAGATGAGTTATGAAAGGGAACCTTACTATCTCTGTCAATTTTTACACTGAGAACTATTCTCCCTTCCTTTAAAATGGCTTTTCAGGTTGGAACAAAAGATTATCAAGAGTCTCTATTTACTTGAAACATACCAAATCTGGCAGAAATAGAGAAGGAGATGGATACCCATGGAAACACTTTGCAGTGGCATATTTTTTTTTGATGCAATATTGTCCATCTTCCTCTGTAAATGTCAGATTCAGTCCAATCTAATTTAGAGGTTTATGAAATTCTACTACCCTATCATTCCATGTAATTTATTTTCAGATTAACCATAAAAGTGATGTCCACTTTCAATAAAGATGGAACCATCAAGAGAACACATTATTCTTAGTCTACTAAATGTAACTTTTTAACTTCTAGGTGCTTATAAGGTTCTGTAGTAAATGCATCCTTTATTATAAAGCCTGTTTATGTTGGGAGTGGTAAATGATCAGCAACAGAGATTGGCAAGGTAGTTTTTTTTTTAAGTTTTTATTTGAATTCCAGTGAGTTAACATACAGTATAATATTAGTTTAGGTGTACAATATAGTGATTCACCACTTCCATATAACACCGGGTGCTCATCACAACAAGTGCAATTCTTAGTCTCCATCCCCCATTTCCCCCATTCCCCAACCAACCATCGCTTTGTTCTCCTGTTCTCCGTAGTTAAGAGTCAGTTTCTTGGTTTGCCTCTCTCTCTCTCTCTCTTTCTTTCTTTTTTTCCCTTGCTCATTTGTTCTGTTTTTTAAATTCCCCTTGGCATGATAGTTTTTATTTTATTTTCATTGAATGTTTATTTATTTGAGAGAGAGTGTGTGCATGAGGGGGAGGAGCAGGGGTGAGGAGGGAGAGAGAATCTCATGTAGATTCCTTGCTGAGTGCAGAACCCCAGGCAGGGCTCAGTCCCACAACCCTGAAACAGACGTTGAGATCACAACCTGAGCCGAAACCAAGAGTCGGTCACTTAACCAACTACACCACTCAGGCGCCCCGGCACGGTAATTTTTAAACACCCTATCCAGAACCTCTAATAAGTAATAAAGTAGAATCCAGACACTACAAGACATTATCTTGACCTTAGTATGCTTCTAAAACTAATTGAGAAAAAAAATAAAAATAAAACTAATTGGGGAAGGCACATATTGCATGGAACACTGGATGTGATGCATGAACAATGAATTCTGGAACACTGAAAAAATAAAATAAAAGTTGAAACAAAAATAAAATGAAAGAAAAAGCTAATTAGAAAGAGAAAACATTAGTAGGTAGGAAGATGAAATGGAAGATAAAAAAATTTCAACAGAATTGCAGATAATTTGGATATTGAAGACAGGAGATTGATAAAGTAAAAAAAATGAATGAAGAGGAAGAATTCTTAATAATTTATATTTATAAATGTAATTTTGATAACCAAAATGGATGACAAAGCCAGAACTAAGAGATAAGAATTACATATATTGTGCATATATTGTATATACCCCAATCCTGTTATGCACTATAAGATACGTTAAAAAATAAAAGTGACAGAATACTGTCTTCTTAACAAATGCCTTTGCAGTTCATTTTTTGAAAATATATATATTACTGAGAATCTCCTTAGAAGGTTATAGATATTACCAAGTAGCAAGTGCAATAGGCATTCTTGGATATATCCTTTTAAAAATATTTGTTGAGGTCCTATTATATGTCAGGCCCTGTTCTAGACACATATTTATATTCATTCCCTTACACGTAGTGAAGAAGTATTTTTATGCTGGGAAAGGGAAATCAAATTGGTCATTTCAGCTTTATGTTTAAAATGTGCCACACTGTCATTAGACTTTAAATTTGGCTTAAGATTTTATGGAGTCATTCAGGAAATTCATCAAATTGATGATGTAGAAGTGAATTTAATATACCTGGTTTAGGCCTTTATAATAAAGGCGTGGCTTTGCTACTGGTTGTAATTAGGATTAAAAACAAGCACCCAGTCTACTATCTCTAAAGCAAAACCTTCAGCAAAGTATCAGGATTGTGTCCTTACCAACCTTACTACATTTCTATTAATTAACCTCCCTGGGATTCACATAGTATCTATTGGTTCTAAAAATATATATAAATAGGAGATGAGTTAATTTCCAGAATATCACAAAAAGTCACAACAAATCTGGAATTAGGGTTCTTCGAAGATGTATAGGATCTAATCACACCAACAAGTAGGAGCTACCGAGAATCCGCAGCCCCTACCGCTCAGCTACCTTCTCCTGTCAGTGCCAGAGGCGCTCGGGATGGAGTTTAGAGTTCACGCATTTTCAGACTGGCTTTTGAAGAGTCCAGGGGTTCCGAGTACTGAGGAGCTCTTTCAACCCAGAGATACACGGAGCTTACTTCTCCGTACAAATGCTGCGGAAGTCAAGGTCTTAGTGATACTGACCTTCCCGTGAGGAAGGAGTGTCTGAAGGATGCGGAGGCAGTTTGTCCCTCCTGGTCAACGACCCTCAGATTCTTTACTTTTGTGCCTACTTCTGGGCTCCATAATTTAAAACAGGTGTGGAGAATTTGGAGCGAAGTCTGAGCAGAGGCATAAAGACAATGACAGAGAATGAAACCCAGGAGGAAAGCAGAATCATTTTACTTGAAAAGGAGAAATCAGAATGGCAATTTAATAATGGTCTTTCAGACCATTATTATTCAGACCATTAGGAATTATTACATTGAGGTTAATGACCAGATTTTCTTGATGTGCAAAACAGTAAAAGAAATAGGATTTCAGCTTTAGCAAGAAGAATATAGTATAGAACCAAAAGAAAAAAACCCAACAATCAGTTGCTAAGCCTATTTAATCAGAGGAATAGATCACTCCACACACTTTATGAAAGTATCCTTAAAGGCAATATGATTTCCTGTCTGTTTTATATATTATACGTAATACTACCTGAAAGAACAGGGCCACATTAAATGAACTTTGTTTTTCGACCCTGTGAATCTGTGATTTATCTTTAAATTATGTCATAAGGTATAGATTTCCAACAGTTATTTTAAATTAGAGCCTCATAGCTTGGTGCTGCCAGGAGGGGACCTACTTCCTAATAATGTTAAGGAAGTTAGCGGCAGAGAGGAACATTTATTCCAGGGGCTGTGAACTCACATAGCTACAGGGGCCTGTGGGTACCATGAAGAAGTGAAACCGACAGCATACAACAGTATGGAGTTAGGAAAGTTCTGGTGTATTTGAAGGTGACCCATCCCAAAGGGGCAACCACTGCTGACTAGCCAGTTGTTTTCACGTCGCAACATACCCATATTGCCAGATCTTTAGCTTCTGCAAGAAAAACTGGAAATCATGTGAAATTTTTTATTTAAATAATTATTTATTTTTTTAATTAAATTAAAAATAAATTAATTTAAAAATAATTATTATTTTTAAAATCATGTGAGTTTTTTATTTAACATCAACAAAATACTAAGATTTATCAAAATACTGTGCAGACAGAGCAGTACACCTCTGTGGGCTGTAAGTTAGCAGTCTATAGTTTTCCTTTAGGTCACTGGTTAACCAACACATTAGTTAGCAAACAAAACAGAGCTGACTGAACTCTAAAGCTTAGGAGAATCCATCTGCTAAACCTTCGGAAGGCTTAATTAAGGTCTCTTCCAGCTCTGCAAATCTTTTGATCTCCCCTTCCTTCTTCCCTGCTCTCAGTATTGGGTACTTATTCACACAGTGGTGGGGATTTACAGGAATTACTTATTTCCTTTAGCAGTATAATTTTATTTCGCAAAACCATCCCATACTTAGATGGAAAACAACTTTTGTTGCTATACTAAAGATGCTGCTGATGCTATTAGATTTTTAGGCAGGCACTTACATATGGCATAGACATGTCACTTTGGATCTTTGAACTAACATTTGTTTATAACATTGGCTGCATGAGGCATGCTTGACTTAAAAGCCTACTTACACTTCACCATTTGGTGACATATTTGATTTCTCTTTTATAAAATATTTGCAAATAACCCACTTCTACCTGGGCTAAGGACAGCTGGATCCCCTTCCTTTCAGACAGGAGAATATGCCACAGATGAAGAGGAGGGTGAAGTAGGACCTGTCCTTCCTGGCAGTGACATGGCCATTGAAGTCTTTGAGCTGCCCGAAAATGAGGACATGTTTTCCCCATCAGACCTGGACACAAGCAAGCTCAGTCACAAGTTCAAAGAGGTAAGTTGCTGATCTGCAAAATATTTTTCTATACCTTTCCATTTCATTAAGTCTAAATTTTTTGTTTGAAAAATGTATTAAGAAGAATCAGCTTTCAAAAGAAACCTTTTGATAACAGATTATCTTGAATTTCAAGGTAAAATTTAAGTAGATTTAATTCCACAGTCATTAATTTTTAAATGCTTGTTATTTGTTGTAGTGATAGCTTATGACTGGTCTTTTCTTCCATATTTTCAAGCTGTAGCTTAAATTAAGTGCAGTTTTTGTGGTAAGTTCAGGTTATATTTTTTCACTATTATAGAATTTTGGGGACCTGACAATAATCTTTCCTCTAAGGCAGTAATTTCTTAGAAAGGTTTTTTTTTTTCTTTTCCTAAAATACACAAGATCCCAAAAGGAATCAAATGACATACCTAAGTAGTTTAATTGAAGAAGTTAAAGTTTAATGAATGAAATTTGAACAGTCACTAGAACTCCCCAGGAATGGTGAGGTGCACAGGGGCTGGTAACAGGAAGTTGTTCTAACTTCCTCCCGAAAGAAGGCCTTAATGGGTAAAGAGGAACAGAGATTCTTCCCGCCCACCCCCCAAAGAAGAACATCTTTATAAGATACAGCCACTGCTAAAAACTACATTTGGGGACAAGGGTGATATACACTCAGCCCCTTCTCTCCTCCTGCGAATGCCTCCCATTGATTGGCCAAACCCAGGCAGGGGTGTGAAGAGGTCAGTCTCCCAAGGCAGCAACTGTCAGAAAAGGGCCAAGAATGGATCCCAAAAGGGCAGAGAGATGCAGATAACACATACATTCATCTTCCAGATTAACTACTCAGAACTCCAACATGTAAAACAGAAGCAATGATGAATGTGTCCCCAAACAGGTCATTCTTCCTTTGTTATAGGAAACATCTTCATTGTCAAGGCAAGTGTGTCATTATTTACAGCCCCCCAACAATAACCCTGAGGCACTGAAGCTCTGTGGTTTCAAGCTTGTTAGGGACTTGACCATTTGGCAGAAAAAGTTCTCCTATCTGTGAAAAACAAGGTTGATTATTGCGAATGTGGAATTTCTAATTTTATTTCTGATTTCTAATTTTCTTTCATTTATAATTTCTAATTTTGATGTACCATAAATAGTTCAGTTTTATATGTTCTAATGTTATACCTACGATGCCTAATATATTGACTTGCCTTTTTAATTCCTTATGATAAATTTATACTTGTGAGACCAGTATCAAAGTGAATGTACTTTTAAATTTTTTTAATTTTTATTTAAAAAAAACCTTAGGTTTATTATAGAATTTTGGAAAATGCACATTTGTATAAATGCCAAAAATCTCATTCAGGAGCCTAATTTTGTGGTATTTGGGATTATACAATACATACTGGTTTAAATTTCTACTCTTGATACATGTATAAATGCATTATTAGGATTTTCTCATGTCATCAAATGTTCTTCTGTAAATTATGTTTATTTACTATAGGGATCTCTTATCGTTGATCTACTTAATTTTTTGTCTTAGAACAACTCCTTTGTTTCCAGGTCTTAAAAAATTATTATTCTTAAAAGTTACACTGCAACCGATATGTATGTACTTATCCTTAGGATAATTTCTCACTGTGGAATTATTAGGTCAAAGAAGATGAGTATTTTGGGGACTCATGGTACTTAATGCCAACTTGCCACCAGAATGGCTTTTCTTGGTGATAGAGAAATTTATTTATGCCACTCAGTGTGTCGAGTGCCCATTTCTCTCCCACCTGTTGTTATCTGTCAGGTTGAACCATTTCCATTGTGTAGTTCGCAGAGTCCTTGAGGCAAAATACATGGGTTTTCCAGATGATTTATGACTATTCCTAGTTCTAAATGAGCTACACACATCTTGGGGACAAAGGAAGTACACCGTTCTATAATGATCGCAAAACTCAGAATTCTCTTACAGTAGGAATGGCAATGCCTATCTTAGGGCTAGTTGTTATAAGGGTATATCAGTTCTGCATTAACTGATCTTCAAACCAAACAGCAGTGCAGAAAAAGAAAGTTCTACTGGAAATGGCTGAGTGCGAGGAAGAGGCAGTGTAGGGACCTCTTTTTCTGCAGCTCTGATTTGGCCCGTGAATACAGATTATCTAGAAGAGCAGGCAGACGACTTGTTCTTTAAAAAAGTCTTCCTTGAACGTTGTAACTCTCAGTTCAGCTTTGAGGCCGTGCAGTCAAAGTAGTAAATCCGGGAAACAGCCTCTAACACAGCTTATCCACGTTGCCAGGTGGTGTGGCCCTACTTTTTGACAGATAATTGAGCTGGAAGTGGGGTCCACATTCTTTTATGGAAGCTAAAGAGTATAAAAAGCAGAAACAGCATATGGAAGGTTATATCCTCCATTTTCTGAATTGAGCCAAGGACTCCGTGCTCTGTAAATACTGTTTGAGGTACACTCCACCATGTAGACAACTGCAGGGTCTAGACCCAGAGATTGGCCAGCTATGACCGAGTGGCCGAATCAAGCCCACTGCCTTCCGTGGTAAATAAAGGTGTGTTCGACCCTGCCATGGACATCTGTTTATTTATTGTTTATGGCTGCTTTCATGCTCCAATAATAGCCAAGTCAAGTAGTTGCACAAAGACCATGTGACCTGCAAATCCTAAATTATTTGCTATCTGACTTTTTACAGAAAATGACGGCTGACTTTGCTGTAGGCCACTGCACGATCTGGACCCTTTCTGTGTAACAGAGCTGATTTATTTTTAGCCCGAGTAACCAAATCTGTAGTTTTCTTTTAACTTCAGTTTTTAAGAGTTGGAGGTTCGTCCTCACCTCAAGATCAAGCAAAACCACATTATTTCACTTCTAAGTCTTGTAATCTCTTTTGTTATATATTTCACATATTAACCTATTCATTTCTTCAGGAGATTGTCGCTGAGTATCAGTGGCATTTGTCACAGCATTTGTATCTTGTACACTGCCACTATTGGTTTTAAATTTCTAAGATTAGCACAAATGCCCCAATACTTACAGCACTAAATATTTTTCATAAGATTATGCACGAAATGTGGGGTGGAGATGGAGAGTCGTGGGTATCGGACTCTGTACAATGCCTCCTGTTACTGAGGGTTCTCTTAATTGCATTATATCACACAAGTACATGGTGTGCTCTTTGAGAAAAGTACATTGGACTGACATTATCTCAATCAGTCTTCCTTTTTTGGCCTATTAGCTATCTTCCTACCAGCCTGTCAGCTCCTCTGTTTTTGCTCACTCTTGTATACTGTTTTCTCATAGTTCTTGACATACGGTTAGTGGTTAAATATTTGGTGAACGAATATCATAAGGCATATACTGGAAGCTGTTGTATAACTCAAGAGACAGCTGCCTAATTTAATTTCTCCAAGGAGTTGACAAGATAGCTAGCACTTTTATTAAATGCTCATTTCTGCATTTCCCTCGGGTTGGAAGGCCAGCATTATTACCTACAGAGTTGGTGCCTTTACACTCTGGCCTGCTTTTGGCCTTTATATTCTGTTCTGTTTTCTCTTCTTTGGTGCAGTGCTGTTAGAATACATATGAAACATTGATGGAATAAATCAGATTCATCTAACTCTTCAGAAATTCCTGTAGTGTTCAGCCTACTCAAGAAAACATTTGAATCACTTTATTCATTCCCTTGGAAAACTTCTTTGCATTTTTATTGTAATTACATTAAACTACTAAATTAACTTGCAGAGAGCTGGCATTTTTTATCACATTGGCTCTTTTAATCCAAGTTTATGGAATGTATCTGTTTAATTCAAGTCTTTTTTCCTAAGCCTCTCTAAAATTTTATAGTCCCTTCTATTTGTTACATAAGTATCCACCTGTAAGTAGCAGAACATCTAACTACAGTGGATTAATCAAAAGCTGCTACAAAGGTTACATTAGCTTCAATATAAGTTAAGAAGTTTTCCCTATTTTTCTATTTTCAGAAATGACTTTTGTAAGAGAGACTTAATGACTTGCATAAAATAGAAATTTCTGTTCCCTAGAAGTTTATTATTACCCAGCTATAAAACCATCTGTGCCTTTGTGGAGGAAGATTTTAAAAACCTTTTTTAAAGCTATTACTCTCTTTAAGTTTTCAGGTTTTTCTTGGGCCAGTTTTGGTATTTTGCATTTCTCAGGAAAGTTATGTATTTTCTCTAAGCATTCATATTTTCTACCATTTTTATAATATACTTTCTAAATACTGAAATCTTTACTATCTAGAATTAGTTATTCTCGTTTCACTCTTTATTTGAATACCTTTTTCTTAGTTGTTTTTCTAGAATTTTTGTTATGTTAACCTTTACATTCCTGATTTTTTAAATTAAAAAATACTTATTACTTCCTACCAAGATCTTAATTTTTTTCTCCTTTCTCATTTCAGTATTGATTAATTGCAGTTAGTACATTCATTTTTGATAATTCTTGCATTCTGATAAATATATTTAAAACTATGTTTTTTTAAATATTGATTTTTAACTACATGTTAATAATTTTTTACATTTAGAATGCCATTGTACTTTAGATGTGATTTCTCTTGGGATTTCCTCCTTATTTTTTTTAAAAGATTTTATTTATTTATTTGAGAGCGAGCGACAAAGAGAGAGAATGAGCAGGAGCAAGGGGCAGAGAGAGAGAGGGAGAGAGAGAGAGAGAGAATAGCAGAATCCTTGCTGAGCAGGGAGCCCTTCGTGGAGCTCAGTCCCGGGACTCAGAGATCATAACCTAAGCCAAAAGCAGATGCTAAACTGGCTGAACCACCCAGGCACCCCAAGATTTTCTCTTTAATACAAGAATGTTTTAGTGATATATTTTACTTTCCAGACACATGTAGCTATTTAGAATTCTCAAGACTTCTTTTGTAACTTAATTCATAAATAATTTTGTTTAACTAGTCCTCATGCATGCAAAATTTTTGTACACATTTTGTGCTTAAGTATGAAATTTATATGCTTTTCATTTATGTAAATATGATTTATAATAGAAATATACATTTCGGGGCGCCTGGGTGGCTCAGTGGGTTAAAGCCTCTGTCTTTGTCTCAGGTCCTAATCTCAGGGTCCTGGGATCGAGCCCCACCTCAGGCTCTCTGCTCAGCAGGGAGCCTGCTTCCCCCACTCTCTACCTGCCTCTCTGCCTACTTACGATCATTCTCTCTCTCTCTCTGTTAAATAAATAAATAAAATCTTTTTTAAAAAACCTCTTAAAAAAAAGAAGTATACATTTCTTCTCTGTAGCATGGCTTAGATTTCTGTCTGTTTGATCTATTAATTCTGAAAAGCATATGTTATAATAAAAACTAGTTTTTTTCTTCCTATAATTCTATCAGTTGTGGTTTCATATATTTTAAATCTTTGATATCAGCTGCATATATGTTCAGGATTGTTATAACTTTGTGATTTATCTAACAGCTGTCTTATCCTTTATGATGCACTTTACCCCAAATTTTATTTTTTCTGATAGTAAAACTTCATCACTGCCTTTCTCTTGTGTTTGCTTCACAACATCTGTTTTTTTCCATCTTTGTTTTCCATCATAGCCTTTTGTTCAAATGTATTTCCTTTAGCCAACCTATTCTTAAATCTTACTCCTAGCTACTCTGGGAGTCTTTGTCAGTTAATTCATAAGCTTAACCCATTTACATTTACTTTAATCACTCTATTATTACAACTTACAGTTGCCACCTTATTTTATATTTACAATTTTCATGCTTGCTTCTCGTTTCTTTTTTATCTTTTACCTATTTGCCATTAGATACATCAAATTCTCATCTGCTGCTTAAAAGTTATACATTTTCATTCTGTTCTTCCAGAGATTACACATAAGTAATTTTGACTCAGTCTTAGGTTATTTTCCCCTACGAAGGTAGAATGTAGATCAATAGCTACGTCTATCATTTAACAAAATAATAACCATCTCATACTCTCGCTGCCTTTCCTCCCCTCTTTAATTTTTTTTTTTTTTTTTTTTTTTGTATTTCAGGAGTTTTGGTTAGAGATCTTTAGAGGCATGCCTTTTACAAAATAATTAGTTCTAACTCAGCTATACTTCTTTCTAACTCTAACTTCTAACTCTTCTAACTCGAATGGGATTTCAGTGCTGTCCTGATGTTAATTCACAAACATCATTTTGGTGCTACTACTTTACCACATGGCACCAAAGTTTAAGTTAGTGGCCAGGATGTCTAAACTTCAGGAGAATGGAATAGATTGTTCCTGATTTTCCTGTAGATGCAGGTGTACCCCAGTCATATGTATAAGATGAAAGATTAATTAGACTGCTGTCTCCCATTCCTGGTTATAGACACTTGCCTGCCTCTATATTAAAGAAGTATATACTATACTTCTATACTAAAATACTAAATACTATACTATACTTCCATACTAAAATCTATACTCATTTTTTCCAAACATATCTGGAAACACCTATGTTCTGTCTCTTCGGAATTTCTTACAAATGTTTTGTTAATTGATGAATGAGACTTTTTTCCCCTCCCTTTTTTGACATCTCCAAAGTTGCATTCAGGAAAGGCAGTAAATACTTTTTATTAGTGTGCCATGTTGTACTGCACTGGCTCTTTGCCCCTATGTAATTCAGTGATTTTATCTTTTTTTTTAATTCATTCCATCATTCTATTATCCTTTGGAATGTCTGATTTCTCTTATTCTAATGTATGGCAATAAATGCTTAATTTATGTAATACTTTATTGTTTAAACATGAAAGCACTTAAAACTATGAAACTTGGTTTAGCTAAGTCTTTAGCAATATCTTTGAGTTTCAGTGTTCGTTCTTCCTGTCATCATTTTACAAATGGACTTTATTTTTCATTTTTAAATATTTTTCGTTTCTCTTTGACTTGAATAATTGAGGAGACAGTTTTTAATTTGTAACTTTTATTATTAATCTAATGTTTTGTTACATTGTGATTAGCTAATATTGCCTATAAGTTTTGATTTTTTTTCAAGTGGTGCTTTTATTATAGATTAATATGGGCATTTGTGATAAAAGTGGTATGTGTTTTCCACCTTCTGTATCCTTATCATTTTTTCTATTTAACCTACTAAACTGAGACCCGTATAGTAAAATCACATTTCATTATATTTTGTGTCTAGTAGCTTTGATTATCTATTTTAATGTTATGTTGAAAGCATATAAGATATGACCTAAAGATTTCTTAATCTTTAAATATTCTTTGATGATAATGTGACTGCTACTTTTGTTTGTAGTTGCTGGATAAACACATTTTTGTAAACTTGTGTATGTACCTACTTTTATAATGTGAATTTAATTGAAGTACTTTGTTTTATTGTAAATTTTGAAAATATTATCTTGCAGCTCTTTGAGTACAAAACTTTAGCAACTTAAGTTTATTGTTGTAATTTTTCAGAGTTTAATATATCTCATCTCATTTTAGGCTTTATGTTTCCTTTATGTTTACTGATTTTTGGTCAGGATTATCTGTAAGTTTTTAAAGTTTTATTCTCTATTTCTATAGTTTTCAAAATTAAGAACAAAACAATACCATGTGGATGTTCTAAAACAATTATCATTTGAATCTTTTTTATACAATCTTGGTTTCTAAGACAAGATTGTTGTTAAAATATAATCGTCACATTTTCAGTTAGCTTTATAATACTATGTGCAATAAATCTTGACTTACTGTTAGACTCTTGACTTACTGTTTCAACTGTTACTCTCTCAATGCCAGAATTTCTCATTTTGCAGAGTATATCCTTAAGTAATTTATTAAGTACTCATGGAGGTTATAGCTTTTATGGGCTTCCTATACTGAGAATGGGAAAATCTAGTTTTCATGATATAGGAATGATAATTAGTTGGATTTAATATTTTGATTCACAACATTTTTTTTTCCTCACAGTGTTGTAGGGCAGGCTCACTGTTTTGAGCTAGGTGCATACTGTAAAGAAAAAGTGTAATGCCAACCTGGGATTTGGATACTTGTATTATTTTAGCCTTGTATTTTACATTTTTATCACAATTTCTTCAAGTAGGCCTCCTTTCATTGAGGTGGTTTGTTTTTTTTTTCTTTTAATTTGCTTTCCTGTTTTATGTTTGTGTTTTGGTTTGGTTTTAGTTAATATTGTCTTCAGTTTTTGTTACTTTTATCCTGGTTGCTGTTTCTTTTCTGGAAACACTTTGTCTTCTGTATTAATTATCTGGTTCATATTTTCTTTTCTATTTTTTCTATCTAAGGTTGTTCTCAAATGTGTCCTCTCATATCAATGATTCAGTTTTCTGTAGCATTAAATATGCTTTGAACTTCAAGTTCATTTATGCTTTTTAGCACCTCTAACATGACTTAATTCCCTTATAACAGTGTTAGTTTCCTCACTCTCTATCCATCCTTTGTGCTCCTTCACTTTCTATCCCCGTAGTCCGGAAAATTACCTTAAAATATTTTTATTTATTTGTTACCTCATTTTCTCAGTTTACTTATTTGAGTTTTCAAGTTGATATTCTCTTTACCTTCACTTGAAATATTTAGTCATGGGCTCAGTTTTGCCTTTTTCTCCTGTATTTATCTGGAAGTGAGGCAAAAAGCTGTTTGTATAGTTAGCTGTCATCCACTTCTTAAATCATGTGTCTCATTTCTAGACTCCCATCAGGAGGACATATCTATGTGCCTCATTTCCTGTCTGGTTGCTGGTTTCTGGCAGTCTATCATCTAGTGCAAGTCTCTCTGCTTAGGTGACACATTTCCAAATCTTACACTCAGTTCTCCAAATTAAAGGGGGGAGAAAAAGATTATCTCCTATTCTCAAAACCCTTACTAGGACCACCCCTATCTTTATTGCTCCACTTTGGGGCCTGGAGCTCAAAGTATGTGATGTGCCACTATTCAGCCACCTTCCTGCATTCTTTTCCTATTCTGGTAGTTGCTTTCTGAATGATTGTGGAATCCTGAGATAGTTGGAGAAGCCGGCTTGAGGACAGTTCGTGGGAAAGACAGTAGAGATTGCCCAGCTCTCTCACTGGGCAGACTCTGGCCCTTCCACAGTCATGGAGGATGGACAAACTATCTCTCTCTCTTTGCAGTGAAGCTTGGATGCTTTTCTTAATTCGACTTTGTGACCCTCATATTCTAGTAACAGATGTTTTTAAGTTTAGTGTCCATTTGAACTTGTGAGTTTTCTTTCTTTCTTTTTTTAAATGTGATTTCACCGGAAATTTAGTGGCGAAAAGGAAAAGGCTGAATCAGAAACTGCTGGTCAGGAGACATTTAAACTAGTTATCTAGTGTTTCCCTTCACACTCCCCCTCAGTGGTCATAGGGGTCTTGAGGGAAAAAATGGAGTCTAAAAACTGTGCTATTTTCCTTTACTTAAGTCATGGAAAATGTATGAAAAATAATCTAGAGAAAGTTGTAAATGCCTTAGATAATAATATAAAGTTATTTTCATTGAACTTTCCATTAACATGTCGAGAAGCTATAAAATAGTTTATCTGAAATAGTGTACTTAGCAGCAAACAGATACTTCTTTAAAAAAGAAACTGTAATTACATGCTTTCACCTACATCCATTTCCATCTGCATCATTAATAACTAGTTTATGAATACCTACTTGGAGAGTGACCTTGTTGGAGTAGCTCACCCAAGCCTATATATGCTGCAATTAGTGGTACCATTCAGATTAGGTTATTATACTATTCAATCACCCAACTTCAGCTAATTTTGCATAAACTGTTCCCTGAGAAGAACGCTTGGTAGTGTAAATATTGGTGCCATACATAAAGCTTTGAGCAGAAATTATAAAGGAATATGACGTAACTTCATTTTAACAGCACCTGGGTATAGGCAAAAATGGCTGTGATTCCTTCCTTCTATGGAGCCTACCTTGTCATAAGTAAGACAGAGTTCAATCAAGTAATCACAAAGCTAATTATAAAAAGTTTGATTCCAATGCTGAAGCCACTTCATAAAGTTCTATGCAAATGTTGTGTATTATTTCACCCTTGTAAAGTAGGACAGAGACTGTTGCTCTTACCCAGTTGTAAGATCTCTGGGACTAGAGAGCTCTTAAAATCTTTGCTGCAAAGACAGTATTTTGTACTTTTTATTTTTATTTTTTTAAAGATTTTATTTATTTATTTATTTGACAGAGAGAGATCACAAGTAGGCAGAGAGGGGGAAGGAGGCTCCCTGCTGAGCAGAGAGCCCGGTGCGGGGCTCGATCCCAGGACCCTGAGACCATGACCTGAGCCGAAGACAGAGGCTTTAACCCACTGAGCCACCCAGGCGCCCCAGCATTTTGTACTTTTTAAAGAAAAATGTTTTCCATTGCTGCACAGGATAGGTAAAGAAAGTGTAGAAGTTCAGTCTCTCCATTTCTGTATCCGCATGTGTCTATTTCTAACGCAGTTATATTTGGATTGTATTGATTCAGTGATAGGGTGCATGTTCTGTATTCATCTTTTTGAAAGAAATAAACAAAATGTACACAGCAGGTACACCTGCAGAGTGTTACATAAGAGCTGCTGTTCTCTGTAGGAGACGTGTGTTTATTTGTGCTGTGATCCCAGGGTGGACATCTTTGGCATTCATGTTAAAAGATGACAGAAGAGATGAGATTGGTCTTTTAAGTTAAAACACTGACCTGCAATCCTTAACCTTTTCTTTTCATTTATATCCTCTCTTCCCAAGTATTCTCTCCAAATCTGGATTTTCTGAAGCTCCAAAATTCCAACAGGTGTTTTAAGCTTGGTTTCTATTATCTGATCCTGTTGACTCCCTGCCCCGGCCGTCAGCCCCACCAATCTCAGGTGGTGATGTGCGAACCCCTGATCTGTCCTTTGGAAAGGTTATTAAACACGGGGAGAGAGAACTGCTCTAGAATAAGAAAACACGACCTTTCCCCAACTGTGCTTCTCTGTCAAGTCACTTCACCTCTTTGAAAAGCAATTTTCTCTTCCTTTCTTTGTGAAATAGAGGTATCTTGGTCTCACCCTGCCCATTTGCCAAAGAGGGAGAAAAGACAAGTAGGCCAAAGCCGAAGGGTCATCTGACCTGGCTGTGGGAATAAAAGATTAATCAGGCTATCCTAGAGCACGTTCCCTGCCATGTTTCTCTCGGGGTGATCCAGGAACTTCTCTCAGAAGGTGGTCTTTGTTATAATCTCCTAAGGTAAGTGTTTGGAGGGGATGAGCACAGTGCACAGTGTCATTAGGTCAGTGCTAGCTGAATAATGAGGGAGCTCTTCCTTGCTAACTTCCATGAATAGTAAGAGCAGCGGATGCAGCACCATTCTGTACTTAGTGTCCGAAGACTCAGAGACCACCAGAAGCGATCCGAGGTTTCCAGCCCGAGTAATACTTCCCCAACCAGGAGGTCACAAGGAGGACGTAGGCTCAAGAGTTTTTGTGAGGGTTCACTGAAAAAAAAACTGTATCGCGAAGCTGATTAGGTGCGCGGTGAAGGGGTTAAGAGAGGAGGGGGGGTCAGACCTGAGCTGTTTTCCACTCCAGCACCTGCTTCCCCGGGAACTTGAAGAAGCCACGTAACTTGTCTGGGCCTCTGTCCCCATCTGAACAATGAGTGGGCCGTGCCTGTCCGCAGGCCATGCCCTCCAGCAGGCTTACCCGCAGTGATGAAGGAGATGATAAAAGAGGTAAAGCGTCCTACAAATGTAAGGAATTGAGTGCAAAGAACTGTGGACTGAAGTGTCCAAACCCGGCTCTGACACTCATGAGCTCTGCAGCGCCTACTACTGAAACAGGTCCTCCCTACGGAAAATGAAGGCTCCATTAGTCTATTGTTGACATTCTTCCTGCTAATAGAGATGGGTTTGTGGAAATTCTCTTAAAGTGCACATAGCCTTAAAATAAGTACACGTCCTGTCATGTTAGGCCGTGGGAAGTCTAAGAAAACGTTGCACTCAAACTTTTGTCCATCTTCTGAGTAATGTCGGAATTTATAGACTCCCGTCTGTTTTCCTGTATCCACAGCATTTGGCTGTACTCAGTAGCCCTCCAGGCCTTTATCAGTGTCTCCCTTCACTGCTGCCAGGCTCCGCTGTGTTCTGCCGTCCATGTTGGTGGGACAGGAGGGTGGGGTCCCTGGAGCTCACCCCGGCTGCTTCAGTTTTACCTGCGTTCGCCTGCACGTCGGTGCATCAATCTCTATATGCATCCACAGGAATACGCATGCTCACTTGAGACAAGGATTTCTAGACTCTGCGACCATGACAGCCATCTGCAGGGTCTTCGTTTCGTAAATGTCACACCTGGAGTATTTGCAAGGGCCTTGGAGTTCTTCCCATCTAGCCCTCTCATGTTTCCTATGGGAAGCCGGGGCCCAGAGAAGCTGCTCGCTGCCGGTCACAGTGATCTGAGCAAAGAAAGTCCAAAGTCCCAACAATCTGAATGCCACATACTTGGTTACCCTACGGTTGAAGGGAGTCAGCCACTGAGAAAATCAAATCTGGCACCTCCCCACGGTCGCAGCGTTCGTCGTAAAATCTGCCCTTTTGATTTCGTGCTACTCTTCAAATAGAAGCAGAGGTGTTTGTTTTATTTCAGGTGTGACATTTTACAGCATTTAGCACTTGTGACTAAGAAGTGCGGTTGTGGTAATTACCTTTGAGTTCTTCAGATCATTCTTATCTTAGTCTGGGCTAACTTATTATTAACGACTTATTCTGTGCTAGCCACTGTGCTGGCAGCTTTACGTGGGTTATCTCATTTGAGCTTCCCGAAGAAGGTTATGACCTATGAGGACGGGCACTGAACAGGTGAGCAAAGTGAAGGTAAGCGAGGTGAAGGGATTGTCCGGTGTCGGGGAGTTCATGCACGGTAGGCCTGAGATGAATTCAGTCTGGCTTCATACTTGGCCGTGGTAGCAAGATCGAGGAGTCACTCTTCTCGTCCGTAACAATTCCAGATACTTCGGAATCACCTAGGCACGTGCATTTGCTGGCATTTGCTGAATGCAAATAGCGGCTCTTCGATAAATGCCTATTGAATCAGTCCTTATTTTCGAAGGAAAATGGTACCGGACCAGGAACCAGAAGGTCTAGGTTCTAGTCATGGTTCTAACAGCAATTCACTGTAACAACTAAGCCAGGTCAGTTTTCATCCATGTGCTCTGGTTTCCCACATCTTCAAGGCAGTCCAGAAAAGTAAGGGTAGGTGACTCTGCAAGTAGTACGCTCTCTGGAGGGCTCAGAGCTGGAGTAAACATATACTTGGTCATCTGAGCATGTCAGGCCGGGCTGCCGGAGAGAGTCATCCAGACTAGGACTTGGTCGGTAAGCTCAGACCTCATGAGCGAGGTGGAAGGGAGCTGTGGGAATTTGGAGCGGCACTTGCCAGGTCCATTGTTGCTCTGAGCAGCTCCTCCAAGTGGGCCAGGTGAAATGTGGTACCACTAAGGCTAAGGGGAGAAACCGGGAGCACCAGGACTGCCTGTTTGGGGCTTCATAAAAGAATGCCAGCTGCACAGAGAATCCTTCCTCTCTAGAGACTGTTAGAACGCAGGAGCCCCTGTGAGCCCATGAGGGTGAAAGGAGCAAGAGCCACACTGACGAGACTGCAAATCAGGACGTGGTAAAGTAAGACAAATGGTGTGAGTGGGGCAGAATCCACCTTAAAAGTCTCAATATTCCCCCCACCCCCCCTCCCAAGATCTAGAGCAGGAGCCCAGCCCTAGCTGTGTAGACCACAGGGCCTTAAACGTAGCAGGAGACCCGAAAGCCTCCGGGAGGTAGCATCCCTCTCCATCGTTCCGCTGGGCCCCCACCAGCAGGCTGAAAACCAGGGGCTGGTAAGAAAACCTTGACTCATTTGATCATAGCAATATTAGACATTTGCAGCCCTTCTGGTACAATTCTAAATCCTAAATGCTCTGAAAACTGTTTGTTTCAAATAATTTGGTGGCAAACTCATTTGGTGGCAAACCTGACCAAAACAGACAGGATGCTATTTATAATCTCTATTATCTACCTCATTTAGTGGGAAATGCGTAGTTTGGTGGCAAAAAATACTCGTGTATTTGATCACAGAGTGCCTCCGTGGGCCGACCTGTGGGCAATAGGCAGTTTATGGAAAATGCCTCTCCCTGCCTCTCCGAAATTGGAAGGATTCTGAATTCCAAAAACATCTGGCCCCAAGGATTTCAGAGAAGAGACTTTCAACCCGTAAATTGTTTTCTGTAAATCTTGGTGCATTTCTTTATCCCTTAAGGAACGAATCGTTTGTTCTTCTCACCCTTACGGGGAAAACAATGTGGGGGAGGGGAGAAGCAAAACAAATGTAACCGGTGGCTCGCGTGCTAATAAAATGCAGTCATAGCTTTTGGGGGTCTAGGTCCTCCATAAGAGTCGATTTTGGGGGGACAGAAATCTGCATCTGTACCTTTCCTGCATTAAAAAAAAAAAAAAAATCACCGATGTCGCTGTGGAACTGCAGCATCCTGGTCTTCCGTCTGGCAGCTGCCCGAGTCCAGTAGGAGCTGCTCGGCCTTCGGTGCGTGGGACTCGCGGAACCATAGCGCCATCTTTCTTCCAGATTCGGAATCGGATCCTCGTGCTGCCGCGGGTCCACTTGCTTGCCAGAACCGGGCGGTCCGCAAGGCTCTGGGCTCTGAAACTGTTCCCCGGCAGCCAAATTGTAGAGGAAGAGCTGCAGGGAGGGCTAGGAAATGTGATGTCCTTTCTTTAGTCTCCGAGCAATCAAATTCGTAACCTAATCCGTTAGGGAGTGTGGGCCATAGACCCTGTGTTTCATTAGTGTGCACCTAGTGAGTCATTTTACACACAAGACATTTGAATTTACAGCCTGCTGCATTGCAGCACTTTTTCTGGGCCTTCTCATCTATGGGATAAGGTATTCTTCTAGCCACCAGGGCTTCCAAAATATAGATACACTTTCTTAGTTCAGATTTTTTTCTTTCTTTTCAATTTCCAGTTGCAAATCAAACATGCAGTTACAGAAGCAGAGATTCAAAAATTGAAGACCAAGGTAAGCACCATTAAATGGTGTTTGAGTTGTACTTTTTAAACTTCGGATGCTATGAATAAATTCAACCCTAGGACTAAAGGATTTGTTCCTGTGCATTTGAAAGAGTACAAATGTGAGAAGTTCATTTCCACTGTTAGCTATGTAGACAGGCCTGCCAGTGAGACACGTCCCCCTAGGGGATAAGCACCACCATACTCCCTCAGCGAAAATAGCACTGTGTTTTAAAAATACATATTTACATATTTGCCTATATGTGGCCACTTCCCTCTGCGATTTTCTCAAAAAAATTAAATATTGCTAATGGTTCTAGCATCCGAGTTATGTTTTGGTCACTAATTATGCTGTTCTTATTATACAAGCTATTACACTGTATCTCTTTCTCTTTATTTATCTTATTTTAAGTAGGTTTATTCATTTACTTATTTTTAACTTATTCATCAGAAACAGTGTGTTTCAATGTAGCACATTAATAGTTTTTCACAGAAAAAAATCCCAATTTCTAATTGGAAATTAGAATATTAGTGAAATTTAATGTAAAATGTGAATAATTGATTTTAGATGCCAGATGCTACTGGAAATTTTTAGACAAGTTTAGTTTGCATTATTTAAATTTGTGGGGGAAAAACAGGTCTTGATAAAAGGGAATATATTTTTAGTTTATATGTGAAATAATACAAGATTCAAAAGGGCACGCTTAGTTGGTAAATTATAAGGTACTTGTAAATTCCTAGAATTGTGTCTAGACTTATCATATATGTAATTTCAAGGGTTTAAAAATATTTTTTGAATTACTTTAAAAATAATATTCTTTATCGTTTTTGTGGTCTTTTAAAAACTAAGACCTAATTTCTCCCCCCACCACTAATGATCTGTTTTCCTTTTCACATCGAACAATTATTTTGGTTTTTCCATGTGTTTTAAATGGAGATGAATTAGCAGGGCTATTTTGGTTAAATGGTATTCTCAGCTAATAACTCTGTAGCTCTTTAGTCAGAGCATGTCTATACATCAGTCATGGTGTCAGCCAAGCTCTGTGAATAATCATTTTTAAATTAGTAGTGGTTGGTAAATAAACAACTGGAATACAAAACATTGCTCAATAAAAGATGCAGGAAAAACCTAGTCTCGTTTTAAATTGCTGCTGTTTCGTAGCACAGAATGGAAGAACAGATTTTTTTTTTTAATTGTTGGTTATAACCAGGGAAAAAGATTCCCCCTATGGATTGTAAGTGCTTTAACAAAACTTATGTGTTAGACTAAAAACACTTAATTTAGAAAATCCTATAAATTAGTCTTTTGTATTTCTCTTTTTATTATATTGGCATGTAATATTATAGTAGCTTACTTTATTGTGACTCTTTATATCCATGTTGATAATAGAATTCCTAATTTTGAAATGGTTTTGATTTTTCTACTTTGCAATCTGTTTTGTCAATGTATTTAGTTTAAAGTATACATTAAAAGGTGTATATATATATATATATTTTTATTTATTTATTTATTTATTTATTTGCTGAATGTAGTATGGTCTGGGGATGTCTTCGATTTTGGAAACTGTTAATTTATAATGACTCCTCATCCTTTTGAACTTGAAAGGAAGCATGTGGACTAGATGAAGCACTAGTTTAAAGGTCTGTTATGGTGAATAAATGACCTTTGACCCCTCGCCTAAAGGATCAGCCTTGAATTTCTGTAGAAATAAGGCGATTGGACTAGTAAACTATGTATTCCCAGGAGTCCCTGCAAGCAGAAACACAGGAAACTGCTTGTTTGTTCCATCAGAGGGATTTAAAATTAGTCAGCAATACTTTATATTTTTTACTTACACTATCTTTTACACTCGTATGCAAATTGAAGTTCATAAGGCTCTGGAAATTCAGAACACTGCCAGCAAAATAATGAGCTACAGACTATGTTCGTGTCAGTCGAAATAAAGGATGTAATCATATTATTAAAAGGGAGAAAAACCAAAGTAAAAATAACTGGCATTATCAGATTATGCCCAAGGAGCTGTTCCAGGCACACTGTTGTGTTACCTCACAGTTCTGTCTTCTAGACAATACATCCGAGTCTTAGAGAGCTTCACTTACTTACTTGCCGAAGGTTTAAAGGCCAATAATGGCAGAGCTGGGCTTCACCTCTAAACTGAACGACTCCAGAGACCCCTTCTTGACTCTTAGGCCAAACTGTGCTTCTGCCCCTCTCTCCTTCCCAGTGTGCCTCTCCCCCTTCACTTTTCAGTTAGTTTTTTTTACATCTAATTACATGTAGGAAAAACATCTGAAAGAAGGTACATTAAAGTTCATTGGCTAGAATCCAGTCAAACTCTAAAACAGTATGTACTGCTCACAGAATTTCAAACCACATGGGGCCATGGAAGGATCATGGGAGGTGAAATCAAATCCAGGTTTTATTATTTATCAGAGGTGTGACCTTGGTCAGACAAAGTGTTTGCCTCTTCAAGGCTTCCATTTCGTAATCTCTGAAATGCTGAAAATAAGGCTTGCTCTTCTCATCTCAAGGTTCTAAATGATTGAGTATATGTGACAGTGGAACTTAATTTAAAACATGCTCTAAAAACATGACGGGTTTTGCTACAGAATACCCAGATTTTCCTTGCCTTGACATTTGCTTTATCCAGCTGCAAGCAGCAGAAAATGAGAAAGTGAGGTGGGAACTAGAAAAAACCCAACTCCAACAGAATATAGAAGAGAATAAAGAGAGAATGCTGAAGCTGGAGAGCTATTGGATTGAGGCTCAGACCTTATGCCACACAGTGAACGAGCATCTCAAGGAGACTCAAAGCCAGTATCAGGCCCTGGAGAAGAAATACAACAAGGCAAAGAAATTGATCAAGGATTTTCAACAAAAGTAAGCAGCTTCTAATGACTAAAGAATAGTTGTGTGCATCTAAAGAAGGCTTATATCCAGTAATCTTATAACATCTAACAGAATAGAAAAGATAATCTTGGTGATCCCCTTAAGCAGAGTTATAAAGCATTTAGACGTTCAGTTTCGGAAATCCCTTCTATCATTTTTCGTGTGAGATTGCATTGGGTTTATTTTACAGGGTTTTTTGGCCATCAGTTCCCCCCTGGTTTCTTTTTGGTAGTTAGTCACTCCTAATAACTATGAAAACATTTGCATCTCTGTCCTTTGGGAAACAGCTCTGAGCAGCAAGCAAGAAGCCCAGTTGAAGTCGGGCAGAATGACCGACCGTGCAAAGCAGCAGCTGAGGCGTTGAGGAGGTTGCTTCTGTCTCTGTTCTTAGAATCAGGGACTGCAGAACTTTCCCACCTCAGTGTAAACCCTGACAAGCAAGACCCCTTGCCCTGCCATTTTCTGTTGCTCGCAAGGAGAATCACGAGGGGCTCGGTTCACTGCGGTCAGACTCCAGCCGCACTTGTGGCTTTTGAATCTCTTCAGCTCTTTTCACACGAATGCTGCTTTGCTTCCCTCTGTTGGATTTTGGTGTAATTTCAGGGAGATGGTTACTTGAGGATTTTTTCCATCGGGAACTTCAGGTGCTCCTGGCCAGCCAGAGCAATGCATTCATGCCCGGTCAATTCTGGTCTTCCATGCCAAGCCTTAGAAGCTAAGCGTATGTGTAAGATTCACAATGTCTCCGTTATTTCCTATCTCCAAAATCATGTTTTTCACATTTAAAGGAGACTGCTAAAAAATGTTGATTGTGAAAAAGGGGAAATTACTCTTTGTGATCATGAGTCCAGTACATCACTATTCTTTAACTCTTCCTGCCAAAAATGTCATCCCTAATTGTGTTTCATGGGGTAACTTTAGAGTAAATGTTGCCGGATTTGCAGGTTGTATTCCAGGCTCCCAAAATGGAGATACTTTCTCCTTCTCCCCACATCGTCCTCTGGTGGATAAGTGACAGCTCCCCCTCAGTGTTTCTGACCCGGCCAGTCCTTCACCACTGTCATTCGTAGAAAGCAAATTGTAATTATCTTCTGTAAACTCTTACCATCCAGTCCCATCGGTTTATGAAGTACATGGCTTTGTAAATATGGAATTATAACTATCCGACATGTAATCATCTGCACTAAATTACCCAAGGTGGGTCACTAGTTCAGTAGCTCCTCTCTAAATCTGTATGGGTGCCCTAGAATCAGGAGTTAACAAACAAAAATCACAGTAAGCAGAATCAAAGCATTCTTCTTTAATTTAGAAGCCATTAAAATGTTTTATTTGCTTTTGTTACTAGATGCCTTTTTTCGAACTGTGATTGAGTCTTATTTATTTAAATAGCTGCCCAGTCATTTGTCCCACTGTGCAGTTTATTGCTTCAGATAAGAACTTCCACATGTTTTCTCATTTATTGAGTATTTGATGCCATCAGGTCTTTTTATTTTCTTCTTAAGAGAACTTGATTTCATCAAGAGACAGGAAGCAGAAAGAAAGAAAATAGAAGATTTGGAAAAAGCTCATCTTGTGGAAGTTCAAGGTCTGCAAGTACGGGTGAGTTATGTGCCGAAAACCACTAAGTAATGGGATGTTTTTGCTGAGTACTTAGGAGTGCTGGCTTAGAGTTTTATGGATGGATTTTCTTTTCCCCTTAGATTAGAGATTTGGAAGCTGAGGTTTTCAGACTACTGAAGCAAAATGGGACTCAAGTTAACAATAACAACAACATCTTTGAGAGAAGAACATCTCTTGGTGACGTCTCTAAAGGAGATACCATGGAGAATTTGGATGTCAAGCAGACATCTTGTCAAGATGGCCTAAGTCAAGGTTTGTTTAAACTAACCACAAAAATTATTTCCAGTGACTATAAAATTTAGCCTTACATTCTTCATTTTCTTACCCAGAGATTTAAAAGTTGAGACAGCCTTCCTGCCATGAGAAAGAAGAAAAGGCTTATCAAAATAAGAACCTGTCATTTGTCTCTTGTTTTATCAAAAACCAATGCCTTGATAAAAGGAAATAACAAAATTGCAACTTAAGCCAATTATTTTTAAGTCATCATAATATTGATGGACTTAATGAACTACCTTAAAAAGAATAAGTAAATAAACTACCTTAACATGATAGTTCATCTAGGATGAGCTACTACTTATGTGTTAATAAGTAAATCTTGAGATTTTTAAGTCATTAGAATGAAAATCTTTTTCCTAACATCAGAAGGCTGACTACCTACTTCTAGCACTTGGAATTCATTGAGTTACAGTTCTCTATACGTTTATGCTTTCGCCTTGGTGTCCTCTCTATACTTCTCAGTCTTTCCTGTCAAAGAGCAAATAAGATCAAAACACTGGAAACATTTGCTCTTGTAAATGTTTGCCTTGTTTTATGCACCAGCCATAAAACGGTCACTTGTTTTCTTGCGCAAACACACATCCATATAGAGGTTGTGTGTAAATGAATGTGAATAAGTGTTTTCGTATCTATAGTACATCTATAAATTAGAAAATGTGTGGGGCGCCTGGGTGGCTCAGTGGGTTAAAGCCTCTGCCTTCAGCTCAGGTCTTGATCTCAGGGTTCTGGGATTGAGCCCCGCATCGGGCCCTCTGCTCAGCAGGGAGCCTGTTTCCTCCTTCTCTCTCTGCCTGCCTCTCTGCCTACTTGTCATCTCTCTCTCTCTGTCAAATAAATAAAATCTTTAAAAAAAAAAAAAGAAAATGTGTAAGAATTTATAAAGATAAACACACAGGAGGATATAAAACCTTGGGTTTCATCTTTTAAAGTTTTTACCTAACAGTCCTCGGAAAAAGTGGAAAGTAAGAGAATGTTGTGAGTCAGCGCTGTCATGATGGGCCAGACAGCTGACAGGCTGGGATTTGACATGCGGGAAAACTGCTCGCTAATGAGCTGTACAAGTCTCCGATGATCTTTCTCACATATTGAAATGTCTCCAGCGAGACTTCTCTCGATACACAAGTGTTTGTACCGTATCATTAACTTTTAGAACTGCATTCTTAGCCATTAAAAATGAAAAGTATTGGAAATCTTCAGTTAAAATTAGAGATCTAGAAACTTGAAATCATTTACTACATTTGTATCCTTTTACTGGGCTTTCCCTTAATAAAATATAGTGGGTAAATCTCACCTCCTGGGCAGCTTAAAGAGGAGTATTTAGCATCGGTGTTACCACTAACTGAAGAGCTGTGTGTCTTCAGGAAGGTCATTTAGCAATCTCCGGATTGGTTTTACTATGTATAATATGAAAATAGTCAGATTTGTTTTTTCTCCATACTAACAGGTGTTTTGAGGTTATATGACTTCGTCACTGAACTGAATAAATCTTTTATAGGATTATAATTGTTATATCAGGAACTTTATAAGATTGATTTCTAAAGAAAAATGTCAGGGAAAAAATCTATGTTTTTTTCACCTTTTGGAATACTTTAATTCCATTAAGTTACTTGTAGTTTATAATAAATATGTGTGTCTGCTGTGACATACACCAGGTATGATCAGTAAACCAGTGGCTTTCCAATGTTCAGTTCATTTCTGTTCATTTGTTTCCATTCAGAAATCTGTATCTTGTCGAACATATAATTAATGGTATTTATTAAATTATGTGACTACGGAAGATCAACAAACTCTACTATTAACATGCTGATTTGGATCCAAACCTTATATTTCTTCTGAACCCTTTTCCTATTCTACACCCTCCATTTTGCCACATAATTATCAGTTTCCCTAGCAACACTGTCGGTTCACAGTGAGATGCGGAGACTACTAATTCTTACTGAAACCAATCCATGCTTGTGCAGTGGAGGTAGAATCATTCATCTTAGACATTAGTAGCATACATATCAAGCGGCTGCTCTTCCAGTTTTGCTGCCGAGGACAGTCAGTGATAAATCTCCTTGAATTTCAATTGCTTGATCACATAAACTAAAATGGCTTGGTCAGTAGCTAGATAGGAATACTCTGGAAAGCACTTTTCTAAATCGATCCTTTGCTTCTGTTGCTAGGGAACGCTGAAGTCCTAGAGGTTTAGAAAAGGAAGTAAAACTGAGGACCAAACACAGGCTATTCGGCGCTTAAAGACCCCTCCCACACACACACACACAAACACATATCTGTTTGCAACAGGATGGGTACAGCACTTGCCATCAGTCCTCCTAGTTTCTGCCCCTCAGATGCGGTGCCTTTTCTCCCCACTTCCGGTGGACTGTCCAATTTTGACTTGGCTTCTGAGCACTGGAGTGTTTTATTGATAGGATGAGTGGTTTAGCATATCTTTAGGCCTTGAGGCGACTTGGTGAAGCAAAAGGATTATCAATTAAAGTCATTGAAAAACTATGTTAGAATGAAATACTGAAGGAAAGAGGAAGGAGAGAATGAAGGGGGCAGAATGGGAGGAGGAGGAAAGGAAGAGCCCCTAAGCAGTCATTTCTTCACAGGGAGTCTTGTTCTTCTAAGAATGAGCTTCCCAGCTGAGGAGGAATTAATTACGTGACTCTCAGTATTGAATTGTTGCACATTTTCAGAGTGATAAAATCATTTTTCAAACCATGCAGAAATTAACCACAGTTACAGTTCTATTTGAACACTATTTGTGTGGTTCTCTCTATAAACCAAACCTACTCGAGTATCTCATTAAAATTTTGATAGATTATACAAAGCCATTACTTAATATGCTGTAATACATTTTTTATCATAATACATAAAGCAAATAGAACAATTTTTTTACCAGGAGCCATGACAGACCCTTATTAAGGATTATTACTTAATTATTAAGAGTTATTAATTAGCACTCATTATTTATTAACGAAGACACATTGTTTCACCTGTGTTCCAGGATGTGAAAAGAATTACTTTGCCCTCCTGTCATGTTTTTTTGTTTTCATTTCTTAGTGCCTGAGGAGTGCTAGTCTATGGAAGAGTTCTCTATCCTCTATCCAGGGGCCCTAAGAGAGTAGAAATGTCTGCGACTGCCCATGTATTTAAGTCACGATTAGAATAAGAGCAGAGAACAAGTTAGAGAAATCTTGGAAGAAAAGGCGTGTAGTCTTAGTTTGATTAGATTCCCTCGGAAAACTCAGTTGAACATGAGCTTCCTGCACTTCAGATATTCCAGGATCCTTAAGATGATACTGATTTTGGCTTCAGATATTTTAAAGGCTCTTATAAAAGGTTCTGCATATTTCATAGAGATAATGAAAGAAAAACTAGGACTAATTGGTAGAAGTTACGTACGAAGGGAGGTTATTATCATTATCCTGCCTCAAGAGGTTGGAAGTAAGTGTGATACCTTTAGAAAAGTGTTTTGAACGCTGAAAGCCTGGTGCCACACTGACTTGTAAGGGGAAGGATGGCTCCTGGATAGAAAGAACAGTGTTTGTCCCTGCCAGTCATGTAACAAGGCATGTCAGCTGTAGGATAAAGGGCGAGGAAGAGGCATGATTTGGTAGAAGACAAATAGATAGATGAGATAAACATTTTAAGAGCTGAAAGGGAGTTTGAAGAAGAAAAAAAATGAATAAAATTTGAATTTTTTTTTTTTTTTCTGATTCATAGACCTTATGTTAAAGAATGAGGCCTTATGTTAAAGGTACGCTTCAGGGTCTTCTTGGAGTAGGAATAGGCTTCGAATGCCTGTGAAGAAGTCATACCTATTTCTGTAAGCACTGGAACCCATTAGTAGTTTTGAGGCATAACAGGAACTGGGTCACTTGTAGGTTTATAAAGGTAGTTCAAGTATCCCTGTGAAGTTTGAGTATTACTACCAAATGCTGCTTTCTCATACATGTCTACTCAGCTAGTGGGCCACTAGTTAGAAATCACTGAATGTTATCTTTCCTAAAGTGTGAACGTTGAAGAGTCATATAAAACCTTTTATTCTTAGTTCCTTTAGTTAGTTACTACTCCTTAGCTCTAATAACAACTCAGCCAGAAGAAAAAGACTGAGGTGCAAGATGGCAGATTATAGGAAAGTCTAGACTTTCAGCATAGATTGTATCTAGAATAAATTACTCAAACCTAGGTGTCTTTGAAAAAAAAAAAAAAAAGTATTTCTTAACTACTTTCCAGATAATTTAAGAATATTCTGGAGAAAGGAGCATAAAGATATGAAAATAATGCCTTCTTGTTTCCTCTCCGTTCTTTTACACCTTTTCCACAAAACAGTTTGGCTGTTGCAATAAAGCTCTAGATTTTCTGAAAGTAGATCCCTAAGCTGGTAGTCTGCACCTAAATCCTGAACCTGGGATGCTTGGTCAGAAAGCCAGGATTTGTGGGCCCTCTGAGCCTGCTTAGATATTCAAGCCAGCCAATTTTCTGATCATCAGGCCCTATTCACATGTATTTGTGTGCCGTGACCCAGTTGTTCACTTACTGGTTTGCATGGAATCTGATTTCTCTGAATTAAATGACTTCTTTGAAATTTATTTACTCTGATTTCAAAAAAGTCTTTATCAGGAAGAGCAAAGGTAAGTAAGGAACCAACTGCCATTAAGGGCATCTGCGTTTTTTATCTATATGTTTTTATCCTTATACTTCATTCACTCAGAGGTGCCTTTCTGTGACAGGATTGGGTAAATTGATAGTGGCAAGAGAAGAAAGAACAAGAGGATAGGAACAGAGTGGGACTGAAAATAATGCTGCAGGTATATATACCATGCTTAACAGTATTTCTGAGGCACGGCCTTTAATTTTGGCTCTAAGCTTTCTAGTTGCCAGAGGAAATAGAAACCCTTGTTCATTACATTATTCACAGTGTCCATACGATAAAAGAACAAAGCATCTGCTTAAAAGAGGTACAGCTATTGGCACAAATAATGCATAATTTGGAGCAAACAGTGATATTTATATTGATAACATCCTTAGAGTAAATCCACTGACGATTGTTATTAGGATATTTTCACGCAATGACCCTTAGTGTAGACTCATGGCATCATACAAATAGGTAATGTAGTGTTCAGTAAACCAAGTGAAATTATTGGAGAGAGGATGGATAAGACACAATGTACTCAGCTATCTGTCGATCTGGTTTGGTGCTCAGGTGCTCTTTCATGTATGGCAGGTTAAATCTGTTAACTATGTTCAAAACTTCTAGAATGTGTTACTGAGAGAGATGTGTTTCAAAAAAGTCTCACCCTATAATTGTGGAGTTACCTGTTTCTTCTTTTGGTTTTGTCAGCTTTTGCTTTATGTGTCTGAGGTGATGTTAATAGGCACATACAGTTTAGAATTGTCATATCTTCTTGGTAGATTGACCTTTGATCATCAGAGAATGTCTCTACTTTTAGTAATTCACATTAATATCTGCCTCGTGTGGTATTTGAGGAGCTATATCAGCTTTCTTTTGGTTAATGTTTGTATGGTATATCATTTTCTTTTACTGTAAACTTCCCATGCCCTCTGTACCAGTATATAGATGTTTATTTTTTATCACAATCTCTCAATCTTTTTAATTTTTCCCAATTCTTTATTTTTAAGATGTATTTAGAAAGTTATTTATTTACTGAAATGTTGAGTTTAAATTTAAGCTCTTACTATTTGTTTTTAATCTAAAAACAAAAATCTCTGTTCTTTTATCTGCTTCCTTGCTTTCTTTTGGATCAATCAAGTGGGGATTTTTTTTCTAATTTACTTTTTCCTGTATTAAGTTCTATTCTTTTTTTTTTTTTTTTGGATACTTACAGATATAATTTAGAATACTTGCAGACAAGAATGGACTGAATGAATATTCATTAATGTGCTTCGCATCCAACTGGTTCTTCTTCTTTTTTTTTTAATCTTCAGGCAACTTTATTGGCATGATTAAAAACATTTTTCTTAGATGATGACAGAATATATAAACATGAAAAAAATTGTTGGCTCTACCTTATAACCAATATTTTAAATCTGAATATTTGATACTTGCCAGTGTATTGCCAATTCCTTATTTTATTAAAAACAATCCTTTTATTGATTCCATGTGAAATCACAACAATTATTTTTTAGGGGGAAATGAGTCCCTACTGCAATTGGATATAAAAAAATTTTTTAAGATTTATTTATTTATTTGAGAGAGAGAGAGAGAGCACATGAGCAGAGGGAGGGGTAGAGCAAGAGAGAGAATCCCAAGCAGACTCCATGCTAAGCATGGAGCCCAATGTAGGGCTTGATCTCACAACCCTGAGTTGATGACCTGAGCCAAAATCAATAGTAGGATGCTTAGCCAGCTAACCACCTAGTTGCCCCTAAAAAAATATCTTTTATAACAACTGAAACTAGTATATCACTCTATGTTAATTATACTAGAATTGAAGAAAATTCTTCTGTAACTGGAGTGTGACCTGTGTCACTGAGTAAAGAATTGATAAAAATCCTCAAAAAGTTGGGGTTTGGGCTTTTAAAAATTCTTTTTATACGCAACAGGTCTTGTAGTCCTTAACTGAACTTTTAATAAATTTTGAGTGGCAATATGTTAGGGGTTATACACCTCAGCAAATTTTCTGTGTAACCAATGGAGTACAGATCTGTATATTTAACAGTTAAGCTGCAGATGAAGTTAATACATTTGTATAAGATTTAAGCTGTCTAACACAGTTGTGTTCTGGAATAAAGTTCCCCTTCTGCTCTGAGGTGAGCAGAGTGAACACCCATTAGCTGGCCAGGATTCTCTTCCTTAAAAATAAACAAACAAACTAAACAAAACAGAAAACCTGCTTATTCACAGAGATAAATACTGAATCCAGAAATGCATTTTATATACATTTACATATATAATGGATATAATATCATAACCAACTTGTGTCTCTACAAGGAACCCAAAGTTGGTTTGACATTCAAAAACTCATATAATTCATACATTTAAGTAGAGGAGTAATCTATATAATCATCTCACTAGATTAAGACAAACATTTAATGAAGTTGAACATGGGGCATGATAAAAAGTTTGTTAAACTAGAAATACAAAAGTTTATTAAACTAGAACTTTCTTATTTTTAAACTAGAACTTTCTTAACTTGATATGTGAAGCAAGCAAAAGTCTATCAAACATCATATTGAGGGTGAAATGTTAAAATAAAAAATTTCCTTTAAAAGTAAAAATATTGTTAACATTTCACTACTTAATGTGCTATAACGATTGCTATTCAGTGTTTTCTTTGAGGTCCTAGCAAGTACCAGGCAAACAAAAGAAATTAAAAAAAAAATAAGGAATAAAAAGAAAGAAGCCAATTTGTTATTATTCACTGATAATAAAAGTGAATACATAAAAAAGCTTCAAGAACACAGATTATTAGAATTAATAAGAGTTTAGCAGGATGGGTGGCTCCAAGAATTATTAGACATCAGTTAATTCTAACAAAGAGAAAATGCAATTTTTTACAAGCAATTTATAATAGCAACAAAAAATATAAGATAGCCAGTATGAATTTAGCAAAAGTAGCTCAAGAGCCATGATAAGACATTCAAGAAGACCTATATAAATTGGTAGAGATAGGAAGCCTCAGTATTACAAAAATGCCATAATGCCAAATTAACCTATGTATCCATACAGTTCTGATGAGAATTTGAACAGGGCTTTTGTTTTTGTTTTGTTTTGTTTTTAAAGAACTTGACAAGTTATTTCTAAAATGTATATAGAACAGCTTGCCCCAGAATAACCAGGATATACCTGAGCAAGGACAAGGTGAAAGAGCCTTGTTCTCTCAGATGCCAAGATTCATTATAAAGTAATAGTGATTAAGATAAGTGGTGTAGGGATGCCTGGGTGGCTCAGTTGGTTGAGCAGCTGCCTTCGGCTCAGGTCACGATGCCAGGGTCCTGGGATCGAGTCCCGCATCGGGCTTCTTGCTCAGCGGGGAGCCTGCTTCTCCCTCTGCCTCTGCCTGCCTCTCTGCCTGCTTGTGCTCTCTCTCTCTCTGACAAATAAATAAATAAAATCTTTAAAAAAAAAAAAAAGATAGTGTGGTGTAGTCTCAGCACTTGACAAGTAAATAGACCAGTGCAACGCGAGTGAAATCAAGAAACAGACTGACCCATTCATGCCAATTTGAGACTGATACAGAACTGACAATGCAGATTAGTGGGAAAAGGATGGACTAACAAATGATGCTGGGAAAATTGACCATATGGAAAAAAATGATATTGGATTTGACCTCGTATCATGCATAAAGTAGATTCCAAATGGATCAAAGCCTCAAATATGAAAGGCAGTATTCCTGGATCTTTGAAGAAAATGTAGGAGAATGTTTTTATGATTTAAGACACAAAAATTCCAAATCATAAGAAAAGTTTGTTAAATTTGACCATAGTTAATGTTAAGAAAACCTGATAATTGAAAGACACTGTATTATCTTTCTAGAGAACATGGAAAGACATGCCACAAACTTGAGAGAATGTATTTGCAGCGCATTTAAGAATAAAGATTGTCATTCAGAATATACTAAGAACACAACTAACTTACTAGAAAAGTGGACAAACACATAAGCAATCAGTTCACAAAAAAGGGAAACCTATAGTTTGGTAAACATAAGTAAACATTCAACCTCATTAGTAAAAATAAAGTGATTTGCAAGAATAAAGTTTCACAGTAATATGTGAGAGCCAGCGTGAAGAAAAAGTCGTACAGCTATTTTGCTCAAGCTATTTGCTATTATCCAGTAAAATGGAAGATATGCAAATTCCGTGGCCCACCAAGTTTACTTCTACATGTGTATATGCTTCCAGAAGTTCTTGCAGATGTGTACCAAAAGACATGTTCAAACATGGACAGCAATATTTTTCATAAGAATTGCAGAAAAAAGTGAATTAATCCTAGTCATACCTTTCCACATAATGTTGAGCAAACAAAACAACAATTTGCAGAATATTGAATACAGTTCATTACCATGTATATAAACTTAAAAAGCAAGCAAAATTAATCTATGTTGTTTAGGGATACTTTTGCGAATAAATAGGAGAAAAAAATAGGGGCTACAACTAGAAATGAGGCATAGAGAGGGCTTCAAAAGTACCAATTTTATTTTTTAGGATTGATGGTAGAAACATGGGTGTCTTTTTCCTTCTTTGTCTATATGACTTACATATATGGTATAATTTTTGTATAAATAAAATATTAAAATAGAAAATAGAAAATATTAAAATAGAAATGGTTAAATAGCTTAGTTGAAAGATAAGAATAAGGAGAACCACAGAGGACTTTTGGGGGCTTATAATACTTAAGATTTAATAGAGAGAGGAAAGTCAACACCAGAGACATTTACATCAATAAGGAGATTCCTGAGGTCACTGGACTCCTCCAAGAAATCATTTTCTGATGAGGCCGTATTCATGTGCTATCTTTGTCCTTTTTGCCTTTCCCTGGGCCCTCAACGTTAGCGGCTCTTTCCAGATACCTGTGGATATGAAGCCGGGCTAGACCCCTACTACCACGCTGATTTATTTCCTGACGGAGTCTGAGAGTATATTAAGCATTCACTTTTAGCATTGGAACCCAGAATTGTAAAATAAGGTTAAAGGCATGATTAAAGCCAGAATTCATTAAATGGAAAGTCATTAAAAGGAAAGTGAATGCTTGCACTACATTATCGAGAGTGTCTTATACAAGAGCATTAGATACAGAGCAATGAGGTAATTATTCCATGCTGTCACATTGTTTAGTTGGGGCAGGACAGAATTCTGGAGTGGATTCAAGCTTGTTTTTATCATGCATACAGATATAATTTCTTGGTAAACTTTCATCATTTTCATTTTTCCTAAACAAATTATTTGCAGTAACTTTTAATCCCCAATAAATAATTTTAACCATGAAATATTATTGAATTGCACTAATTAAAGGGTGAACATTCCCGGTATATCACTATGGAAAATTTTAATGAACAAGCCAAATGAATGAGAAATCAATACTTATTGATTGTTTTCTGGCATATCATTAGAGCCAAAATCTGTTCTCTTACTCAAAAAGCAAAGCACCTAAATTGCCTGTCTAGCTTTGTGCAAGTTTTGCATCTGTCTTTGTGTAGGTCATTAAGACTTTTGTTGCCAAATCAAGGAGGCATTCAGAAGGAGGTATTCAGTTGCAAAATGACAACTCTCCTTGGTTCCTATTTCTCACTGCCTCTTTGTAGGTTCACAGAAGTCACCAGACCCTTTAGTCCTATAGAGTATGCATTAGCACTAGAAGATATCTAAAGTTGTGTTGATAGAAAATGAGCTATTTTGTCTAAATGAGCTTAAGCTTAATAGTTCTCTGTCCATTTTAGGTAGGAAGAGGGGGCTGCTTTATATTTTATTTTGACTTTTAAATTTTGTTTGCTTGGAATCGAACTTCAAGGTAGATTGTGATCTGGAAGTAAAGACAATTTTTTTTTTAAGATTTTATTTGAGAGAGGAATGAAAGCATGTGAGCAGAGGGATGGGTCAGAGGGAAAGAGAGAGGGAGAGACAGAATCCCAAGCAGACTCCAACCTGAGTGCAGAGCCCGATGCACGGCTGGATCCCAAGACCCTGAGATCATGACCTGAGCCAACATCAAGAGCCAGAGGCTCAACCGACTGAGCCACCCAAGTGCCCTGGAAGGAAACACAATTTTAACCTGAATATTTGATATAACTCCTTTTCGAGGAAACTTTCCAAGATAGCTGTATTCTGAAGTGTTTCTTACATTTATAGATAATGCTTAGGTTCACCATGAAATTCTAATTATATAGATTGGGAGATGCTGTATAGTTCTGCTAAGGTAAAACTGACTAAAAGAAGCTAAGGTAAAATTGACTAAAAGAACAGGCTGGGAAATCAGGGTGGAAGGATACAGAAGAAGATGCTACACGAGTGGTTTCTAAGTGTGGTGCATGTTGGTAGGCTCCTGTGAATTTTTTCAGGGTAGACCACAAATTTCACTCATGCCATCCACCCGCCAAGAGGAAATAACAATCAATCATGGTGTCACAGCCTCTTGGAAATTAAAACCAAACAATGAACAGCTATTTCTGCAAGTAGGACCAGAAAATTATCTTGTGTGTATGGTTCTGGATAATATTCCAACCATATTGTTTCAGTAGTTATGAGATCCTTAGGGTTTTTTCTATGAATGCAGGATACTAACATCAAGTTATGACTGAATCCTACTAGACATGAAGTAATGTTCTACTTCAATACTTTACACTAATTATGTCTGAGAACGTACAGGAAATGCCACATATTAGGAGACATAAGAAACATAGAACTTAGAACTTAGGTACATGGAAAACTCTATTATCTGTGAGTTTTGTGTTGACAGTAAGGGCCTTAAGATTACCCAAAAAGTCATTCAGATATTTATTTTGGTTTCACAATTAATATTTGATTTATTCTAGCTACATTATCAAAAACCTAGTTTTTAAACTTCTTTGCAAATCACTGTTAAGGGATCTCTAAATAATATTTAGTTCCTATTTACAAACTTAGTTAATTGGCACCTACAAACATTTTAAATTGCATTTATAAATCCATTACGTTTGACTTCCTATTTAACTACTATTTTTAGTGACCGGCAGTCTTCGAAAGTACTTAGGAAATTCTCCTGCATCTATTACATTAAACTTACAAGTAGTGTAGCCTTTGAGTTTCCTTAAACCTTCTAATGCTATATGTACATAATTAAGTCTTTCCATAGTTAAAAGATACTTTCCCATTAAGGAAGTCAGCAACTGTTATCTCAAGTAACTGAGGTTATTTCCTACCAAAGGCATAAGCTCTGAATTCTTCTTTTTTTTTTTTAAAGATTTTATTTATTTATTTGTCAGAGAGAGAGAGAGAGAGAGAGTGCACAAGCTGGCAG
Source organism: Nasua narica (assembly GCA_028533885.1). Classification (NCBI taxonomy): domain Eukaryota; kingdom Metazoa; phylum Chordata; class Mammalia; order Carnivora; family Procyonidae; genus Nasua; species Nasua narica. Next base: position 31,096,671 of record CM052806.1, read on the forward strand.
AGTGGCAGGCAGAGGCAGAGGGAGAAGCAGGCTCCCCGCTGAGCAAGGAGCCTGATGTGGGACTCGATCCCAGGACCCTGGGATCATGACCTGAGCCAAAGGCAGCTGCCCAACCAACGGAGCCACCCAGGCGTCCCTGAATTCTTCTTATAGTAATCAAAGAAACTATTATATCATGATACAAATCATTTGGGGGGATTGCATACTTAACATACTTGGGATTACTAGTATCTAGAGATTTTTGTAGGCAGCCCTGAATGACAACAACACAGAAGCTTGTTTATTGTTGTCTTGTCAGGGACGCTATAATATCAGGAAGAGGACATTTCCATATCCCACCTTCCTAGACCCAACCTATGTACATAACCTCATGGTCCTACTTACAGAAGTCCACAGTTCCCAACCAGTTTGCCCATTGGATTAGATTTTATAATTCTTTGAATTTTAGGACTTTTCTATGGGATTCTAAAGATGTTTGACAGTGAAGGAAACCTAAGATACTGAATGCCTTTCCCTGTCGTCTAAATGTAAATTATCCTTTCAGAAAGTTCTCAGAATCAACGACTCTTACAAGTGTTGCAAATGATATTTGATGGAATTTAGGAAACCTCACATAGTATTTTTTTCTGCCTTCCAGCCACTATCTCCATGGGCAGGTCTAGTGGCCTTACTAATAAAGACTCAGGGGCAAGAGAGTTTGGCCCTCTCTGCCCTCTTAAGAACAGGAAGTGGGTTGACCATAAGCTGAAGAAGGCTCTTTGGGTATCAGACTACACCTGGAGAGGCATTACACACTAAAACAGATAACTAAGTTACGTTTCGGAGGCCACACAGATAGTTTTGAGGTTGCATTTATTGCCAAAGTGGTTTTAAAAAAAGGAATTCTTCAATATTTTTCAAACATTAACCAATGAAATGTTTAGTCCATAGAACAATAATCTCAGACCTGCTGAAAAGATTAGGGAACAGCAATAATCTTCTACTTGTTCTGAAACGGTAAGGAATCGGCTTCCTAAAATTTCAGAAATACTACTTGGGTTGTAAAATGTGTCCGCTTTTAGGCAACCATAAGGAAAGCAACTAAATTAATAGAGTTCAGGGTGAGAGTCGCCTGCGTAAGTAAGTCCTTAAGTAAAGGGCTGTCATAAGATGAGACGAAGTTGTGTAACTTGCTCTCAAATTACCATATTCGACTCAATACGTCTTTGCCATGCCATGCTAAAGCCAAGTAGTGACTGGAAGCTAAGCCATAGCGCCCCAATCAAGCCAGATCATCTGGCAGTTTGGAGAAGAGCAAGGCAGGCAAACAGGTTCCACAGACGTAATTGGAAGAGCGGCCCTCTCACATGGGGCAGGCTGATAGTCAGAAGAATTTTGATAAAGTTTCCCGGACTAATAAAAAGAGTTGGGAATCCTGAGTCCTAAAACACCAGAGCTCTCGGATTAGAATGGAATTAAGATATCTATGAGAGAAAATGTACTGAATGTGTGGATTGTTTTTCTTTGTTTTGTTTTTACTAATTTTAAATATAGAAGTAATATGTAAACGCAAAAAGAAAATACGTATAATACCAAAAAAATTTTTAACATTACAAATAAGTTTAAAGTACCTGTTGGTCAAGATCTCCAAATCTCTAATACCGTCTTTGGAGGTAACCACCATTGTCAGTATAAAGTATATTCCTCCAGTTCTTTCTCTGTTAAATCATATGCATCTATTTATCATTAGAAAATATATTTTATGTTGCTCTTTTTTAAAATATTTAAAGTGAATGTACATGTGGCTCTACAGCTTGCTTTAGTCATGTAAGAATATCTTACTAACCTTTCCACGTCAGTAAATACATTGATTGAGTGCTTTTGCAGTAGTCGCTCTTCCAAGCATCGTTTATCTATGAATGCCTTTGGTCCTCACAGCAACGCCATTATTAGTGCTGTGTTATCATCGTGCCCGTTTTGTGGTTGCGGACCCTAAGGGACAGAGAGGTTAGGGAAATTACCCGGTTTAGTGACGGAGACACTGATCTGGATTCTGTTTGAGGGAGACTAACTCCAGATCATGGTCGTGATAACTATTTTACACCACCTTTCTGAGATACGTAAACCTACCTCTCAACACAGGACGTAGCAACCCCAAACCCCAAACTGTGAACTTGCAGTGACTATGAGTGATCTGCGGCTACTGTTCAAAGTTTAAATTGCCACCAAGTGTCTCATGATGCTCAGCACTGTAGTTGATAATAGCGTTAAGTGAGATCAGAGAAGCAGGACCATTTTTGAAGAGAATAATGCCCGTAAGGTTGCAAAGCGGCCCCCATCGTCATGCTGCTACATTCCCCTCTTTCCCTTGCCATCTCTGTCTGATCTGCGGGCAGCATTCCATTTACGTCAAAAATAACGTCAATCTAGTGAAAAAACTGAATGACTCACAGCATTACTGGAGGGAACTGGTTGCTGTGTAATAGGATATATAACATCCTAATTTCACAGAACATTTTTCATAACAGCTGCTAAAATCATAATGGAATCCATTAAATTTTTTTAAAGGATGCAATTCGAAGCAATATTGAGGCTAGTGTTAAAATGCAGGTTCGCTGAGGTGGAGTCCGACCCACGCAACACCTCTCTGTCATTAACTACTTCAGAGCTCTTCTATGTTTGTCTCCAACATTAATCCATTGTCTCCAACAATTAATCCACTCGAGTCTGCTCATCCTTTGTATTTCTAGTTGCATTTGAGTCAGAGATGGGCTTTTTTCGGAGACTGGAGGGTCTGGAAAAAAAAGAATAGAGAAGGAAAGGAGAAATGAAAAGGAAATTTCTCTCTGATTCTTATGGACAACAGAACACGATAGCTGGAGAGAACAGGGAGAGGGAACCCAGAGTGTTGGCTTTATAAAAGCAGTGTTAGGTTATTGATTAGGGTCTCTGTGGAGAGTGAATGACAGTGAGAGAACATGGCCACCGAAGCCCTTACATTCAGTAGCGTCTAACTTAGCAATGTGGAGCCAGTTGGAGTTCTTCAGCCACATTGTCATCCTCAAAACTGACAGTTAATTTTTTTTTAAGATTTTATTTATTTGACAGAGAAAGAGAGAGAGAGACAGCGACAGAGGGAACACAAGCGAGGGGAGTGGGAGAGGGAGAACCAGGCTTCCCGGGGAGCAAGGAGCCCGACATGGGGCTCAATCCCAGGACCCTGGGGTCATGATCTGAGCCAAGGGCAGACACTTAACAACTGAGCCACCCAGGAGCCCCGACAGCTAAGATTTGATGTAAGAAATTTACTCCTTGGATAAATATAAAACCAAATAAAATCCCTCAGGTTTTTTTCCTTCGATACTATATACTTCTGGAGATTTGCAAAGTTAGAACCTGATGTGTATTTTTGTTTGAAAGGTAAAGTAAGACTAAAACAAAGACTCAATAAAAGCAAAAGAGTACTTGAGCAGTTTACTTTCAGACTTCAGAGTGACCTTCCAGAAGGCTGATAAGGGCTTTTTTTTTTTTTCCTAAGATTTTATTTATTTATTTGATAGAGAGAGAGCAAGCAGGGGGAGGACCAGAGGGAGAAGGATAAGCGGACTCTGATGAGCACAGAGCCTGGCACAGGGCTGGATCCCAGGACCCTGAGATCATGACCTGAGGCAAAATCAAGAGTCTGCTGATTAACTGACTAAGCCACCCAGGCGCCCCAAGACAACAGGCTTCTGAGGACTGAGCTCTATCCAGTCTCATCCACAGATTAGCTGTGCAATGCACTTAGTAAACAAATTAGTAATCTTCTTTGAGCCTTGTTTTTCCTAACTGGAAAAGAAAGCTGGGATAGAATCCCTTTTGAGCTGCAATGTTCTGATTTTTGAACATGATAGAAGAAGATAGCTTCTGGTTACCCAACCACGTAAGTCCTATACACAGTTTCCTTCTCTTGCTTATCATTAGAAAATATATTTTATGTTGCTCGTAACCACGTAAGTCCTATACACAGTTTCCTTCTCTTGCACACACCTCCTTTAACACTCCTGAGAGGGATGTAGCTTGTGGTGTCTCTTAGTAGTTGCTTCCTCTGGACTTCCTGCTGTTGAAATGAAAGTTTTCTGCTCCATTCCATTTTTCTGGCTCTTTACTTAAAAAACATTCATTCTCAGGCTGGAATATATAAATTGCTGATGGGTAATTCATGAAGCACTGCTAAAAACCTCGTTTTCAGGTTCTCAAAAATTGTTGATTGGATGACTGTGTTGTTGGTCACTTGGATAATGGACTTAAGGTGCTGCTTTTCCAGCTGACTTCACCTTTGGTAGATGTAATTCTGTATGTGTGCTCCAGCAGTGTGCATCCGCTCAGTGCTAGCTGATATTAAAGCAGATATTCTAGACTGCTCTAGAATTTGGAGGTTGTTTGATATGAGTACCAGGCAAATTACCAAAAAGTAACGGAGCCAGAAATCCTGGCATAAATTCTCCGCCCCCTAAACCTGCTAATAAGTAGCTCTCATGTTCCCTTAATGTATTTCTTCAGTACTTAGTGGTGGAGTAGTTCCTGCAATTCTGGATGTTGGGTGCTACGTTGCGTTCTCCAGGGCCAGGATTCTATTGCAAAAGGAGGCATGTTGACAAAAGGGGAACGAGCTTCCTCCTTGTGCCTTCTCATCACCAACACTGTTATAAACCAAGCAAATAACAAAGCTGAGAAATAACTTTTTCTATAGTTTTCAACATGTCTTCCTCTTTATGCTTTCTTTAACTCATATCTGGAAGATTAATAAGAATATTTCATATGTAGCCAATTGGAAAAATGAATTTCCTAGATTAGTCACATTATATGTGATTTTACAACGGAAAACATTGAACTGTGAAATGGCAGGAAAATTCTTTTTCTAGTAACTTGTTCAACCCTAGCTAAATTTGGAGGGCACAGACTAGTAGCCTAGGAGTCAAAAAACAAGAAAAGTCATGCCAGCTCATCAACCAGCCATGAAGATGAGGGCAAGTTATTCAAGTTCTCTCAACTTCGGGAGAGGATAAAACCTAACTTGGCTCTGTCTCGTGGGGTTGTGAGGAACACGTGAGGTGGTGTGTGTAACCGTGCTTTGTGTTACAGAAGATACAGTCCATGTACAAGTTAGATAAACTGTGAAACGGGCTTATGTGACCGTCTGTCTAATTATATTATTGCTTTCATCTGTGTGGTGTTCCCACATTTTATATGTAAACAAGAGCTCGTAAGGTTGATTATCTCCCAATTATCACAACTAATGAACTCTTAATCAGCAGCTGCACGTTTAGATTTTATTGAAAGGAAGAAATTAAAGTGATCAAGGAGATTATTTTTTCTCCATTGACATGTAAACAATGAAGAGATGACTAATTAGAAAATATTTAGCTGTCCTTTAGAAATACCTGAATAGTCTGACTTTTCTGGATGTTCACTTTTCTTTTAAATACAGGAAATGAAGAGTCAGAACCTTCTGTAAATATTGTCACTCAGTGAATGTATCTCTTAGGGAAAATATGTTTAATATAATTTGTTAGAACCATATGCCAAATGCAAAGTTTCATAGGTAAGAGAGGCACAACCTGAGATGCTTCCTTGTTTTGGTTTTATGATATATTTAGAGCACACCTTCGTAGTAACACTGTGAAAAGGAATTTCCTCCAGTAATGCTATGGTAAGAAATTGTTTTATTCCATTAACATCAGTACACATTAATTTTCTGCAACTCAGTTATATGCTTTATTTTTAATAATTTAAATCCAGAAGCCCTTAATTATTAATTCTGTGAGCATTATGACTTCATTTAATGACTGCCACTCTAAAAAGATAAAATAGGATCAATGATCAAACTACATTATTTGTAAGGAGCAGTAGCATTCCAGATAAGTTCAGCCAGAGAACAACTTTTCCTTGGCCAACCCCTACATAGATCGATGAGTAGCCTTTCCTTCTCCCTTTGGAATGGTGACTTGGAGTCCTGACTTGGACTCAAGGCAGCCAGATTAAAGGTAGTGAGTGGCACAGCACAGAGGACCACGCCGGCTCTTTCAATGCTAGAGTTTTTTGTTGTTGCCTTGGTCACCTTTGGTGTTGGTTTCTTCCATTAGGCTTTGTACGTTTCTCCTAAATCTCACTGATTTATTTTTTACCTGTGGGATATCAGCCAAGCTGGCATGCTTGTCACCTATGTTTTGCCTGATATTAATGATAACTTTGAGAGTTTTGTTATCAGGGTCCGTGGTCTCTTTGATGATCCTCTCCAAAGATTTCCCTCGCCGATTATTTTGCCTTATTCTTTCCTTAGACTTGAATGAGGCAGTCCCAGAGACAGAGCGCCTGGATTCAAAAGCACTGAAAACCCGAGCCCAGCTCTCTGTGAAGAACAGACGCCAGAGGCCCTCTAGGACAAGACTCTATGATAGTGTCAGTTCAACAGATGGGGAGGACAGTCTGGAGCGAAAGGTGAGCACCACTGATTGATTTCTGACTTACAGTGTTGAGCTGTCTCCTTGTTCCTACAGCTTTTTGAAGATGATTTTTCTGCAGCCAGATTCTATGCCCTAGATGGAAACAGCTGGAATAGTTCACTGCTTTGTCTCCTAAATTCTTACTTAACTCGATATATTGTAATTCAACTTATTTCTGTACTCATTCAATGAACTAACCCAAGAGCATTATCCATATTGTCGTATTTCATGATGGTGCTTTTATATTCAGCTGTTGGTGTTACCTAGTGGGAAATAAGGAATGTACAAGCAATTGTTTCTATATGTCTTAGGTGTCTGTCTGAGCTACAATGATAATATGGTGAATTGTTGTAAACTATGCAGTCTCATCTGTAAACCCACAAAAAAATTGGTTTTCAAGGGAAAATTATTTACTAAAAAAGTTCGGTCTGATTTCAAAGTAAGTATTCATGGAGCTGATGCTCAGCGGCATAACCTCCTTTATAATCTCTTATACCAACAGCCTTCAAACAGTTTCTATAACCACACGCACATTCCCAAATCACTTCTGCCCAAGGGTTTGAGAACTTCTCCAGAATCAGATTCTGGTGCTCCATCCCTCACTCCAGTGGCTGGCAGTGTGCCCTTCTCATCCGACCACATAGCTGAATTTCAAGAGGGACCACTGTGCCCGGAAAAGGAGCCTTCCTCCCTTATTTGGGGAGACACTTCACTCTCCTCTCCTTCAAAATCTGATCATGATGTGGAAGAATCTCCATGCCACCATCAGGCCACCACCAAGAAAATACCACGAGAAAAAGGTACTGTTGATTTTTGTTGTTGTTTTTGTTTTTGTTTTGTCGGTATTCACTACTCCTTGATTTGTACACTATAAGAATAGCTTTTTTTTGTCCTAGTCATAAATCCTTTGTCTTCTCACGCCTAATAATTAATATTGCTTTCTTTTTATGTTGTGGGATAAAAGCACATGCCACTCCCATTTATTTATTTATTTATTTATTTATTTATCTATCTATCTATCTATCTTTTCCTACCACATTAGTATTTTTACTTCCTCAGCTGTCCACAATTTACTACTACTGAAGGAAATTCTTCAGGAGGCCTCCTAGAGATTTTGTAGAATAGCAGCCCAGAGTTTCAATAAACACTAACATACTCACATTGGGGAAAAAAAAGTATATATTATATATATGTAAAAATATGTATGTATATAATATCTATAAAAATGCATTACATACATACATATTTACACATATATACATATGTATATATATACACACACACACATATATATGAAGATGAAAGCAGTATAAGTTTTAAACCATTAATTGGTTTTTATTTAGAAGAAATTTTCACAATAATGGTATTACAAAAATTGTGATAGGAAAGCTATGATAAAGATAATACAGAGAGATTAATCCATTAAATTTTAAAATAAGCTCCTAGAATTAATATCAAAAGTTCGTAGTCATGTCAATAGACTTTCATCATTTTAATTTATAGAAGTAATAAATTCTCATTCAACAAGTTAAATGATATAGAGATATATAAAGATTAGGTTCATTCTTTTCCTACCATGTCTGATGTGTCCCTTTATAGTAACCAAGTAAAATTGGTTATATTATCTTTCACATCTGAAATACATGTAAGTATATATCACGTGTATTTGCATGCTGGTGCACGTGTGTGCGTGTGTGTGTGTAGATGTAAAAACAGGAGTACTTTTGGTATGCTTGTGTTTTGTATACATTTTTTTATACAATAACAAATCATACAAGTCACGTGACTCTGCAGTTTTGTTTTATACATAATAATATTTTATGGACATCCCTCTAAGGCAATATTCACAAATTTAAATGATAAGAGACTCTTATGTCGTGAGTGTATAACTAAGACAATTCTTCTGATATTGGTGGACGTTTAGGCTATATTCTAGGTTTCTTTTTGTATATTGCTGTTTGCTTACCACTGTGAAAGAAGTTATAACAAGCATTTGTATGTCCTATTTTTTTAAATTTCTATTTATTTATTTGACAGAGAGAGATAGTGAGAGAGGGAACACAAGCAGCGGGAGTGGGAGGGGGAGAAGCAGACTTCCCGTGGAGCAGGGAGACTGATGTGGGGCTGGCTCCCGGGACCCCGGGATCATGACCTGAGCCAAAGGCAGACACTTTAAGGACTAAGCCACCCAGGTGCCCCAGCATTTGTATATTCCTGTATACTGACAGTTTTACTTCTTTAGAATACATTTTCGAAAGTTGAATTGGTAGTCGGAGTATATTGTCCTCAAGAGAAAAATGTATAGCTTTAAATTCCTTCATTATTAAAAATCAAGACTGAAAATAAATAAATATTCAAACTAATAGGAACAGAACAACAAAACGGTAGGGGGGAAAAGCAGAAAATAGAAAGGAGCGGGTAAGAGATATAAGCTGAATTTAAATTTTATTGAAATGAAAAACCTATTCTTAATTCCCCTCTCCCCCCCAAAATACAGTAAAAGTGTGCAGATTATTCTAGCTAAAAGTGAATAGCCCTTTGGGAGGACACATTAAGAAAAAAATAGAGAAACAAAAAAAAATGTGACATTGGAAATAAAGGAGATAGGGAGATTAAAACAATTTTTTTTATAAAGATAGTATGTGAACTCAGTAGATTTAAAAATCTAAAGGAAATGGAGTTCTGTACAAAATTAGTCTATTCAAATTGTCTAAGAGGAAAACTTGGATAAACCAATAATCACAGAAATATGAAATGTGTTTTTATAAACGCCTCCATTTAGAAAGTCACCAGAGCCAGGTGGTTTTATAACTGAATTCTGCCTAACCTATCAAAAGAAAAGATGGGCTCTGTTTTATGCTAGTTATTCCAGGTAGGGCGTTTCTGATTTATTCAAATAGCTGGAGTCCTAAAAACTAGTAAAGACTGTGTGGAAAATGGAAACCTTATGCATGTAGACTCCTTTTAAATATGATGCTAATCAATTGAATCCAGGAGTGGTAGTTAATTATATTCCATAATCAGATAGTATTGATTCTGAAAATGTAAGAATAGTTCAACATTAGAAAATCTAACAATATAAATCATCATATCAACAAAGGAAAGGTAAAGCGTTATAATATTAATGGAAGTCAAGAGGCATTTGGCGTAATTCTTCAGACATTTTCAGTAAAAACTTGTTAAATTAAAAATGGAATTAGAAAAAAATTTCTGAATATGATTGGTTACTTACCAGCAATCAACCACTAAATAGTGACTCTTAAGCTATTTGCACAAGAATTAGGAGTAAGACATGAATGCCAACCACCCCCATAATTTTCAAGTCTGTTTCTGAGAATTTTCTAATTGCAGGAAGATAAGAATATCAAATAATAAGTACAAATTTGAAACCGTAAAGACAAAAGTATCTTTATTTAAGGATTATATGAATATTCATCTAGAAGATTAAGTGGCCAGGTAGGAAATAAATATATAAAATTAGTATCTTCATGTGTGTAATGGTGAAGTATCTGCAACTTACGTTGAAATGCATTTGAAAATTAATGGATTAATGAATGACTAGAAGGATGGCTATATGATAAAGCAAATGTAGTAAAATTGAAATTGCAGGATATAGGTAATGGATATCCATTTGTTCACTGTAAAATTTTTTATCTTTTGAAAAAACTTAGTGGCAGAAAGAAATGTCATTTTTGTCTATACCAATCTAAAGATTTGATACAAAAGATATTTTTAATAAGCTGATCCTAAATTTATAAGAAAGGAAAAATGGCCAGAAATACCTGAGACACATATATATATGTCTTATGACAGCTGGTGGGTGGATCAGTGGAGAAAGGATAAAATTTTTTACAAGTTGTTCTGAGACAACTTGTTATCCATATTTTAAAAAACTATGTTACATTCTCCCCTATACCTTGCAAAACAATCCATTCAAGGTGTATTTAAGACTGAACTGGAAAATAACTGGAAAACACAAACTATTAAGCTTTTAAAAGACTGAATAGAATATTTTTGTGACTTTAGTGTAGAAAAGGATTTCTTAAACAAGACGCAAAGAAAAAAAACGTAAAGAAAAGATTAATAACATCAGATGATATTAAAATTAGAAACTTTATTTCTCAAACACACAACAAAGAATCCCACAAAAATGGAGAAGATATTTACTGTCTGTGTAACTAACACAAAGTTAAGTAACATCTACATCTAGATTAAGTAAATGACTTGTATAAATCACTTGGAAAAAACAAATAATACAGGAGATAATATATAATGTCCTGAACAGGCACTTCATAGAAAATGAAAACCCAAAGACCAAAATATTTATGAAATGTGTTCAACTGCATTAGTAATCAGGAAAATCTGAGACAAACCAGATGAGATACCATTTTATACCTACCAGATTGCCATAAATATTAAAGTCTGATGTTACCAAATGCTGAAAACTATGTGAAACAACCAGAGACTGAAGAGTTTAAATTGTGCAGGTAGAAGTGTAAATTGGGGCAAGCGCTTTGGAAACAATGTGACATTGACCTAGTAAGGTTGAAGGTGTGCATGCCCTATGACCCAACCAGGTCCTACCCTTGCCTACTGAGAATCATGTACAAGAGTATTCATAGCAACCCTACTGTGTGATTAAAAACAAAACAAAACAAAACTGGGAAAGCCTAAAAACTGACAACTATCGGAATAATCACTAGGAAAATAGTTAAATGAATTGTAGTATATTCATATGATGAATCCATGCAGCAGGGAAAATGAATAAACCACACTGAAACATAACAACGGGGGTGAATCTCAGAGACTTTGAGAGAATAAACCAAGTGGCAGAAGAATCACTATGGTTCTATTTAGATAGTACTAAAAGAAAATAGTGAATTGCTTAGAGATACAAACAAAATGTTGAGGTTGTAAGTGGAAATGACAAGTCAGTTACTTGGTGGGGAGGGTCCAGGAACTGAAATGAGGAAGGACATACTAGGGACTTTTTAAGTATAAACTATGGTGAGGGTTGTGGGGAATAAATGAAATGGGTGTTTGCTTTATTGGTTTGTTTTCATACTCTACAACTATCTAATAAATACTCCTGGTTACAGTAGTCAATAAGCATAATACAGGACCCCTATAGAAAGTTAATTGATAGACTTTAATATACAGGTAGCTTCAAGGAATTTTTAGAAGTCAAAAATTGGCAAAAGAAATAAACTGTTGGTTCACTGAAGAGAAAATTTGCATTACTTATAGGAAAAGATGATCGACCTCACTAATGATCAGAGAAATGATCACTTAAATTAGATGGATTGCCAAAAGTTTTAAAGAATTCATGAGCTAGGGACGCCTGGATGACTCTGTTGGTTAAGCGTCTGTCTTTGGCTCAATTCGTGATCTCAGAGTCCTGGGATCAAGCCCCATGTTGGGCTCCCTGCTCGGTGGGGAACCTGCTTCTCCTCTGCCTGCCACTCCCCCTGCTTGTACTCTCTCTCATTCTCTCTCTCCCTCTGTCAAATAAATAAATCTTTAAAAGAAAAGAAAAGAAAAAAAAAGAAAAAAAGAATTCCAACCACTAGTGCCAGCAGTGGTGTGGGATATGCTCATACCTTGCTGGTGTACATGACTGTATTTCTGAAAAGTGCATACCCATCTGTCTCTACCAGATCAAAAATCATAATCTTTCTAAAAATACATTGTGAACATAGAAATACATTTGATTGGTGGGACTCAACCTGTTTTTAACTCTTGGTAAGCCCCATAGCTTTATTCTTGATCTTTTCCCTTTGGTTTCCTTTCCTGAGCCTATTGATTGTTGAAATTACCTTCCACAGACTGGTCCTAAGCATAGCTCTTCTAGAAGTTTTGGGATAAAAATTAAGTACTTAGAAAGTAAAAAAAAATACTATCAGAAGCAACGGAAGACATGTCGAGCCTGCTAATTCATCAAAGGTAATTCTCTAGTTAGTGGAGGACTTGCATGGTCGATTTTTACCTACTTTCAAAAGAATTAAAGACATGCGAGGCTCTTAGAATTCATTGTCTCATCAGTAGAGGAACTAGAGTGAGGTTCAGCAAGACCTCATGTTTATATTCTTTTTTTTCCCCCAAATACTTTTATTTTTTCAGCACCACACCCAGTGCTCCATGCAATACGTGCCCTCCTCAATACCCACCACCAGCATCCTTCATGTGTTCTGTTCTCTCTCCCCTGGGTTGGTAGGTTCATAAATCAGAAAGTTGCTCAGCGAGCATAAAATGGGAGTAAAGTTACAGTAAAGTTACCCGGATGTGTGTGTGGAATATGCTCATTAGACTGCACTGGCTGACGAATGGCCCATTTCCCGGCAGCACCCCTGCTACTTGGGCACTTTTGTGTCCCTCCAGGACTCTCCCGCCTACTTCCCAAGAAATAGACCCCAGTATCATTAAAATGTTATGACATTGCAGGGGATGATACAGTATGGATTAACAGAGTAGGATCTACCTTCACTGTCCTCAAAATCCAATTTGAGGAATAACATTCTGTAAAATTCTTGAGTCCCTGGCTGTGTGAGATTAATCTATTCAGAGCTGGGCTCAGCAGAGGTCAGGTATGGTTAACCTTATTTCCCTCCATGTGTTGGTGTGTTTGTTCACATGTGAGGCTCTTAGAATTCATTGTCTCATCTGTAGAGGAACTAGAGTGAGGTTCAGCAAGACCTCATGTTTACATTCTTTTTTCCCCCCAAATACTTTTATTTTATTTTTTCAGCGTTACAAATTAATTGTTCATGCACCACACCCAGTGCTCCATGCAGTACATGCCCTCCTCAATACCCACCACCAGGCTCGCCCAAGCCCCTACCCCCTCCCTCCAAAACCCTCAGCTTGTTGCTCAGAGTCCACAGTCTCCCATGGTTCATCTCTCCCTCCAATTTCCCCCCATTCACCCTTCCTTTCCTTCTCCTAATGTCCTCCATGTTTTTCCTTGTGTTCCACACGTGAGACCATAAGATAATTGACTCTCTCCACTTGAATTGAATCTCTTCCAGTCCCGTCCATGTTGATACAAAAGTTGGATATTCATCCTTTCTGACGGAGGCATAATATTCCATTGTATAGATGTACCACATCTTCCTTATCCATTCCTCCGTTGAAGGGCATATTGGTTCTTTCGACAGTTTGGCGATTGTGGCCATTGCTGCTATGAACATTGGGGTCCATGTGGCCCTTCTTTGTACTGAATCTGCTTCTTTGGGGTAAATACCCAGCAGTTTAATTGCAGAGAAATTGTGCTCTTCTCCAAACCCATGTCAAATCTTACCTCCATTAGTGGACTCTTAGTATACTCTCCCTATTCCTGGCCAGAGTGGATTATTCTCTTCTCTCTGATCCCACAGAAATTTTCACATTGTTCCTTCTGCTTCTATCACTTTGTGATCTAGTTGTTTCTCATTCATCGTTTTCATCTTTATATTCTTGGTCCCCAGCAAAGAATATGACATATAATTGATGCCTCTTAATTTTCTTCGATAACCAATGCAGGAGGTCTCTCCAGATAACCAATGCGGGTCATCAAACCAAATCTGGCCGCCATGTGTTATTATGAGTAAAATCTTATTGGAACACAGCCACACTCATTTAGCTATATACTGTCTACGTTCATGCCACAGTAAGCAGAGTTGAGGTGTTGTGAGAGAGACTGTATAGCCCCAAACCTCAAATATTTGCTCTCTAGCCCTTTAGAGGAAAAGCTTGCTGGCCCCTGGTCTATGCATTCATTTCCTTCTACTCATCATTGCTGGGTAAACTCTGAAAATGTCTTAGTCCCTGGTTGCCATTTGTCTAGATTTTTAAAAAATAATATGCCATTGTTTTTGGTTTGTTAAGTTACTACAAGGAAATAATTAATTTACAGCTATACTTGACTGCAGTTTCAAGGCTAACAACATGCTGGTATTACTGAACAACTAATTGAAGTTGGGTGTTTTCTAACTTGCATCATTACCACATTCACAAATCATCATTTTGTTGTCATATTTGAGGGACCTCAGTGAAAAGTAGGGTAGAAAGAGCCCCATGGTAGCTGGATAAATGAGAACCATCTAACCCCATTTCATTTAAAGCAAGAGGAAGTGTAAGATTATTTCCAGACAAGTTATATGACAGTAGAAAGCATGAAAATATTTTTCTCTTGCTTGTTCTTTTAGTAACCTAATAATAACGTTTTGATTTCTAGACTTCCATAGAAATAGACCTTTGTTCAGACAAGGTTAAGAAGAGTAAATTAAGCACTATCAGCTTTCTACTTGTGATTTCTAGAGATTCTAAGTTTATATGTGGCTATTAGCAAGTTGCCTGACACAAAACATGCCTTCAAAAATATTCGCTGAATTAATGTCCTGGCAAATAGAACTGGTTTTACAAAATCTTTACAGGATTCTTTTATTGATATATTGCATTAGGTCCTTATACATTAGAAATAGTAAATTTTATCCTTGCTCAGAGGAGGAGTGAGGTTACATTCAGCCGAGATTGGTAAATAGAGACTTGACAATTCGAGTGACCATCGAAGGACTTGGGGGGAGAAGGAAGGCCAAGGAAGGCAGAGAAGGCATGGAGGTGGCATTAGCAGAGACAGGCACACATGAGATGGGTTGAAAGGAATGGGGCTGCCCAGCCTGCCTGAAGTGAAGCAGTTGGTTTGTGCAGGTTAAATCGTTGCAATAAAACTGAAAAGGAAGGTGAAGTCATTAGCTCTAGAATTTAAGTGCCTTGGATACCTTACCATATCACTAGGCAACCACAGGTGTTTGAACAAAGGAATAAAAAGGAAAAAAAAAACATGAAGTGTGGGGAAGATGAGTCAGGAGACACAGGGAGGGATGACCTAGAAGGAGGAGCAGTAGACATTGAGAGAAAGAGTGATGCAAGAGCCCATGAAATATAAGCCACCTAGATACAGGGGAAGAAAGTGAGGAGCTCAAAACTGACGGCAAGGTCTCTGACCACAGGAAATGTGGCCCCGTCATTCGTAGAAACTGAGAAGTCATAAATATGGGGCAAAGACAGCTAACTCATTTTTTAAGAGCATTTTTTTTTCACGATTTTATTTATTTATTTGACAGAGAGAGAGTACGAGAGGGAGGAATGGCAGAGGGAGAGGGAGAAGCAGGCTCTCCACTGAGTAGAGAGCCTGACCAGGACTCTGGGATCATGACCCAAGCCAAAGGCAGACGCTTAACCGACTGAGCCACCCAGGTGCCCCTTAACTCATGTTTTTAATGAGGAAAGTCGTGAACCCAGGATAAAGGCTGGCCTAGGGAGCAGACTTGGGAGTCCCCAGTGGAAAGGAAGAGGTCAAGAGTCTGGGGCCCAGGGGATGAAGGATAGTGCAGGACAGGAAAAGGCCACCACACGTAGCCATGAGGACACCATTTACTACCTTCGAAACTGAGGGCCAGATTGCCAAAACTTGAAGCTGCAGCGCTCGACTTGGGCATACAGACTTCTGATTGCTCCTGAAGGTAGTGTTGGAGAGATTTCAAAAAGCCTAATGGATATTTTACATAAAGCTAATAAATAAATAAACAAAAACAAGTCACTCTTTTTTTTTCTTTTCCTGAAATCATACCAATCCAGTGTTGGTTTTTGTGCAGACTGGACATTCTAATGTGCATTAAAGGGTGGCTTTGATTGATTCAAAATAGGGAAGTGCATTATTACTTAATCTTGCCTCTTCAGCCTTTTGAAAGCATTCACTTAAGTGTTCCTTGGAACACACTTTGGCAAATGTGTGAGATAATGATGTGAGGTTGCCTAGCAGCAGACTCTGTAATGGGCAGAATCGGGCTTTTAGTCCCAAGATGTCCAAATAACTGCAACACTAAGAGGTTACAGAGTGTTTCCATGTCCATCGTCTCATCTGGTCCTCTCACCACTTGTTAAAACATCCTCCACCCCCGCTACCTCTAATTCAGAGAATAATTAGGCAATCTCCTTTTAAACTTTGCACAGTCCTAGCCATTAGGAGTTGCTTTAGGATTGATCTGGAGGAATCCAGCCCTTTTTTTTCCCTTCAACTTCTATGAGGAAAATTGAAATCCTGCCTTTTTTTTTAATGTCCATTAGCAGAATCACCTCAGAAGGCGTTTGTGCCATGTCTGTGGATTTTCTTTATGTGTATGCCTCACATCTGTGGCTATTTAATTCAGATACCCAGCGTAATGATGCAAATATCCATAATAAGTATCTGAGGCTAGAAGTGGATTTTGACATGGACATTTTTTCTGACTCTTGTGTTTCATTATGTACATTCCAAGGGATTGATTGTCGTAATCCAAGTATCATTAACTAAAAATATGAAGAGCTCATTGCTAAAAATCCTTAGAGAGTTTGTAAACATCCTGTGCTGCTGCTTGAGAGCTTTGAACATAAACTCCTGAATAAGAACTGCATGTGCAATTCATGTTTTGTGTGTGTGTTTAGAAATTCACCCTGAAATACAATTAGGAGCAAAATTAATTAGCCAGGCTAATTGAATACTTCCGTAGGAGCATTGTTCTATCTACATCCCATGCCAGCAAGTTGCTGGAATATTTTTATAACTTCACAAAGATAGAGACTGACACCAGCAGACAGTTAGGAAGGAGTAGTTCCATACACAAACATGCATCAAATTTAATACACCCTTTGTTAATCATCTCAGATCACTGGATACCCTGAATAGCATCCTTTGCTAAATAGTTCCAGGTAGAGCTGTAGGAATTATCTCCCATGTCCCAGGAGGAATAAGTGCCACTCGTGGAATCCAGCTCCTGCATTTTACATTGAACTCCATTCTCAAAACCTCTCTTCTGATTGGTTTTTTGGCATCGTGTTGAGTGTTCCCATCCCCCAGCAGCCTCTGCCCTTGAAAGCCAGCATAACTCAAAGAGGCAGAGATCATTCAGCTCCAAACACTGAGGAAATTTTGGCATCTTCCACATCACGGGAGGCCAGCCAAGTTGTAGTCCAACCCAACCTCTGAGAGAAGGCTTTCAAAGATACAAAGATTTTATAGCTGAGCCCCAGCTTAAGAAGTCTCCCCCATGCTCTGCCTTCCTCTGTCCCAGGACTGGCCACAGGCCATTAGCTAAGGGAGAGACCAGAAGAGAAAGCTTTGACTCTCACTTTCCCCTCTAAATCCCCCAGACTCTCAGGGGTCGCTTTCTGTAGTGAACTTGGGAGGTACGGGGCGAGTGGGCTGGGTTCCTGTCAGAAGGTGCCCAAACCCAAAGGCGGGACAGGCGTGGAGGACAAAGTCTGGCATTTGAAGCAAAGAGTTGGAGCCTGAGAAGGAACAGAAGGAAAGTTGTGTCAGTCCCTGCTTTGAATGTAAAGAATTATTTGATAGTGTCTATTCCTGCTTATTTTGCTCATTCTAGCATATTTGAAGCTAAAACTCTTTGTGATGAGTACTGGGCCTCTGTCCAGCAGGGACGTCTTCTGGCTTAACTGAACATTCCTCAACATAGCTGTGTTTCCTGTGGCTTAAGAAAGGCATACATTATTTTCTTTTACACTTTGGAACTGGGTAAAGTCCTTAGATTCAGAGATGCACTGACTTTTGACTCATGGCCTTAAAAAGAAGAATGATTGGTCTTTTTCACATGTGTGTATATCCTAGATGATGCCAAAGTTCCCAAATCGCTAAGGGCATCCAGTTCACTGGTGGTGCAAGGAGGAAAAATTAAGCGCAAGTTTGTGGATCTGGGGTAAGCATTTTGTGATGTAAAAAACAAAACAAACAAACAAAAAGCTAAAAGAGAAAATGCATTTCCCCTTTCTGACTGTGTGCTGTCGTTATAGGGCACCTTTGCGAAGGAATTCCAACAAGGGAAAGAAATGGAAAGAAAAGGAGAAGGAAGCCAATAGGTTTTCTCCAGGTAGCAGGTACGAGTGGTTGATCTCAACTTTCTGACCCCCCTCCCGTGGTTAACCAAAATCAACGGTCAGTATCTCTATGAGCTGTAGTGATCCACCTAGAGGTGAGATGAAAGACAGATCACATAGTCAGTTTATATTTGTCCTACCCCGGTTGTAGCCTACACTAGCATTGGGTATATCCATTGGCTTAATTGCAGAATTATGGTTACGTGAACGATTTCAGTAAATACGGCATAAATAGATGTATGTGATACGTCAGTTAGTCATATTTCAGGATCTTTGCCTGGCTACCCACAATACTAATGTCCTCTTTTTTGTGAAGTCTGAAAGGGTAATTTTACATTTAAGTACCTTGTTGGGTTTCAGGACTGTTGTGTGCACGTGTAGGAAGGATCATCATCTCTTGCTGGACTCAGCTATTTGATCAATTTTCTTCAGGCCCTACCAACTATTCTTACTGTTCAGTAAAGACTTCCCTATAAAGAAGGGAGCTTTGTACTGCATGTTGTCACGTCTTCCTAACTTTATTCTGAGATTCTGTAATCTTAGGTTTAGATTTGTATCAGGAGGCAATAAAGCATGGAGCTTGACAGCCTGGGTTTGGATCAGAGCTCTCCCAGTTATTACCTTTCAAATCTTGGACAAGTTCTTTAACCCGTTTGCCTCCATTTCATTGTGTGAAGTAAGGATAAATAACAGGATTTACCTAATAACTTTAGTGTAAGGATTAAGTACATTTTCCTACAAAGTGAGTCAAATGGTACCTAGCACATAGGAGGTTCTTAATTG
>CM052806.1:31115924-31204381 GCA_028533885.1 Nasua narica
TCCCAAATTAATTGTGTGAGTCTGTTGTGGTGGTTTAATCCAGTCCGATGGAGAAAGGGTAAAAAGCTCTGTTTATATTGAGGACACCAGTCTTGGGAGAAATAAGTCCATGATCCGACTCAAAAGCAATTTAACTTTGTGTGGTTTTGGAGTGAGAAATATAAAACAGTCCACTGTGTGCCTTAAAATTAAGAATAGGAAACAACCAAGGATGCTCAGGATAAAATACAATAAAAAGTGGAACTGTTTCAGGGAGAGAGAGATGCCCAGATACACAACAGGAGAGAAGCTGGGACTCTTCTGTAGTGAACACTGCCCTCCTTTTGGTTCCTGGACTTTCGAGGCAGTCACTTCCTCTCACCTTGCGCCTCCCTCTGGAAAGGGGTGGGAGCGAAGCACCCAGCAGCGGGGAGAAGGTTTGACTGAATTTCATCACGGTAGCCAGAGGGTATCACATCCCTGTACAAATCCCAGGTGAAAAGCCGGCAAATCTTGATCCTGTTGGTGAGTGCACACCTTACTCGAGGCCAGCCCCAGGGAGTCACTGCCTCGAATTCCAGCCCTGGAACCAGCAGCCAGCCTGCTCTGTATTTTTGAAATACTAACTCTGGAGTCTTTCTGCTTCACTGGTCACAAGTATTTACACACGTACCAGTGCTACAAAATAGTTTTCAATTGGAAACATAATTTTATAATTATCTGTAATTACAGTAGATAGAATTTTGACAGTCCTGACAGGAATTCATATAACTGAAATAATAGAAGAACAAGGGAAGAAGAGGGAGGACTTTTTCTGTTTCACAAAATGATTTTTTGAGCTATCACATTAGTTGGTTAACGCTAATCAAATCTAGTGACAGCCTCCGTCCTCCTATATAGATTGATAATGGGCCCAGAACCTTTTAAAGCATATGTCAGAAAACAGTTACCAAAAAAAAAAAAAAAGAATGAGAGAAAGAAAAGAGTTACTACCCCATAGAGGCTTAAGGCAGTTGAGTTGGTTTCACAGGCCCCTGAAGGTGAGTGGGTGACAAGCACCGTCAGCGTCAGGGGCCCAGTGCAGTTGTGGAAGACTGGGAATAAACTCATCACCTCTGGGAAGCTTTCTCAGAAGAGAGGGAATGATTCCCGAATTGAGTTAATAATCTTATCTCTTAGGCTTTTCGTTCTTAGGCTGTAAAAATCAGATGAGGTCATAGCCTGAGGCTTCGGGACTTGAAAGAGGCAAGAGGAGAGGTTTGCTAAATTCCGTCTTGGTTTTAGTCTTTACCTTCCTCAAGAGTTAAGAGTTTATTGTATTCCTTGTGGAGACCCAATGACTCAAATGCGTGACCAACATGAAACAAATAGATGAGGTTCAACAATTATAATAATAAACAAACCCCACAAAAACATGGCTCGGTTCTAGCCTTTTCAGATATGTGCTCGGTGAACCTTCTGATTTAAACAGGCAGCATAGCAGGTTGCAAAAGCAAGAAAGAGTTAATGAGTCAGTCGTCAGAGCTCGTTGACACCAAAGAGTAAAATAAATAACTCTCCTCATTTTAGAGTAAGTTGCCCTGATGTCAGTGGAGTACCTACTTCAGAGCTCTGTGGGAGAAGCTCCCGGTTGAGTGGCTGAATGGAAAAGCGTATAAACAGTTTTGTGTATCTCCGAACAAGGCTAGCCCATGGCGTGTGGGAAGAAGACAGGAAGGGAGGTGGCACTCCTTTCTGAAGGTGAATTTGCATTCCCCTTAAAAGTGTGAACTGTGGGGGAAAAAACACTGTGCCAGAATTCAGTATTCATCCTGACTTTGCCACAGGTGAGGCTCTGAATTTTTTGGACCTTGGTTTCCCACCAGGAAGTAATTAGATGGATTAAAACTACATGGTCTCTAACCCCCCAACCATCTCTGTCCGTACTATCCAGTACGGTAGCCTCTAGTGAGATGTAGTCATTCATTCATTGAGCACTAGAAATGTGGCTAGTCTGTATTGAGATGTGTTGTAGGAGAAAACACATGCAGGATTTCAAAGACTTAGTATGAAAAAAAAGAATATGAAATAGCTTATTAAAAACTTTATAATACGGATTACATGTTGAAATAATACTTTGAATATTTTGGGTTAAATAAAATATGAATTAATTTTACCTCTTTTCTTATGTGGTTACCAGAAAATTATAATTTATATATGTAGTTCATATTATATTTCTGTTGGACATTGTTGATCCCTATGATTCTATGAAAAACATCCTCTTTTGAGTCCCTAACCCATTCTGTTGGTCTATAAATTGGCATTTTCATGTTTGTTCTTTTTTTTTTTTTAATTTTTTTCAAGTATAATTAATATAGACTATTATATTAGTTTCAGGTATACAACATAATGATTCAACGATTTCTGTGCGTTACTCAGTGCTCATCACAATACATGTACTCTTGTTAGTCTATTCTTTTTTAAATCTGTATCTACTCCTCTGTGTTCCCAATATAATCTGTTCATACAGAGATACAAAAGATATAACAATATAAATTATTGTAAAGGCAAATTGGGTAGGGGAATAAAAGATAAAACAAAAAGTAACACTGGTACTTAAAGTAGAACATCTTCAACAATACTTTCATATGTGCCCAAAGAGAAAAGCACCCCACCTCTGCCTAAGCTTGACCCACAGAGGCATCCCAAAGTGGATCCAAATTTCTTTAAAAGAAAATGATTTTAGGGCCCCTGGGTGGCGCAGTTGGTTGAGCGACTGCCTTCAGCTCAGGTCATGGTCCCGGAGTCCCGGGATCGAGTCCCACATCGGGCTCCCAGCTCCATGGGGAGTCCGCTTCTCACTCTGACCTGCTCTCTCTCACTCTTTCTCTTTCCTAATAAATAATAAATAAAATCTTTAAAAAAAAAAAAAAAGAAAGAAAATGATTTTAAAAAGCAGGAACGAAAATGCAGTTGTAAATGGCCAGAGGACAATGGCGAAATAATTTCATCCTGGCAAGTTTCAAAGCGAGCATTTAAGGCCTGAAGGGTGAGGATGAAAATGCAGTAAAGCCCCTATGGCGTGCTTAACTTTGCCAATATTACTTCTGTGGATTCTTCCCTTCACTTGATGGTTTTAATGCCCAAAGATGGCTTTCCCTAAAAAGAGGGTTATTTGGGTTGTAAATTCAAAGTAGTTTATTAAAGTCTCCAGTTTTAAAACCTACCTTTTTTTGAGTTTCAGTTCATCTTACAAATCTTGTCATTTCATTTTATACATCTAGTAAAATTGTATAAAAAAGAAAAGCAGTCACTTTTATTAGGGACCCTTGAATAATGTTAGCTCAGCCTCAGTAGAGCAGACTTGTTCCCCCTGTAATTGTCGGTCCTGTTTTTAGAAAACTGCACTTAGAAATTTAACCTATTTAGTTTTCTTTTTAAGTACATCCCCAGGGTTTGAAAGCTGACAAACTTTGACATTCCTAACACATCAACACTCTTCCACTTGAAAAAAACTCTTGAAAATCTAGTAAACTAAAATGGTAACATAGTGACTATAAACACCCAGAGCTCTTATCACTTTGGTTATTTTTCATCTTAACCAGTTAAATATATTAAAATAGAATCAATAGACAAACTTCTCTCTCAGATTTCTAATAATACAAATTTTCTTGACTCCTAAGCAATATATTTATTATTCCTAAACCTAATGTTTTTTGTTTCAAAATATCAATTTTTTGTTTGATTTTATTTGAAATATCAAATATTTATTTTAGAATCACCTTGCTAAATCACCTTGCTAATAATAAAAATGATTTTTCCAGACTCTGGCACAGTGCCTGGTTTCATTTTAAACCTTCCCAGGATGGGGAGGACTCATTAAGGGAACAGTTTCTCTATCTCATATGAATGTAGAGGGGGCAAAAAAGACCTTTTTCCTTCCACCCTCTTGGGTTTTCCAGCTGGAGTCCTGTAAATTAGATTGACAGAAGACAGATTAACAAGAGAAAAGCATAGAAATTGATTTAACATTAAGTTTTGTGTGATGCAGGAGCCTTTATCAGAAAGTGAAGACCAAAGAAGTAGTTAAGCCTGAGCATTTTAATGCTAGGTTTGTTGAAGAGTGGAAAGTCTTGGAAAAAAGGTGAGAGGACAAAAGGATGTGAACTAAGAGTAGTAAACAGTGGGAAACTTAGCAAGGTCTGTTCATTCCCCCAAAGCATCGCTCCTTCAGATTCCTCTTGTGTCCCTCCATCTGCAGAGGTAAGGATGTTCCTTTCCTGCAAGTGTAGGGGAGGCACCTCTCACATAAGAGCTCATGATCTGCTTTGGGGGCAGTAGGGAAAGTCACAGAACCCTTCGTGTACCTACCATTTCTCAGATTCCTTCACTTTAAAATATTTGCTAGGCCAACTTGCCATATTCTGTAGTAGCATGTCCAGAACCCTGTCAGAAATTAAGGTTAAACATGACAGGGACCATCTCAGATGGGCTGTTGGTTATTAATCGGAGCTTTGAACCATAACTGAGGGTCGAAGCAGAATATGTCCATGGTGGTTGGCCTGCCCTGGAGAAGGACACCTGCTTGTCCTAGCTGTGACCCGTCAGGGTCTCCAAGTGCCCTTAGAAGGGGCCGGCTTTACAACCTCAGTCTCCTTAGTGGATGTTAGGACCTTACAGAATTACTTCATCTGATTTGAATAAATGGAAATCTGCAGCCCTCCCTCTGGTTGCACCTAACTTTCTTTAATTAACCTCCTTAACTACCTGCTTGAATTCTATATTCTGTTTATACTTTTTCTGTTCTGGCAGTTCCTGAATTCCTAATTATATCTTGATGACATTCAATTCTGTTCTGAATACTTCACACACCATGTATTCAAAATTAAGACAAATAAAAAAAAAATTACGATGGAATGTTTACCTGAGCAACTTAATTTTGGGGTGCTGACCCCAGAACGAACTGGTTTCAAGATATATATAATTGGGTTAACTGCTCTGTAGTTGTTAATTATAAACCATTTGAATGCCAAGAAACAGTGATTACCCCCACCTCATCTTGCCCCCCCATGACAATTTAATATGACAGAAACTTAATTTGAAGCCATTCTTTTTCCCAGTTCCTAACAATAAAATAATCAGGGTTACATCAGTGACTTGTAATTCCATTTTTACCAAAAACGATAGTGAGACATTAGTGTACAAGTTTAAAAAAAAAAAGATGAATTACAGAACACATACCTATTTTGATCCTCTAGAAATTATTTCCAGATCCATGAAACACTCATTTATACCAATCTTGATTTTTCAAGGGGATTATTAAAGATCTCTATGAAGCTTATGCACCCCCGACCGTAACCTGCTCTCAGAGTCAAAACTGTCAATAGAGCGAGGGAAGGGAGGGGAAAAGGGAGGGGAGGGAGGCAGTAAGGAGAGAAGGGAGAATTTTATTCTTAACAGATTCCTGCACCAAATGAAACAGACCATGAGTGATCAGTAATGGCTCGATTGCTTCCAAGCTCTCTCTCTGCTTCTTTTGTAGGCCCAAGAGTTCAAATTGTCCAAAAGGGAATTGGTATTTATTTTAAAAAGCGTGTCTGGTAAGCCGAAGGATCTGTAATTATGAAGTAATGGAGAGTTTGCTTTTTTTAATGAATATACTCTAGGTCTAAGCAAATGGAACCATACTGACCATTCAGGATAGTAGGAGACAGTTACCTCAGTTCATGGGGTTTTAGAGTCAAGGCTAAGATACCGCCTCAGCAGGGGCACAGCCAGACCTCCTGGAGACCTGGAAAATTCTCTTTCAAGGGTTCCAGGACCTAGTGGTTTGCAGTTGTGAGGACACTGGTTATTTCCTTAGAAGTGGGTTTTCTTTGCTTTCTACGTGACAATTCCTCCAGTCCTTCCATCATCTTGTATAGAAAGCTGGAGAAGAAAGCCTCTGAATGTCACCCAAAGCTGAGCTTCCGTGATGTCATTAATTATGGCCTGTTTACAAACTTTAAAACAATATCCATGTATGTTAGCACTACTGTACCTTTTTCAATCATGGATGGAACTCTTAGAAAAAAACTCCCATGCTGCTTTGAGTAATTGATTCAGAAATGTGTAACCAAAGGGGGAAATAATCCTTAGGTCCAGTTTATCTCAAGCACGTCCAGTTAGAAGACTGTGGGACCGCAGAAGAAATATTTGTATGGTTCTGCACACTTAGAGCTTTTTGAGTATTTTTACTGGACTGGGGAACCTGAGCTTAAAAATCTAAGCCTTAGAAGCTGAAGTATGACTGGGTAGATAGTGAGAACCACAGAGATTTACCTCCCATGAGGTGTGTGGACATTCCCAGGCTTGTTAAGCTGGAGACACTGGTCTTATCTCCCCCTAAGACATGTATTACTTTCTGAAGGGCAAGAACCGAAGATCCTTCCCGAGTTGAATTTGTTTACGTGAAGGAGATAAGATTTCTCCCCCTCTCCCAGAAGAGACGGCACTTCTGTCCCTGTCCTATCTAATCATCCAGATGGGTATTATTTTAGATTCCTCACTGACAATGTAGACCAAGTATAGGATGACAACTGGCTCTCATTCTGTCACTCTGGAGAGAGAAAAGTAGGGCCTGGGGAACCACCGCAATAATTTTCCGTATGTGAATAGTCACTTCTTCTCCAGAAGCCTCCTATTTGCATTCAGGAAAATAGAAATAAATGAAGATACTAAAAACTTCAAGAGTCAACTCAGACATATGTTAACATACAGATTCCAGGCAAACTCCTCCCTTCCTCTCTCCCAGATTCTAATTCAGTAAGTCCAGGTGCCCAAGAATCTGTATTTGAGCAGCTGCCTCAGGTGATTCCTGTCGGACTTGCTTGGGAAACACCTCACTGGTCCATGACCCAGGAATAGAGAACACTTCTTACAGAAGACCAGTCTGCCTCTGCTGGCGTGGTTTCTCAGGTTCAGTTATTGTAACCCGTCTACCCCATCTTTTAACAGCAAGTAAGTAGAATTCAGGATACAGAAATTTTTGGTTTAAACTCTAGGATGAGACTGAAGGTTGACACATCTCTTGCTGGACTTTCTCCATTATCCTTATAGTCCTCTTTATTGTTTGCTTTTTAAAGGGATTCACCATTATAATCATCAGATATTCTGGGATGTTTAAATGAGCAATCATGATGTTCACCCAGCCTACGATCTCAGTATTCTACCAAAACATCACTGGCATCTCCATTCTCTTCAGTCACTATTTTTATAATCCCTTTACCTTTGTACATTGCTTTACAGTTAACAAGATGCTTTTACATTTATTGTCCCCTTTGAGTCTCACAATAACTTTGGAAAGAACAGGAAGAGTTGGGAGCTATACCGTTTATGTACATTTGAAAAACACTTTGAAATATTTGAAGTAAAAAATATTTCAAAATATTTGGAGAGAGACGTGGGAAGACTAAAGACTAACGTGTGCGTGTGGGTCGCGTGTTGTGTAGCTGTGGTGTGGAGGCACTTTGCACTGACAGGGAGTCTCTTTGTCGTGACATCAACAGCCAACAAATAATAGACGTTGTGTCAAACACATTGGGACAGATTGAGGATTGACCTCTTCCCAGATGCACAGAAACTATACCACCCATTCCTGCCTCAGCTCTCGTTGCTGAAAGAACGAAAAGAAAGAAAAATAAATATAATACGCAAGTACATGCACTCATAAAAATATCTGCTTTCAAACTGCGTTTCTCAAAGACCTTTGAATCCTTTTAGTGTTAAACAATAACCATAGGTCTTTATACTTTCGCAGTTTGCCAGGCACTTTCACACGTATTATCTCATTTAATTCTTAACAACCACATAGGAGCTACATATAATATCCACCTTTTATAGAGGAGAAATAAGGGTTGGGAGAAGGCTCAAGTCCATGTACTCAAGAGGTGACAGATCCTCACCTCCAAGTAGAGTGTTAAGACTTGCGGTCCGGTCTCCTCCTAGGGGGTGTGAGGGCGATCTGCTGTAACACCTGTCACTCCATCGATCGCCTGGGTCGATTTGGCTCATGTGGCTGGCTAGCACTCCGATTGTGATGAGAAACCAGTAAGGTGTGTGTTCTGCTTAAATTATCACAAGCCCTGAAATTTCCAAATTATTTCAGTACATCATTTTCTAAAGTCCCAGAACTCTCGGAAGCATGAGTTTAGAGAAGGCCGGGAAAGAGTGCTGGCTGAGAGCTACTGTCATTGGTGGTGAGGCACTGCTAGGTCACCCGAATAAGGGGAGTGACGTGATGGTTAACCTAATAGCAGTTCCAGAAAGACGGTGCCCCTGTGACTTCAATTCATCCACATCCACTTAATAGACACATTTCATTAGAATTCACTATGGCAATAGCGATACAAAAATGTTGACCATTGTTCTAGAATCCATTTTGATGCAAAAAAGATAGCTACTAAGATTAATGTCCTCATCAAAATTGCAAAATTTTTCCTCTCTGTGTAGAACAATTTGTCAGACTGCTACTTTGAACTTTATTCAGAGTCCCTTCAGAATTCCGTTGGACAAGTGTCACGCCTGCCCTTCCTTTGTCTGACATGCGCATTTTTTCTTTCATACAACAGGATCTTCAGAGGGAGGCTGGAACACTGGAAACCCAAGCCGTCGCCCGCGCCTCGGGCCTCCACCCGCTCACCCTGCATGCCTTTCTCCTGGTTTCATGAGAGCCGAAAAGGATCCTATTCCTTCAGGGACCTGCCTTCACCTACGAGTCCCCTTCAGCCTTCTCCTGAAACTCTAATTTCAGATAAAAAGGGGTCCAAGGTAGAAAACACATGGATTTAAAAAGCAAACAAGAAAACCCCAAATCCTTCCTCCTCTCCAGTCTTTGGAAAGGATTCTCAACTTGTGTGTTTGCTCTGGACCCGAGAAACCAATGTGATAACACTCCAGTAAACCATGCATGGTATTTCTTGTGTGGGGGAAAAGGAAAGCCTCATTTAACCATCACCTTCTTTAATGCTGTTCCATCCTAGATTGTACGTTAATCTTTGATTTGCCTGTCTTTTCACATATTGCTATTTAATCTCAGTTTGACAGTTAAGCCATGCTGGGAAAGATGCATTTGAGTCATGGAACAGTATGATAGATCTGTTTACCAAGCGTTCCACTTTAAATTACATTACAAGACTATTTTTACTGTGCTCTTCGAGATTTACTGGAAAACAAATAAATTTGGGACTGAATATGTGTTCAATATATCTAAGTGAAACTCTTTAAAACAAACCAATGCTGACATAGCACCCTTACTTATCTCTTCTTTGTAAATCAAACTGCCATGTTGAAAAACTTATAATCTCATCACCAAAGTTCTCTAACTTGAGCAGAATTAGAAAGTATAATTGCATGGGTGTTGTTTATCTTTAAATGCATGATGGTTATTTCCAGCATGACGCTGCAAACCTTATCTAACATTTTATTGAAACACATATGGTGGCTAACTTTCACATGTTGTTTGGTCTCCTTTTATCTGTGTTCGCTTTTCTTTCTCAAACAGAAACGTGTGATTAATGCGACTTGAATTTAACTCTTCTCTTGAGGTCGGCAGCTCACGGGGTCTTGACAGGGCTAGGGGTTGTGTGTTTGTTGACCATATCAGATAGTAATATGTTGTGTTCATTGCTCTCCTGCTTACATGTTCTCCTAGCCTAGCTCCGCGAGTTCGGATTTAGTCTCCATGTCGGAAGTTTTAGCAAACCTTGGGGTTTGTTTGGAACTGAATTCTGCAGCCTCTGGTATGGTAGTTCTTTTTGACAACTGGCAGAACCCAGTGGCCGGGGAGCCTAATGGAAAACTAACGGGCCAGTACCTAAGGAAGCAGAATATGGAACAAGATGGTGTCGGCCAAGGGCGTAGAGTTCCTGGGAAACCAGTCATTCTAGAATTACTAGCAAAAGAAGTTTTGGCACCAGTAGACCCCTTGGATCTTGAAACATTTTCGGTATTGCAGCTGAGAACTCTAAATGTGATTTGAACAATTCTACCATTATCTTGCACTGGAGAAACTCCAGACTTGGTTGAAAAAATATTTTCACAAGTGCAGCCATGTGGTCATTCTGAATTTACTTGACTTGAATAGCCACTGATCATTTTGGTAAAGTTCTGGAGAAGTTGTTTTTTGCTTTTTTTTTTTTTTTTTTAACACCCCACCCCCCAACTTCACCAGTCCCAGGTGATTATTTGGAGAGCGTATCTGTTCTGCAGCCTCTTTGGTGCTCTGCGTGTGCTGTGTGAGAGTGATACTTTGGCATGTAACTACTAGTGTATCGTCAGCCTCTGACCTCCTCCAGAACTCGTCATCCTGAGGGTTATATCCCGGGGATGATCTGCCGTTTCTCACAGTATTTATCATGGCCAACAGCAAACGATCCTTCCCAGGGGGTGCTCGAGCTACCTTTCTAATATGGACGGCCATCTGTTCCTAACAACTCAGCCTCTCCACACCATCTTGTATTTTTACTTGCCCTGTTACTCATCGCGAGTAGGGTCAAAGAAGATAGGCTTATTAATGTTACTCCTCTAAGCAGTTGCAGAGGATAATGAAGGCTGTATCCTTGTAAAAGGATTGAAGAATTATTGCTCCAAAACACCTATCCTTTCATCTGATGGAGAAAGTGCCCAGAATTCCCCATCAGTTCCAAAAGGCACGGTACCCTCCACCACCGCCACTTGAAGGTCATCACCAAACCAAATGTGAATTTCTCCGAAGATGACTTAAAGAGAACCTTTGTAGGACTTGCAGATACGCCTGCCTCTGGTTCTCTCACCGTGCCCATTTAACACTGAGCTTCATTTACTTTTACAGAATTTTACCTTCAATGACGACTTCAGTCCCAGCAGTACCAGTTCGGCAGACCTTAGTGGCCTGGGAGCAGAACCCAAAACACCGGGGCTCTCTCAGTCCTTAGTGCTGTCGTCCGATGAGGTACGCTCGCGGCACTCACGCAGACCCGCCTTCTCCGATCATCCGTTGTACTGGTCACTGACCCCCAGGAAAGCGTTCTTAAGTAGATTTTGCATGTAAATCATGGGGACCATGGTTTCTTGTTTGATGTGAAATCTTCATGATTTCTCTCCCTGTCTCTCGACCTGAAGGCAAAGTATTGTTTCTGAGCCCCTTGAAAGCTCTCTCGGGACCTCCTCCCCCTTACTCTGACTTCATTGGGAGGACTCTGATGGGGGGGCAGGTGGGAGGCTGGGCACCAGAGAGCAAGAATAGGGAGGAGCAGCTCAGACCGTCCATCCCCTCTCTCCCTCGCCTCCCCCACCATCACCTCTACTCCCCACCCCTACCCCCACCATGCCCCCTACCCCAAGTCAAGCATGGCCCCTGATTGACAACCACTGCCGTGGAGAGGGGAGAAGAACTGGGGAGAGGGGAAAGGGGAGAAAAACTGATTTAGAAGCCAGGGTCAAATTAGCATTGCCAAGAATTCCCAGAAGATTCGGTGTCTTTCCAGAGAAACAGGAAGTTGCATGACTGATAGACTTAGTGCCCCAAGAGATGAGGAGAGGACAGAAATGCCACTATGGAGGGCAGGGGGCGGGAGGAGGAGAGGCCGTGTAAATAGATACTGTTGCTCCACATATTTGCTCAAAGTTACTTCTTTCTAACATGAGTTTTGTTTTATAAAACTTTTTGTCTCTTAAATTTTTCTGCCCGTCTTCTTCAGGCCTGGTGTGATTGTAATTTTAAATCTTTGTACTGTGTATGCTGCGTTTCCTAGTTCTATAACACTGTTCTTTTTGATTCCTTTGTTGCTCCCTCACTCAGAGCCTGGATATGATAGATGACGAGGTGAGCTATCTGTGGGCTGCGTGTGGTGGCTTCCGTGGTATTGTTTGACCTCCTCTTCTCTCTCCGCAAAATGATTTAAAACCCAAACAGTACAAGAACACTTGTGTCTGTCGTGGAGGGTTTCCGTGTGTGAAATCATTTTGCTCCCTGCCCTTGTCTGTCCCTAAGTTTAAGAGATGTTTCGGGGTCAAGAGGATCACCAGGTCCTACCTGCCGAGTCCCTCGCTCGACCCCCCATCACCACTACCTTGACACGGTCCATTCTGTTCCACCTCCTCTGCCTTCATCTCGGCTTACCCCATCCCCTCGTCAGTGTTCCCCGAGGTGACTCCTGTCTCTCCTCCCAGACCTGTCATCGCCTTCATCGCCTCTCAGCTTAGAGGTTCTAGGAACCAAGCTGCCCTCTGCTCTGTCCAAAGTGGTGCTCTGCCCTGGGCGGAGCCTGAGATTTGGAATAAACCAGAAACCGTTGAGCTCTCCTGGCTCCTCGCTGCGGGCTCCGGACAGACGCGTAGCCGGGCTGAGCCGCACTTGACTCATTTATTAAAAGTCATTATGGACATTACCTGCCCCGCCTTCCTCACGGGTTTGCTTGCTGCTCGAATGAAACCCTGGCTGCGAAATTTCCCCTCACGATGCTTGAGGACTTAAGGCTTTCCTCTTCTGAGGGAAAGATACCTCAAGATTTCTACACGTATTTTTATATACCTCTAATGTCTTCTCCGGGGCTACACGCAGAGTGATGCATTGATTATAGAGATCAATCAAATACTTGTTTTCTGCATCTCATACTCTTTCCAAAGTGTTCTAATGTAAAGGCTTGCAACATTGGAGTGTATTTTCCAGTAGCAAACAACGTACATTAATAATGCTGCTTTATCTGGGGGAATTTTTAAATTTCCGAATACCTAAAAGAAAAACATAGGTGATAACTATGCGTGTGTGTTACACACACAACTAGAACCATTAGCTTATTATTCATTTTATGGTGTAAAAATAAATGTGGCTCTAGTAGGCAGGAAATTCCTTTTGATAGCATAATAAGCCGTGGCGAGCCATAGCATTTTGGTCCTTTAACAACACTGCATAACATTCCTACCTCAGATCCTTGATGATGGACAGTCTCCCAAACACAGTCAGTATCAGAGTCGGGCCGTTCATGAATGGAGCGTGCAGCAGGTTTCCCACTGGCTAATGAGCCTAAATCTGGAGCAGTATGTATCTGAATTCAGTGCCCAAAACGTCACTGGCGAGCAACTCCTGCAGTTGGATGGAAATAAACTTAAGGTAAAGAATTCTATCTCTGTGTGAGGTTACCAGGTGTCAGTTGGGTTGCTCCTGGCACCTGAAATGTTTCCGTTAGACTAGAGCGTTCCGCATATCTGAGAGGGAATTCCCATCAGTGGTTGGCAGAAAGGACGTTGCATCATTTCTGAGTAGTGAAGTTTTGGAAAGTCGTCAGAGGTTCCAAATCAAACAGGAAGCTGCTGAGTAGGAGAGCTAGGGGCTCACTCCATTGCTTCCACCCAGCCACATGTAGTCCATGTATGAAGTCTGTTGACTTCCGGTGCGGTAGGAGTTGTAATAATGGCCAACGTAGACTCTTTCATCACATGAGCGTGAGAACCTAGACCCATGACTCTTTCCTTCTTTATTCATTTCTTCTCCACCCCTGCTCCTCCCTGCACACCTCTCCAAAAGTGGGACATCATTCTCCTCAGAACTTTCTTCTCTGAGTACGTGCAGGCCATGCGTCCCCTGCTCCATCCCACTCTCATTTCACCTGTCCAGTCCATCCCTTTTAGAGACCGGGGGTGAGGGGGCATGGGTGGGGACCCACCCCTGGGGAAAAAGGGCAAAAAGGGGCTTACCTTTGGCTCCCCACCCCCAACCTCAGCCCCCTGCTGGGCCGAAGGGCAGATGAGTATCTCCTGACAGTCCTGAAAAGGTTAGAGATCAATCAATAGTCTGTGATTATGAAGGCCCCATTGACAAGGCTGTCCCTGTTGGGGAGATGGATGCATCCTGCTGTTGATTCTGAAGGTCATGAAACATTTAAAGTATGCAACCAACTCCCCTTATTCTGAATTCCAAGCTCACTAAGCAACCTCCTCATTAACAGGATTCCTATATAGGTCTGCCTACAGGGAGAGAATGGCTAGTCATGCTGACATGAGCATTCCGGCCCCAAAGACATTTTTGGTCCTCACTGAAAATGACTGCATTGGCAAAAAGGAAGCCACTTCAGTTCTCTCTGTCCTTCTTGGGGCCCTCTATGGCAGCAGGTGCCCACTCCTAGCTTTTAAAAATATTGATGAGTTTAGCAATACTTTTGCCTGTAAATGTCTATGGCCCAGAGAAGCAGAATTGTGGTTGGAGAAGCAGAATTGTGCCCCCCCTTTTTTTAATTCCTTCACCCATTAATTACCAATATGGAAAGTTTGTATTTAATGGGACTTATGGTGTGCTGTGCTAGGCACTTCAAAGGGCAAATAAAGCTCAGTCCCTAAGTATGGAGATTTGGGGCAAATGTAAGCAGCTCTTTCTCGGTTTTTTACCTCTTTGATTATGTTTAGATAAGTTCTTGAGTCTGAACGCATTGTGATATCAGCCTCTTCCTAAGCAAAGAGGTCATTGGTTTTCAAGTTCAATTCGTTTATGTATTTCCTTCCTAGGCTCTGGGAATGACGTCATCCCAGGACCGAGCAGTGGTCAAAAAAAAACTCAAGGAAATGAAGGTATCTCTCGAGAAGGCTCGGAAGGCTCAAGAGAAGATGGAAAAACAAAGAGAAAAGCTGAGGAAGAAGGAACAAGAGCAGATGCAGAGGAAGTCTAAAAAGACAGAAAAGATGACCGCTGCGTCAGAGGGTGCTGGCGACCAGTAACACACAGCCCCTCCCAGACCCCTCTCCCCTCTTCCCGCCCTGCTCTCCTCCTGGGAACGAAGGAACTGATGGCAGGGGTAATGTACGCTAGGCCAACTGGGGAACCGCGTGTGGCATAACTGCATTTTCTGCAATAATAGAATATACTTTGAATTTCTCTGAAATAATAACCTCCTGAAATAATCCCAAGCCACCTTTGTTTATTACCAAACCAAGGGTCTCGTTTGTGAAAGATGGAAAATAGCTTTGTTTCTCTCTTCTCTTAATTACCAATCTCTTGTGTTGCGTTGGGTGGGTGGTGTCCCTAGGGAAACCGGTGTCACCCAGCCTGGGAAAAGCATGGCATGTCCTGGTGGTGGTCGTGGAGCGCCATGACTTTTCAGTCTAGGAATCCTGAAACTGAGCAGTGGCTCGTATCTGCATGGCCAGGAGCACCGCTCTGCCGTGAGATCGCAGCTCCAGAACCTGCTCCAGTGCGTGGGAAAGTCTCTCCCCGGCCCCCGTGTTCGAGTCTGGACAGTGAGACAACCCCACTGTAGAAACACGGGTGCCAGGCCCCGTAATCACGTCCGGGAGCAAAGGGCAAGCCAGCCCTTCTGTCTGCCGAGCATCCGAAAGAGAGAAAAGAATCCGTTATTTGTTAACCCCACAAGGAAGCAGAAGCCTTCAGAGTGTGGATGTGGGTATTACCTCAGGGTTCTGAGGGTAGCACATGTCCTCCAGATTGAGCCGAACAAAGGAAAAAATCAGACATTAATGCAGCCCCGGAATATTGGGATCCATTGTTTACTTTGCTCCCGCCATGTGTTCAGTAGTTCAGCGACACTCACACACATAACATAGTTCCTTTATTCCCCAACAAATTGAACAGGAAATTGATTTTTTAAGGAAACCAACATTTTGAGGTTTCCTCTCCTGGGGAACATTCTGGCTAGTCTTCAGCCTGACTGTGACACAATCAGGAACTTGTCACATATTTTCTACTTAAGATTTCCCAAGTGGGCTCAGTTAGTGTTTTAACAAATGTACTTTTAAGAAAAATAGAAATACCAGTTAGAGAAAATTCAGATTTGAGTAACATTCGATCAGAGAAGCAATTTTATTGCGCACAAGGAATGTTCCCGTAAAGGAGAGCTGACAGATTTTAGAGATGTTTTGAATGGTTTTTCTGAGCCATTCTCTTTCGTTCTTTAGAGATTTCCATGTTACAGTTAACGTTTGTTTTAGAGAGTTCACAGGATACAGTCTACCAGCGGAGACAGTTATGCTGATTTTAAAGCCAGTATATGAAGGATTTCAGCACTTCATCCAACTAATTCAAGCATAGGAGACTAGGGCAGAAGGAGGAGAAAACAAACTCATCTTGAGAAACTTCCAATGATCAGTTGTTGTTCGTTGTTGTTTTGCTTTTTATGCTCGTGTTTCCGGTTGTCTTTGCTGCATTGGCTCTAAAAATGAGGTCATCCACTTTCCAAGGGAAGGGACGAGTTGCAAAATAAGAGTTGAGGCCAGACGCATCTTCAGCTAGTATTTTACTTCCTTTTACTACAGGGTGGGGGGAGGGGGGTCTCTGTCCCTATCGTACACTGGACAGTTTGTATACAGAGAGCTTGGGGGAAGGCCTTTGAAAGTTACAGGTAACAGATAATGTAAAGGGGGCCCTGCCCATCTAGTGCCATCTTGTATTTTGGACATTGTGACTTTTTTTTTTTTTTTTTTGCTTGCCTGAATATCTGAAATCTGGATTTGGCTAAACTAGAAACTTATAATCCTGTCTTTCCCTAAGGCCTGTTTCCTTTTTGGTGACAGAGTATTGTCTGTTATACTTTGATCCTATTGTCCCTAGTACAGATCATTCATTCAATGCTCAGAAACATTGACACGAAGTAACATTGTGTTTTACAATGATCAGAGTCGCTATGTATGTCTTTCTGACTATCTTCATTTGCTGTATGATAATGAAACTGCCATACTGGATACTCTATTAATATTTGAGATGTGTGGTGCTTTGCTATTTATTAATATCCTGAGAAACAAGGAACCACTATTCATGAACTACAAAATTCAGCAGATCTTTTCTAATATTAAAAGACTAAATTAGTCAAAATCTGGTAATAGGTAATACTAGCGCTTGCTCTTGTAAATTTTTTGCCATTTTTGCTTATCTTTGGGGGAAAAAAGTGATCTGGATCACACTGGAAGTTTTGCTCTGTATTCATTTTATGCGTGGAAATAGAGGATGATTATCTTAAGTTATGTTTACACTCTGGTAATATTTGAAAATGGATGTATATACTGGAAATGTCTATAAGCCTCAGTCTCTGCACATAATTTATGATCTCTATTATATCGCATTTCCTTAAATGTTTTAGAAGTATTGTTCTTGAACTTTATTTTTACGCTTCCCATGTTTAGACCAATGACCAACTGAAAATATTATAAATCAAATTCTTATTCCTCAAATCACGTAGTTTGTATTATAACTTTTGATTTTTAAGTTAAGTTACAGTGCTTTTAGGTCTTAATGAATTATTTTAATATTACTACTTAAAACTGCTGAAATTGTAAAAGGCACTTGATTCGACTGTCCAGCCAAGGATGACATGAAACTGCTTGATCAAAGAGTATGAGGACTAAGAGCAGGATCTCAGAGCTTACGAACATTTTCTTCTCGTATTATTTCTTTTCTTGACTCTAGTGCATGATGCCTAATTGAGGTTCCCGTGTCTTCAACAACTCCTACTTTAATGCTAGTGGTTTTCGGTGTCCATACGGTTTAACATAGACTTGTTGCTTTGTGAACCGTAGAGACTTTGCAGTTTATTTATTTATCAGAAAATGAACAAAAAGGGAATATCTGGTTGCTATGAACCATATTCCTTCAGTGACAGCTCGGTATGACTCTAACAATAGCCAAAGTATTTTGGGGTATAGATAATGCTTTGGGGGTTAGGGAATGTGTGG
Source organism: Nasua narica (assembly GCA_028533885.1). NCBI lineage: Eukaryota > Metazoa > Chordata > Mammalia > Carnivora > Procyonidae > Nasua > Nasua narica. The sequence goes on from CM052806.1 coordinate 31,133,574, forward strand.
TGAGGTCAAGCTGTAGACAGGAAGCATGAATGTCTGGGACAGAGTTTTCCATTAAAGGACTTTAGTTTTTATAACCGATTATTTGATTTAAGACCATCTCCCTTAAAGTAACTCACAGTCTATGTAATAGTTTTCTCATTCTTTTTTTTTTTTTTTTTTTTTGCCTGAATCCGAAGTGTACTTCAGAGTGCTACATTAGGGCAGGAACCTAATTTTGCCCATTTGGTCACATTGATGAAGTCCACCATTAATTTCACGACAGTAAAACTGTCATTCTTTGTTACCCTCCTTTAGTGGGGGTTGACATGGATTTCCGGCCCTCAACATCACAGAAGTATTTTTAACCCACAGTGGTTCGTGACTGCAGTTTGCTAGTGCTCATTCCGGACTTAGCTTTCAAGGGGCATGAAATGGGACCACCTACTCTGGGCTTCTTTGTTGTTGTTGCCAACAAAGTGGCAAGAGGACAGGGGAGGAACCAAATTAGCCCTTACTGCTGCCTTTCATCCTGTGTCATCCCTGGGCTGAAATCGTAAGCTGCCCCAGCCCGAGCTACAAAAACCGTTATGGGTTGTTGGATCTAGCAGCTTAATTAACCTTTATGGTTTTTGCTGAGGACAAAGAATTCTTGTCTAAGTTCTTTGTGTAATAGGATTAACATGTGCTTTAAAATTATATTTTAAAGGGTAAATAAAAAATTGCATTTATATGGATATTCTAACTCATTTATAAATGTTAAAAATTATAGAGATCCAGCTTCAAGAAAAGAAACCTAGTGTTTGAAGATTCTAAAGGGAGATGTCCCAACAATTCTAAAAGAAATGTTTATACTTTGGAGGTATTGTAACTCCTCATTACATTGACATATTTAAGAATTACCAAATTCCGTTTGAACAGCTAAATTTTCTGTCCCAGTAGGGCCCTGGTGAAGGGTATTTCACTCTGATGGACAGCGGTCACTACACTTCACGTCACCTACTTAATGCTAAGTCCTCAGTGCTTTCTGAAGGAAAGGTAAAATGGAAAAGAAAAGCCCAGGGTTTTTAAAAATATCTTTTCAAATTTACCTTTAATCAAGGATCTACCCTTCTACTATTCTGAAGCTAAGTACTGAAGGATGAAGTCCAGAAATAAAATGTGCATATTTTCCACTAGAATTGTTTTCCTTCTGATAATGGGGATGGGGGGTCAATTCTCAAAAGAAAGCCACGGTATAAGAAATATGAATGTGTTTTAGTGTCTCATTCCCGAAAAACAGCCTGGGGATGTAGGCAGATTTTTGTTTTTATATTTGTTTTAGGTATTTAAAGTCTCAGGAAATTTAGTCTTGGTCCAAAACACTTGGGGGAAAAAAATCCTACTAGACAATACACCAGTAGTATTTGAATGACTTGGAGTAGCAGTGTAGACTTGATCCCACCAGGAAGCCAGAGGGCAAAGAGAGAGGTTACAGAATCCATTTTCCCCTGGAAAATAAGAGGCTTGAGTTCTACCCTAGGGTAAAAAGAGGACCTTTCAGTGCTTGTGTGTGAACGTCTGTGTGGATGTGTCGAGGGAATGCTCGTGACTTGAAGATCACGTATGCACGCGGTGTGGACCAATCATACCGCGATTGTGACCTGCTTCTGGACTGACAGACCGGGGAAGGACAGAAATGGGATGATTTCCAATCCTTGGCCCTACCCCAACCCCAAAACTGCTAGAGATTCAAGAACAAATAGGAGGTAACGCCTAAGAGAACCAGAGGCAACTTCTCGATAATGTGCATGCACGTGTGTAGATGTACAGAACTACCTATGTGTGAATATATTCCCACCTTACACACACACACACACACACACTCCGCAGTCACATTGCATAAAAAATATATATATATTGTATATGGAGCTTGGTCATGTCAGTTAGGACCCCAAGCAGTAATCATAGCCTTATTGCCACTTTGTGTGTGTGTGTGTGTGTGTGTGTGTGTGTGTGTGTGTGTACGTTGAATGGCTCATAAGATTTTCAGAGATTTTTTTTAATGTAAGTATTTCTACTAAATGCACTTATCCTTCTACATGTTTATATATTTTGGTAAAATTGATTTGTTAGATTCTTGGTATTTTAGTAAGATAAAGTTTCCTCAAATGTTTGGTTAATGCTTTGATGTCAAGATTGCACATTGCTGAGTCGAACCTCAGAAATTTATGCAGCTTTGGGCATTTTCAACTGCGGACCGCAGTTTTCTTGGCTAATAATTGCACGCATGTTCTTGTGCATTCGTTCCTGCTCCGCAGCGACCTATTTGGTGGCTGTGATGCTTCAATCACTACCTGCTGGCTCTCTGATGGCACTGTTGCCATCATGTGATCTTTCATTTACTTCTTCTGTGGAGTGACAGCATGGTTAGGTCAGTGCCAAATACAATGCGAGTGGCTACGAGCGTGAGTATGTTGTTGGAAGGTGTCCGTTTCTCTTTCTTTCAGCTGTTGTATCCACACACCCGGGTTTTCTCTGAAGGATTTAATCTTTCATCCACGAAAGAACAATTGGCCACAAAGAGTTAAATTACCTTGAAAAGTGGGAATTAATAGGCACTCCAGTGAGATCACACCTCCCAACAACATCAGATTTAGTTAGTGTTTTGTAAGACCCCTCAAATATCTATCTATCTATATATATGTGTATGTTTTCCTTAATATAATTTATGGTCACCCCTACTGCTTTTGTATTTTTTAATGGTGTTGCGATTAAACCACTAGCACGCCTGCAACATATCACTAATAAAACTGGCCAGCTGAAAAAAGAAACAAGAGAGAATGAATTCTGTTCCACCGTAAGAAGTTGATTTATTTTAACTTTTCTTTATGTATCACTAAAGGAAAAAGTTGTTTGAAAAACCATTTTAAGTCCAATAAGTATGGATAGCATGTTATCTGAAACTTTTAATTTGTACATTCTGGTGTCTGATCATTTGCATGGAAGAGACAATAGTGCCACGTCTGAATTGTTCTCTTGTGCTTGGTTAATATGTACTTCTCTAGATTGTTCCGTTTCAAGCGACATTTCTTACTCTTTGGTTTTCAGAGGCATTCGAAGCAAACTATCACAATGGTCCTCTGTTTTCTGACCAATCTAAAAATATCTGTGATTAAATTTAATTTGTCAGTGTAAATTAATTTCTTGCCAATGAGTATTATTGTTGTTAGACAACGAATGCAATAAAAAGAGAAATACGGATATCTCTCGGAGTAGGCTGGTTTTTGTTTTTTCTTTTTTCTTTTTTTTCCCCCTCTTCCATTTTCACTTTCAACTCAAACAAGTCTTGACTGGGTAAACCTGCATTAACTGTCAAAATGCATCTATCAAGCAAGAGCAAAGCGCACATTTTCCAGGGAAATGACACTAGAAATAAGTTTTAGCCCCGGTAAAGTGTAAATTGGCAGCTAGCATTACATATGAAAGCATAATTATGGAACTGGGCATAAAGTGGAAGATGTGCCACCAGAAGCTTCCTCCCCCGCCTTCCGGTCCCCGTGGCGCGTTTCCGATACCTGTCAGCCCGGCCAGGGTCTGTGACAAACATTCAACAGCTGGCCTCGCACAGCACGGGGCGGGCGAGCTCAGGGCAGGCCGGCCCACGGTGCGGGGCTCTCGGCGGCAATTTTATTTCTAAAACCTTAAATGCTCTGAAGACTTGAATACACCAAATGAGGGATCTTAATTTCTCTCCCTCCCTCCCTCTGTCTCTCTGTCTCTGTCTCTGTCTCTGTCTCTGTCTCTCTCTCTCTCTCTCTCACACACACACACACACACACACACACACACACCATAATTGATCTGTGACTAACCCTTCAGCAGAAATAAATCAGCTGGTTTTTCTCGTCCTCGGAGTGTGTTATGAAACCCCTCACCGAGGGGAAGCTTGTGTCCCTTTTTGACTGATCATGAGCATACGCTATGTCAAACTGAATAGCTTGCATGCTTTTTCTGTCGGGTGGGTTGGGGGGCAGAATTCGCTTATTCTGTCAAGAACAAGAGGGAACAGAATATAGTTATTTCACTGATGAGATCAAGGAACTCTTTTTAAAGGAAATAGGGGAGCTTTTTCAACATAAGCCCAACAGCCGTCGATAGTTTCAAGACAATATTTGAGAAAATCCAGCTTCAAGGACTGTGAACGGCATCACTGAATAATTGAGTGCTCCTAGGGCATATGATATTATGGTCCCTGAAATGGGAACTAAAATAACTCTAATCTGATATGAGGAAAGTGTTTTTCGATCCAAACAAAATGTTCCCGTTTATTACTTTAAGTTAGTAGCCTTAAAATCTTGACAGCTCTCAATTTATCAGCAAACCGTTTTTCCCAAAATGCCAGACCTGACGTCATCACGGCAAGTGCCTTGGAAGAACTGTTTCTAACGTGACTGCCTTAGCATCCCAAAGAATTCATCCGGCCTGGAAGCCATACTTTCAAAAGAGACAGACAAATAAAGACAGGTAACCTTTTCATACCAGCTTTTAGAAGAAAATGACAAAAGTTATCTCGTCTTCCTAATCACTTCCTTCAGAAGATGGGTCAAGACTGTTGATTTTTTAATTTTTTTGTTTGCCTTTCTACTGTTTTCTTCTAAGCCTCCCCTGCAAATTACAATAGGAAAAAGGAAAAAAAAAAAAAAGCCGGTTGCAGGGGGTGGGCAGTGGGTGTCCTGTGTGGCTCAGTCGGTTAAGCGTCAGACTCTTGATCTCAGCCCAGGTCTCAGTCTCAGGGTTGTGAGTTCAAGGCCCATGTTGGGCTCCACACTGGGTGGGGAGCCTTCTTAAAAATATCAACAACAACAACAACAACAACAACAAAAACCAGCCCCACCACCACCTGTAACAACAATACTGTTCTTTGGGGGCGTTTAGCTTTACCTGAATGGATTACGGGTTTCAGTCTGTCTTCAATCCCTGAAGCGAACAAACTTCTTTTCAACCGGGCAAAGCCACTAAAATGTATAGTTTATGCTGAGATCACAGACACTCCCAAGAATGTTAAGATTTTCCTACATGTCATCGCCGCCGGAGAATTAAGTGAGAGTAAAAGGAGAAATGGGGGTCATTTAGGTTTCTATTTACTGAGAAGGTCCTACACTGAAGGAGAAATGGGAATCAGATTGTGCCAGTATGTCCGATGACTTTGCTAAGGAGTCAAGGGAACTTTGTAGGCCACCTCTAGTTTCCCAGCAGGTGACCAGGAGCCCCCGCGTGAGGACTGCTGGGGGGGGATGCTCATGAGGTCACCCTACTTCTCCGTTTTACCGAACAAGATTCAGCAAGGCCGCAGCAAGCTCATGGGCTCCCCATGCCACACCCATTTTAGGGCAAGGACATTTGGATCACACGCAGTTAAATGATTTAAGGCCTGACAACTGACGCAGCAATTGTAGCCACTTCATTGATAGGATTTTTATTGGTAAATGGGGTTTTCAAGTATTTCTAGAATGATTTGTTACTGTACTTTCAAAAAAGCTGTATGCATTGATTCTGTTCCCAGTTAAGCACCACTGTCATCCTTCCCATGTGCAAACCGAGGGTCAGTGTTCGCGGTTCGGATGAGATCACTGTGGCCCCAGAGATGTGGCAAGCAGTTGAAATGATGGGCTCATGGGGTGCATGGCATGGGGCAGATCCGCCTGCTAGAGCTCGCAGTAGAGGGCTCCGTGGAACACAGTGCCGACCAGCATCTTCCCTTTGTACACGGAGGCCACCGTACTTCCTCGCAACACTGTACCATTTTCTGCATAAACCACTGTAACTTTGGGCTTTTCCATTAAAATGTCCTGGATTTGGATCACCTATCAAATAAGGAACATTCGCTTACTATTTCTTTTTAAAGTCACTCAAAAACATAAGGACAGGTCACTTCTCCACATGAAGAAGCCTGCAGGTAAATCCTATTTTGTTCCAAAGTTACTCTTTATAGAAGGCACCAGTTTCCTTATTGGCAAAATGAGAGGTTTCAAGCAGGTGCTCTTAAATGGAGATAGAGAGATAGAGACACAGAGACCTACCCGGCCCAGGGAAGAAATAGGAGTGAGTAGCACAGCCTGCGGACTATGGAAAATGGGCGGGGGGGGGGGGGGGAGGAGATGTTACACAGTAATTGTCAAATTATTGCCATGCTAGAATTAAGTTTTGTGTATTTACAGAAAAGCTAGGAATTTGGATGCTTACCCTTAAGTCTTGGTTTTTAAATTCTAGCAATTAAAAAAAAAAAAACCTATCTCTGTACCATACTCAGCTGTTCCTCTGAACTTAAGGTTCCAATTCTAAACGTGTAAGATCTTGTAAGCTCAGTTTCCTTCATTTGGTTGAGCAGAAATTCAATCGTGTCATTAACAGCGTAGTAGTGTGCAAAGCTGAGCACATGTAGTGGCTGATATTTGGCCATTTTGGCCAATAAAAATGGCAATGTCATATAATGCACACCACGGTAAAGAGCACACTGTGAGGCAGGACCCAGGGTCCTGTTTTGGACCTTCAGCTTCCCATTTGTTTCTTGTTTGTAGAACAAGGTACATGGGACTAGATTATGTTTCTTTTCAACTCTGAGTTCCCTTCATTTTTAAGCCTTTAGGATAAAACACAGTGTCTGGAAGAAAGGATACTTAGATACAAAAACACCAAATACAGCAGACTGGGAGGGCCAGTGCCTATATATAAAGGGTTAATGAGATCATTTGAAAGGACCTTTTTAAAACATCCAGCCCAGGGGGCACCTGGATGGCTTAGTCCTTTAAGCTTCAGACTCTGGGTTTGGGGCTCAGGTCCTCATATCATGGAGCCCAGCATGGGGGCAATGCGCTCAGTGGGGAGTCTGCTGCAAGAGTCTCTCCCCCCGCCCCTCCCCCCACTAGTGTGCGCGCGCGTGCGAGCGCGCGCGCGCTTTCTCTCTCTCTCTCTCAAATAAAAAAATCTTTAAAAAAGAAAAAGTAAGGGGCGCCTGGGTGGCTCAGTTGGTTGAGCGACTGCCTTCGGCTCGGGTCATGATCCCAGAGTCTTGGGATCGAGTCCCATATCGGACTCTCGGCTCTGCGGGAAGTCTGCTTCTCCCTCTGACCTTCTCTCCTCTCATTCTCAGTCTCTCTCTCTAATAAAATAAATAAATAAATAAATAAATAATTAAAAAAAATAATAAATTGTTTAAAAAAAAAAAGAAAAAGTAAAACATCCGGCCCAAAGACAGACAAGGAAATAGGTGATGGGGCACCTTGACTTAAGTAAGCCTCTTTCTAATAAAAGTCAGGCATTCTTCTGTGGGGCAGGGCATTAGATAATGGATTGTTATTACTTTTTGCTATTCTTTACCAGATCTGTCATTAGAAAGGAAGCACTTTTTCCAGAACAGTAAACCAAGTGCATGCTACAGCAAATGACCTAAGTTCACCAGAGGAGCTAACAAGCAAGAACAAATTAGAATCTAACATTCTACTTCATTCTGAAGAGTGTACACGCCACAGCATACATTTCCCCAATACTGTTAAACATACAACACAGCAATCCTAATAGCTCAGAACCAGGAAAAGGCACAAAGGATTGCCATTAAACATGATCACGATTGTCCTGTAAGCCTGGAGAGAAAGGGAATGAAGGGCCATAAAGTAATTGGAAATACACATTTGGTTTGGGGTTAATTTAATCTAAGAGACATGGGCTTTAAAAAAATTTTTTCTTTTTTTTTGGTGGGTGGGAATGAGACTGACTCTTAAAACTAAGCTTTAAAGAGAATACATAGCCGTAAACTATGTCAAAAACAATATCCGGGGGTGCCTGGGTGGCTCAGTGGGTTAAAGCCTCTGCCTTCGGCTCAGGTCATGATCTCACGGTCCTGAGATTGAGCCCCGCATCTGGCTCTCTGCTTGGCGGGGAGTCTGCTCCCCCCGCCCCCGCATACCTCTCTGCCTACTTGTAATCTCTCTCTCTGTCAAATAAATAAATAAAAATCCTTAAAATAAAATAAAATAAAGCTCATTTAAAAAAAAAACGATATCGGTTATCTAACGTAAATAACAAGTATAACACATACTGAAAAACTCAAAAGAGAAAACCCCCAGATGAGTCACAGTAAATGTCCAAATGCCTGTGGCAAAGTGCATCCCAAAATTCTTGTCTGCACTGCCGAAATGGTCCACCGAGTAAAGACCATGAACACGAATGGGGTCTTTGGGTGCTATAACTAAGATGGAAGGAAAGGTCTTTTAAACAAAATAATTCCAGCACGTGGCTGATCTTCCTATTCTGCAGCGAAGGTTTAGGGAGGATGGCCATTTGCACCTTAGGACTGGTGCACTGTATGAACTTGTGCGTATACCGACACAAGGGAAGAAGGGCTTAAATGGAAAGGCAAGCAACAAACAAACGATTAGACCATAGCACTGTGGTACATTCCATTTTTTTTAACTATTGTGAATTCCCAAGTTGAAGAAACTCATGACTGAAGTAAAGATAGGGACTCCAGTCCAGTGCTGGCTCCCCTCACCCAGCCCTCCACTCTGCCGCGATTCTTAGGAAAGCCTGCAATGAAGTTTCCCTTTCCCCCCAGCTCTGGCTCAGGGTCGGCCAAGGAGCAGCAGCAGCAGGGGAATGGGAGGACTGAGAGGGAGGTAGTGTTTGTTCCAGGCTTCCTCCCTGCAGGGTTCCCACTGGTTGTCTATGTCCCCCAACCAGAGGCCAGGTTCCCCTCAGAGGACCCTGTCCACACTCAGCTCTGCTCTCCTTCTGCTTTCTGGTAACCATTTCCTGCCTCCCTCGCTAGCCCTGGGGTAATGCATTCATCATCTTCTGTTCATTTCCCTACTTATGCCCACACCTTTGTACAGAGTGCCCTTATTAAATCCCCTCAAATCACCCAATTTAAATGTACCATCTGTCTCCTGCCTAGACTCTGACTAAACTGCCTCCCAAAGTCAAACTCCTTTTTATCTCTCATCATTTGGACCATCTATCTGTGTCCCTCCTTATATTTGCACATATAATTGAGATTTATGTTTGCAACGGAGAAACAGCGGGGAATAAGGTCGCTGACCAGATTCATTTTTCAAACTAACCTCAGATGCGGGAGGATTCTCCGGATCATAGAAGAAGATCTTCATGCCATTGGGATGGCATCCAACCCAAAGGTCCCCTGTCACAGGATCCACGGATATGTTATCCACGAGTGTGTTAAAGTCCAGGGACTTCCAGGTTAAAACCAGGGAGAGAAGGAAGGACAGAATGTGAAAAACATTGAGAGGTGACGGAACTATCTCTCAGGGGAAGCTTTCGTCTTGTCCTCCTCAGCCACCACACTGATGGTTCCGGAACACAATTCTGCCACATTTTAGTAGCGCTCAGAGAATTCCTCTGGCTCTCCATCTATGCTAGCATTTCCTCAGTTTCCAGGACAGAGGAGGAAAGGGGAAAATGCGGAAAGGCAAGCAAGACTGGTAGAAGTCAGAGGAAATCATTTGGACTAACATCTGTGCCTGAACCTAAGAAAAAGTTTTAAGCGCTGCATAAAACAGTTCCTTCTGCAACAGCATGTGCAAATCATATTTTTATAAGCATTCAGAAAACAACCGGGAAATGTGGATTCATTTTGGATGAGCCCATCGATGAAATGTAGGCTCTTCTTTAGTGGTTAATCATAGGCGGCGCAGCCAGAGGAGAAATGATCACCCAGGGTCTAATTTTTGCCATGGAGTTGCGGGAAAGTTTCTTCTTTAGTTTTCTGATGTTATTCAACTCCCTGTTCTTCTGCTGTTTATTTTCTAAATATAAGTTGCAAGCGTGTGATGACTGCACAGATTGCTGTCGAGGCTTTGTACCAGGAACATAAATAATACCAATGATTCTTAATTCCACCATTCATCATCTTGGCTGCCTTCTACTGGGGAGAAATCACATCTATTTGTTTACCTCTAGCTCTCCGTTGGAGAAGTAATATCTACCGTGTACCTCAAACAGAGGCCAGCACGCCGCAGCGCCCAGAGACCGAGTATTAGCTGGTGGTGACTCATTGTAGAGGCCACAGTGTGGGCGGGTGGCGGCAGCAAAGCCTAAATGAGGACTCTAAATGAGACTTCTCTCCCCTCGTCCATGAGGGGGCTGCAGGGGCCAAGCCTCCTAGCAGAGCCTCCTCCTAGAGCCATCATTCACTCTCACCCTGGAGACAGGCCAGGTGGGCCAAAGGAGGCGGCCAAGCAGACATCTTTTGGCCAAAATCAGTCCCAGGCCTTCTCCGTCTCCCCAAACGCCCATCCATCACAGGGTCAGACGACCTAGGCCGAGGCTGCCATTTTCTTTAGGCGAGGACAAGGTATGTCCTGGGACCATGTGCTGTTAGCTTTGGAAGGGGTAACAGCTGATTGGTGACCTGCATGGCGGTTGAAAGCCTACAGAGATGTGAGCTGGGGTGAGAGAAGAGAAGCCTGGGGTCTGAGCCCGAGCCCGGGGTCCCCGTTCATTTGACACACGATTACTGAGAGCCGCCCCCCCCCCCCCCCCGGTGTGCTCTGCAAGCAGCTCAGCTCCTGGAGAGTGGGCATTGGTGGAGAGTGGGCATTGGTGAGTGGCAGGCCGGGCTCCTGCCCAGAAGGGGCTGACAGTGCAGCAGGGAGCCCCTTTTGGGCCCCGCAATTAACTCTTGTCTTGCAAATCTCTAATTCCTGGCGAAACTCACTCACTACAATGCACAGCAAGGGATACATTTCAAGCTCCCACAAAGCCAAGCAGCGGAAGATGCAACATTTCTTGATAAAGGAAACTTAACAAACGATGCTCATTGGAAAAAAACTGTGTCCTCTGTTAACATATATCCCAATTTTTAGGGAATGGGAATGCACTGAAGTGGGAATAATTCATTGGCTGTGTCCTGGAATCTTTGTTTTTTTCTTTTTGTGGAGAGGGGATTATTTTATTGTGGTGAAATATGCGTAACACGAAATGTGTCATTGTAACCATTTTAAAGGGTAAAGTTCAGTGGCATTCTATACTCACAGGGTTTTGCAAATGGTACTCCTATCCATTTCCAGAAACTTTCATTATCCCAAACAGAAACTCTGTACCCAGTAGTTCCCCATCCCTGCCTCCAAGGGTCCCTGATGACCCCTCTTCCACTTTCTGTCTATGAATTTGCCTATCCTAGGACCTCACATAAGTGGAATCACGCAATGTTTGTCCTTTCGTGTCTGGCTTACTTCACTTAGCATAAGGTCTTCAAAGTTTCATCCATGTTGGAGCATGTATTAAGACTGCATTCCTTTCTAAGGCTGAATAATATTCCATTGTACGTGCATCCCACATTTTCAAAGGACATAAACCCACGCACATATTGCAAACTGAAAAATGAGTCTCAGCTCATTTATCAAATTTCCTGACACTCCAGGTATTAATGAATTAACTGGTCTTGATTAACCTGTTCCTTCAAAAGAAAAAAGAACATTACAGTCACAGGGGTAGACTCAACTGAATTGTTATGTCAGGAGACAGGGGTCTTACCTGTTGCCAAAAGTGGGAGCCAAATCTAAACTAAGTTCTCGGAAGGTTCAGCGTCTTTCTCATTCTGTGTTGAATATATATTGGATTGGGCTCCAGCCTCATAAAATTCTTTAACTTTCGATTTACAGAAGTACCTATTGTTACAACCACTGTTTGTTTTCATAACCTCAGCCAGTAAGAGTGTGTAAAATTCCATTTTACTTCAGCTAATACCAAATTGGCCACACCAATGATTTTTAATGTCAAACATGATGCTACGTTGGATACTGCGGTGAGGTAATTTTCTCACAGGGAAGCCCCTCACGACAGCACATTGGATGTACTGATGGGAACAGCCCCCAGGGCCTGGTGACAGCACCTCAGGCTGGGGGGCTGAGGCAAGATAGCCAGGTCCTGTTTGTAAGGGACAGGGGACTGGCTTCACATTGCTCCACTTTACTGTTACTTTCTCTTTCCTTTGTGCTTTACCTCTTTCGACCCAAACCTTCGGATCAGATCATAATCGATGGGGATGGAGGTTAAACCACTGAAGCGTACCTGGCCCCATTGTATTAATTGAACAAGTCTTTGTTGAGTGCCTAGCACGTGTTGGGAACTCTTCCAGGAACAAAAAGAAAACACCCCATCCTTCTGGCACTTACACTCTAGCAGAAGAGGCAGACAATAGAGAGGATAAATAAAATAGATAGCATTTCACTTATAAAATATAAGTAAAATACGTAATATTAGTAATGAACGTTGAAGGTGATATAAAGCCATCAGGAGAAAGGAAGTGTGTGTGTGCATGTGTGCGTGTGTGTGTGTGTGTTGGAAGAGGTCATCAAGAGGACGTGACCACCAGTTGATCCTCAAGCTGGACCCAGGCATTTGGAGGATCCTTAACTCCTCCCCTGTCCTTGGGACATACACTCAGCCCACTGTTTCCACAGTGGGCGCTGTTCCAAGGACACAGTCTTGAGACAGTAACATGTTATTGAGACCATCTGGACAGCGTATGTGGCTGAATCCAGTTGAGACCTCTATGTAAACATCTAAGATTCTGGTCGGAGGGTGTGGAGATTACGTGTCTCATGGCTACTCCAGACAAGCCTCGTATGTAATTTCCCTTGCTCATTATACCTGCCACCCAGCAATCTGGGGTGGTCTGCCTTCTTTTTTGATCTCTCCTTGCCCTCTGTGTATGGGGACAAGAGACCAGTTTCAGATTGCACCCAGGAAGCTCCCCAGATTGCAAATCAATAGTCGGTGAGCCAGCCAGGAGGAGACCAAAGAAATGGGCTCTAAGATAGAGGTGTCCTTGAGGGGAACTCTCCGTGGGGAAGGGTGACCCTATGGCCGATGCTTGGGGCCACCACATGAGCTCAGCGATCCCTGCCAGTGCCCGCCGATCTCAGCCATAACAAGGAATGAGATCTCACCATTTGCAAAACCATGGCTTGACTTAGAGGATATTATGCTAAGTGAAATAAGTCAGACAGAGGAAGACAAATACCGTCTGATTTCACTGATCTGTGGAATCTAAAAACAAACAAACAAACAAGGGAAACAGACTTATAAGTATAGAGAACAAAGTGAGGGTTTCCAGGGAAGGAAGGCTGTGGGGGGATAGCAAACTAGCTGAAGGAGATGAAGAGGTGTAAACTGTAGGTATAAAAAAATAAGCGACAGTGATGGAAAATATAGTCAATAATACTGTAATACCATTGTATGGTGACAGTGGTGACAGACAGGGATGACACCTGTGATGAGCATGGAGTCACGTAGAGAGTTCTCCAATCACTCTGTTGTACTTCTGAAGTTAATGTGTCCACTATTTAATAAATAAATTTTAAGTGGGAAGAAGAATTGAGGTTAGAGGAGGACATGTGGGTGCCCGCTGCTCTGTAGCTTCGGGGCCGGCAGACAGAGGGAGAGAGCAAATAATCAGTTGAAGACCTTGCACGCCATTTTGCAAAACTGGGAGGGCCCCAGCTGCCGAGATTTAGGGTCCAAGCACTGTGACAAGGTCTGATCGGGACGCTAAGAGGTGGAACACCTGGGAAAATGGGGAGAGAGAAGAGGAAGTTGCTGTGAAGGGAATAAAATGCCCCATGCAGTCCAACCCCAAGGACAAAGGAAAGCCAAAGCACCACGACGACCCCAGCCAGCAGGGCAGCCTCCGATGAGGGGAACATTCATGAAGAGAGAACGTACTTCCGCTGAGTTTATGCATACAGCTGCCAAGTTCCAGCGAAAGGCCAGGGCACATATTCCAGCATGGGTAGTGCCCCTGTGGGATAGGGGGGAGATGGCATTTCTCTGGGCGGGAAGCAGACAAAATGAGCAACATCACTACACACCCAGCCCCCCAGCCGCACCAGCATGGCGCTCAGAGGCTCAAAGTACTCACTCCCCTACAGATCGGATTATTCTAGCCCGAGGGAGGTTTGGCCCAATGAGGGGCACCTCCCCGGGCATGTGGGGCCCTGAAAATCTCTAGAGGAGGTCCAACAATCCTGGGAGTTGGGAATGAGACAGGCAATCTCTGCCCCCGTCTTTGAAGGCCCTCCTTCAGGCCACATTCATGGCAAGAATGAAAAGCGCTGTACTCCAGTCCGCCCCCGACACCTGTGACGGGACTCTCATCTCCATGCTGAGCCCAGTCGTGGGACAAGGTATTTATAATGTTGGGCAATCCATTGTCGATTTGGGGAAAGCTGACAAATCCCAGGACTGGTGCGGGCTGTGGGGAAGACCTGAGACAGAGCTCCCCCATTAAACCTAAAGGCTGTTCCAAGGGGGCTGTAAAGGTCCAGTAAAAATAATCCGGAAATAAAGGTGGTTTAACCTCCTTGCTGCAGGGACCTTGTCTGAACAGAGCAACTCACAACCCAACGCCGTGCTCACTGGCCGGCGGAAAGCCTTAAGACCTGAACAACAATTCAGACCTGCTCCTTCTGCCCCTTACCGTCCCCGATGCCCTGCCTGCTCCAGCAGAAGGCTCAGGAACACAGGGCTATTTGGGGTGGGGGCCTCCCCTGCCCCAGGCATACAGACAGGCCAGGATGGCCTCTAGGTGAGGGCCGGTGGAGATGTCCAGAGACCTCAAGTTGAACTCTCTTTCCTGGTCCTCCAGGAGCTCTGGCGGATACTGGATCCAAACGTACTGTAACACATGGTGACCCTCAGTTAGCACCATCAAAGATTGCCGAGAGCAAACGGTTACGGTTAAGAAAGTTCTTTGATGGATTTCGTGTTCCTCCCTACTACCCCAGGAATAGGAGGTTCTTCTCTCTCCAATACCAGAGAATCTACTAGGCATTGACATCCTACAAGACGAAACTGCAGACCCCTCTCTGCGGGTTCTGACCCTGGGTTCCAGTAATCAAACCAGTGCTGAGGGGAAACACCCACTGCGAACCAGGGGGCCTGCCACCCTTTAAAAAATTGGTAACTGTTAAACAATATAAACTGCCTGGGGGCATCAGGAGATAGGAGAGAGTATCCAAGAACACGCTGCAGGACATTCTGCAGGCTTTCCTGGAACAGCTGCAAGGGAGAAAGAAGATGGGTCATGAACCCACAGAAAACTCAAGGCCCAGGAACTGCCAAAGGGCTTTTGGGAGTCATGTGTTTGGGCAAGACTTGCTCTCCAGAATATCTGATTGATAAGGCATGAGCTTAACAACCCCTAAGAACATGAAAGCGGTGCATCCCTTTGTAGGGATCTGGGGGTTTGGGAGGGCTTTCCTTCCGCATCTGGCATGGCGTCTCTGTCTCTGATATGGACTGATAAACAAAGGACATGCGTGGGACTGGGGATCAGGGCGGCAAGTCCCCTTGGAGAGAGCAACCGTACTAGGGACAGAGATTGCAGCTCCGGGCATCTCGCAAGCGGGGCTGCTATTTGAGTTAGATGTGTCTGTGACTCCAGAAGGGTTGGGCACTGTGGTGGGGATAACAGGAAGACCCCTAGGACTTTGGTCCCCAGCTCTGGAAGGGGATAGAAACTCCATCTACTTCCTAGAGCAACAGCTCCTAGCAATATATGCAGTACTGCTCCGGGGTGGGGAGCGGGGGGCCTTCAGGAAGGAAGAGGATATCAACGTAAGAACCTCCTTTCCTACCAAGGAGTGGGTTGAGAATACGCCACATCCACACCTCTCTGCCATGGTTCAAACCCCCACGTGGACTACGTGGCCTTCCGATCCGCAGCGCGGGAGCACCCTGCCCCCAGCCCACTGTCTCCAGAAACACCGGCACTACCAGGCCTCCTAGAGCATGTAGAACCCACAGATGCGTCGCCCCTCCCCCCTTTCCAGGGCAGTCCTTGCGGCTAGTAGAGAGGGAGTGGGGATGGACCTAGTCAAGGGAATCCGTCCCCCCTCCCCCAAAGCGGAGTTGCTACTCAGCCCAACACTGACACCCTCTGGATGGAAGCAGGAAGAATCTGCAACGGCCCTCGGGCTGAACTCGGGGTTTGTTCGGCTGGTGGTCTCTCCCGAGCCATGACCCGTAACCCTTTGCATTGACAGTTGGGCTGTTGTAAAGAGATTAATTGTGTGGCTGGGACAGTGGCAAGCCGGGGGGTGGATGATGGGAATAAGCCCTGGGGGGGTCAGGATATATGGAAAAACATTTGGGTCGGCCCTCAGGGACCTGCGGCAGTCCCCACTGTCTTCCACATCCCAGCTCAGGCGGGGCTGACACCCCCGGCAATCAGGAAGCCATGTCCTAGCAAGGATACAAGCTCTGACGACAGATCCTTTAGGAGATACAGAGACCGGGTACATAAAAAGAGTAGCCACCCCAGTGCCCCGGTGGGAGGACGTATTTCCAAGGATGCTCTCTATTGCCCTCGAAATCGAGCAACTTGGTCAATGCAGTAATAGCAAGCCTGCCCCGCGTGCTTTAAACAATGCCCAAGGCAACAGCCAAGGCAACTGCCAAAGAAGTCTGAGGCCATCCCCCGGGACTGGCAAAGCCCTGACCAAATTCATCCAGTAAGCCTTAAATGAGAGCCAGCAAAGCCTGTCCTTACTGCACACTGAAATGTCTCTAGTAACCAAAGCTGTCCTCCAAAATCGGATGGCCTCCAACACTATTACCACCTCTTTGCC
The DNA here is from genome assembly GCA_028533885.1 of Nasua narica. Classification (NCBI taxonomy): domain Eukaryota; kingdom Metazoa; phylum Chordata; class Mammalia; order Carnivora; family Procyonidae; genus Nasua; species Nasua narica. The sequence goes on from CM052806.1 coordinate 31,150,178, forward strand.
GTTATCCAAACAGAATGCCGTGCATTCGTACCTGGTAAGTCGGCCAGAGTGTCATCTCTATTAGATCACATGAGGACACAAGCGGATGCCTGGAGGGATCTGACCCTCAGTCTGGGGCACTTAATAAATCAGTGGATGAGAAACTGTCACTGATTTGGGGAATCACTGCTGTAATCTGTGTTTTCCCTTGCACAGAGGCACTAACCGTGCTGCCTCGATGCCAGCGACCCCCCTCGCTGAGTGCTCAGGGCACGTTGCCGAAGAGCGGGGTGTGTGACATGTAAGAGCTGTCGTTAGGGATGGCGTGTTGGAGGACGTCATTGGGAGGACATGACCACTGGCTGAACCTCAAGCTGAACCTGGACAACTGAAGGCTCCCTGTCCTTGGAATGTGCATTCTGCCCACTGTTCACACGGCGGGAGCCATTCCAGGGACACAGCCCTGGTGGAGTACAGGGCAGTACATGTGACAGAAACCCCGTTAAGGCCTCTGTTTAAACTTAAGATTCCGGTGGGCAGGTGTGGACAGCTACCCGTCCTGCAGCTGCCCAAGATAAGCCAATGGATGGGGGCCTTTGGTTATTAAGCAGCCACCCACCAGTCTGGAGTGGCCTGCCTCTTTCTCGGTCTCTCCTCGCCGTCCGCTTGTGCAGGCAGGGGGACAGGGGGGTTCGGACTGGACCAGGAAGCCTCTGACGTTGCAGACTCTCAGGGTGTATGTAACTAGCTGAGCAGAGCCCCAAGCTGAGATAAGGTAGCCAGGGAAGGCCTTGCTGAGGCGACACTTTAGCGGAAACTGGAAGGATATGAACAAGAGAGCCACAGAGAACTGAAGGAAGATGATCCAAGCAGAGGGAACAAGTGCCCCACCTGAGGCAGGTCCCCCCCCAGGTGACCTCGGGGCGAGGACACTGAGCAGGGGCACGTGCTGAGACAAAGGTAGCGAAGTGATGGGCTGTAGGGTGCTTAGTGGCAGCTGGGAGTCCTTGATACTTTCTTGGGCTTTCTGTTATATTTACGCGATTTCTAACTATTATGGAGAGCGCTGTCATCTGGAAGACCAGTTTGGCTGTTGCATTAACGTGGAGGGAAACATGGAAGGGAGACAGAAATGGGAAGGAGGGAGGGAGGGAAAAAAGGGAGGAAGGGAGGGAGAAAAAGAGGAAGGGAAGGGAAACGGAGCAATGAGAATTCATTAGGGCAGAAAGAAGCAAAGTTTCATAGGTGAGATATTTGGCCTGCTGCTTCCTACTCTGCAGCTGAATAAAAGTGAACAACAAACACACACGATGCTGTTGACTCTTAATAAAGAAGTGAAAAATTGGGGGCGCCTGGGTGGCTCATGGGTTAAGCCTCTGCCTTCGGCTCAGGTCACGATCCCAGGGTCCTGGGTTTGAGCCCCACAATGGGGGGGGTGTCTCTGCTCAGCAGGGAGCCTTCTTCCCCCTTCTCTCTGTCTGCCTCTCTGCCTACTTGTGATCTCTCTCTGTCAAATAAATAAATAAAAGCTTAAAAAAGAAAAAGAAGTGAAAAATTGGTTTTCACCCGCTCCAATTAGACAATCCTTTTTTGCTCACTTTTAATTTCACAAATCAATTAGAATCTAATTATCACTCTGCAAACTTATAGTGTTAATACATCTTACCTTCAATGGAGTTAAAGTCCAATTAGCGTGTTTTTCATACACATGAATCTTATGAGCCAGCAATTCAGATATATAGACATACCTTCAAAGAAGAAAGAGCTACATCAAAGCACTTGAAGTAATACGGTTCAGAAGGTTACGGCGAAGTTGTAAGAACCCTTCCTAGAAAAGAACTTTGCTTAGAGACTGGAAAATGCAATCCTTCTCAAAGCACACCAAATTGTAAAAACAAAACAAAACAAAAAGCAAATACTCAATGAACTTACAACATGCAAAGGAGTTTTAATTTCTGAAAAGTTACTTCTTAAGTTTGGAGCCTAGTTGTCCCTGATTAGGAGGGAAGAAACATAGCCCTAGTACCAGCTCTAAATATCTGGGCATAAAATGTATTACCCCCGCTTGTCTTCGCTTATCAATATGGTTACAATCCCCAGGTTCTGCATGTCAGAGGATAGCGAGTTCTCCTGGGCGGGCTGCAGGAAAGCCCTTTGACAACCAGGCTGTTGTTTTCGCCCAGAGAAAGTATGAGAAAAGACAAAGTGCTTGGCCGAGAGCAATCTTCCTCCCCTCTTACCCTGAGCCTTGTTTTGACCTTGTGCATTTAGTATTTTGCAGCAGAGCAACGCACTACTCATCCATAGAGACCGGGTCAGTGCATCCCAGAACAAAGAGAAATAACAATGTATTATCTGCTACTTTGTAAAACCAGGAGGCGATATCAATAACTAAAAGCTGTCAACGTTGTTTCCTCTAATTATGTTACCAACTTCTAAAATCCCTGATGATGGAAGATGAGGAAGCGTATATATGACTGGATATATGGCTCTTGTAGACAGACTAATGTTACCCAAAGTGTGGTCCCCAAACCAGGGTTTCTCGGTGAATCGTGTAGTTTCAGGGCCATCATCAAATAATAATGTAAATCAACTACACCGTGAAGCACGCTGCCTGGTTAAGCTGACTTTTCGCCCACAGTAACACTTTCTTGATGCAGAAAGCAGTGTCTTGATTTACATTTTGGTACCAGCTCTTTATCTTGTCACAAATAGCACTACTGAGATATAGAAGTACTTGCTGTTCATCTTACTACGCCCTCAAAAATCTTCCCTCAAAGCAAAGCTGTTTAGTAATACTGAATGTTTATCCCAGTTCCCCTTCTTGATATACACCCCCCCCAAATTTAGAAAAATATGCCTGCGCAAAATAGAAAATTTCGATTTGATACATTTATCCCCTGAAAAATTAAGATATTTTAACATTCTTCCTAATTTCCTCTTACCAGGATGGCATGTTAGAGTATATCATGTTGTTCAGAAAACAAGTATGTTTTTAAAGATACCTAACAGGAATCCAGAGAAACACATGACATTGTAAAGACTTCACATACTTGCCGTCAGGTGAAATGTTGATTCCATTAGCAAAATCAAATCCATCTGCCATCACTCGAACTTCATTTGGACTATAGTAAACAACGTAGGACCACGCTAAACCCAAATAGAGCTCCCAGGATCTCAAGTAGGGGTCGACAAAATAGTGATCATTTGTGGCATAAAAGTGCTCAGGTCCCACAGCAACAATATCATTCAAACTGCAAATTCAAACACACATATGGGATATATACAAGTGAAGGTATTATACATTACAGGAGTAGGCACTGATTAGCATTCAATAATGGCTGTTCCTAAAATCAAGATGGGGGAATGAAGCTTTCACTCCAGCTGCTATGGCACAGAATTAATATGACATCAATCCCACCTGTATGGTCCTCAAAGACAATAATTACTCTAAAAAAACTCTAAAAGTTTACTATAGCAATGTAACATAAAAATCCTATTAACTATATCTGAAAAATAGTGCTATGGTGTGTGTGTGTGTGTGTGTGTGTGTGTGTGTGTGTGTGGTGTAGATAAACTAAATTCAGTAGACATTAAATTAGGTGAGGAATCATCATCAGGGCAAAATGCATTTATGTTCATACAGAGGTCACTCTCCTATAGAACAGTCTGGGCTATCATCAGGCGGAGGGAGGAAAAAACACTGGCAATCTTGAGACTCGCATTTTAATTAAAGCTCTACCAGGATTAGCTGTGCAATTTAGGTAAAATTAATCACTTTGAATTTCAGGGCCTCAGTTTCCTTATCTGTAAAAAGAGGATGAGCTGGACTGCTCTATCTTTCCATCTTAAAAGGTCATTTCCGGCCTTAGAGTTTCACAATTTTAAACTGAGGAAAATGTCTGTGAGCAAGAATGCTCAGAAACAGAATGCTATGGCATATTTTTCTTTCTGATTTTGATTCTCTCTCTGTTACTGAAAATCCAAGATATATGAGTCTATTTTTCTGCTTTAATAGGTACAACAGTGAACACATAAGTGAGTCATTCTCTGCTGATTGAGGTGACAGAAGTTCCCCAGGGCCATTATCTGGGAGAGAATTATCTCCGCTCCATTGCAGAGGGCATAATGGCTAGCACAGCTCTGACGCAGTTCTGGGCTCCTGGGCCAGTTAGATAAGCACCCGGAGTCTCAGTTTTCTCATCTGTAAAGAGAGGTTAAACAATTTTCCCAAAGTCATACAGCTCATTAGTATAAGACTAAGGGTCAGAATCTTAATTTGTGGAGCCTCACTGGAAATCGCAGTAAGGCAATGCCTGTTGGGGGCTTTGTAGAAAGCCTGCCCCTCACTGGACCCCTCCGTCAATGGTGACCACTATCACGACATGAGAAACAGGGTCTAGGAATTTAGGATTAGTGTGTATAGGCTCCAGGCATAAACCTCTTTTCTCTCTCTCTCTCTTTCTCCTCCTCTCTTTTTTAAAAGTAAATTTCCAAAGTGAGCATACTTTACAAATCATTTGCCTGTTTTTTTTTTAAAAAAAAAAAAAAGAGCAGAGAAGAATATTGCAGAGTAATAGCTTTCAGATCTTATAGACCCCATTTGAATGCGGATGTTGCTTGTTATTGTCTATGGGGCCACAGCCTGTCACTAAAATCTACACCTCAGTTTCCCCTCTGGACTTTGTGAGGTTAGGGTAAATGAAATGAAAGAAGGAATGTCAAGACCTTGGCACTGTGCCTGGCCTATAGGAGATGATCGATCGTGACCACTGTGTTATCGTTAATGACATACTTCAATTGTGATAGATTAGTAATAGGACTATTAATGCTATAAACAATAACATAAACAGCCATTAAAAACAAAGCAGAAAATATACATGGCTAGTCCTTCAGTTAGCTGGGAGAGCAGAATTTTAGTTAATTGTGGCAGCGTCGTTTTTTTCATTTGGTTCTATATTGCCAAAGACATGTATTTTTGCACTTGGCCCAGGAAAAAAATACTCTAACCCTGGGAATCTGGACAAATATGAGACGTCCAAGACTGACTGTGAAATAAATAAAGTAAGCTTTCACTATTTCAGAGTGCCTCAGAGCAGCAGCTTCAGCATCAAGAAAGCAGGGTTAAATCCCAGCTCTGCCATTTTGCTGATGGTATTGTCTGGGGCAAGTTAGACACTCCAAAACAGCATAATAACAATACCTAATTAAGAAGGTATTTGTAAAAAGATAATAAAGTAATCAGTTTAAATTGGTTATTGTAGCTCCTAACTTGTAGTTAAAACTCATTGTTACTATCACAATTATGGCAATTATTATTAGCCCAGCTTCTCTATTCTGTATACATTTCTCTAATTTAGATCTTGGTATGTGGCACATTCGCCGGACACTCCGTATCCTCATTCTTTTTCCAAAATACATTCGTGGAATAAATGTATAAATAAACTGTTTCACCAAAAGCTGCTCTCTAAATTTGCACTCATCCCAGGGACACAGAGAAAGACTTGGGCCATGTGGTTCCTACGCAGCTACTCATTAGTTGACTGACCTTCATCCAGTAACTCAATTTCTCTTCAACTACAGTTTCCCTGTCTTCAAAACCACCAGGTAAGAAAAGAGAGGAGGGGATCCTGGGAACACTGCATGCCAGGCACTCTGCTGGGTCCCCGCATGTAAATCACACACCATTTAAAAGACATATAGGTTCATCCATACTGAGGTACTCCAGTGCTGTCTGTTAATCATTCAAATAAAGGTTGGGATTCTAGACAATCTTAATGATTCGAGGATAAAGACTGTTTGGGAAGACTGTGTCAGACTTTTGTCCCAAATCCACCATAAGCCTCACAAACCAAATCCTAAGGCAAGTGAGGAAGTTGATTTGGGGTTAGGTTGATGGGGATCAGGGATGCCTGGGTGTTTTTTTTTTTTTCCTGGTGTTACATTGTCAAGAAGGCTAAGATTGGAGCTGAGTGTTAACCACAGATCTGCTACTCCATAAATCCCGTGCCCAAAGAGCAGGAGGGGTAGGACGGGAAGATCTTAGAGGCACTGGATCTCAGATCTCCCTTGGGTGTATGTTTCTAGTTCATAGAAACATCTAAGATTCTATTTTTTTAATACAAGCAGAAATAAATGAATAAAGAAGCAAGCTCATGATGTAGCATTTATCTGTGAAGCTGGTGTGGGTTTGAAATACAAAGTCTGGTTTGGGAGAAGAACAGAGTTAAGTCTTAGTAACAGCTTGAATGGCCATTCTGAGGCCAGGAGCCATAATTCAGCACCCAGGCAGCCTGGGAAGTGGGAGAGGAAGAGAATGGGTTTTCTCTCAGGGGTCTGAATCCTCAGAAGTATCTGCAGAAGAACATTTGGAGGCGTTTGTGATGATTAGAAAGGAGAGTCGACCAGCCATTATCCCCCCTCCCACTGGCTGGAAGGAAAAAGCAAAGGTTTCAAAGGTGGATTAACCACCCACTGGTGTTAGGGGAAAATAGAAATATGATATATCTCAGTACTTAGGCAGAAGTTTGTGTCTGATAGTTTTCAGATGCAAAAGTGATTTTTCTTCTTCTCGAAATTTAAACAACTCAACGGTGGACTTGAAATCTGGATGGTTTACCACCAGCAGGTACACGGTATTATCTGAGAAGAGATTAAAAACAAAAATCGAAACATTAACTGAGCTCTCAGCTGTCATCCCTGTCTCCAAAAAGCAATTTCAACCCACCTCCAACTAGTACTTAGGGTGTCAGGCAGATGGAATATTTTCATCTCCTTGTAGAGTGAAGCACTCGTGATTGCTCCAAAGAAAAAAAAATGCTAAAGGAAGAACTAGTGACAGTCTCTAAACACCTCCAAACTCCACAGGGGGGAAAAAATTCTCAACTTCAGAATGAGCAATGCTTGACACTAAAACTCCGAAGAGCTTGTTAAGCTTTCTATTGCAAACGGTCTCAGCAAGATGCAGAGTTGAGATAAAAGAGATAAAAGATGTGGAGAACACCAACATGAGAAGTTGTGCTCAGGTATAATTCACACAGTGTAAAATGATAAATTCCATAAAAAGAACACCTGAGAGATGCTATCAAAGGGAGAAGCAGCTTCCACGAGACAGTCCAGCTTTAAGACATAAAAGAGACCAATCTAAGTGGTCAAGATGGTGTGAGTAGAGTTGGCAAGTGAAGTTAGATTATTACAGTCTTTGCCTCAAGAAGCAGCAAGTCTTTGGAAACCTTTGATGTGACCAAATTGGTGTTCCAAGAAAAACATTGCAAAATTTAGTAGGTTGAACTGGAGAGATTTAAACAGAGAAGTCAGCCAAGAGGCTCCTGGTAGTTAGGTCATTGAACAAACAAGTGTTTATTTTAATTGGTATTAAGGGCTACAAAGGGAAAATAAAACCAGATAAACGAATGACGAGTAATTCAATGTTTTCTTCAGGACAGTCAAGGAAGTTCTGATGAAGTGATATTAAAGCAGAAACCTAAATGATACAGGAGGCCAAATCATGTAAGTATCTGGAGAAAGAGCATTCCTAGGTGAGGGAAGAGAATGTGCAAAGGGCCTGAGGCAGGAGATTCCTTGGCACATCTCTTAATAGCCATAAAGGTAGGTAGCCAAGGCCAGTCTTGTTAGGGGTCAGGGCAAGGACCTAGGACTTACTTATTGGGGCCTTGGAGCCAAGGGGTAACATGACCTTACGGTAGCAGCAGTATCCAGGTGTGGGGGGAGAAGGGACTGGGCCAGAAGGATGGCATTGAAAAGAAGTGGCAGCAAAGGATATGAGGACATTTGACAGGAAGAATCAAAAGTCCTGATGATGGCTGAGGAATGGGGAAGTCAGAAGTCAAACGCGAGCGAGCACTGAAACCCAGCTTCATGTTTTGTGCAGCAGATTTTACCTCTAGGTATTTATCCTAAGGAAATACTCACAGAAGACATATATACAGGAATGTTTATTTTGGCATTGTTCGCAATGAACGCAAAGGCAGAAACAGGCTGAGGATCCATTAACAGAAGAACTCTATTACTACAAATCCTAAATAGCCATTGCCGAGGAGCTCTAAATGCACTGTCATAGACAGGAGTCCATAAGGTAATATTAAATGCAGAAGCATTTTAGAGAAGGGTTTGGGTAATATGTCTCCCTTTTATTTTTAAAAGCATACACATACCCAACAGTATATTTCTTTGCACTTAATGTTTTAAAAATAAAATACGATGTTGCCAAATGGGTGGAGAGATCCCTGAAAGGGGGCTATATATGGGTATATAGGAGAAGAGACGCCATATGGGGTAGAAAAGTAAAGAAGGAAAGATAGAAAGATGGAAAATCAGTTTTCAACAAGTTGAGTTTAAAGCAGCTGTAGGAAAGGAATTCAAATAGATAATCTAGTAAGTTTGAAGGAATGGAACTGAAGAGCTGGTTAAAAAAAAATATCCAATTAATGGAATTTAATGGAATTCTCCCAGAAAGAAACAGTTAACAGGTGTGACTTGTTTGAACTTGCTGAATTGGAGCAAATAAAGAGGAGGCAAAAGATCAGTGTTTGGGGGAATGTTCAGAAAATTCGAAATGAGTGACAAACAATGAACGGGGAGGAGACTGCACTAGGATCAGAACTAAGCTGGACAAGTATATTGGGATATTGGGGGAGGGGCAATTTACTTGAAGGAGAAAGCGGTCAACAGCACAAAGGAGGTGGAGAAAGGAGGGAAGAAAGGAAAGAAGGTAGGAAGGAAGGAGGGGAGGGAGGAAGGGAAGATGGGTGAGCGGGAGAGAGAAGGTTTGTTAAAAAGGACGTTGCTGATGACTTTCAAGTCAGCAGTTTTAGTCACCCATAATGGGGAAAGTCTGGAAGAAAGATGGAAGGAGGGACTGTCAGCTGAGGCGATGGGGACTCTGACTGTAGTGGGCTTCTCAACCCCAGCTTTACATTTTATCACCTGGAGAACTTTTTTTGTTTAAAATTTTTTTCAAGGGTTTTTTTTTTTTTCTTTAAGATTTTATTCATTTATTTGACAGAGAGAGAGACAGCGAGAGAGGGAATGCAAGCAGGGGGAGTGGGAGAGGGAGAAGCAGGCCTCCCACCGAGCAGGGAACCCGATGTGAGGCGGGATTCCAGGACCCTCTGATCCTGACCTGAGCAGAAGGCAGCCACTTAACGACTGAGCCACCCTAGCGCCCCCACCTGGAGAACTTTTTTTTTTTTTTTGGTAAAGATTCTATTTATTCATTTGAGGGAGATACAGAGACAGACAGAGAGCGAGCGAGCACAAGCAGGGGGGAAGTCAGAGGTAGAGGGGGAAGCAGACTTCCCACTGAGTTGGGAGCCTGACATGGGGCTCGATCCCAGGACCTGGAGATCATGACCTGAGCTGAAGGCAGATGTTTAACCATCTGAGCCACCCAAGCACCCTCACCTAGAGAACTTTTAACAAGTCCTATCACCCAGGCCTTCCTCAGACCAACTGAATCAGAATATTCGGGGCTGGGATCTCATCATTAGGCTTTTTAAAACTCCCCGCTGTTAAAACCACTAAACAAATTCAGTGAAGTTCCAGGATACAAAATCAATAAACAAAATCTATTACATTTCTATATGCTAATAATAAACTATCAGAAAGAGAAATAATAAAATTCCATTTACAAGTGCATCAAAAAAGAATAAATTATTTAAGAATAAATTTAAGCAAGGAAATGAAAGACCTATATATTGAAAACTATAAGACATTAATGAAAGAAATTGGAAAAAAAAACACAAACAAATGGAAAGCTACTCCATGCTCATGGACTGGAAGAATCAACATTATTAAAATGTCAATACAGCAACCTACAGAGTCAATGCAATCCCTATCAAAATTCCAATGCCATTTCTCAGGGAAATAGAACACGTATCCTTGAAATTTGTATGAAACCACAAAAAACAAAACCCCCAAAGTCGAAGCAATCTTGAGAAGAAGAGCAAGGCCGGAGGCATCATACTCCCTGATTTCTAACTGTATCACAAAGCTACAGTAATTCAAACAATATGATACAGGCATAAAAACAGACATATACTTCAGTGGACCTGAATAGAGAGCCCAGAAATAAACCCGCACATAGGGGTGCCTGGGTGCCTCAGTGGGTTAAAGCCTCTGCCTTTGGCTCAGGTCATGATCTCAGGGTGCTGGGATCTAGCCCCGCATCAGGCTCTCTGCTCAGCAGGAAGTCTGCTTCTCCCCCTCTCTCTGCCTGCCTCTCTGCCTACTTGTGAGCTCTCTCTGTCAAATACATAAATAAAGTCTTTTAAAAATAAATAAATAAAAAATAAACCTGCACATATATGGTCAATTAATTTATGACAAAGGAGCCAAGAATATAGAATATACCATGAAGAAAGGACAGTCTCTGCAATAAATCACGTTGAGAAAACTGGACAGCCACATGCAAAAGAATGAAACTTGACCATTATCTTAGACCATACACAAAAGTTAGCCCAAAACAGATTAAAGACTTGAATAGAAGACCTGAAACCACAAAACTCCTAGAAGAAAACATAGGCAATAAGTTGTTTGGCACAGATATTGGCAATGATTCTTTTAAATCTGACACCAAAAGCAAAAGCAACAAAAGCAAAAACAAACAAGTAAAACTACATAAAACTAAAAAGCTTCTGCACAGCAAAGGAGACCATCAACAAAATGAAAAAGCAACCCATTGAATGGAAAGGAATATTTGCAAATCATGTACCTGATAAGGGACTAATACCCAAAATATATAAAGAATTCATTTAACTCAATAGCAAAAACAAACAAATAAATAATCTGATTTTAAAATGGGCAGAAGAGGTGTGCCTCGGTGGCTCCGTCCGTTAAGTGTCTGACTTTTGATTTCCACTCAGTTCATGATCTCAGGGTCCTGGAATAGAGCCCCGCATCAGGCACCGTGCTCATCAAAGAGTCTGCTTGAGGATTTTCTCTCCCTCCCTCTGTCCCTTCCCCCACTCACGTTCAATGTCTCTCTCAAATAAATAAATAAATCTTTAAAAAAATAAAACAGGCAGAAAACCTGAAAAAGATATTTTTCCAAAGAAGACAGAGACAGCCAACAGCTGCAAGAAAAGATGCTCGACATCATTAACCATCCAGGAAATGCAAATCAAAACGATAATGAGATACCATCTCACACTTGTTAGAATGGCTATTATCAAAAAGACTGAAATAGCAAGTGTTGGTGAGGATGTGGAGAAAAAGGAACCCTCGTGCACTATTGTTGGGAATGCAAACTGGTGCAGCCACTGCGGAAAGTGCTGCAGAGTTTTCTCAAAAAATTAAAAAGAGAACTACCATACAACCCAAGAATTCCAGTCTGGATATTGATCTAAAGAAAACCAAAACACTATCTTGAAAACATATATGCTCCCCCATGTTCACTGCAGCATTATTTGCAGTAGTCACGACATGGAAAGAACCTTAGTGTCCATCGATGGTTGAAGAAAACACACACACACACACACACACACGCACACACACACGAATATTATTCAGCCATAAAAGAAGAACAAAAATCCTGCCATTTATGACAACACGGATGGACCTTAAGGCACCATGCTAAGTGAAAAGTCGGAGAAAAACTAAAGCACGTGATCTCTTTTATATGTAGAATTAAAACCTAAAAGTGAAATGCAACGCTCATAGATTGGTAGTTGCCAGAGGTGGGGAGAGGAGGACAGGAGAAACAAGGGGTCAAAAGGTAAAAAGAAAATAAATTCAGTTGATGTCAAATCCCACAGGGGTTTCTGTGTGCAGCTGGGGTTGAGGACTCAACGTGGAGACCCAGGAAATGGCCGCATATAGAAAGGAAGAAATGAAAGGATGGCATGAGGGATGGGGACTATATGTCGATAGCTTTGAAAGGTGGAGAAGTAGTTTGAAGACAAAATCAGTGGACAGAAAGGCCCGGAAGGTGACAGGGCTGAGACAAAACTGACCATGGGGATTTTCTATCAGTGGATCTCTAGGTTGCTGATGCCTTCCATTAGAAGACTCCATCGCTGTAAATTCCTGGATCTGGAAAATTGTTTAAAATGGAAAACCTGTAGTGATCAGGGTTAAATATTATTGCTATCGTAATTATAGGGATAATATGAATGCCAGTATTTTTTTTTTAAGATTTTATTTATTTATTAGAGAGAGAGAGATTGAGAATGAGAGGGGGAAAGGTCAGAGGGAGAAGCAGACTTCCCGCAGAGCCGGGAGTCTGATATGGGACTCGATCCCGGGACTCCGGGATCATGACCCGAGCCGAAGGCAGTCGCTTAACCAACTGAGCCACCCAGGTGCCCTGAATGCCGGTATTTTAAAAAATAAGTGCTTTACAAATCTTAAGTATTTTAGCATTCTCAAGCATCAGAGTGGTTATAATATTATATTTCATTAACATAGGGGATACGTTTAACAGAGGACTAACATTAATCATGATTATACTGTAGTTGAATGAGAGGAAATAGTCACTCTTTAACATTTTTTAAATTTTGGTTTTGTTTTTCATGAGCATTAAATAGCGTTACCTTCATCTGTGAATGTGCTGATCCCATGCGGGTTAAATGAAGACTGATCGAAGTTACTTCCAGTGACCCTCAATTCTAACACTGTTGGATCTTCCTCATTCAGGTCCATCAGAAGAATTTTGCCAGGTTTATCAGGTGCAAAGCTTTTTATTCCAGGATATTTTAATCCCTTGTAAAACATGAAGGAGGAAAAAAACAGGCACATTACAAGTACTCCAAAAGCTGATTGAGGTAGTAGATGGCACATGGGATCATACTGTCTGCTTTGAGTCACAGGACCACACGGAAAGCCTTTTGGCTGGCTTGTGCAATAGGCCCATGAGGGCTTCTGGAAGTCAGAGGCTCCACCAGGCCACCCCACACAACACACTGGTTCGGACCCTTCCATCACCAGCAGCAAAGCCATGTGTGTCCCATCCCACAGCTCCCAACTCATGAGAAAGATAAAGAATGGATAAGTAAACCAAATGGGAAATTGCTAATGGGCTCCAACCATATAAGCAAGGAATATGGAGAGAACATGAGTTTTTAGAACGTCTCCTGGGAGGTTCCTTGGAAGCATCTCAGGGACAGAGTTTTAGGGGAAGTCTAGTGAACCCAGAAATAATGTCTTCAATTAGAACAACACAGCTATTTTTTGTTTTTGTTTTAGATGTTGGGGTCCCAAACAGATTTTGCTTGGAATATGGTATTCTGTTGCTTTAAAAAAGGGGTGGGGGTTGCAAGACTCTGCTGGAGAAGATGAGTAGTCCTCCATCTTCATAGGAGAAAACTGGACTAAATAAATCGGAACAGGCAGTAAAGGGTGCTGACTTCTTTTGTTTTGAGCTATGTCACTACCACAGTGGTTTGTATGCAGAGGAGGTTCAACAAACATGGTGGCTTCACTCTTCAAAGTGTGGAAACTGTGGAATGGCCTACCGACAATTTTAGAATTAAAGGGCTTATTTTGAAAAGTGTGAAAGAAAAAGGTAAAGTTGAAATGACATGTGAAGGGGTATATAGAAACATACACCCAGTTCCATAAATATTTGACTCTACCACCTAAATGCTTCAAGGGATAGATCATTGATGGAAAGCCATTCTTGAACTCATTGGACTAACAAATTGCTACAATGGAAGATAAGGTAATATTTGAGTTCAGTGTACACATAGCGGTACAAATATGCAAAGAAGGCATACAGCCATGATTTTAACACTAGTGTAGAATGTGCATACAGTTTGTTTTTTGAGCCATATGACTGCTTATTTTATTTGAAGGTGGGCATTGGTAAATAGAGCCTTAAACAAAAGACTTAAGCTACTGGATCTAGAAAATTGTGTAGAGGATTGTAAAAGAAGGAAAACACTTACAGAACTAATGAAAGCCAGTCCATTAGGAAGTATCTCCAAGTCTTCAGAGCCAGTTTCTGCCAGAAAAGAGAATAGTGAGTAGAGATTGTTGTAGACCATTGCTGGGAGCTAGTGATCCTTTTCTTTACCACTCTTAACTGGAAAATGGGGCTACATATTTAGTTCTTATCTGATAGATTCAGAATAAACTCTTACATTTACTTATTCAAATAGGCTGATATGATTCTATAAAAATTAGAAGAGACTGATATAATTAAGTGTAATTAAAATTTACACTTAATATCTATGTTTTAAATTCTTGGACTAGAACTTTTTCCTCAGAGTCTGAAATGTCTTACGTAAAGTTCATGGAAATTCACAAAATTTATAAAAGGGACAAATATTTGAAAACAGATTTTTGGTTTTTTTTTTTAAGTTTTTTTTTTTTTTTAATTTGACAGAGAGGAAAGAGATCACAAGTAGGCAGAGAGACAGGCAGAGAGGGGGGGGGAAGCAGGCTCCTTGCTGAGCAGAGAGCCAGGATGTGGGGCTCAATCCCAGGACCCTGAGATCATGACCTGAGCCGAAGGCAGAGGCTTTCACACCCACTGAGCCATCTAGGCGCCCCTCTTGGCTGTTTTTTTAAACAGTGTAAACTACCAATATCTATTAATACATAATTCCAAATCTAATAAATTCTTTGAGAACCATATTGGAAACACAGACAGATTCCCAATGCTTCAGATAAAATAGGGATACTTTTCATATGCAAAATGCTCATCTACTATTAATTATAACCATCAGTAAAATATCACCAAGTTAATTATACTTTACACGTACATTTTTAAAATCTCAATCAACCTAGAGACAAATGAGATTTTTGATTTTATATTGATACTCTCAGTAGAGATGTTTGTTTTTCAAATATCAAGTGATATCTAATAGCAATATCATATTTATTTCCTAGAGAAAGATTGCCCTGTAAGATATCTGGCCAACCTTATTGATGCCGACTGAATATGTCATATGGTCTAGACTTTCCAGCCTTAGTCAACGGAGATAAATAATTCTGAACATAGCAAAACAAAACATAACAAAAGCATGGATCTCAAACAAGTTGTCCTCAAATAACAAAGGCGGTTGGTTGAAACCAGATGGGGACTCCAGTCCTGTGACACTCCCTGTTGGTTGCCTACCAGCTGCTATTTCCCTAGCCTTTTATCTTTGCTGACAGGGCCTGCCTTCCACAATGGAAGCCCGATAATTACTTTCCCAGCCTCCTTTGCAGCTAGGGCACCAGCCTGTTGTCTATCTCTGCCTAATGAGATCTGAGGGGAAATCTGTTGAGAACTTCTGGGAAAAAACATTCCTCCCCGATATTTAAAAGAGAGACGCATGAGGGAGAGCCTTGTGGTAACTGCCAAGGTGTGTGAGGGCTTTTTAAAATTTGGCCCTTTACTCACTACTTTTTCTCCTTCCCCTAGAATGTCCTCAGGTTATATTACCATAAAATCAAACATTGTTCCCACTATTGTTTTTGCTAAACTGACCAAACAAAAGCAAACTTCGAAAAACCGTGGATACTTTGGCCATGTTAGTGAAGTCAAAAGTCAAGTACGTTGGTATTTATAATTAACTACTAACTTAATCATTCTCTCCTGGTTTGTGGTTCTATCTTCCGAACAAAATCAAAACAGGTAATGTTAATTGAATCAACAGCAAGATAATACTGCAAGTTCCAATGAGATACTTCTTCCTCTCACATACTTACCTATTCCTTTAACTAAATTACAGTTAGGAAGTTCGACTGGTGTTACTTCTCGGAAGGCATTAAGTCGTGTTCTGGGGGAGAAAAAAAAAGGAATAAAACACACGTAAAACTACTCAGAAATTACAATTAGGTTGTGAAAGTTAGCCACCAATAAAGTTCTCCTCAACTGAACTTTGCCTGAGTTTCAACCCCGGGGTTAGTTGTCCTTGGAGTCTGAGAGATTCTACCAGACGAGGCCAGAGTAAGACCCATGGGGCTTCTGGGTACATTCAGTGTTTATTTAGCTGAAGTGAACCGGTCCACAGAGAAAATACATCGAGCCCTCTCCAGAGCTCTGCGCACGTTGGCAGGAATAGGAACTATTTCATCAGCTGCGTAAGGAGTCCTATGTGGAAATTTGGGTTAAATAGCAACATGGTTCCAATTTACTCCACTGATGTTTTAGGGCTGCTGACAGATGGACCTCCTACCCATCTGCCCAGTCTGGCTCCAAAGCCTGGCCTGGGCATCTGCTTTGGGGTGTGTCCCTTGAAAAACACAGGTGTGCTTAAAGGATTTATAACTTCAGAAAATCATACCCAAGGCCAGCATATAAAAAGACATTTCACACACACACACACACACACACACACACACACACACGCAACTTATTAAATCTGAGTGCATAAATATCCCAGGGAACATTTGAGCAAAGGACAATGGCAGAAAGGACAGATGTGGGAAGGCATACCAGCCGACTCCCTGAGCAAAGCAAGACTACTGCTGAGGTATTTAAAAGAACTTGTCCACAACATCAGCACGGCCAAGAGATTATACAATCAATAGTTTTTTGGTTTGTTTGTTTGTTTGTTTGTTTGTTTGTTTGTTTTTTGAGAACTAATGATAAAATATGGTCTTAGTGAGTAGCAACAATTATCCAAGAATGCCCAGAAATCTTATTTGGCTAAAGATAGGTTGAGAAGTTCTTCACCTACCTTACTGATAATTTAGTCTCACAGAGGAAGCGGTTGGGCTAAGGGACACTCTGGATACAATTCTTTTTTTTTTAAGATTTTATTTATTTGACAGAGAGAGATCATAAGTAGACAGAGAGGCAGACAGAGAGAGAGGGGGAAGCCGGCTCCCCACTGAGCAGAGAGCTGATGTGGGGCTCGATCCCAGGACCATGAGATCATGACCTGAGCTGAAGGCAGAGGCTTTTAACCCCTGAGCCACCCAGGCACCCCTATTTTTCTGTCTTAATCTCAGTTATTTCCTGATAATTGGCTTGATCGAGGACTTGATTAAGTCTAAATGTTCCGTATTTAAGGGATAAAATTCAATGTCTGTGATGTGTTCCCGATCCGTAGGCCTCTGAAGTTTGGCCGGAAATCACGCAGTCCCTGCTGTGAATTATTCACAAATACCTGCTTGCTTCTCACAAAAGAAAGTGAGGATCTTTAGTTTATGCATGAGGAAATCCACTCTGGAACTTTCCTTCAGGCCATATTCAGCCTCCTTGGGCTACTTTCTGCCACTATACACTCCTCATTCCTCCTATAGTCCTTGTTGGGACTTACTGTGTGCCCAGCCCTGTGCTAAGGGCTCTCATACATACTTTCCCAATTAAACTCCTCTTCACGTTTGAAGCAACGAAGACTGTTTTACCTGATGGGTAGATAAGGAAACTGAGGCACGGAGAAGTTATGTAGTTTGCTTGGTGTTGCTTAATTCAAAGGATAGAGTTGGGATTTGAAATGAGGTGTCGTGATACAGGGCCCTTTTCTATGCATTGCTTTCCCATCTTTTTTTTAGATAGAGACAGGCTCAGCATGGTAAAGTGACTCAAGCCACCCCTGCCCTCTTCCCCCCCTGGTGTGGAATGTGGAGTGGCTGTGGCGTGACAGGAATGCTAACACTAGCTTTGCAGTCTTCTTCTACTGAAGGGGAACAGTGGCCTCTTACATGATGAGCAGCAAGTTAGGAATGGGCAACCTGCCCTAGAGATGCGGGGCTGCGACATTCCACACCCCGGGGTGCTGCTTAGAGCCTAGTCCAAGACATTCCTTGGATTTGCGCGTCCACGCCCTGCAAGGTCACAACAGCTGACCACCAAGCTGGCCAGGGGAGACTACTGATTCAGGGGAGCTCTCTCAGTTCCTTCCTCAGGGCTGTTATCACCTCAAAGGCATCAGGGAACCCCCTCGAGACACCGTTTAAATCCTGTCACAAGTTCCCTCCAGCCCCAGACCTGTACAGTCTCATGTGAGCCTACCCCACTCCTGTCCTACTGGGTCTCCGAAGAACCAAGGGTGTACCCACTGTGGGGTACCCCAAAAGGGTTGCTCCTGACGCAGGTCTCAAGACATCATCTCTTCCCTTCTTTTCCTTGGGCAGATTCATGATCTTCTCTGGGACTCAAAGGCCTTACCTCTAAGTGGTAACAGAGGTAATTTACCGATCCTCCAGAATCTCTTCATCTGGCTCTAACATGGGTGATGTGGGATTGGGATGTTCTTAAAGAAGTGCACACAAATGCTTTGGGGGACCTTGTTAAATAGGGCTGATCTAGATGCAGTGGTGTGGGGTGAGGCCCGGGATGTGCAATGAGATCGAGCTCCCAGCCAATGCTCATGCATCTGGTCCACAGCCCCTTTGAGGACTGAGCCTTTATGGCCTTTCAAACAGTGGGTGCAATTTCCCTTCCCTTCCCTGCTCTTGTCCTCCATCTCCATAACCGTCATCCTCTTGGCCCTGTGTTGCTCCTGTTCCCCAGGTTCTTCTAGATCCCCTTTCCATTCTAAAACCAGAGGCTCATCTCACTCCCACTTTCCTCTTGCCTTCTCAAATGTCTGATTACAGGTAGATAATTTTTCTCTCATTTTTAAGTAGGATTTTTTTTTAATTTAAATTTTACTTAGTTAACCTACAGTGCAATTTTGGTTTCTGAAATAGAATTCAGTGATTCATCACTTACATACAACACCCAGTGCTCATCACAACAGGTGCCCTCCTTAATCCTCATCACCCATTTAGCCCATCCCCCCACCCACCTCCCTCCATCAACCCTCAGTTTGTACTCTCTCCTTAACAGTCTGTTTTAATTTGTTTCCCTCTCTCCTCCCCCCTTCCCATATGTTCATCTGTTTTCTTTCTTAAATTCGACATGAGTGAAATCATACGGTATTTGTCTTTCTCTGACTGACTTATTTCCCGTAGCATAATACTAGCTCCATCCACATTGTTGCAAATGGCAAGAGTTCATTCTTTCTGATGGCAGAGTAATAGTCCATTGTGTATATATATATATATATATATATACACACACACACACACATCTTCTTCATCCATTCATCTGTTGATAGACATTTGGACTCTCTCCATTGTTTTGGCTATTGTTGATAATGCTGCTATAAACATCAGGGTGCATGTACCCCTTTGAATCTGTATTTTTGTATCCTTTGGGTAAATAAGTAGTAGTGCAATTACCGGGTGGTAGGGTAGCTCTATTTTTAACTTTTTGAGGAACCTCCATACCGTTTTCCAGAGTGGCTGCACCAGCTTGCATCCCCACCAACAGTGCAAGAGCGTTCCCCTTTCTCTGCATCCCAGCCAACACCTGTAGTTGCCTGCGTTCCTACTCTTACCATACAGGTCGAAGTTTAAGGACTAAGGTCCCCCCCTCCCTCACTGAATCTAGGTGCTGAAGATAAAGCAGTTAAGTTCTGAATTCCAAATCAGACTCCAGGTCTTCCCCCTGAGGCAGCCCCACTGCAGAGTGGCCCCTGCAGACATTCTCTCCACAATGGGTAACCACAGGCAAGGCCAACAAAGGGACTCCCAGGGAATGATGTTGTGTTGGGCTATCATCAGGGTGTACTTTGGTCCTTTCCGAAAAAATCAGAATCAGGTGAGAGGCCCAGAAACGAAGGCCGAGGTCCCCTCGCTGCCCAAGGTCAGGTCCTCACTTTCTCAGGTTGAAATTTGATTCTTGGTGTAAGTCAATGCTATCGAACAGTCCTTTTTATACTATGTCCCAGAGAGTTTGACAGGATGTTTATAGATGGTACCAAAAGAGGGGTGTGGAGGTGTGGGCAAGTACATCTGTGAAATGATGACTTAAAGCAAAATTGTTTTGGTTTTGCTTCTGTTTTTTTGTAGCTGAAGGATTTTTCAAAGCTTTCAGTTTGCCAGAGTGCACTGCCAATCTCTAGGAAAAAGAGACAATAGACAACACTTTCCAAATGTATATGTCCAAGGAATGTGCTTTTTGTTTTTTTGTTTTGTTTTTGTTTTTGTGGAGCAAATCTTGTGGCTCATATTCTAAGGAACAAATTTGGGGAAATATTAAGGTTCAAGCTAAGACCACATAAGCTAAGACCACATGTTGAGAGAGAAACTTTTCCGGGTTGGAGTAGTAAAGCCATGCTTTTACATAAAAACATATGCAAAATGACTACAGTCTCCATTTTCAGAGTAAATTAAAGAAGGTAAACCAGAAAGACAGACCCTCACTCCTTCCTGGTAGAGCTGCAATCCTTCGGAAGACATCTTGGTGTGGAGCTTCTGGAAAAGTGGGGACAGAACAAACCCAGGTACAGATGTAGAATTGAAAGGATAAAGCCCAGAAGAGGTGTTAGATCTTTATATCTCATTTATTTTCATCCCAGGATAATACTACGACCCACACATATGCTGGGGGAATGTGTGTGTGTGTGTGTGTGTGTGTGTGTGTGTGTATTAATATGTATAACATATACATACAAATAAAATAAATATAAGAATATAGAGATTCTCCTTTAGCATTAAATAGTACTATGTTTAATGAGAGTCCACAACCCTAATTTTTACATGATTTGAACCCTGAATCACTATCTCTTATTGTTCTCTAAGAGTTTGTGATTATAAAAATAATCAACAATTAGAAGAAAAAAAACTAACAGTTTATAAAAAATTATTCTGAAAGAAAGCTTAGGGTCACAAAAGTCTTTTAAAAGGCTAAAATGTTCTATTTGGTGTTTAGTAATGTTTTACTTCAAAGTAAATAACAAGATATTGACTAAACCTTAGGAATTAGGATGTCCTCTAGACTTTGAACCCCTGCAAAGTTACAATGAAACTACTGAAATATTCTTAAAAACCAACCCGTCCCCTCCCCTTTTACAGTACCTAAGGGTTTATGAGTACTTTAAGGAAAGCAGAGCACTAACATTTCTTGAATAGTTACTGTGTCCCAGGCAGGATGAGTGTCTTATTGGTTCAGGCTTATTGAAGCAGAGAATGTTAGAGATGGAAAGTGGTTTGCCCAAGATCCCAAAACGGAAGGGACAAAGCTAGAATCCAGTACATCAAACGCCCAAACGCCGGCACCGGGGGTTCTTCCCCCCCTCACCACCCCCCCCCAAACTGGAGCGCGGAAGAGCTACGGGTAGGACCTCACTGTGTTTGCTCCCACCTGCTCTGCTCCACATGTGTTTTCAGTCTCCTTGTGGCCTTAAATTGAGAATCCCCAGGCTGGGAAAGATTTATGGCCATGACTGGGCAGCTCCTTCCCTAAATGACACAATTATCAGGGGAGATCCCTGGTCTGGTGATCCATCTTGAAGCGAGAATGAGAAGGGCTTCTGCAGCCAAGCAGGGATCTCCATGAAAAAATCCATTTGTGTACGCCAACGACTTGGCCATCACACTCGTGTGATAGGTCTCCTTCCTCCATCTCTCAGGTGGTGAACAAGAACATGTTTTCAACCTGCAGGGTGTGCATCTAAAACTTACCTGGGTGGACTTCCGGTTAAAAGACTACACCCCACTTTCAGGGGCGCTGCTGGGGTCGGCGGGGTGGTAAGGACCGGGGCTGCAGCCCCCGCCACAACCCAACTTACTGATAAGAAGCCCGGTGATCCCTGAAGAGTGCCAGTCCCAGCCCCAAGAGGGTGAGCATCATCAGCTTCGCCATGGCTCCGACAGGAACAGAGGGCTGGGCTGATAACACAGACTGCAGACTGCGGGAGACTAGCCTGCTTGCAGCCCGAGCCCAGCTGGGGCCGCCCGGGCTCGGCCCGCCCCGCCCCTCCCCCTGCGCAGCGCCTAGGGCACAGGCCTGGGCTCAGCACCAGAGGCCAGGAGTTGCCTGCTCCCCCGGGGAGACTTTAAAGAGTGAAGATGGAGAACAGCTGCCCAGACCTGGCAAGAGGCAGCGAGCATGCCCGTTGGTGGTAATGGAGAGCTGTGGGAAAAGAGAGCCAGGCTTTGATGAGCACTCATTTTGTGCCAACAAGGTCCTAATCCCTGTGGCTCAGAGGGGTTCAGTAATGTGATCACCGTGACTCAGCCAGAAAAGGCACAGAAGGAAGAAAGGACTGTGATTAGAACCCTTGGGGTTCTAATCTTCATTCTCACCAGGCTACCACTGTGTGTCACCTTCAGACATCTGGATTTCAAGCATCTCAAAGTCTGAGCAACGCTCCTGAGCTCACAGCCCAGCAAGGACATCACTGCGAGGTTCATTCATTCCGGGCACTCACGGACACTTACTGAGTACCTGCGCTGAGTTAGAGATCAAACACATCACTACTGCCTATAGAGTGCTGTGGGCGACGCGGGTATGCATTATGGATATGCACATATTCTATGGAGAGGAATAAACCAGGGGAGAAAGGTAAGGAGGACTGAGGTGCCATTTAAAGAATGGGAATCAGGAGAAGCCTCACTGTTAAGGGGATACCTGAGCAAAGCCGGAAAGGAGATGCCGCCGTACATTTATGTCTCCTTTCTCTCCTGTTACCATGAAGGAAGTGTTTCCTGCTTCACTAAAGTCCAGACACCGCCTTTCTTTCCTTCTCAAGGATTTTGGTCCCCATTGCACCTTCTCTGTCCGGCAACACCCATCTAGTCCTCTTTTCTGGAATAATGCAATCAGATACCAAGGTGCTTTAGGGTCACTCACGGTTCTGGGGAAAATTCTCTTTGACCCCACATTCTAACTCTTCCCTCTTTCTCTGCTCTTCTTTCTCTATTTTTTAAAAACCTCTGAAAGATTTGCCCACAGTCGCTGCTTGCGTTTCATCACCTCCTGTAACAGCTGAGTGATGGCCACAAATTCTTTGATACTTCTATTGAGGAGTGAGCACAGGACCTTGCCCTCAAGCAGGACGCTGTGAATGCCTTAATTCCTAAAATTCTGTGGTGCTATTCGCGTTTACAGGCACAGCCTTAGAGACCAACAGCTTCCACCTCCTGTCACTTGGAACACTTGCCCTTAAACCTTGAGCTTATGCATAATAAATCTGATCACCCTGTTGGAGTGCTCACAGGAAAGGTTCTGAACACATGGAGAGGGAAAGTGGCCAGCCCTCTAGCCATCTACTCCAAGGCAGCAGCCTAGACTCCAGACACATCCAACCACCAACTGAATACCGCTGAGTCACCCCAGCTGACACCGTGTGGAGCAGAAAAATCTACCTACTGAGCCCTGCCCAAATTCCTTACTCATAATTATGATTGTAAGAAAATGACCGTTTGATTCAGCAACTAACTTTAGAGAGTATCTCCGTTCTCTACTTACCCCATTCTAGTATAGCTTCTGTTCCTTTGACTCAATTGTAGAATTTACTCTTATTAAACCACCCTTAGTATCCATGTTATCAAATCTGGTGGTTACTTCTCTGTTGTAACCATATTCACCCTGTAACCGTGTTGACCACAGATCGCCACTCCCTTTTCAAATACTTACCTCTCTCAGATTCTGTGATCCCACCCTCTCCCAATTTTTTCCTTACCTTTCTCATCTTTGCAAGGTCCTCGTGTCACTGACCTCTAAATGATGAAGACTTAGGACCTGTTCTAAAATATCTTCTCTCTCTCTCTTTTTTTTTTTAAGATTTTATTTATTTATTTGACAGAGAGAGAGAGAGAGATCACAAGCAGGCAGAGAGGCAGGCAGAGAGAGAGGGGGAAGCAGGCTCCCTGCTGAACAGAAACTCCTTGAGTTGGGGGTTTTGTCTTATTTCCCACAATGACCTCAAAGCATAGAAAGGAGCCTGGAAAAGAGTAGTCGTTACTTATATACATTAATGACTGGTTAGCTAGTGAACACTCACTTTGTGCTCACTGACTAGTGCCTGGTTTATACGCTCACTGGCATGTCTAGTAGTCTCCTTAAAATGTGCCCAGAGCAGAACTCTTGATTCCCCTCCCAAAATGTTATGTCCTCCAATCTCTCCACACTTCAATAAATGGCACCTCTATCCTCCAGTTGCTCAAACTCGAGACCTAGATAGCTTCATTCACCCATCCCTTTCTCTAATACCTCCTTACACCAAATATACTAGTCAGTCCCATACGCCATCCTTCTGTATTAATTATCTATTGCTTCACAAATTGTGTCAAAATCTAGCAGTTAAAAATAACAAACATTTATTATCTCATAATTTCTGGGGGTCAGTGACTTAGGTGTGGCACAACTAGGTCTCTCTGGCTCAAGGTCTTTCACGAATAGGCAGCTGAGCTGCTGGCCAGAGTTGTTGTGATAGTTAATTTTATGTGTTAACCTGACTGGACTAAGGGATGCCCAGATAGCTGGTAAATTATTTCTGGGTGTGTCTGTGACAGTGTTTCTGGAAGAGATTAGCATTTGAATCAATAAACCGAGTAAAGAAGATCAATCTTCATTAATGTGCATGGACATCGTCCACTCCTTTGGAATGGGCTTGGTTAGAACAAAAAGATGGAGGAAAGATAAATTCTCTCTCTCTCTCTTTACTTGAGCTGGGACATCCATCTTCTTCTGTCTTGAATATCAAAGCTTCTGGCTCTTGGACTTCAGACTCTGAAACTTATATCAGTGGCCCCCTCGTTTCTCAGGCCTTCAGACTGGGTTGAATTATACCACTGTTTCCTGGCTTTCCAGCTTACAGATAGCATATTGTGGCATAGCTCAGCCTTCATAATCATGTAGGCCAATTCCCATAGTAAGTCTCCTCTTTATCTATTATCTATCTATCTATCTATCTATCTATCTATCTACCTATCATCTATCTATCATCTGTACTATTGATTCTGTTTTTCTGGAGAACCTGGCTAATATAGCTATACCCTCATCTGAAGGCTCATTGGGGGGTTGGCAGAAGAGGTAAAATCAACTTCCAAGATGACTCACATAGTTGTTGGCAGTCTTTGGTCTCTTGCCTCATGAGACTTTCTACAGAGCTGTAGCATAATAAAGTAACTGACATCCCACAGGGTGAGCAAACTAAAAACAGAGCAAGACAGCATACCCCCTAAATGGAAGCCATGGTCTTACCACAAAAGTGATACCTCTTAACTTCTGCCATATTCTCTTTGCCAGAAGCAAACAACTCCAGTCCACATTCAAGAGGAGGAGAATTAAGCTCCACCTCTTGAGGGAAGGCATATCCAAGAATGTGTGACGTATCTTTTAAAACCACCACAACTTGCAAGTAAATATCGAATTAGCCCACTTCTTTCCACTACCATTGCCATCACTCTGATCCAGGTTCCCATTGTCTGTAGGCTCAAACAAAACAAAGCAAAACAACCCAAAAAAACCTCTTCACTCTTCTCTCTCTAACCCCTCTCTCTAATCCATTCTCCTCAGTGCAGCTAGAGTAAGCTCT
The DNA here is from genome assembly GCA_028533885.1 of Nasua narica. NCBI lineage: Eukaryota > Metazoa > Chordata > Mammalia > Carnivora > Procyonidae > Nasua > Nasua narica. The sequence continues at coordinate 31,175,425 of CM052806.1, forward strand.
TAAAAATGTATGCCAGATCATATCATTTCCCCATTTCTCATTTTACTTTCTTATCATGGCCTAAAAAGGTCATATAAGGTCTGGCCTATTCCTGTCATCTGACCTAATTTCTTATCATTCCCTCAGCATAATGTTCCAGCAACATTAGCCTTCCTATCATTCTGTAAACATGTCAGGCTTACTGCACCTCATCATTTTTGCCTTTGTTATCCTTTGGCTAGAACGCTCTCCCCATCCTTACCTGCTCCCTGGCTGCTCCATGAGTTTTTCTTTTCCGTCATCAGATCTTCACTGAGAGGCCATTTTCAATGTAACTATCTATAATGCCCTCCCTTTGCATGCTCTGCCCCCCGTCAGTCACTAAGACCCCACAGCTCATATGAAATGGTTAACACTAGTGCAGAGTTGCTGATTGTTTGAATAGTGACATATCTCTGTTCTGGTTGGTAAATACTTCTCCAGGCCCCCCAAGAAGTCCTCCACAACGCTGACACGTGGCAGTGACCATTCCCCTTCCCTTAGAACTCTCTCCCCACCTCCACACACACACATGACTTCTCATGATCCAGCAACTAACGGGTTATTGCCTGCCGTGACAGGGTTTCCAGGAGTCTTCTCCCACTCAGCGCCGCAGTCGGTCGTGACTGAGAACGTGCTGTAGAGGTTGTTAAGGACTCCATCCTCCCTGCCTTCACTCGTCACCCTTATGGAACCATCTTGTTTATCTTTTTGTTTACTTGTAGGCAGCCTGCCTTCCTTCACTAGTGTGTAAACTTGAGGAGGGCAAAGACCTTGACTAATTGGTCATCTATCTTCTTTTCAACTCCTAGAACAGTCTCTGGCACACCAGGTGCTGAAAACTTTGGAGAAGGAATGAAAGAAGGAATACATGGCAGGGAATGGGGCAGAAAGGAGGCAGGAGGAGCAGGGACTGGAGGGTGAGTTGGGGAGTAGACAAGAGATGCTATGCCCTCCTCCTCTGACCAAGTTAATGTATTAACTTACTAATTTATTTATTGAATAAATTAGTCAATATATGAATATCCTTTCCAACTTGTTCTACCCTGTGAGAACTTAGAGCGGTCATTCTTAACTCTTTTTGAAGGGACTCAACTAACTCTGAGACGCTGCCGAATACAGTAAACCCTGCCCTTGGGTTCATATATATAAAACCCTTCTGCCAGCTTTCAGTCATTTCACACGTCCGTCCCTGAAGCCCTTGGTGACCAAGGCTAGATATTAAGGATCCTTGACTAAGTGAAAGAAAAGTGAAAACTCTTTGAATAATTAATGCTCTTCAATCAGTTACTTGAAAGTTCTACTGTCTATGGAAATGTTACTCTGGGCTTTTGCACCCACTCTTTTGTTTGAAACACTTTTCCCATTACACCTCTATTTCCCATGTGGGATATAACCAAATCCTACTTGCTCCTTCAGGCACAAGTTTGGAATTTACTTTGGCTAGTCTTTCTTGATCCCTAATTCTTAAATACCCTTTTCATACGTCCTTTGCATCATGTGTTTTTATTACTCTTACAGCTTGGTATTATGAATACCTTATTACTTTTCTGTTTTTCTCATTTGACTATAAACTCATATAATACTGCCTTATTTATTCTTATGGCCCCAAAGCCTGGTGTAGCAGCAAACATAGGTGAGGTGCCCAATATATATTCAATTAACAAATGAATGAATGTTTGAAAAGTATTATAGGAGCCTCTGGAATACTTTAATATACCATATTTTATTAACTTTAAAACATCATCAGTGTTGAATAATTATTTTCTCTTAATTATTTTATTACTTTAATTGCTCTATTATTTATGTACCACTAGGAAAGAAAAAAACTATCAATTAGTCTACAACACAATTAGCATATAAGTGATAGTTTTAAGGAATTATAAAATGAAGATATTTCTAAGGAACCATCAATTATACACTAATTTTCTATTTCAAAGATTTTGAAATATATAAAAAAGTCTATATGTGGATCCATGAAATATGAAAATTTTAAACTTATGGAAGGTTATGGGTTTGTTTTGTTTTTTTTTTTTTTTGGTTATAGGAGTTTTTAAAATTAGAATTTCTTGGGGCACTTGGGTGGCTCAGTGGATTAAAGCTTCTGCCTTCAGCTCAGGTCATGATCCCGGGGTCCTGGGATCGAGCCCCGCATCAGGCTCTCTGCTCAGCGGGGAGCCTGCTTACCCCCCCACCCGCCTGCTTCTCTGCCTACTTGTGATGTCTCTGTCAAATAAAGAAAAAATAAGTAAATAAAACTAGAATTTCTTTTTATCACCAGCAATTTATAACCCGACATTAAAAAAAAACTGTAAAAAACTCAGTCAAAAATTCGCCTTCACTTCTATGATTCCTTTCCCTTCTTACCTTAGTCCTCATGTACTAAGTATTTATTGGGACATGTTAAAGTGTTACTTCCTAAAAATATTCGGTAAAAAACACATGCACTAATATTTTTATTTTCCCACAAAAACCCGAATTCATGGAGTAGTCAGTAAAATCTGTCACTGCATTGGCAGAGAACCAGAGCCAAATTTGCCAAGTGCTTTTTTTAACAATAAAAAAATGATTTATTTGTAACACAGCCCAGTCTCCCCCACTTTATTCTGTGCAGGTGCAAAAGGTTGATTTGGTGGGTGTGCTTGTTATTCTTCCTCAAGAGGCTGCTGAACCTTGCTGGCACCAACTGCAATACACTCAAGGGTTTGGAAGTGTGAAATTCTCATGTCCTTAGAACTGCAATGGCACCATTTTGCCCGCGGCAGCTTCCATCAATACAGGTAAAAACACGAAACCAAAAGCGCTGGACTTCGAAGACTAGACCCACGGTCACTTTTTGCAATTCTATAGTAGCAGAAATCACATCTGTAAAATGAAGAGCATTCCTGTGGGTGTGTTGGAAAAAGTGAATGAGAAAGTATCTGCAAAACCTCTATGCAGATATAAAGCAACTGCAGTGCCAACAATGAAGTTCTATTCAAGTGGGAAACTGAACACGTTAAAAAAGTGCTCTCACCTACTTAATCTCACAACATCCTGGTTAATGGGATACGACTGACACTGTATGCTGAGTCATCTCGTTAGGAAGTGTAGGAGCCCAGATATGTACGTCTAGCTTTGGTGATCCTAAATGTGTGTGCCCCTAAGCACGGAATCTCCAAGTGTCTAAGGCAAAATCAACAGTACTACACCACGTTCCTGCAGTTATCTAAGCACGCGTCTCAGAAACAGAAAAACCTGAAGAAAGCAGAAAGACAGAAATAATAGAGATAAGACCAGCAATCAGTGAGATAAAAAAAAACAAAACCACAACCCAGACTTTAAGAAAGGCTTATCTATTGTATAGAATATGATTCAGTCATAAAAAATAATGAAGTCCGGATACATGCTGCAGTATGGATGCACCTAGAGAATGTTATACCAAGTGAAAGAAGGCTGACACAAAAGGCCATGTAGTGTGTGAGTCCATTTATATTAAGCAGCCTGAAGAGGGAAACGCACAGACAAAGCAGACTGGTAGTTACCAGGGACTGGGGGAAAAGGGTAACGGGGAGTAAAAGCCTAATGGGCGTGGGGTTCCTTTTGGGCGGATGAAAATATTCGAGCAGTTGATAGTGTTGATAGTCGCACAATGTTGTGAACGTATTAAATGCCACTGAACTGTATACTTCAAAATGGTTAAAATGGTGAATTTTATGTTTTGTCAACTTTACAATAAAAAATTAAATAGAAGAGTGCCTGGGTGGCTCAGATGGTTATGTGTCTGCCATTGGCACAGGTCATGATCTAAGGGTCCTGGGATTGAGCCCTGCATTGGCGGGGTGGGGGAGGGGTGTTCCATGATCAGCAGGGAGCCTGCTTCTCCTTCTCCCTCCACTGCTCCCCCTGCTTGTGCTCTCTCACTGTCTTTGTCAAATAAATAAATAAAAACTTTAAAAAAATTAAATAGAGAAGACAAACCATTCAAAAGTTGTTTACTGAAAATACTAATAAAATCGGAGGAGGCGATGAACCATGAAAGACTGTGGACTATGAGCAACAAACTGAGGGTTTTGGAGGGGAGGGGGGTGGGGGACCTGGTGGTGGGTATTGAGGAGGGCACGTATTGCATGGAGCACTGGGTGTGGTGCATGAACAATTAATCTTGTAACACTGAAAAAATAAAATAAACGTATTTGGGGAAAAAAAAGATATTTCAATAAATTATCAAGGATGTTTAAATCTAAAAAATAAAAAATAAAAAAAACTAATAAAATTCATAAACATCTAGTAAGACCCACAGGGAGAGAGAGATTAAAAATTCTAAGTATGGGGAATAAAGAACAGAATATTACAAGTCCTAAAGATATTTTAAAAATGAAAAGCATATTTTGAACTACTTTAGTCCACTATATTTACAAATTTAAATGAAAAGAATGAATTCTTAAACTTACCAAAAATACACAAGAAGAAACAGAAAATCTCAATATTTTTATATTAATTAAAGAAATTGAATCAATAATTTAAAGCCTTCAGCCCTGAATAGCTTCATGAATGAAACTTCCAAACGTTTAAGGAAGGAAAAAATACTAATTTTTACATAAACTCTTCCACAGAATAAAAAACTTTTTCTCAACTCTCTCATCAAGCCAACATAACCTTGATATTAAAATCTGACGATTTATTACGATAGGATAATTTAGATTACAGCCAATATTTATCATGAATATGAACATTAATACCATAAACAAAGGATTAACCAATTGAATCCACAATATATAAACAGATAATATATTGTGACCAAGTGAAGAATACACCCGGTGTACAAGTTTGGCATAGAGCTTTAAATGCATCATATACTTGATAGACTAAAAAAGAAAAATAATATGATTATCTCAATAAATGCAGAGAAATAGTAAAGGGTCCTGATAAATTAAAAATGGAATGAAAATGTTCTAATCTGACAAAAAGCAGTAACTAAAAGGGAAAAGCTATAGCAAACATCATATTTTTTGAGAAATTGAAAGTTTTCCCCGGTGATTGAGAGAGACAAAGATACTTGCTATTATCACCTATATGCAACATTAAACTAGAGGAAATAAATAGATACATACCAAAATAAGTAAGTAAATACAGAATTGGAAAATAAATTGGGAACATACATTATTCATTATTAGAAGACTTAAATTTTAATGATGTTCACGATCTCCATTCAATGCAATCCCAATCAAAATTGTAGTGAGATTTTGTAGTAATTGACAAGCTGATTCAAAACTTAAAGAGAAGTACAAGGAAAGAAGAGCTGTAGAAATTTTGACGAAGAACTTTGGGGGATTTTACCACCTAAAATTAAGACTTACTCTAAGTCTATGACAATTAAGACAGTTTGATGTTAGTATAATGATTGACAATCTAGTGGAGCAGAATAAAGTGTTCAAATATAAACCCACATGCAGATGGTCACCTTATTTATAACAAAGTGCCGCTGCAATATGTGGGGAAAGGATTTTCTTTTCAATAAATAATGTTGTATCAATTGGATATACATGTGGCTACAAATGAATCTTGATTTCTACTCACAGCATACCCTGTAATATATGCCAAATAGGGGAGAAACTTAAATGTGGAAAATTAGACAATAAATCTTTTATAAGATAAGAATGAAGCATATTTTGTAATCTACTTAAACAGGAAACTTCTTAAAGGGGTACACAAAGCAATATCCATAAAAGAAAACATTGATATCTATGTTATCTAAGATTTCATTAAAATTTCAAATTTTCTGGGGCACCCGGGTGGCTCAGGGGGTTAAAGCCTCTGCCTTCGGCTCAGGTCATGATCTCAGCGTCCTGGGATCAAGCCCCGCATCGGACTCTCTGCTCAGCAGGGAGCCTGCTTCCCCCTCTCTCTCTGCCTGCTTCTCTGCCTACTTGTGATCTCTCTCTCTGTCAAATAAATAAATAAAATAAAATAAAATAATTCAAATTTTCTGTCCATCAAAGACATGATTGAGAAGTGAAAAGAGTCCAAAAAGTAGAAGAATATATTTTCAATACAGGTACCCACAAAGAACTCATAACTACAAATTAATAAGAAAAATGTCAACCAGATTTTTTAAATGGTCAAAAAGTTGAACATTCCCAGTGCAAAAGAAGACTTCAAATGGCCAAAAGGCCCAAGAAAATGTGTTGGATTTCATTATCCACCTGAGGATTGCAAATAAACATCACAATGAGATATGCCTACAACCTATTAGAATGGTTAATTTTTTTTTATAAATGAGAAAACTGACATTTATTTCTTAATGCAATGTTGGCAAGGAAGTGGAACAACTACAGCTCTAACATCGTTAGTGGGAGGGTATCGTTGGTACAGACACTTTGGAAAACTGCTTGTCAGTATCTACTAAAGCTACACATATTGTGTGCCCTGCTACCCAGTGATTTCAGTTCTGCCTATATACCCAACAGAAATGTTTACATTAATGTCCTTACGTGCATTAAATGAACAATAAAGTTCATTGCAGCTTGGTTCATCACATTTAAGAAATCTGTATACAACATAAATGTCTAGCAACAGTGGGATGGATAAATAAATTATGGTATATTCATCCAATGAAAATATAGACAGCAAATGAGAAGGGATGAACCATTACAGGGTGCTGTCGCAGAGGCTGACAACCACAATGGCTTATTTATCACTCGTGTACATGTCCATTGCAGGTTGGCAGCAGTTTTGCTTCCTACCATCACCAATTCAGGATCCAGTCTGGTAGAGCAGACTGTATCTAGAATACTACCAGTCTGGGGGCAAGGAGAAAAGAGACATGGTGAAACACATACCAGTTCTAAAAATTTCTACCTGAAAGTGACATATGTTACTTCTATTTCATTGACCAAATTAGGTCATATGGCTACTCTTAAGCTCAAGAGCTCAGAGATGTATCATCAGCCTACTGAGGGTAATGCACCAAGAAGAAAAGCAGAGTAACTGGGCAATGGTTATCCAATCTACCGTAGAGGTTGAGAAGGTGAGTATCTGGCTTTTCTCTTGGGCAAAAGGGAATGATGTGGAGTGTCCGTGTCTGGTTCTTTAAAAGCAGAGATTTGGGGGTGCCTGGGTGGCTCAGTGAGTTAAAGCCTCTGCCTTCAGCTCAGGTCATGATCTCAGGGTCCTGGGATTGAGCCCCACATCGGGCTCTCTGCTCAGCAGGGAGCCTGCTTCCCCGTCTCTGCCTGCCTCTCTGCCTACTTGTGATCTCTCTCTCTCTCTCTCTCTCTCTCTCTCTCTCTCTCTCTCTGTCAAATAAATAAATAAAAATCTTTAAAAAAAAAAAGCAGAGATTGGGAGATTTCAGAAGCACGTGACTTGATAAGAGACTGCGCATCAGGAAAAATCCTGGAGAGGAGGGCAACAAGAAAAAGATAGGGAAAGGACCAAAATATTTAAACCTGTTAAGGTAGCACACATCTGACTTTACTATTTCCATTTATTATGTGTGTTGTCTGTGTGTGTGCGTGTGTGTGTGTGTGACTTTTAGCATATATGATTGCTTTGAATCCTAGTGGGATCCTCTAGAATCCATTTGTGCACAATTCATTTTCCTAAGATCTTGAGTTTACATTCTACCCACAGACAATCTTCATATTCATTGCAGAAGCCGCTATTTTCTCTGTAATAGAAATTACTGACATTTCGCCTTAATACTCCACCTGTGCTTCATTTAGGTTTTATTTCTTAATGCAATCAATGATATTCCAGAGGCTTGTGTGATTCACCAGATAGCTGTTAGAAACCACAGGGCTCCTGTGGTGGGCAAAGCCTAGAGCTCTAAGAGCACAACTTTGTGGTTAAAGGTTCATTTCACCATTTCCCAAAGTCATCCCCGATGGTCTGAGCTTTTTCTACTTCTATTCTAGAGAGCATCAGATTAATTGTCTTAAAGGTTTCCCATTACATTCTGTGCTCCAACTTAAGCACGTTCCTCTTGGTTTTCCTCAATTGGATTACTTGCTTTCAGATATGCTAATTATGGTACTTTGCATCTCCAGTAAATTGCTTTCCGAACAACCTCATTGTGTGGGAAAAATGAGTTTTGGCAAAAGGTACATGATTTGTTTTCTTGCTATTGACAAATTCCTCCCATATTGTGACAGACAATATGAACACACGTACATCAATAACACCGAGTGAGCATTCTGGTCTTACTCATAGTGGAGACACTAAATCAGCACCTTCTACCTCTTTTACAACATCCTTTTGGTGCCATTTTTTTTTAAAGATTTTATTTATTTATTTGAGAGACAGAGAAAGTGAGAGAGAGCATGAGAGGAGAGGTCAGAGGAAGAAGCAGACTCCCTGTGGAGCTGGGAGCCCGATGTGGGACTCGGTCCTGGAACTCAAGGATCATGACCTGAGCCGAAGGCAGTTGCCCAACCAACTGAGCCACCCAGGCGCCCTTGGTGCCATTTTTTAAAGCCCTTGCACATGTTAGAACTGTGCAGGGAGAATTTATAAAATACCAGCACCTGAACCTCAGTTGTGGGGGTAGGGGAGGAGGTGGTCATTCTCTTGTCTTCTGTGTGCCTTCCTGTTCTGCAAAGGAAGAAACTAGAACCTATTATTTTCCCAACAATCATGAAGCCACAGCACAGTGTATAATTCTGTGTCTATGAATCAGAATGGATTAAGAGAGATTAAAATTTGAAACCGATTGCGGAAAGAGTCTGTATTGCAAGCATCCAGTTTGCTGAGGTGGGCCTTGGCTACAGATGTGGTTCTGAACCCGACAGTGCTCGTGATTCCTCAGCCTCACCTATCGTGACTGCGACCATCTACACTCCCACCAAAGATGAGTGAAGTCCCCTCGATGCCTTGTATCCTCGCCTCATGGTCGACACTTGGCAATATGAGCCTTTTAATAGGTACAAAGCAATTTAGAGTGCTATGCAATTTTTTAAAATATTTATTTGAGAGAGAGAGTGAGAAAGAGAAAGCACAAGCAGGGGGAGGGTCAGAGGGAGAAGCAGACCCCCTCTGAGTAGGAAGGCCTACGTGGGGCTCAATCCTGGGACTCTGGGATCATGGCCTGAAGTGAATGAGCCACCCAGGCGCCCATAGAGTGCTGTTTTAAATGACACTTCTCCAATTACTAAGGATTCTGAGCATCTTTTCACGTACTTCATCTTTTCCTCTTCTTCTGTAAATTGCTTCTTCATAACATTTTACCCCTGATTCTTTGGGGTTACTATCTCCACTTTTTTATTTCTAGAGTTCCTAATATATTGAACTTAATAATACCTTGTCAGTTTGACATGGCAAATATTTCTCATTCTGCTATTTGTCTATTATCTTTGTCAATGGTGCCCTTCCCTGAATGGAAATCCTTCATTCCAATGACTCAAATTCAACCTTTTTTGTCATAGGGCTTATATTTTTGAAAAAAAATTTTTTGGAAGTCCTTCCCTACCTTTAGGTCATAAAGATACTCTCCTACATTGTCTTCTATTAACTCCAAAGATTATAGACTTCTGTTTGGTAGTTACCTAGTGATGTTAGGTGGGACATAGTTTTTTTTCCTTCTATAGAGCGAGTCCATTCTCCCAATGTCATCTCCTAAGCAAACATCCCTTGCCTATTAATTGGTACTGCTAACTTTACTGATATTAATTTCCCAAAGAGAAATATCTCTGAGATCTCTATTCTATTCCGTTGGTCTACCTGTTTGTTTCTTTTTTCCTTTCACAAATACTAAATCATTTTTTTAAAGATTTTATTTATCTATTTGACACAGAGAGAGAGACAGTGAGAGAGGGAACACAAGCAGGGGAAGTGACAGAGCCTGATGTGGGGCTCGATCCCAGGACCCTGGGATCATGACCTGAGCGGAAAGCAGACGCTCAATGACTGAGCCACTCAGGTGCCCCACTACTAAACCATTTTTATTGTTAGGCCTACTTCTGCTCTTCATTTTTATTTTTTTATTTATTTTTTAAATTTTTTTAAAAAGATTTTGTTTATTTATTTTAACAGAGAGAGAACACAAGCAGGCAGAGAGGCAGGCAGAGGCAGAGAGAGGAGTAGGCTCCTTGCCGAGCAAGGAGCCCAATGTGGGACTCGATCCCAGGATGCCGGGATCATGACCTGAGCCGAAGGCAGCTGCTTAACCAACTGAGCCACCCAGGAGTCCCTTCATTTTTATTTTTTGAAGTCAACTTAGCTCTTCCATATGCATGAAAAATCTATTGTGAGATATATTGCATAGGCCTGAGATCTATGATATATAACATATATATATATACACACAGAGTTATAGAATGATTATAAAAGAAATATCAATTTAAACCACCATTCAAGTCAGGAAATGTAATATAGTCAGTACCTCAGAAGTTTCTCCATGTCTCATTCCCTGACCATAATCCCCACTTCCTTAGAGGCAGCCACTATCCTAACTTTTGTGATAACTATCACCTCTTTGTTCTAGTTTAATCACTTATGCATGCATCCTCAAACAACATTGTTTAGTTTAGCTTCTTTTGGAATTTTCCACGAATAAAAGCATACTACATGTATTCATTTTGTTGTTGTTGTTAGCTCAACATTTGTGTTATTTGTGGAATTCACGTCATTCCACATGGTTCTAAGTGTGACATACATGGCTAGATAGTATTTCACTGTATAGAATTATTATAATTTATTTGCCCATTTCAACTTTATCAACACTTGATTGCCTCTAGTTTTCAGTTTCTTTCAATGTGGTGATTTTTTTTTTATTACTAAGTCCTATCATGAGTATAGAATTATGATTTCCAAAATTTTTTTAAGTCCACTTAAGGTACTATGGTAAAGGATACTAGCTACGTACCCAAAGCCCTCCTTCCTGGGCCCAAGGCTACCCAGCTAAACTAAATTTTCCAACCTTGCTTCCAGTTAGGCATAGCCGCATGACTATGCCCTTATTAATAGAAGGTCAGTGGAAGCAGCTGGTGCCATTTCCGGGTTGGGCCTGTGGACATTCTGTGCACCTCCTCCTACTCTCTCGCATTCCATGGGATGGAATCCAATATGATGACTGACCATGAAGAAGACAATGCTCTACAGAACAAAAATGCCAACTGGGTGAAAACTGCTAGGCCCCTGAAGTACCATAAGGATTTGAATTTTCACCCTGATCTGTCTCAGGCACACTCATCTGCGGTTTTTTTATGTGAAAGAGTTTAGAAATGTATTTTTTAAATTAGCAAGCACTTCTATAACCCTGGCATGTAAAAAGCACTCGTAAGTTTCATATATATTACCTCTTCTAATCCTTTTATCAACCCTAGGTGGTAGTTACTATTATTACCTCAATTTTATTTATTTGTTTGTTTGTTTGTTTGTTTACTTGAGAGAGAGAGAGCAGGGGGAAGGGCTTTGGGAGAGGAAGAGAATCTCAAGCAGACTCCATGCCAAGCACAGAGCTCAACACAGGGCTTGATCCCACAACCCCAAGATCACGACTGAGCTGAAACCAAGAGTCAGATGCCCAACCAAGCAGGCCGCCCAGGCACCCCATCACTTCAATTTTAAAGATAAGAAAACTGAGACTCAGACAAGGCCAGAGTTGTGCAGTTAGTAAGCAACTGAACTGGAATTCAAATCCAGAAAGTTGGATTTCCCAATCTGTGCTCTCGCCCACTATGCTGGACTACCTTTTAGCAACGTCTATATTCTCTAAGCCACTATATTCGGGGTCACTTTGTTAAAATAGCTTAGCATGACCTTAGAAATATAGAAATTTGAACCTAAAAATGGGTTTCTAAGAATAATCTTAAATATGTGGTTAGACTAGAGTTGAGGAAACAGATACCACAGGCTACAAAATTGGAAACCCTTATAATGTCATCACAAAAATGTACAATATGTACAATGTTTCCTGTAGTCACCTGAAACATTGGCTACTTAGCCAGAGAGTCACAAGAATGTTAGTTTGTCTTGGTCGTTCTTTGATGTTTGTAATAGAGGACAGTAAGAAAACTATGTGCTCGGGTAGAAACTAGTGGACGTAAAGTAGAAGACTATCGAAAAGGTCTAGAAATTTGGTTCTGTGCCCCCACAGCAGGAGGCAGGATTGCTACGACTTGTAGCTTTTCCCAAATGCCTCCCAGTTAGGAAAGTTAGGGGATCTAGTACTATGGAAGATTATATTAGTGGTGTGGCCTCATTTTACCCGTTAGTCAGATAGCTTCAAGGGAGACAGCATTTAAATGAGAGCAATGGATAGACATGGAAACAAGGAAGTAAAGTGGGCTTGAAAACATTGTTCCAAAAAGAAATCTGAGCATGTTGTTGTTGGCACATGTCACGGAATGAAAACAGACGCAGAAGCCTATCAGGTTTCTCAGATACTTATATTTCCACAGCAACCAAAAGCCTGGCCTGAAAATATCCTCAGACTCTCAAACCGATACCTGTAAGAAGGGGGCTACTTAAATTACAGTCTGCCCAGGATCCACTTCAGATGTGGCCTTAAAGCATGAAGCACTAGGAAACCCAAGGGGCAAAATTTGGAATCAGAGAGAACATAGGAAAGGACATCACTGCCAAGATAAGGAACCTTCTCACCTCCTCTCTGATGGAATAATCGACTTGTTCCAGCACTGAGTGTCTTCCATTCCTCCTTTCTTTTACTAGGAGTGCTTTAGTTCATACGCAATCATTGTAATTGGGTGTGTGTATGCAGCAATGATTTTATTTTCTAGGCTGCCATACGCAGCCATATGCAGACCTGATGCAGAGGTCAGGCCATCACCCAGAGGTCCTGTGCTTTGAGCTGGATACAGAAATTGGGTAGAAACATAGTTTATGTTCCTTGGCAAGGGAAAAGGGTGCAGGGGGGATATTTAGTGGCTGAAGGATAGACCGTGACACAGATTAGTAATTGCTCACTAAAATTCATTGTTTCTTTCTCCTGGAACTTATGCCTCTCCAGTCACAGAACATCAGTCAATTTTCCTCGTAGTTAGTCAGGTGTGGCCATGTGATTAGTTCTTACCATCAGTAAGGGAGAAGACGTAAGGACTACCATTTCCAGTCCTGGGTCTTAAGACACTGGGTATTTCTCCTTGACATCACCTCTCTCCTCTTTCTCCTTCCAGGCTGATGGACACAGACGTGGCCGTGACCTAGCTTTTGTCAGGCAGATAACTACAGTCCCCTGGACAGTGGTGCAGTAACGTGTTGCTCAAGATCCACTCTCTATGCAACTCCCCACTGCTCAACATCCTCGAGGCTTTCTGGGCTCCGTGAATAGCTCCCTTGTCTTCCGGCTCCTAACTGGGAGGGGGAAGGGGAATTGAGTCAAGATTTTATTTCCTCTGCTTTCTCTCTGCTGAATTGGCACAGGGTGACTGCCTCCTTCTACCAATGATCACAACATCTTTTGCAATGGTCTCTACTTTATCTATTCTCTTCTGATTTTAGTAGCTGCTTCCACACCTTGTTCTTTCAAACCTATAGTTAGAAAGAGTCCTTGGCCTCCCCTACCTCCACCTCCCATCTCTCCCTCTCCGTTGCTAGCACTGAGCTGTTATATTGTACCTTGTTAGTTTCTCTTAACCTTCCTACTCTTGTGTCAAGAGTCCCCTTAAAGAGCTTCCTTTCAACGGCCTTGTTTGAGTGTGCCTTCTCCTTCCTGCAAGATTCCGACCAGCGAAGTCTCTGAATGGCACCATCATGGGAGGCTGTCCCATCAATCACTCTCCTGGACTGGAAAATGAAAGACAAATAAACACACATTTTTTAAAAAGGTATTGTATTTTTGCTCTGTGTAATAGTTTAGTCTTACCCTAGTTGATAGAGTGTTATATTCTTTTTAGAAGTTTGTTCTTTTCATAAAAATTTCAAATTTGTTGGCATAAAGTAGTTCATCAACTCCTCTTTTTATCTCTCTAATGTCTATAGAATCTGCATGTCTTATTTTTCATTTTTGACACTGGATAATTGAGCCATTCTTTTTCTTGATAAGTCTCGCCAAATGTGTATTCATTTTTATTAATCTTTTTAAAGAATGAACTTTTTGGCTTTTGTTGAATCTCTATATTATACATGGTTTCCTGTTTCATTAGATGACTAATTATTTTAAGAAAGTACTCCAGAGCTTAGCAATTTTTTTTATTAACATATAATGTATTATTTGCCCCAGGGGTACAGGTCTGTGAATCATCAGGCTTACACATTCCACAGCACTCACCACAGCACATACCCTCCCCAGTGTCCATCACCCAGCCACCCCATTCCTGCCCCCCTACCCCCCAGCTACCCTCAGTTTGTTTCATGAGATTAAAAGTCTCTTATGGTTTGTCTCCCTCTCGATCCCATCTTGTTTCATTTTTTCCTTCTCTACCTTCCACAACCCCTCCCGCCCTGCCTCTCAAATTCCTCATATCAGAGAGATTATATCATAATTGTCTTTCTCCGATTGACTTATTTCCAGAGATTAGCATTTTAAAACAGTCAGAAACTTATATCATGATGCACAATTTTCGTGAGCAAGGTCAAAATTGTAATGTTTTTATATAACCTAGGCTTGACAGTCACATATCATCACTTCTAGAATATCCTATCCATGACAGGGAACAGCCATATTTGATGTGGGAAGAACTATGCAAGGGAATGAATACCAGGAAGTAAGGATCATTGAGGGGCCATCTTGGCTCTGGCTACCATATAAGTTTTTGCTCTTATCTTTACTATTTTCCTTCTTGAGCTGAACTACCCCTAAACACCACCTATATCCTTAGGCACATCTCTAACAATAAACAGAGAGACCAGGGAAGGGATCACAATAAGTCATCAAAATGTAGCATTTATTAGGAGGGGAAATCCTCCTCCTTCCCAAGTGACAGAAGAGGCTCAAGATAATCACGTAAAGACTGGGAGCACCTACCTGAAGGAGAACCCCAGAGCCTTGTGACTTTCCTAAGCCCTCTCTGTGAAAGGTCACATTGGTCTTTCAATAATCAGATCCCCCAAATATCTGTGGGGGTTTTATCATCCAGCCTTTCCTAAGTTGGCCTGGAGAGAAGGCAGGGCAGGGCCAATTCTCAGGAACCCGCCAGCATATAAATGCCCTTCGTCTTCCCATCTCTGGCTTTCTATGTGGCCTCTAGTCTGATATACTTTGTATAATCTGTTGGATGTAAGGGTTGGGGAGAGAGAATAAGACATTTTTTTTAATTGACTCTATCTCAGTTATTACTCATAGTTATTATTTTTTTTCTGTGTCTCCCTGATGATTAGGCTTTTGAAACTTAAAATTTAAGAACTGACTAGAACATTCTCCTGGGTCATTCCTTCCCTGAGTCAATGAAAACACCGTCTTCCTATATAAATCAGAAAGGGTTGCATGGGCTACACAGTAGAATTTTACCCCGATATAAAAATTGTCAGCAACACTTAGATCTAGTTGAGCAAAAATCTTTAGGAAATAAAGAAGCCTTCTCAAGTCCCCATCCCCAGAAGCGGAGGGCGGGAATCAACTAACCACTTCCCAGCAGAAGTCGCAAAAGGAGAAGAGGGTGGGTACTTGGGCAGACTGACTCCCACTAGCGATTTGCTGAAGGTTGTCCTGGTTTTTGACCAGAAAAAGGACAATTTTTATTCATTCTCGTCAAACTAAGGTTGAGTTGGTCCTTAAGACAGGACTTTAAGCCTGAGCCATATTATTTATTTCTGATTCCTCGGGTTGAAGTCTGTGGGACGTTGCTTAACAGGGTGTGTATTGAACTAACCAGAGGGCAAGTTTAAAGCAGTTGAAGATCCCTGCCCTCAGGCCCCATCCCACATTCAGGAGTGAGCTGAGTGGAGAGCTCCAGATGCACGGATAGCACTACACAGAAAGACTTGTTACAGGGGGAAAAGAGCAGCCCTGTTCAGAGGTACCCAGGGAGGTACCTGGTCTCTGTCAGATTTTCCAGAACCTGATTTCCTGTGTCCATACTGGAAAGGCTGCAAGTTTAAAGAGGGCTTTGGGCAGTTTCCTGGTGCCAATTCTTGCTTTTATCCACGGCCTAGGCGCCTGACCGGCAGTCTGGACTTAGCACAAACACAGGAAGAGAAGGGGAGTTACCAGTATTTGAGCATCAGCTTTGCCCCAGATCTGGACCGCAGGAGGCTGAGAACATCAGGTGTAGGAGGTGGTTTTGCTTCCCAGTTAGCAAGGAGCCCTGGGTGAGCTGGAATGCTCACCCACCACAGCTTACGCATCGTACTGTGGAAAGAATATTGGGGATACTGCACAAAAAGCATTGAGAAGTCTGGCTTCTTCTTCTTTTTTTTTTTTTTAAAGATTTTTATTTATTTATTGACAGAGAGAGAGATCACAAGTAGGTAGAGAGGCAGGCAGAGGGAGAGGGGGAAGCAGGCTCCCCTCCGAGCAGAGAGCCCAATGCGGGGCTCGATGCCAGGACCCCGAGATCATGACCTGAGCCGAAGGCAGAGGCTTTAACCCACTGAGCCACCCAGGCGCCCTGAGAAGTCCGGCTTCTTATTGGACTGCCACTCACTTGATTTATGACTTGGTGGCTATTACGCAATCAGCAGGCTTCTTTGCATGAGAAAAGCTGGGCGCACTATTATTGGTGTTTGTCATTTATGTAGAGTTTCACTTATTGCGTAAGTGAGGGAAACATGTAGATTGACAACAGAGACAATAAAAGAGAGTGAACCTTAACTAAGAGAGTTATTTCAAAGGGAGCCTGGAGGACATCGAGGAGGTGGGGCTTATGCACTTGTTCTGTATCGAATTCTCAGAATTTTTGCTAAACTCAGCTCAAGTCCAAGGCAGCTACTAGGTGTTCAGATGGACACAGATGGACTTTCTGCCTCACCCTAGCAACCAATCACACGTAGCTCAGTGTCGCCGTAGCTTTACCAACACCAAGCACCTTCTCTTCCAACAACTTAGGTAAACGCCCTCTTTCCTCTCTAAAAACTCTAACCTCCTTCGCCTCTCGGCAGCACGCTTTTCTTTCTAGTTGAATGTGTGTCTCCCATGTTTACAATCCCTAAGTCCCCAAATAAACACATTTATCTTGCTGCTTGCCATTTTGTGTTTCATTGGTTGACAAGACTTTGGGGGATGTCTGGCGTTTAGAGCAGACAGTACAGAGCTTTGTGGAACACCGTGCCCACGAGAAGTTTTCCATGGTACACAGAAGCCACAGAGCTTGCCTGGAGCACAGAGCCGTTATTGGCATACTCAGTGCTGATGTGAGGCTTCTCAGACAAAACATTCCGGATGCGAAGTACCTGTCAAGGAAAGATCATTCGTCAGTATGCTATACGAGCAAACAGCTGTCAGTGACGTTTTCCTTCTCAAATACTCCAGGGCTAATATATTTCCCAGAAATCAAGACACCAAAAAAAAAAAAAAAAAAGACACCGAAATTTGTGTACAATTATTTTTTTTATGCTGATGAAAGTATTAATGTTCTAATTGTATCTATGCAGTGAGATGGACTGGTTATCTGACGTTCACCAAGTTCCCCAGCAAGACTGTTCACACACTTTCGATAGTTCAGGCATCTCCTCTAGAAGGAGGTGAGAGGGCGCCGGGGTGGCTCAGTTGGTTGAGCAACTGCCTTTGGCTCAGGTCATGATCCTGAAGTCCCAGGATCGAGTCCCACATCGGGCTCCCAGCTCCATGGGGAGTCCACTTCTCACTCTGACCTTCTCCCTTCTCATGCTCTCTCTCACTCTCTCTCTTTCCTAATAAAAAAATAAATAAATAAATAAATAATCTTTAGAAGGAGGTGAGAGCCGGTGGGTACTCTTCTCTAATTCTTGAGTGAATAGTGTTCCTCTGGGGGAAGGGTCTTGCCTCTGACTAGGACTACTGTGTGGGGAGGGAAACTCAGGACAGAGAGAATGAAGGGACACTCAGTTATCAAGCTGACCTGATCTCGTAACCGGTAAGATGGTAGTTGTCCCAGCTGGAACCCCCTTCATATCCAGAACATGGCTAGGAAGCAGAAAGAATGTATACTTTGGGACTCAATCTGACATATCCCGCCTACTACTGTTATTAATCCTCAAGGTTAACATGCTTTCATTTGTTCATCAGTAAACATATAAGTGCTCAGTTTTCTAAATAGCCTGGATGAAGTTCACTCAAATAGGACATGATAGGAATTAAAGAAAACCAGTTAGAAATTCATGAGTCATGAATATTTATCAGCACCTATTAGGAATAGAGTTGAGTTTTGTTTTTTCATCTTAAGGAAGATCCTGTAACTTCATTTCAGGCTTGTTACATGAAATTACTCAAACTCAGAACTCATGGAGAAACACCTAAACCCTCCTCGACCACAAGGAAGGGTGTCATTGATTGTGAAGGAAGAAATCTTATCTACAGTAAACATATGAAGAACTTGAAACAGAGACATGAGAAAGATCCTAAACAATTTTCCAAACATGCTTTGGATCATTATTTTCATTTTCTTACAGCAGACATTATTGGGTGTTTGTAAAAAGTAGTATGTCTCACTTTGGGGGGCATACATCTGAAGCCAAGGGAGAGTGCTACCTTAGGGTAACAGTTCTTTAGGCTCTAGATTCAGGCTGAACTTTTGTTTCTCTTCATATTTTTTGGTGTTTCTGCTTGCTTGCTTGCTTGTTTTTAAGAAGCTATGACTAATATGTTAATAAATTAGAGAAACAGATTTTTTCTCTTTTTAACTGAGGAAGAGCAATATTGGAAGCCGAAATCAGGGTATGTTACCAGGGCCAATTACCAGGCTGGGGTTTGAGTCTCAATTTCCCAACTTCCCAAACCTAGATTCAAACATTGTTATCTTTCTCCAAATCTTACCTTCTCAAGGAGGCCTACCCTGATTCCTGTATTTAATAATAGGACTGCCCATCCCCCTGTTCACAGCAATCCCATCTACCCTGTTATACTTTGTTTTCCCATAGAACTTGCCATCTTGAAGCTTGCTATATAATTTGTTCATTATGCTATATGAATTGTTCATTGTCAATCCCCCCTCCTCCAGAAGAGCAGAGATCTTGCATATTTTGTTTTCTGATACGTTCCAGGCCTTGGAGAAAAGTTTGGTCTGCTATAAGAGCTCAGTAAATTTTTGTGAATTAATCTCTCAGAGTATGTGTACCAAGAATTTATATATATATTGAATTTACTAGAGATTTGTTATTCTTAAACTCAATGCTAGAGAAAATTCTGCTCTTGTTTTTAACGCCATATAAAATTCAATGGTGTACACCATTGTTTTAGAAGATATTTTTTTCTTTTTTCTTTTTTTTCCTTTTTACATAAGTTCCATGCCCATCATGGGGCCCAACATGGGGTTTGAACTCATGACCCTGAGATCAAGACCTGAGCTGAGATCAAGAGTCAGGTGCTTAACGGACTGAGCCACCCAGACCAACTGTTTTAGAAGAAATTTAAATACCACAAATAGCATCTTTAAAATGAGACATTCTTCAACACTATCATATATATTAGAACCTGATGGCAAAAACTAATTTTGTTTTGAGACTACAGTCATTTAAATCCTTTCTTTTGAGCTTCATAGTAGGTAGCATGAAAGAAGATGGTCCCACATAGGATTCTCCCTTTGCCTAACTTCAGGCCCTTCTCAGAGCCTACATCCTGGTTGGAAATAAGATATGGCAAGCTAGGTCAGTGTGAATAATCGAGCTCCTACTTATCTATTCTTCCCAATAACAAGTACAGCCCTTGCAAGGATGGGACATGTTGTCTAGTACTAATGTTAAATTGGCACCAGGAGACCTGAAAAGGTTAATGGGCTGTTAACTCTCCATCCTGCTAAAATCTCTGCTTTGTCCATATGCAGGACTTGCGCAGTTCTGGAACACCGCGTGGGACCCACTAAATTCTCCCAAGTCACCTCAACAAATTGTTCTTGCAGCTTTGCCTGTGAGCTCAGAGAAATCCAGGAACTTACCTCGGACCCTGGAGGATTCTCAGGGTTATAGACCAGCAGCTTCATGCCATTAGGATGGCATCCTGCCCAAATATCTCCCGTGTCCGGATCCACAGTCAAGTTATCCACTAAGGTGCCCAGATATATCACCTTTCGACAAAGAGGAAATATAAAGACATTGTTTCAACTTTCTTCTCTACCCCTCCTCCCTCCCACCAGCTCCTTCTGGATCCTGAAATGGGTCTTTCTAAGGGCCTTGCTACTGAGTTTTAGAAGTTCAAGCACCATCTCGCTGATATTCTTCTAAAATGGCCATGTTTCCTGCATTCAAGGAGCACATTCCTAGGTCAGGTGTGGGAGTCAATCTAAGAGGCCATGTTGGGGGGGCAAGCCAGGGGCCTCTTACCTTCACTGGAGTTAAATCCCAGTTCTCATGTTTTTTCAGTACATGAATGTTCTGAGCAGTTACATCAGCTGCGTAGATATACCTTTGAAGAAAATAGCATTTAGATGTAAGCAAGTAGTGATAAGAGATGACATAAAAAGTTATTATGTTATTATATATTAAAAGTTATTATAAGTAAAAGTTATTTTACTCTGGAGGAGAGGTCTAACAATTCACAAGCGTTCCAAGTGCCCCTGCGGTGTCTTTCTAAGGCACAGAACAAGAAGGTAAGAGAGACTTAGTTTTAGTATTCTTCAAGAGCTGGAAGTAAGCTTTAAATATGAGATGTGACTATAAAGTAATGATCTTGGTGTTTCTAGGTGACATATAAGCTCAGTCTCATTACTTCAGAGCCACAATTTATTCCTTAAATTGTGTGGAGGTAAGCAGACTTCTTTTTATTTATTTATTTATTTACTTACTTACTTACTTACTTACTTACTTACTTATTTATTAGAGAGCGAGAGACTGAGAATGAGAGGGGAGAAGGTCAGAGGAAGAAGCAGACTTCCCACAGAGCCGGGAGTCCGATATGGGAATCGATCCCGGGACTCCAGGATCATGACCCGAGCCGAAGGCAGTCGCCTAACCAACTGAGCCACCCAGGCGCCCCAAGCAGACTTCTTTATTATAAGGTCAAAAGAGTCTGTACTTCCACAAGAAACTAGTGCTTACAAGGAAGTATCAGATGGCCATGAGGCTCAATCATAATCACTTTTTAAAAAGAGAAGGAACATTTAGAGTTGTTTTCTACAGGTATCATCTCTATCATCTCAAATGCACTTAGTAATATTCATGGGTACGTTTTTAAAAAAAAATCTTCCATTTTAAAACACTTTTAAAAGTTTCTCATAGAATTTCATGCTGCATAAAATCCTATTTTCTTATAGAAAGGTCTGCTGTACTATATCAGTAAATCTGAAATTCATACAATCACAATGCCCAATCTGAGTCAGGTCTCCCCCCCTAAAAAGAATGTTTGGGTAACTCAACTTAGCGTAAGTGGTTAAACACCTTTTAGCCTCATAAAGGGCAGAGATATTGGGCATTTATCCTCCTTTTCAGTGTGTTGGGTAACTGTGTTTCTAGAGTCACGTAGTAAATCAGACCAAGAACCTCACATCCTTGACTCCACATCCTTCATTTCATTGAGGGGCAGTTGACATGCAAGAGGGCAAATGGTGTGCTTATGATCACACATAGAGTGTGAACCTTGGCCACACCTGACCCGTCCACTTATCTAGTGACTACTTAAGCCTAAGGAGGTAACCACCTCCCAAAGGAAGGACTCCACTAAAATGTCAAGAGCAAAGTATTGGAAAATTATAAAAGCTTACTTTTTGTCTAGTGAGACTGTGATCCCATTGGCAGAACTAAATCCTTTGGCTACCACTTTGACCTCTCGTGGACTGTAGAAAACAATAGAAGTCCAATGAAGATCCATGATAATCTCTAATAGTACCAAGAAGAAGTTGGTAAAGTAGTGGTCTCTTGTGACATAAAACTCTTCTGGTCCAACAACCACAATGTCATTCAGTCTACAGTGAAAAAAAGAAAGAGAGAGAGCAAAACCCATGGAGTATTTAAATATCTAGATCATTGGCAAAAACACTGAATCTCAAAGACCCTTAAATTCATCAGCTTGAAAAAGTATACATGAAGCAGTATGAATGAAGATATTCTGCACAAAGGACATGATTTTTCATTGCACCTGATGGGTTTTCTTTTAGCCATTTATTATTTTCTCAATCTTCCCTTCCACAGAAGTCAGCAAAAACACATAAATACACAAAAAACCGTCAACTCCAAATTGTTGACTCGTAAATGTCAATGACGGTTATGTGTGGTGGTCACAGTGCAATAATGGTTATTATCAGTGGTTGCCAATAGTTCTGGTTCTCTTCTAGAATGAGACTTCTCCATGCCCTGGATGTTTGGCCCAGCCATGTGACTTGCTTTTGGCCAGTGAGATGAAGTGATGTGTGTGGCTTCCGGAAGGAAGACAAGCCAGTATGTCATCCACTGTGCTTCCCTTACTCTTCGACAGTAACCAGCAACTTTTCTGATGACTGAAAGTGTGGCCTCTTAGGGCCCTATATGAGGACAATATAAAATTGAGTCTTTGAATCACTTACATTGGACATGTAGCATGAGTAAGAAAACAAAACAAAATTTGTGGTTTTGAGCCACTAAAAATGTTACAGTTTTTCTTTTCTGTTATTGTAACACAACCCAGTCCATCCTGATCTTTATAATTGGGATTGTGAATGCTGTTCTTTCTCGCTTATGTTCTTCGGTATTATGAAAATTTTTAAATGAAACAAGTCATATTCCTATAAGAGTAAAGAGCAATAAGGTCATTTACATTTTGGAAAAGGAAAAAAGAGATGGTGACTTGAAAAAAATGTAAGAAACATGAAATACTTTTAGATTGAATTTAGAAAAAAAAATTGGATGAATCAGGAAATACTTTGAGGTTTTGATTTACAATGACTTTCCCAAGGTCATTAGGCCACTCATCTTTTGGGTCTCAGCTTAAGCATTCCTTCTTCCAAAAAATATTGGCGGATACCATAGGTTAAGTTCAATCCCATATTACCTTGTTCTACCCCTTGAAATGCTTGGTTAAGGCTGAGTATCAGGGCACCTCTCAAAAGTCCTCTTTAGGTCCTCTAAGCTTCACCTGCCCTGTTCCAGATGGCACTTCTTCAACCAGCTCTGCCTGGTTCTCACAGACCCTTACCTCATTTCCGTTACTGGCCTCGGGCTCCTACTTCTAGGCTTCTGTGTTGAGGCCAAAGCACGGGATGTCCCCAGACTTGACTTGCACATGCACAACCAGGAATCGGCTCACAGGAGATGAGACTGGTGAATAAACTCTTCTCCCTTCCTCATCGTGTCCAGATTGTCCAAAAGTGAAGCTCGTGTTGCTTATAGGAGGACAATCCCATGATTTCAAGCAACTGCACTTAGCAGTGACTGGCTTAAGTAACACTCACGATAGCCTCTCCTCTGTATGAGTTTCCTAGAGCTGCCGTGACAGAGTGCCACAAACCGGGGAGTGGAAGACAACAGAAATTTGCTGTCTCACAGGAGGCGAGATGTCTGAAATCAAGGTGGTGACAGAGCCATGCTCCTTCTGAGGGTTCAAGGGGAGGATCTGTCCTTGCCTCTTCTACCTGTTAGTCACTCTGGACATTCCTTGCCCTGTAGATACTTCATTCCATCTCACTCTCCATCCCCACAGGCATTCTCCCTGCCTGCCCTTCTTCTTATTGGGACACGAGTCATACTGGATTAAGGATCCACCCCACTTTTAATATAACTTCGTCTTTACTAAGTATATCTGCAGTAGTCCAGTTTCTAAATAAGGTTATTTTCTGAGATGTTGTGGGGAGGGAGAGGGTGGCTGGTTAAAAATTTCAATGTATCTTTTTGAGAGGACATAGTTTAACCCATAACACCCTCTCTCCGTCTCAAGCTGATCCCTCGCTTTGGGTCCTGGGATGGTGACTCTCCAATAAAGTAGTTGCCTTTTGAGTTTTCCCCCATGCTGTGCTTTTACTGAAAGGAACTCGTTCAATGAGGTCATAGGTCACCATCCCCAGTTGGGTAAGTCAGGTCAGTGAGAGAACCCTCATTTCACTGAGGACACTGCAGCATAGGTTGAGAGATTTGTCCACTGTTTCTCAGTCAGCCCTTGGCCGTCCTGGTCCCTGCTGTGCCTCAGAACCCAGTGCAATGCATCATGGGAAGAGTTCAGTGACCCCCCGCCCCCAACTTCTCTTCTTCTGCCCTCTGCTTTTGTCACCCCTAATTCTACAGGGAAAAATTCATACATGATTTTGAGAAAGAGAGCAAAGGAGAGACGGTGACCTTCCTTCCTTTTCTTTTCCTATTCTTCTATCCCAGGAAAGATTAACGTCTACTATCTTTCAGAGTTGAGTCCACTTCATAAAAGACAAGTTCTTCTTTGTTTGTTACGGCCTTAGAACAAGCAAACTATCCACTAAAAAACTGTTTTTCTTAACATAGTAAGAAGGATGTTCATCACTGTGACCGAGAGTCCAGCTTTGAATTCGGACCAATCCACACTTATATACCCTGGCTCTGCCACTTACAAATTATGTAATTTGGTCAAATTACTTAACCCGAAACTTCTTAGATCCCAGTTTACTCATGCCTATTACTAAAGGCTGTTGGGAGAATTAAATGAAGTATTTTGACACAGGGCCTGACACACAGTCAAAGCTTAGTAAACGTCAATTTTTATATGAGCCTACAGCCTTTTTTCAAATCCTCCCCTAAAGCTTTTATCGAACAAAGGAATGGCCCATCTGGAGGCTGGTTATAACACCCAGTCGGTAAGACTCTCAGAACACAACCTACTGGGACAACTAGAAAAAGGTGTAGGTGTTTGAAGAGAGCCCAATAGTGGGTATTGCATTGTTGTGGTATGGAGGATGGAATTAGAGCTGGGAATCTAATTGAGCACCTTTATAGGATTAAAATGCTTTCAGAGAGTTGGAGAATATAAAGATATTCAATACTGAATACAGCAATTTCTAGTGAGGTGCTGGGCAGTGTCACCATGGGAACCTCTTGAAAGCTTTAGGAAAAAAATGCCACAAAACAAAAGTTTAAGCCTGCTGAACCAAAGAAAACAAAGCACACAGCAGAGGTGCAAAATAAATAGAAGTGCAAAATACTTTAATTCCATACCTTTTGAGAAGGTCATGTTTTATAGTTTTCAGGTGTACAAGAGAATGTCGTTGTTCCTCAAATTTAAATTTCTCCACCGTGGACGTCACGTGGGGATGATTCACAACGTAAAGATACACAGTATGGTCTAAGGTGGAAAAAAGGCGTAATTTCCAAGAATTTTATTTCTATTGCAACTATTCTTATATTCCTGTACTTGGTGTACAACTTGGTCGTGTTCAAGCACTCTTCTTATACACCTTGCATTGGATCCCCCCGGTACACCTGCTGGGTCAGATGCCAGAATCCCCCTTATACTGAAGACAATTGAGGCTCGGAAGGGGAGTAACTCATCAGCAATTTCACCACCACCAAGTGGCAGAGCCAAGCACAGACATGTTTCTCAATGGTCTCCTGATCCTTGCCTACATACCTTCTCCAACAGAAGGTACAGAAGTACAATGGTGCAGGGCGCCTGGGGGGCTCAGTTGGTTGAGCAACTGCCTTCGGCTCAGGTCATGATCCCGGAGTCCCGGGATCGAGTCCCATATCGGACTCCCGGCTCTGCGGGAAGTCTGCTTCTCCCTCTGACCTTCTCCCCTCTCATTCTCAGTCTCTCTCTCTCTAATAAAAAAAAAAAAAAAAAAAAAGCTTTATAAAAAAAAAAAAGAAGAAGTACAATGGTGCAGAGACGGATGTGGTTTCCCAAGGTGGCCCTTCAACAACAACAAAAAGTGGCTGCAAGCAAGAGTGCTGAGAATTCCTTTCTTTAAGAAATGCCAACATTGCAACGCACGTTCAAGAAACATCAGGGCTGTGTAAATATCTTCAAAGAAGGAATGTGTCCCAGCTAGAGAATAGAGTTCTCACACAAGTCAACCAGCTCAGGTTGCAACAACAATATTTAATGAGCCCCACGGACACGGAAGTAATACGAATGCAAGAGAAAGAAAGAAGACTAGTCAGTTCTGGGTACTGCCAACCTTGAGAATGGTCACCTGTTTTCACATTGAGATGTGAACTGCTGGGGACACGATGGAGGGTAGTAATATGTTTTCTCAAAATACTGCTTTCTGACTTGACAGAAGCTCTAGTTCAGATGAGCTCCGGAGTTTAAAAGAGCCTGACCCCATCCTCCCATCGCAGGGCCTGGGCTGTGTTCATGGCCCCTACTCCTTTCTTGATACGTTCCCAATCACGGAGACCAAGCCCCAGCCCTGAGATGCGAGAGGTTATACTCAGAGCCCCTGAAACACACAGGTGCCTTCACCCTACTTAAGGAAAGGCACTCCCTCACAGGTGAATCTTTCTTTTGGTTCCACCCAGCTCAGTTCCAGGGCCTGAGGATTGGCAAGCAAAGCCCGAGTAGGATTTCAGCCCACACGTGGCCTTTAGCCAGACGCTGGTGCCAGACACAGCATGAACATTTTATGTGCTGCCCTGCTTTCACCCCCTTCTTGAGGCATCTACCGGACCCCTCCTTCCATATGACAGATGCTCGCTAAGAAAATTTTTGGTTTTTGTCTTCTCATTCCATTTCGACTTATGGGTAATGTTTTGCCCTTATTAAATGCATAATTAAAGGAAGTAACTAGTAGCTAAAATAAGATGGCAATCATAATATATTCAGCTTCTGAAAGTCTGATTAAATGCTTGAGGGTTAATCTGTAAACTGGTTCCATCTCAAAAAACAAAAACAAAACAAAATTTAAAAAAAGAATGCCTACTCCCCATGCCTATAAAAAACAAAACAAAACAAAAACTAATCCACCTCTAACATTATCCCATGCAATAAAATAGCTCTAGGTTAATCTGGTCACTCATTGTACTTTCTCTAATGAATGTGTTCGGGTGGGGGGGGGATGGTCAGGCAAAAAAAAAATGGTGACTCAAATAATTTAAACAGAGCTTGGAGCCCTAATTTCACCCAAGTAGAGGATATAGAATTAGAAAGAAGACCACCTGGGTTCTACTTCTGGAACTGCCAATTATTAATGACAGATGTGAAGTCACATGTTGCTGCATTTCTTCAAACTCCATTTCTCCATCTATAAAACTGAGTATTAATATCTTCCCTGTCTCGTGGGGCTCACTCATTTATTCATTCAACACATGTTCACAGAGCACCTACTATGCAACAGATGCTGTTCTAGACTATGGGAATCCAGCAATGAACAAATCACACGCGATTTTATGGTGATTGTATTCTAGAGAAGAAACCAGGGAGGAAATAATTAGTAAATACAAGGATACTGGAGAGGGGAGATGCCTTGTTCATAGAGTGGCAACCACTGAAAGAGTGACAAGCTTGGATCTAAAGATGCGAAGGAGTTCACTACAGAGCAACAGTGGGAGAAAGAAAGAAGGTTGGTATCATTTAATATTAATAAAAAACTTTAATTGTTATTTTGGTGAGTGCTAAAAGAAAGGTTATACTGAGAAGAAATATAATAAGGTTCACACCCAGAAAAAAGATGGTGGAAAGGCTCCCTGAGAAGGTGACATTTAAGCTGAGGCCTAAATGATGAGGAAGAATAAGTTAGAAGTGGTGGAAAGACATTCCATTCAGAGGGAACAGCAAATGCAAAGGCCCTGAGGCATGGAGCATTTTATAGGTCTAAAGGAAATCTAGTGTGGCTGGTCCAGCGAGTCAAGCGGAAGGTGGTATCTGGTGAGGCTAGAGAAAACATCCACATGCCAGAATATACACGGGTAGCACCTACTCGCTCTAGAGAATTGAGATTTTTTTTTTCCCAGAGTAATGGAACAATCTGGAGAATTTTAAGAAGGGAGGGACATTATCAGCTTTGCATAAAAAATAACTCTTGCTTATAAAAATGGATGAAGGTGGTATAAGAGGGAAGCTTTAAGTCAGGGGGCCATTATAGAATCCAGGGAAGACATGTTGGGGGCTTGGGATGGGACGGAGGCATCGAGGACAGAGAGAGGTAGACAGCTTAGAAAGATATTTGAAAGGTAAATTGGATGGACCATTGGAACTAGGTGACTGAATGGGACAGGAAGAGGGGAAGTATCAAGGTTGGGCACAGTGTTTTATTTTGAGGAATAAATAAATTATATATGAAAATTTTTAAAGGAACCCACTTATTTAAAAACGAACAAGTCTATTCATGCAGACCAAAGGAATTAAATAAAGATCTGTTGGATGAGTGGATTAATAATTATTAATCATTCTTTTTTTATTGAATAAAATCACTCCAACAAATGTATTCTTAACAACACGTTGTAGGGCGCCTGGGTGGCTCAGTTGGTTGAGGGACTGCCTTCGGCTCAGGTCATGATCCCGGAGTCCCGGGATCGAGTCCCATATCGGACTCCTGGCTCTGTGGGAAGTCTGCTTCTCCCTCTGACCTTCTCTCCTCTCATTCTCAGTCTCTCTCTCTAATAAATAAATAAAAAATCTTAAAAAAAAAAAAAAAACCACGTTGTAACTCCAGTATGTATTTGAAAGAACTAACACACAATTTTTTTAAAAATTCCAAACTGCCACACTTCCACTTGGCCTTTCCTTCATGTAGTTACTATTAATGAGGTCTCACTATTTTTATTTTCCACATGCCCTATGGACCCACAAATATCAAAAATTAAATTAGTTGGGAATGATGAAGTGTGAACAAGTAGCAAATAACATCAGAAACTGTTGTTTTAAAATGGTGTTGGGAAAACTGGATAGCCACATGCAAAAGAATGAAACTGGACCATTTCCTTACACCACACACAAAAATAGACTCAAAATGGATCAAAGACCTCAATGTGAGACAAGAATCCATCAAAATCCTGGAGCAGAACACAGGCAACAACCTCTTCGACCTCAGCCGAAGCAACTTCTTCCTACAAACATCTCCAA
>CM052806.1:31204881-31247559 GCA_028533885.1 Nasua narica
AAAAAAAAAAAGAAACTGTTGTTTTAAAGTATATACAATGTATTAATAACCTAGATTTTTTGCAACAGCTTTTGTGTGATATAATCCATTGTCATTAAACTCAAGCTTTTAAAATGTACAATTTAGTGGTTTTTAGTATATTCACAGAGTTGTGCAACCATAGCCACTCTCTAGCTCCAGACCATTTTTATCACCCCAAAAAGAGAGCCCAAACCCATTAGCTATCATTCCCCATTTCCCCCATCCCCTGCCAACAACTAAACTACTTCCCGTTTCTATGAATCTGCCAATTCAGCACACCTGATATAAATGTAATCATACACTAGGTGGCCTTTAGTGATTTAATTCTTCCACTTAGGATAATGTTTACAGAGTTAACCCATGCTGTAGTATATGTCAGAACTTTATTACTTTTTATTGCCAAATAATATCCCATCGTATATACATTCATCACTTGTGGAAATTTGGGTTATTTTAGCCTTTGGGGTATTAGGAATAATGCCGCCATGAACATTTGTGTATAAATTTTGGTGTGGACCTATGTTTACAGTTCTCTTGGGGACATACCAAGGGGTGGAGTCTAGGAATCATATGGTAACACTGCGTTCATTTTGAAGAACGGCCAAACTGCTTTCAAAAATGGCCACACCAACAAAGTGTGAGCCATCCAATTTCTCCACATCCTTGCCAACATTTGTCATTGTCTGCTGTATTATTATTATTATTATAACCATCCTAGTGGGAAGGGAGTGCCATCTCATTATGGTTTTGATTTGCATTTCCCTAATGACAAAGGATATTAAATATCTTTTCATGTGTTTATGGCCATTTGCATATCTATTTGGAGATGTCTACTAAGATCCTTTGTCCATTTTTTAATTGGGTTGTCTTTTTGTTGTTAAGTTGTAAGAATGATTTATATATTTTGGATACAAGCCTCTTATCAGATATGCGATTTGCAAATATTTTCTTTCATTCTTTGGGCTAGTTCTTTACTTTCTTCATGGTGTCTTTTGAAGCAGAAAGTTTTTAATTTTGATGAAGTCTAGTTTATCTTGTTTTCCTTCATGTAATGTTTTCTAATGTCACACACAATTATTTTCAAAGGGCTTTGAGTTTATATGTTAGATTTTTGAGAACCATCTCCAAACTGGTTTTGAAGGTCAAAGG
Organism: Nasua narica; assembly: GCA_028533885.1. NCBI lineage: Eukaryota > Metazoa > Chordata > Mammalia > Carnivora > Procyonidae > Nasua > Nasua narica. The sequence goes on from CM052806.1 coordinate 31,206,052, forward strand.
GAAAGAGAAGGAGAAGGAATGACCACCTTCTAGTTTCCCTTCTTTAATGTGGGGTTTACAAATATTTGGTACACAGTTATTATCTTACAAACATACCTCTTTCTGGTAAAGTAGAATGTTCCTCCCTTTCACATACACATTGAGTTGTGGAGGTTGAGTGGTTTGTATTTCCCTCATTTACCCCTTATTATTAAACACTCAGGCTTTACCTTCGTCGATGAAAGTGCTGATTCCGTGTGGATTAAATGACGCTTTGTCAAAACCATCACTGATGTTCAGTGCCCGGACTCTTGGGTTTTGCTCATTCAGATCCATCAAGAAAATCTGTCCTGGCTCATCTGGTGCAAAGCTTGGCAGGCCTGGATATTTTAATCCCTGTGAAAAATATAAAATCAGTAGTGCATATATACAATTCACAATATTTTATATGGAAACCAAAATCTCAAAGCCTAACAAAGATATTCAAAACTCTGCATTTCTTTTAGATTTCTGGGGTTTTTCATTCTGTCAGATGGTGCCATTATCTGATTGGAGGGATTACCAATGACACCTGGGCCATTGGGAATGGGAATGTGGGAAGAAACCATGTTCAATTGTTAACATAGAGAGAAGGGGTGAAGCCAAAAAGTGTAAAGCAAGACACTAGGCTGGGTTACTTTGTGTGAGTGCCTTGGCCTGCCTATGCCTCTGGTTCCTCATTCATAAAATGAGAAAGTTAAAGTGTAGGATTGCTAAGTCCCGTAGTCAGCAACTAACCTTCCTTAAAGCAGAGAGAATCCATTATATTATATAGTGACAAATAGTAGAAGCAGCCAAGAATTCACATAGGGGAACCAGTCACATAAAGTTGACTATTTCTGACTATTTGTTCCTATAGTTATGTCTGAAATTTTGGACAGATATCCTTTTCTTCAAATATTGCACAAATGTTATGTCAGTACCACAAAGTAAGTGGTTCTTTCTCCTGGAAGGACCAATTATGTGTGTCTTTTAATCAATAATAGGTAATGGGCCTTTGCTGCATCCCAGGTCATTGTGTCGAAACTGGGAGTTGGTTTGTGCTACACCAATGGCAAAACCACTTCTTCCCTGACACCTTCCCTCATCACTCTGATATATATTAACATCAATAATGTTATATCTTTTCTTGTACCCTAATTGCCATTTAGAGTCAATTTAAATGATATCCTTCTTACTCGATCTTCTGTCTTCCTTTCCCCTCCCTTTTTTATAAACACACACACACACCTCCACACACTTACAGTAACACTCTTCTTGGCCCTTCCACTGCCCGTCACCTCCCCCTTGGGAGAGTCAATCTTCAGTTGCAAACAACCTCACATACATCTTTGAACTTTTTTAAGAACAGTTCTTCTATCCCTAAATCTTACCAGCAACCTGGCTTTCCCCCAGACAACAATGACATTGCAGAAGCCCATCTGAAGATGTGCTATTCTGGTTTCATTTTCCTTAGGTCGGCCTCACCTGGAGGAGAAATCTGCATGCCCCTAGCCACAAACTTCTCCTTCTAGACCTTCAGCCTGTCATCATGGGTCAAAGTCAGTCTTTTAAGGAAGCTACACCCTTTGCTTACTGCTTCCTTATCAAACTCCTACCAACTCCCCTTACCCTGGTCTACCATTTTAATAGTCTGAAATCAGGTGGAAAACTTCCCCTGCAAAGTTATCAGTCCAACTTCAATCAGACCTTCAACACCGTTTGTCAATCTGTTTGTTCATTCTAATAGGTAATCTATTGCATTTCCCCAGGTATCTATTCTCAATTTATTTTATTATCTTCCAGAGCACCCATCTCCTTCCTCTTTATTCTCAATGGATGACCTTATCTCCAATTTTCTGAAGATAAAACCATGAATTTTTACATGAATTACACATGAATTTCCTCTGATTCCTTCCTTTCTGTCTTGGTAATTCTTCAATTTTATCAATGTCCTTCGTTTCTTCCTCTTTTCTTAAGAATAGAGTTTCCCTCTTCTGTTCTTAAGTTAATTACTTCCCCCACCTATTTATGTAGTTGCCTGTTCTCGGGGGCCTGTCCTTAGAACCTACAGTCTCTCTCTTGCCTTACCCCCATTTTTTGGGGGTAAGGCAAGAGAGAGACTGTCGGGCTACTGTAGGTCCAGTGCCCCCTTCATTTGCCTGAAGAATTGCTCATTTCTCCTTCCTTGAGACAAATCTTCTCCTAATTTTACTACTCCTTCAAGCACACATTTATCTTGCCTTTAGCTCTCACTGTCAGCTCTCTTCAAAACATCACCTGGTCTTGCTGCCTGCCTTCAACAGCTCCAACTCTCTCCGATTTCTAGAAGCACCTTTATTGTGGGCATATCAGAGCTCTCCAGAATATCTCATTTGATAACCCCTCCCCCTTTCCTTATCTGTATCTCCATGGCATCCGACACTCTGATGTACCCCTTTATTGCTTGTCAAAAAGTCAAAAGTAGACTTTCCTGATAGAAGTCCTGCTTTTCTTTCTGCCCCTTCCTCCTTCTATCCTCATCCATCCCTCTTTTCTTGTTGCTCTATGCTTTTTCTTGCAGATCTTATTCATAAGATTTCAGATATTTCTTCTATACCAATTATTTTCAGGTCTGCCCGTTTACCTGGAACCTCCCTCTGGAGCTCTATCTTGCATTCCCAACTTTCTCCTAATAGCAGTTCCAAATCAAATTGACAGAACCCAAATCAACATTCTCTCCCTGAATCCTTCCTCTCATTTGTGTCTGTTATTCTCAGTTAAGGGCATCACTGTTCTCCCCAGTATCAGGCCACGAAATTCAGTCTTCGAGTCTATCCTTTCCTCAGAGTCCGGGTCTCACCAAGCCCAGCAGCTTAGGTCATGGTGATAAGGGACAAAAAATATCAGAGATGTCTAGCTCTTCCCTTTCACCTGAGGAAAATTAAGCCCAGAGAAGTGAATTGCCTAAGTCACTCACATGGTTAATTGTACAGTCTTTCTGCCACACCGTAAGAAAAGGTTTGACAGTGGAGAATGCTACTTAGGAAGACAGCTCAAGGAAGACCACCTTAGCAAGTACCTTGGTAGCCTGGGTGCAAACAAAGGCACAGCCAGCTAGTTCAAAGATTGGATGTTCTCAAAGTGGAAACGATGTAATAGGTAAATAAGGGTAAGACATTGGAAACAAACTTGATCTACATTAAGCGTCGTGATGAATGAAACACTTCCAATTAGTGGCTTCATGTGCACCTGGTTTTCTGTGTAAGGTAGTTGGGTAGGAACATGTAGCAAGTGAGTGCAAGCAATCCTTTGGATATCATTTGCCACTGAAAACGGTGAAAATCCCCTGAAGGGGCAGCATCTCATTTTCCCCAATAGGCTACCTATATGCGTGAGTCAGCATTGAACTTCTCTACTGCCCTCATGCACCAGCACACGCATTCAGGACATAGTCATTTTCTGCACGTCAGGAAATGTCAGGTAGCACGTTAGGTGCTGAGCATGGCGACGGATGCTCCACAAAGCTCGGGCCACGAGGAGCTTGAAATCTGGGGAGGCGGCACCAAGAGAGCACGTCTGATATGATGTGGTAGGGAACAGCCTAGGCACAGAGAACGTGAGGGGCCACAGAAGAGGCACGTCACCCAGAAGGAGCATTGCGGAAGACTTTCCTGTGGAATTCAAGTGTGGCCAAGAAACACTGAGAGAATGAGGGGCTGGTTCCATACTGTGTGAAGAAGGCAGGCAAAGAGAAGTATGCCAAGTCCCAAGGTAAGGAAGCAAATAACCCACTTGGCACCTCTCTGTAGACTGACTACCAATATCGCACAGAATTTCTCTCTCAAGCAGCAGCTTCCAAACAGGTTCTGTGACGGCAAGGAAGGAAGATAGGAAAAACCAAGACAAAGGACCTGAATTCATTGCAGTGCAAAGAGATTGCAAATAGGCAAAAAAAACTTCATCCTTAGCCTAGGAGTTGTTTGTTAGTTTACAAAGAAGAGCTCTATTACTTAAAGTCCCCTGTTAACATTTCTCTGCTGAAAATCTCTAGTCTCTGTACAGCAACCGTTCAGTACTCTTAGTTCTAGCAAAAATAGAAAAGAAGCATACAGCTGGAACTACAACCATCACCTCCTAAACACAGAGAAATCTCCCAGTTACAGAATAATCATTTTTAAAAGTCTATGTGGCGTAACACTGAACGTCTAAATTCACAGTTGAAAACTTAAGACAACAAAGGAATAGCTTTCCTAGACAGCTTTGTTTTAGTTTTGGTTTTGCAGGAAAACTAAGGAAATAAAAATCACTCCCACCTCTCCCACCCCAACACATCTCACCACCGACAGCAAATTAAAATCCAAATGAAACCCTACTATACTTTGTGTACCTGAGAATTTAGACCTTCAGGCCTTTAAGTGTTATTACATGTGTCCCCTTTTAGTCAAAAAGATATAGCTTTTCAGATCCATGTTATTTGGTAGTATTCTATTGGTCAAAATGGAATATTTAGGACATGCAATCCCAGCAATCCGAATTCACAGTGAAAATGGAGTCATTTTGCTTGCTCAGAATCTTAGGTCGCATTCCAAACTGCAACTGTTCAGTAAATACAGGGCAATTTTCAACATCTTCACACCATATATATTTCAATTTATTGTATTGTATTTATTTATATTTATTTGTCCGTCCTTCACATAGCTTCCTGATCGTCCCAAACCTGTGAAGGTGGTATTAGAAATAAAATGCAGGCCCTTCTCTACTTATCTTTGAAAGAGCTGGAAGGAATGGCAGGGAACCCAAGAAAATGCTCAGGCTTTCGAGCATTTGTACCACCAGTACCATGGTCGACATATGCTTCACAAACGTTGCCCGAGCCCCAAACACGGGCCGGCATAGAGAGAAGAATATCAGTTAGTGACAGCATGACGATCGGAATCTCAGGTCCAGCAAAATAGGGCAATGATGGGGATGAACACCAATAGGACAAATCTGGAGACTCATCTAGGAATCAAATGGAAATCAACAGACATTTACTGAGACCCTATTGAATTTATAACTGCCCATAGGGAGCTGCCCACATGGGAGCAAGCAAACCTGGGCATTCCTGAGGTAACCCGATTAGCCCTCTGGAATTCGGTTTTGGCTTTTTTAGTGGACTGCTTTAACCACAGTTGGGATGAGTGTGTAGGGGTCCATCTGGCAGCTCTAGTCGGCAACGTTAATGTACTATCTATTCGGCTATAGACCTGAGTGTCTGAGGGGCGTGGAAAATACTCACGCTGGAGATAAAAGCCAGCCCACTAGGAAGTATATCAATGTCTTCAGAGCCATTTTCTGCAAAAGAAGTGGAGGATCAGGAAGACGCATGAATGAAGGCTTAAAAAGTAAACCTCTCAGACAAAACTTTAGACTTCTTTTGGAAACTACATTAACTTTTTCAACTATTTACTTGGGAAACTACATTAACTTCCAGGAATCCCATAGGCATGCTACTCCACAGTAAAACCTGGGTCAGATTCCCTAAATACTAAATTCTTTCTTTAGAACTCAATTTTCAGGAGAAAAAAAGCAAATAATGATAAAATAAAGTCATAGCCTAGATTTATTCTTTAAATAACAACTTCTAGGGTATGCCCTGAGAGATTCAGCTTTATTCTCCATAGAAGACTGATGTGCAGATCGGTTGATAACATTTGGAAAGTCATGATTTTGAGGGTGTCTTAAAGGCCTCCCAGCCAAACATTTCTCTCTTCCAGCTTGTTGAGGCCTAAAAATATACCATTATCTAATCATATTGGGAAATTCCGGGTAATCGTTATCCATTATAAAATAAATAGATCTTAGGAAAGACTACCAAATATAGGTAAATTTGAACAATTTAGTCAGCTCTCTTTCTCAGTAAGAGATGGCCCTGAGCATCTTTCTATGGAAAGAGACACATAAGAAGTAAGTTATGACCAAGAACAGGATGAAAAGGGGGCTCACAAGGCTCCTAATAGAGAGACAGACCCACAGAGGATGGGGTCCCAAACAGGCAGGACTAAGGGTAAAGGTAATGGTTATCTAGTGTGAGATAAAAAACTGTATTTTACAAATATGGGAGAAACAACATGGATCAGAGTCATATGCCCCTCTTAAAATGTGATGTTCATGTTCTTCCATCAGGAGGCAAGGTCTCTCCCCTTGAGTCTGGGTGGATTAATGGTAACTGCTTTGACAAACTAAATGAGGTACAAGTGATGCCATATGGCGTACAAGGTAAAGTCATAACCATAGTTGTTGCTGGTTTGCCCTCAATCTCTCTCTCTCTCTCTCTCTATCTTTCTCTCACTCTCTACTCCCTTCCCTTCCCTTCCCTTCCCTTCCCTTCCCTTCCCTTCCCTTCCCTTCCCTCTTCTCTCTGTCTCTGTGTCTGTCTCTCTCTCTCTCTCAGCTTGGGCCTTGGGAACTCTAAACTTAAATGTAGGAAGTCTGGGTACTTTGAAGCCACAGAGGAGCGACTATACAGGGACTACAGAAGGTAGAGGAGACACTGGAGGTATCCCAGGTTACTTCACTTCTCAACCTTTGAGTCACCCTAGCTGATGCAAATGGAACAGCAATGAGCTGTGTCCACTGAGCCCTGTTAAAATTGCAAATTCATGAGCAAAATAATCGTCATTTAAGTCAGTCACTCGGATTTAAGGTGGTTTGTTACACAGCTATGGTGCCTGGTACATGTGGGGAAAATCTTGCGTGGGGAAATACGTGACTAGTGTGTCAAAAGCAGTTGAGCAAAGAGGGGGAGGAAAGAAAAGAAAAATGGGACAAAGCCAAATAAAATGCAAATTTCAACCAACACAGTAATGAGCAATGGGCACTGAAAATAAGAGAACAGAGGAAGATTTAATTATATATTCACTTACTGAAACTAATCCCCAACTAGTAACCTGAAAATTAAATTAATTGGAGCTTTCCATTTTCTAAACATTCCAGTTAATCAGGATTTATCTATCTGTGGTATCTTAAGGGCTTGAAAGGTTTAGTGCCTTTCCACATGGAGTAAAACAGACATGGGGAGAACCCAGCAAATTGAATAAAGCAATTAAAAAAATCACATTGAATACGGGTTGGTTAATTTTTGAACCAACTTTTTTTCCTCTTACTTTTTGTCTTGAACACTGCTTTTCGGTTGCCTTTTGCCCTATTTTCCTGCCCAATTCTGTTCTGGACATGGACATTCTCCAGGCCCTAACTGTCTTTGGCTGTTTCTCACGGCAGAGCATCCCTTCTACCTGTCCAGTGTACTCCACTCCCCTGGCTTCAGCTTCTACCCTTGTGCTGGTGACTCTCTACTCTCTAAATCAAGCCCAAACCATTCTGCCTTATTTCCAGACCTTTGTATTCACCTGTAGAGCGGGCATTCCTACCTGGCTGTTTCATTTTTCATATTTAACACGTCCCGAGCTGATCTGGGACTTCAGCGGATGGCACTTCCATCCCCCAAAGTACCTGGAGTGATCTTTGATGCTTTCTTTCTCCTTACTCCCCGAAATCCAACAGATCACTGTCATTAGAGCTCTAGACCTCCTCCTTGGATTTGCACAGCAGCTTCCTAACAGGTCAGTTCTGTTTCCTGCTACCGCTCTCTGCGCCTGCTGATAGTCAGCATTTTAAACTGCAGAGTTGATCTCGTCACTCCCTGGCTTGTCCCAGGGTTGGCAACAGAAATCTGAAGCTTCTTGGTCTAGATTCCCAATTCTCCAACTTGTCGGCTCCAGTCTCGATTTGTTGGCCCCACTCTCCACTCTCTAGGGCAGCTGTGCTGCAGTTCTTCCCTTGCCAGTTGCTGAAACGCGTCAGCCTCGTTCATCCGCCTGCCTGAGCATGTGCTGCTTCATCCTCTCGGCAACCCACGCCTTCCCCACACCACCTCCACCTCCCCTCGCCTGAGTATCACGGGCTCTAGAGAAGATCTTGGGGGCCAGCCACCTCCTCCACCTTTGCGACCTCTGCCTGTTCCCTTGAGTTCTTGCACCCGCGTTATGTACACACAGTGTCACCTGTGACTACCTCTGCCGCGATATTTTGTTCACACCTGGACGGCAACCTTCTGTGGACAGTCAGCCTCCTGGGAACAAGGACCAGTTTTCATTCAGTACTCCAGCTTTGTTCCCAATGTCGTTCCTGCCTTTTCACTACAGAAACTCTCAGTAAGAGCTGGCTGACTGACTAAATAAGATAAACCATGTTAGTGTCTGGAACTCTGTCTTGTCTTTGAGTTAAACTATGGGCAGGTGGGTGTTAGTTTCTGAGCATAAGGTGTCCTGAGTTGTTCGCTCTTTAGTTTGGTCCTTTTATCTTCCAAACGCTGTTTAACACATGCTCAGACAGCATTAACCTACCTCAGTAATTCAGCTACAACGGGAGTGGGTATGTTCTGGAGGTGTCTTTATTTACTGACTTAACCCAGAGCACAGCGATGCTGGCACTTCCCGTTCAGAGGTGGAGAAGAGTCACCAGCTGACTGCACGGTATCCCCGCCGCCCTGCCCTCACCTCCCCCACCTACACTGTACCTGGCGTAATAACACAGTGCATCTTGGCAACAATGGCACCTATGGGAGTAAGAGCCCCGGGGACACCCTCCCCTGAGTGCTCCCCACACACTCGTTAGCCTTAAAACCCCGCCCTTAAGTCTAAAACCAGTCTCATGAATAGATGTCTACTGCTTTTTAACCTGTCAACCCTCTATGCAGCATAACTTTGTGTCCTTCGTCGTTGATCATTTTCTACAAACACCCTGAGAATGTGTCTCACTGAAACATTACAATCAATTAATATTATCATGATTTCACATCTTGGAAAGAAGATTCTGATAGCCGACTAAGAAAACAAATGGGACCTACAATGGAGTTGGAACAGATCTTGGAGATAGGAGAAGCTGCTGGAGAGGAAAAGGGATGAAGGGGAAGACAGGAAGACATTCAAGACAATGGCTATTTACTTGCTAGTCCTGCCAGGGGTGGAGCCCCAGTAAAGCTATTGTAATTTCATGTGCAGCTTTGATTAGATGCCAAGGGCAGCCAACTAACTTCCTGGTTAAAACTAATCCTTGACCCTCAAAGCCTTGTAAAAAGATAAACTCAATAGAAAAAGATCTATGAGACATCATTTCTGTAGGTTAGAATTATTTCGCTTTTCAACTTTTCTTCCCAGAAAGAATAATGGGAAGGAAAACAAAAAGAGGAAAGTTTCTTCCACCAATAAAATTAACCACAAAAGCCTAGATCTTGAAGAAAACACAAATCAGAATTCTTCTTCAGCTCTGTTAACTGCCTACCAAGCTCTGCCTAAAATCCTTATTGGTTTTCCATTGCTCATAAACCTTTTCACTCATCAAAAAGCTGTGTCTCCTGAGGGTGTTCTCACTAGTGATTTTTATTTAAATAGACCAGCCTGCCTTGTTTTGGCCCGCTCTTCATATTAATATTTCACCATTTTGCACCTCAGATTTTCGGTTTTCAGCTGCCACTGTACTTTCCTGACACTTCCATAACAAAATGTGTTGTCAGTAGATAAGAGAGGCAGGGTCACATGACAAAGAATGCAAGGCGTAGAAGAGAACCACTCGGTCCCATAATCTGGGCCCATCAGCCTCTGGTTCTGGACTACTAGGCAAGTCACTTCATTCTGCTGTGTCTTTGTTTCCTAATCGGCAAGGACAGACGGGCGACCAGCACCCACCTTACAGGCTGATTGTGAGGTTGGTCTCAATGTGTGTAAAGAACTCAGCAGAAGGTCTGTAGATGAAGGCAGTGGCATTATTTTTAGAGATATATCAATATTGCCCTTTTGACAAACTTACTTAGTTCTCCAAATATAAGATGGCGATATGCCAATAGATACAAGAGGTTAATGCTGTTTTCTATTGCTCTCAGTCAGTTTCTAACCATTTTAGCCATTCCTTGCAAAATATTTAGATAATCAGAATGTTGATCTGTCTTACAACATTAGCCCCAGTTTTGGCTTCTCGACTCTTGGAATTCTCCGATCTGCGAATCAGACTAGTCTAATTTCCCTGCGACATTATTTGGCAAGCGCCTATCTTTTGAGAGAGAGATATGTAGTAAATATGAATATTACTCCACAAAGCAGTAAACACAGGAACAAATGTTACATTTCCTTTTTTTTTTTTAAATCAAATTAAATCCGATCCTGCACCCACATTCCACTAAACCGAAGGGAAATTCAATCTCAGTCACTACTGGGTCTTCTGCCAGAGTTGCACAAATATCGTAGGTGGCAAGGTTTTAAAAAGCAGAATATTTGGGGGAGTCCATCTGGCCTTTATTCTATACTAGTCACCACCGAATTACTCAATGCCAAGCCCGGTGTTCCCTTTAACGTACACAATTCTGCCACTTCCAGGTCCTGGATGGGCCCCCGATCTGTGCTGGGGCTGGGACACACATAACAAAGGATCCAGCATCCCTGGACACCTTGCAGCCCTTCTTTCGGGGCTCCTGCTCCACCCCCAGAATGCCACCAGGCAGGGGGGAAAGGATCCCTGTTATTCGAAAAATCCACATATTTTTATCCTTTGTCCATCAGCACCTTCTGAAGGAGTTTGGGTTTTTGAGAACAAAAGTTAGGAAGCAGCTTGTCCTCAGTTCCTTCTGTTTCTAGCCAGCAACACAAACCTCCTCCATGGGGTAGGAAGGCATTGGCCAAGGCTACTTTTTTTCTTTTCTTTTCTTTTTTCTTTTTTTTTTTTTTTAGAAATCAAGAGAGAAAACCAAAGATAGAACACCAAAATCAAAAAGACTCTGATTCTATCCCTCTCTCTCTCCCTTTCTCTCCATATATACATATATGTATATGTAGTCAAGATATATCATATGTAAAGAAATCTATGTACCAAGAAAAAGAAAATACAAACTCTTATCACAATAAACCAAGCTGTCACCCCCTCACATACTGATAAATAAGTCACCGTCCTTGACCCTAAGGAGCTTAGTCTCTCACTAGTCTGCTAGTGAGAGAGAGAGAAAAAAAACACTGCTAGCCATAAAATAAAGTGTGTAGTTGTTGTGGTTAGTGAATCAGAGTTTCAGAGCACCGGGGAGTTCAGAGGCGGGAGAGAGCTTTGCAGTTGATCTCAGCAAGCAAAGAGGAAGGAATCAGTGCAGGGGATTTCATGAGCAACCACGAGAAAGTGAAAAAGCACATTCTCTGAACAGTGAGCAGGATGTGCCTGGAACTATCTAGCAGCAGTGTTGGGGAGAACGGGGGCTTGGAGCCCAGAGAAGCAGATGCGGCAGTAACAGTAATGGGGTAGCTCAGCCCTGTTGAGGCCACAGAGGAGGCTGATACCAACAAGTCTCATGAGAACAGTGAGGAACAAGGGGAAAACACAGGGCTCCTAAATACGGAATGGAGTCCCTTTGAGAATGGGTTTACCATACATAGGAGAAGTCTAGAAGAAGAGCTGGTTGTGGTGAGGGGATTAGGGAGAAAAGGACAGAAATGGGAAGTAGTTCAGACTGGAAAAGAAGGCCTGCAGTTTGAGAGGTTAGGGAGGCGGCTATGGAGTTTTGATTAATTTTTTCTTAAAGACATCTGAGTAGGCTGTGAGGTTCCTCAGGGTAAAGGCTAGGTCATATTTCTTTTGGTACTTGCAGATAAATTTAGAAGGAAACTGATATTTGAAGCCCGGAATACCATGAAGGAGAAGGAAGAAGAGAGAAAAGAAGTAAGGTAGGCCCCAGAAGGAGACAGAGAGGGGAGTGAAATAGCACCGAAGGGCATCCAGTAAGGGACAGGATGTCCTTCAAATGATGGGGAGACATCAGTAAGGAAAAGAAGACTGGGGGCAAAGCCACAGATTTTGACACTCAAGAGGGCCCCTGCAGACCTGGGATGAAGGAGCACCAGGAAGAGGGGCATAGGCCCCTGGGAGGAGGCTCTAAGGAGTGGCAGGGAATTAATTTAGTGGGCAGCCTCAGTCGGGTAGATAGTGACCCAGAAATGGCATTATCACATACGTACCAAGTTCCTCAATGAGGTGGCAGCTCCGGGGCTCTACCGGCTCCACTTCTCGAGATGCATTAATTCTTTGTCTATAGAAGATAAAAACACAGGAGGTCAATGCACAACATCCAAAATCGATGTCTAAACATTGTCTTTAATCACCACCTTGTTCATTAACTTTGTTTCTCATCATTTATGGATGATATAACTAACAAGTAAGTAGGCACCTCCTTTTATTTACATTTATTTACATAACGTGGACTACAGCCGCTCATCTCACCCAGTTATTGTTGAAAGCCTAAAATGCCATTATCCGTGGACAACACTTTGTTGTCCGATAAATGATACTATAGAATAATATAAGTAACTGGACAATATTATTACTTTAAATGTGCAGAGTAGTAGTATTTAATTTGCTGAAATATTATCTATTATAAATCTGCAGTTTGACTCCCTTTTACTTCCAATAGCCTTGTCTTTTGAAACCCCCCCCACCAAAATGCTTTCCCCAAATTCAAGTGTCTCCTAAGAGCTAAGCCCTATAGCTTTTGCTTTAACTTCATTATTTTAAAAAAATTTTATGCTAACTTATTTTGAAAGTGCATGAAAGTCATCAAACTGACCACAAACAGGGCCCCTGGGTGGCGCAGTTGGTTGAGCGACTGCATTCGGCTCAGGTCATGATCCTGGAGTCCGGGGATCGAGTCCCACATCAGACTCCCAGCTCCATGGGGAGTCTGCTTCTCACTCTGACCTGCTCTCTCTCACTCTCTCTCTTTCCTAATAAATAAATAAATAAAATCTTAAAAAAAAAAAAAAAGAAGGTTCCTGTATTTAAAAAAAAAAAAAAAAACTGACCACAAACAACGGGCCAAATTATTTTTCGATATAGTGTTCCTGTTTTCACAGTGAACCATTCTTCTAAATACCAGGGATAATTTTAAATTTTTATTAGATTGTATTCAGGAATTTTCTACACTGAGACTTATCTTACTGTCACTTTTGTAAAAATATACCTTAGATCTACCTTGTAATTATTATTTTTTATGATTCTCTCACTTGGGTGCACTGGGAACAAATATGACAATAAACACTCTCAAGCTGAACTAGAAAGTATTCACAAAAGCCATCAGGCTTCCCCGTAGATTCTAATGTGAACTTCTGAGATCAGCTTCTACTTGGAGAAATAAATAAAAGCAACTTAAAGACAAGTGAAGGCAAGCAGAAGCTTTACATCCACTCCGAAATGCATACCATAGCTAAGGTTTCTTTCTGTCCCAGTATATTGACTTCTCTTGAGATATTCCTGCCTATCACCACTAGATCTTCCGCTTCAAAAGGTCCTAATTTTAACCTGCAAAAGGCCAGTGGTCACCACCTGCAAGTTTCAGCTCATTTCCCTGCTGTCTGGCTAGCTCTTTTAATCTAGGATGAGCTCTGTATCCCAGTACTCCTCAGTGTTTCGCTGGCCTTGGGCAAAGTCTGACTGGGCTATAAACATCCAGTTGGCAGCCTGGTGCCCTCCAGGTCCAATGCTTCCAAAGGAGTTCTTTTTTTTTTTTTTTTTTTCAAGAGCAGAATGCCAAGGGCAACCTGGAAAAAAGGGGAGTGGGGGTGGGAGGCACGACTTTCAGAAAACAAATGGGGGGCATTTCTGCTCTACCATCTGAGGAAAGGCAAACAGCTCACTTTTGCACACCAGCGCTTCTTTCCCATCAGCTTGCAGGGTGGAACCGAGGAGAGAGGTTCTAAAAATGCCCTTTCCTACCTGCTAGGAAGGTGGCCCTTGAAACTTGGAAGAGGAGAGAAAGAACGAAGGACGCCCCCATCAAGATGGCAACTCACCTAACCGCCACTAACCTCTCCCCGATTAGGGCCAGGCCGGCCCCAAGCAGGGTCAGCACCAGCAGCTTTCCCATGGTCTCGGGTGTCCGGGGGCCCTGCGGAGAGGAGACCGCGCCTAGCACTCCCGAGGGCGTGGCGGGCAGACTCCCGGCCCCGCCCCCGGATGGGGCCCGCCCCGCCCGCCCGCCCGCCCGCCCCTCCGGGGCAGGTGAGCTGCCAGGGAGCTAACGCTGGGGTCCAGGTCGCCCGCCCCGCCCCGCCCCGCCGCCCAGAGTTTAAGGCCATTTCCACGCACCAGATCCAAGGAACCCTTTCCTCGCGGGACTCCTGTTCAAGGCTCCACGAACGGAGAGAGAGCCCGCGATACGGCAGCTTTGGCAAGAACACAACCATCTGTCCGTGGGACGACAGAGGAAGTTTGCTGCTAAAGGCTGCGAAATTCTACCTCAGCTCCTCCTCTAATGAGCAGAATGGGAAACTTAAGAGTCAGGGGACGGCGGGGAGCTGAGTTCAGAGCAGAAAACTTTGCGTTTCTGGAAGTCAAGACGAAAGATGACACGCAGCATTGATCCCAAGACACTGGGCGGAGCGATACTGGAAGATAAGCGCAGCAAAGAGCTTTAACTCGCCCTTCTGCAAGATCTGGGGCGCAAGGCCTTCTTTCCTGGCCTTCCTGCCCTGTCTCAGAATGCTGAATATGGTGGGTGCCCAGTTCCTTTTGTTAACTGGGTGGATTTGCAAATGTTGGTGGCCGTCCCCATCATTGATGGGATAAAGAACATCAAGGGAAGTTAAGGAAAAGAAGTAGATGGATAACAAGAGGATGGGCAAAGTGGGAAGTTAGCCTTTCAAAAGACACCTTGATTCTTCTTTCCTCTGGGTCTTCAGTTCCTGCCATGCAAAGAATGGCTTTTCCCCTCTCCGTGAGGATTAGGTTGGAGGGGAAAGGGCTGGCTGGAGGTGGGGAAGACTTCAGGAGTTAGGACAGAGCAACATAGCTTCTTCAAGCATGATGCATGTTTTTATTTACCGAGAGAAAGAAATAATGGTTCTTTTGAGTTCAACTGAGTAAATACTGTTGCAGGAACAGAATTTACCAGACCTGGAGATATTAAGACAAGAAAAATTGGTCTCTGACTTAAGGGACACATAATTACAGTGTGAATACCTAATTATGGTATGAATAACAATGCCTACCACTTACACAGTATCTACCATGTGCCTTGCATTGTGCTTAGTGCTTTGCCTATGTTAGCTCTTCTAATTCTCAGAACCACCTCTGAGGCAATTACCATTATCCCAGTTTTATAGGTGAGAAAAACCGAGACACAGAGTGGCTCTGTAACTTGCCCTAGGTCACACAGCGGGTGAGTGGCAGGTCAGGGAGTGGGCTCCAGAGCCTGTTTCCTTCACTGTGCTGCTTCTTTGAGGCCTGGGCAAGAAGGGAAGCTGTACTCAAGGAGGACTGTAACATCTAGAGTTGTATTAATAAGATAATTATTTTTAAGATGACTAATTTTTAAGAGTTCCAGCAGAGGAAGAATTGAATGCTGTTTTCATAAGGCTTCTGGAGGAGAGAGATGAAGAGAGGAATGTTGCCAAAGCTGAAGGGTCCATAGGGGTGGTACAGGCCTGCTCGCAGGACCTGGGGCTCAAGCTGCCTGGGTTTCGATCCAGCAAGTCTTAGGTGCCCAGCTAACTTGTTTATGCTTCAGATTCGTCTTCGGTAAAAGAATATCTGCCTCACAGGTGGCTTAAAATCAAACGTCATGATGAGTGCAAAGTGCTCAACACTACATGTTGTGAGGAGTCAATAAGCATTGACCATCAATTAAATCTGAGCCTCCATGTGAGAGCATTGACTCAGATTCCCATCCCATTGATCACTGGGTCTTCCAGCGCCGGGCACAGAACGGTGTACTTAATAGATGCTCTATAAAATTGATTAGATGGATGGGTGCAAACTGCCAGACTAGGCGGGAGGAAAAACTGGGAACATAGAAAGACACCGAGTGCATGATGAAATAGTAATAATTGTCCTGTGTGCTATGCATTATTGCATGTTTTCTCATATTCCTTCTTACCATCCTCACTTTACAAATAAGGAAAGTGAGGCCTAGAGATGTTGAGTAATAACTTGCTTACATAACTAAGAAGTGTCAGGGACCCTATTTGGACTCAGGTCAAGGGACTCTAGAGTGCACGTTCCTTATCAGTGTGTTTGCTGCCTCCGACTATAGCAGGAAGGCAGGGACAAGGGAAGAGGCAGATTCTTGGGCAATTTGTTACAGGTGTTGTGTCACCTATAATCTGGTTTAAAATTCTTCACTTTAGGCAGAGGTAGGGGGTGTGTGTGTGTGTGTGTGTGTGTGTGTGTGTATCCGCATACATAATTTTAAACCTTCAAGGTGGTTAGTTATCATTTGAAAACCATGATCAGTAATTCAAACCCCCAGCCCTGTTAGTTAGCATTAACAGATTCCCAACTTCGGAGACCACTGTATCAAGTGTCACCATTTAAATCTGCACCTGGAGAGTTCACGCATTAGCTCGAGATACTAGAGATAATTATTCATCGGGAAGCCAGGTAGCAAGACATATTATATAAGCAGCTCCTACTCGGTATAGAGTAAGAATGAGAACAAGGACCCTGGGGCAAATAATACATTATATGTTAATAAAAAAAAATTTTTTAATAAATAAATAAATAAATAAATAAATAAAAAGAATGAGAACAAGGATTCTCACACCAGTGGAGTGGGTTTTTGGCTGTCTTAGTCCATTTGGTAGCTGTGACCAAAAAAGCATGAGCTAAATGGCTTATAAACAACAGATATTTATTTCTCATAGTTCTGGAGCCTGGGAAGTCCAAGATCAAGGTGCCAGCAGATTGACTGTCAGGTAAGAATCCACTTCCCAGACTATGGTCTTTTCGCTGTGTCCTAACATGGCGGAGGGGGCAAGGGAGTTCTACGGAGCCTTTTCTGTAAAGGCACCAGTTCCATTTGTGAGGGCTGCACCCTCATAACCTAATCACCTCTCAAAAGTCCCCACTTCCTAATGCCATCTCCTTCAGGGTTAGGCTTTCAGCATAGGAAGTTTGGGGAGTCACAAACGTTAAGACCATAGCACTGACTCTAGAACACTATTGTGTGCTGTGCCCACCCTATTGACAAGGAAGATTCTGCTTTTCAATCTGAGATGACCTGAATCCTCCTTTCAAAACTTTGTCTCAGACTAAACAAAATGTCAGACAAAATGTCACAACCTTGTTGACACAGAGAGCTTGTTGAAATACAGAGGACAGAGTTGGATCTTCACTGAGTGTCCAGAACAATAGGTCCTAGGGTGATTTTCATGCCTCCTTGGAAATAGACATTTGTGTGGGACAGATTTGGGTTTAAGCCTGTGTTCACTGGACCATACATGGCAGTAAGTGGGACTGACTGCACGAGCAGGAGAAGTAGGATTTAATCAGGCAGAAGAAGGGCTGGTGAGGCAGCACTGGTCTCTGCAGAGCCCCGGGGAATTAGAACCGGAATGAAGTAAGTCTGGTAAGGACAGAGCTTAAGAGTTCCCAAACCAGATGATAAGAATCACTTGGAAGACTTGTTAAAACACAGACTGCTACACTCTAGCCCCAGAGTCTGCGATTTGTTAGATTTGGGGTAGGTCTTGAGAATTTGCCTTTCTAACAAGTTTGCATGTAATGTTGTTGCTGCTGGTCCGAGAACCACACTTTGAGGACCACTGGGCTAGAACATAAAAGACTATGAGGAAGATGGTGAAAATTGAATCCAGAGAGGTTGGTAGGGCCTTGTAGGCCAAGTGAGGAAAGTTGAATTATATCCTAGGGATTCGTGGGAAACCACAGGAGTGACATCGCTCTGCGGAAAAAATGGATTAAGGGTAGGGAGCTCACCTTTCCTGGAGATGGGCAGAATGGTTGGTGGCCTTGGGGAACTAATTGGAGAAGAAATGGGGATTAATTAGTTCCTAATGTCTTTAGAACTGTATGGCTTTGAGAAATATTTGGGAAGGGGGTGGATAGTATTGGCAACTGGTTGGATATGGACAGAGGAATAGCGAGGAACAGGGACAAATTAAGGAAGGTGCTTAGGTGTGGAGGATCTTGTGGAGAGGGTTACCTATTCATGGATGTGGGGACCAGAGGGCAGGAGCAATAGATAGAAAAGCAATAATCAGATAGAAAGCTCTGATTTCCATTAGGATATTTTTGGAAAAATCTTTGCGTTTTCTTCAAAGTGGAGTGACAAAAATCACATTTATCGTGATCGTCACTTTCAGGCTCTGAACTGGGTCCACACAATAAATTTGTTGCTTGCTTATTGTTAAAATAAATTTGTTTATTGTTAGATTAGCTCTTTCTGAAGAAAAATCTGAGTAATGTCTCCTGCAGCTCAGTACTAGGAGGGATGGGAGAGCGGGGGCTCCATGATTTTGGAACTTGAAAATTGTGTACTGCTTTCTGCTCTAATGAGAAACATCATTTTCTTGTGCTTCCAAATCCTATCAAGAATTGCATAACTGATGATTTAGTTATAAACTGGAAAAATAATTCCATCCTTTACACATGAAGAACTCCTAGGAATTGATTTAAAAAAAAAAGAAAGAAAGAAAAGAAGCCAACATCCTCAAAGAAAAAAAAGACAAGAAAGTTCACAGAAAAACACAAATCTCTTTGAATATCTGAAAGGGTGCTTAAACTCGGTTGTACTAACAGAAGGAAAGTTAAAACACATTGGGATATCATTTTTGCAAACATTTGAAAAACAACAAAACCTGTTGGTGATACTTTGGAGAAATTCTTACACATTGCAAAATGTTACAATTCCTGTAGTGAGTTATGAAGTATCTGTCCAACATTCAAATGAAATTACCCTTGGACCCAGATTTAACCCCTTTTGATCCGCTTCCAGGAACTTGTGCCATAGATACACCTGCAAACATACAAAACAAGGTATGCACACAATTACTCACTGCAGCACTGTTTGTAACAGCAAGTAACTGGACTGGTTAAATAAACTAGGGCATCCTCGGCAGGTACAAAATAGGATTAGTGAGGATCTCTTTGTAATGATATGAAAACATGTCCAAAATTTATCCTTAGGTAAAGGGCATATGTGGAACTCTGTGTAGTCTGCTACCTTCTGTGACATACAGGGAGAAAAGAAGAATATATATTCGTATGAGCTTGTATAAAAATATTGGAAAGAGGGGTGCCTGGCTGGCTCAGTCAGTGGAGCGTGCGACTCTTGATTGTTGTGAGTTCAACATCCCACGTGGGATGTAGAGATTACTTCAAAATAAAATCTTTTAAAAAGTTGAGAAGCTATACACAAGAAACTAACAAACTGGTTTCCTGTAAATGGGGCAAATGGGACAGGAGGAGACTTATCAATGTGTACCTTAATATATCAGTTTGATATCTGAAACATGTAAGAAGAAATGCCTATGAAAACAATGACCCACATTGCAGATGAAAGTGCATAGACTCACACACACGATGTGGAGATGCTGCGCTCTTGCCTCACATGTCGATGTGACCACTTGTTTCAAAGAACAACAGACCGCACGTAACACTATGCTGCGACAAAATACCAGACGTGATCACATCCCCTCACTTGACCCCGTGTTCTGGAACGGTGAAGGATGGGCCGTGGGAGACGGAGGCGAGGGAAGGAACACTTCTTGTCGTTCACATTTAGTCATATCGGATGAGCATGTACAACTACTTACTTGGCACTGAACACCCATTGCCAACAAGATACCCTCACCTTTAAGGAGCTTCCATTTGGGGTGGGAGGGAGATATATTTTAGGAGGGAAAGGAAAGAGGACAGAAAAGAAGGAGACGAGGAAGGGAAAAAAAGACAAAGTAAACAAATTGTTTTGGATTCTTTTATAGAGTGCTCAGTCAGTTGTGGCCACAAGAGCAGACAGAGAGGCTACGGAAGAAACACTACCAGCCGGGACGTGCAAAATCCAGGTGGCCAGGGGGAGAGTGGCGCCAGATGAACTTGGAGAGGGAAACAGAGCCCAGATCGACACAACACTTCGCAGGCCTTCTCAAAGAGACGGGATGAGCACAAAGGTTTCAAGCGGGACATGATGTGATCTGAGTCCTTTGCTACCAAGTAGGAAGTGGCTTAGAGAGGGCAAATTCTAGGAGAGAGGAGCCTACTGGGAGAACCCTTTCGGGTCAGGGGTAACTGAGGGCTCAGCCAAAGAGCTGCTGGTGGAGCCGGCTGAGAATGGATTTGAACTATCACTTGGAGCTAGAATGAGGTAGAGTTTCTGATGGCCAAGGACAAAGATAAAGTCAAGATGAAGGCAAAGTTGAAGCTGGCAATGTTGATTTCGGGGCAGTCAGTGCTCAGGTGGTAAGTCAACCATGCAATGAATGAGAAGAGATGAAAGAGGACGAGTACCCGATTCTGGACCCTACAGAACCATTACACTTCCATTTTGAATGAGGTGCAGGAACCAACAAAGGAGGCTGTTAAAAAAGAAACAACAGACCCTAAATTGAGGCATTTGTGCTAAGCTCACACAACCAGAGACTTCATACCTAACCTAACTGCCTCTCCCAGGAATGTAATCTTAACCAGTCAGTCTGGAATTAACCAGTCAGCACTAGCAAGGTCATCTGCCTGGTAGACAACTGCCTTCTCCCAGAGAAAGGTGACCTTGCCTGAAAAATCATCTCTTTGCTAGGATAACTTCCTTGTTCCACTGCCCTCTGCCTATCAAGGTCTTTCATTTTGTACAGCTCATCGGATCTGCTTTCTGTTTGCTAGATGGGATGCTGCCCACTTCATGATTCATTGAATAAAGCCAATAAAATCTTTAAAAGGTACTCAATTGAATTCTGTTTTTTAACAAGGCAAAAAAAAAAAAATTGTTAGATCCTTTAACTAAATTCCTACAGAATGAGTATTATCCTGACTTCAGAGATGAAAGGTAAGATAGAAATCTGTGACAAGGAATAAAAAGTATCTCTGTGATCTGATAGCAAATGATTTCCAGAAAAAAAAAGAGAGAGAATGAGAGGAGTGCAAGTGGGAGACCAGAGTAGAGAATGTTTTTAACAGAGTGCAGCCTCCTAATATCAGCACCAGAAATGATAGGAAAATCACCACTGTGCAACTCCAATACAATAATTATCCAGGCAAGAATCATTAATGGATGCTTCCACCAAACAGAGGAAACGTTTTAGGCAACAGAACATTCACATGGACTTACAAGCGGTGGGAGAAGATAACCCCGGTGATCTGGTGGTCACCACCTGAGTCCGTTATTCACATTCAGCCACACAAACACTGGATCAACCTGTCCATGTATCCCGACGCAATGCAATGTGAACAACACATTACTTGTTAAATATTCTTGTCAAAATTACTGGACCTGAATCTAATCGAGCCTTGAGTGATTTTACAGGAAACTTTACAAGAAATATAAATGATACTGACTGAACTAAGCTAAAGACTCCAGGGAGGAACAATCAAATAAATCCAGAATGCAGGGCATTCCACAGGATCTTGCCTGCACTGAAAAAAAAGTGTCATGAACAAACAAACAAATGACAGAGCAACTGTTACAGAGTAAAAGGCAGTGAAGAGGGGCGCCTGGGTGGCTCAGGTGGTTGAGCGACTGCCTTCCGCTCAGGTCATGATTCTTGAGTTCGGGGATCAGGGGATCGGGTCCCACATCGGGCTCTCAGCTCCACGGGGAGTCTGCTTCTCCTTCTAAACTTCTCTCCTCTCATGCTCTCTCTCACTTTCTCTCTCTCAAGTAAATAAATAAAATCTTTAAAAAAAAAAAAAAAGGCAGTGAAGAGTCACAACAAGCAAATGAGAACCTTGACTGGATCCCAGATTAGGGGTGGGGTTGGGAGGGAAAGCAACTATTAAAGGCACCTGGATTATGTACAGATAAGCAACTATTAAAGGAGATTTGAATTTGGATCAGATACCAGGTGGCAGATAAACGCATCACTAATGCTCTTAGGTGTGTGTTAGGATTACACAGTGGTTGTGGAGGAGAATGGCTTCACATTGAGAGGATACAACCTAAAACATGCAGAGGTGAAGGTTGATCGTATGTCCAACTGCCTTTCAAACAGATTCTCCGAAAAACACAAGCTTCTATACTTGGAAAGACAAAGCGAACGTGGCAAAACGGTGATTTGTGAATAAAAGTGAAGGATATACGTTAGGTCACTGAACTACTCTTTCGACTTTTCTTCACTCTAAACTTTTCAAAAGTTGTGTATGGGGGGGGAAAGTAGGTTTCTCCAAATTATTCCCTGATCACATTTCTTTGTTGAGTTCCTTCTAATCACTCCATCTACCTACCCACCTACCTACCTATCACCTTCCTAGCTAGCTAGCTATTTTCTCATCTGCTGAATCTCCCACTAGAATACAGGCATTATGTCTAGTTCACAGGTGGATCATAATGCCTAACTCACGGCTGGCCACAGAAAAGTCCTTCAGTGTCCTTAAACATTTTGTAAGTGAACTGAAAGAATTGAAAGTTATTCTCTTTGCAGTAATAAAAAATTAGATGAGGCTTTTTTTCCTTCCTCTTCTCTGCCTTCTTTCTGCCTTATGGAATAAAAATCCTGAAAACCAGGAGCAGAAAACTAAGAGAGCTGTTTGGGTTCTCTCAACCTGTTCCTTACACACTCAGAGATCTGTTTGTGGAAAGCCAAGTGAATAATGAAAATTATGAGTAGCCCAAGACAGGTGGGAGTGGGTGCTGTTTAAGGCTTCATTGTTTTGCCAGGGAGACATTCACCAGCCTGGTTAGGTTGTGAATCCAGGATAGGATTCCAACTGAGCAAATCAAAATGAGTTTAGAAAAAGGATCTGCCTTAGAGTAGTTATCATTAATAATTAATCCATATACAAAATGAGAAAAAAATACTGTATTACAGCTTATATTTAATTTTCCTTGTTCTGTGTATTAGGAATTCACGTTCACATTTAGCTGTTGTAACAGCTCTGAGGTTTTGCGAAAAACCAAAAGGGTATTCAGATGAACCTATTGTCACGGATCAGGACGTTAAAGGCAAGAAAACACTCACACCCCTGTGGGACCTGGATCCACCTAGTGGTGACTTATCCCAATTGCAGTTTTAGTCCTTGAGTGACTTGACTTCCTAATAACCAACCAAATTGTTAAACTCAATATTTGATCACAATAAGATCATCATATATAAACGCAGTCTTTATGCTTAGATAAAACAAAATCCCTGACCCATGGAGGCCAGAAGTATTTTAAAATTCTTTTTGTATTTCTAAGATAAATAATACATGAGCTCATTAAAATTATATTTACTTCTGTTCAAATAAGATTTCTAATAAATGCAATAGAAAACAAGTTTGCTTCATACCTACTGTATTCTGCTACCTTTCATGAATGTAGGTCTTTAGATAGTCACTATTATCATCCAATATCTAATATGCTTCTTGGATTTGGATCTCTTGGTGACTAATATTTAATCTTGCTTTATTCATCTGTGACATATTTTTTCCTATGGATAAGGAAAACAGCAAAAAAACAGTAATTATTTTAGCATGAAAGAGTTCCAATAGACATTAGTCAGAGACTACTTTAAAATATAAATAAAAACACAGGTCAAGTAGCCAGCGGCCAAGGTAAAGAAACTTCTGCAGTTTCCATTTAAAAGTCATTAAAGGATTCACTGGAAAGCAGAACTCAAACTTCTACTTAAGAAAACAGAGGAAACTGTACAATAGGTAAATCAGTAAATAAGGAGATCCTCATTAACTCTGAGGCAGTGCCTTGAGGGGGTGACCTTTCAGCCCGTGGCATCAGAACTAGGTGGGGAGCCACCCCTCACTAGGTGTATGACCTTGAACATCTGTGAAATGTTAACAGTTTATAATATCAATACCTACTCCCTCAGGACTGGAATTAGGACTCCATGAGATAATGAATGTGCCATTTTTCATGCATTATTTGACAAATTCAAGGAACTGGCAAATATTGTCCTGATAATGATGCTGAAAATGGAAAAAAAAAGTATGAGAAGTGAAATGCCTTGGTAAGTTACAATGGATAGAAACACACGCCAAGTCTCTCCGCAGGGCTTAAGATAATTTTACAGGACATTTAATGAGTGACAAGAGCTCTCCTATAGGAGGCAGACACCCTTAGCCCTGACCCCAGCATTGCTAAGGACTAATGCTCCTGGACAGCTGACTTCATCTCTCCAGATGAAGTTCACGGTTGTGTTCAATGGGGAGGTGGCCCAACCCACCAGCTCCAACCTTTTACCCCTTCTTTGTAGGCAAGGTGGGCTGCCATTAAGGAAGAGAGCTGAAGGGAACACTCCATACTCACTGAGAATTGGAGTTGCTATATTTAGCTGACGCTTTGTTCTGTTTTATTCACATAAAGAGCTCATTTACATTCAGCATTCAGTGAAAGAAATTAAAAATGCCACGCCTGCCTATCCCAAGGACAACCCCATAAGATAGGGGCCACTTTCCCATTCCCCTCCTGAGGGCATGCCTTGAGAATGAAGCGACAGGCCAAATTGGGATTTTAGATAGCCTTTAATAGAACTCCAACACATTAAGAGTAAACAAAGATGTAAGTACAAAACATCCACGTGTTACCTATCAGTAGTTCTGAACACTCCCAGTGGTCACACTGTTGGAGCTGAGGTCACTCACATTTTCAGGAAATACAGTCTACCCTGTTTTGGTGGAATGCGCGCTCTGGCAGTTGGAAGGCAGAGATGAGGTTCCTTTTGTTCAGTGAATCCACTTTACTGGAGGCAGCTGTCTTCTCTCTCCTTTTTTAAACTCCACATTTTTAAAAAACTGTCCCTTGGCCTTTTGTGTTAAAAGTGCTATCAGAGCTGAAGGGGCCTTTCCTTACCGAAATAAAATTAACTATACAAGTCCTACATTTCTGGGCCCATTTTGCCGGTTAAATCTCACACAATTAGCAATTCATAGGAAAGTAAGTGTTAAAAGAAGTTAGCACACTTGCATACCGGAAGTACAATTCAGAGTTCACAATACAGGGCTCTGTGATACAGAGTGCCTATGAGCAGCTTCCTATCATACACTGAGGCTACAGAACTTCCCTGGAGAACAGATCCGTTGTTGGCATACACTGTAGTCACAGTAGGCTTCTCGGACAGAATATTCTGGATGCGGAGAACCTATTTGGGGGATACAAAAGATTAACGCCGAACCACCATACACCCATATCACTCAGCCACCAATAATCCCCATCTTCCACAACGACAAGATGATTAAGAGGACATGCTGTTGAAAACAGCAGTTACCAATCTTTTTAATGTTTAAATGAAAGTACTTTTTTAAGCCTTCAAAGAAAGTACTTTCTCAAACCATCTAGCTACTACTGCATGCCAACACAGGATTTCGGGTTATTATAGTAATTAAGCATTAATGGAAATACTTCCACACTATGCTAGCATGAACAGAAGTCATGTCATGTGGGGAGCTGACAATAAGCCAGGTATTTAAAAACATTGCCAATCTACCGCATGAGGAGGGCACATGTCTTTATTGAAAACGCCTTTCAACTAGTTCCCACCATAATTTAATACATCAAAAGATTATCTTTCTAAAAGTATTTGAATAAGTGAAATTTGCCAATTATTGGCTTAAAGCACTTTATGAAATCACTGCCTAAGTTTATTGTATTGTTGGTTTAAAATGACTAAACAAACCATCCCTGTGACAGCTTACTGTGTTCTTAGTTCAAAAGGACTTGAACAGTTAAAGTTGAAAAATTAAGCCTTAAAAAAAAATAGAAAAACCTCTGACGACGGAGGATTGTTCGGGTCATAAATGAAGAGCTTCTGGCCGTTGGGATGACAGCCCGCCAAGATGTCCCCCGAGGAAGGGTCAATAGACAAATTGTCCACCAGTGTATCCAACTTGAGTACCTTCGAAATGAAAAAATGTCAATACCTAAATGACTTTGAGAAACTTGATTAAATAATTTAGGGCTAACCGCTCTTGCCTCTCAACACGTGGGAAAATTATACACAGTTCCCTGCTTCCACCCTTTTAACACCAATATGGCATAAACTAAATTTAATAAACAGGGTTAGGGCCACTTTTCATCTTCTCTGAAATTAAGAAGTTAGGGTGATGATCGATCTCTCTAAAAAATGAACTCTTTTTCCTTTAAAAGATGCACAATGATCAGTTAGCTGAAGGAACTCATTCGAAGCAAAATAGGAAATTCTTAATCAATCTAAAATATGTGTTGTCAAGCAGGAAGAAAATAATAATGGTGTGGAACCCAATTTCTACCTTCATTTATTATTGAAAGAGCTGACAATGTGCATAAATCTTCATTTCAGAATCCATCTATTAGTCTTTTCAATTCTGAAAATTCTTATTGGAATTCACTGGGTACCATCAGTACTTCGTGGAATGGGCTCTAAATCTGATGCAAATATCACTCCCAACCCTCTGCTGTATGTCATCAGTCAGTCCTCGTGATGGCTGGGGACAGGAGGCTTGGCCTATTGTAGGGAGGTAATATTTAAAAACCCAGAATAGCAACCCTGGCATCATATTCCATTCTAAGTGAAGTACTGTTATAATACAGTGTAACTACAAAATTACCAAGTCACTTGGTTAAGGTCTACTTGATATATGAAAATAAGTATTCTACCTTCAATTGAGTTAAATTCATATTAGGGTGTCTTTCCAACACATGAATTTCGTGAGCCAGTATATCAGCAACGTAGATGTACCTTCACGGAAAGGACACGCTGGTTAGAGTTGCACGCCAATAGAAAGCTTCATTAATACTGTATAGAAGAATAAGTCTTAATAACCTGCCAGGAAGTTAATCAATGGTCGGCCCTCAAGGAATGCTTGATAAAGGTCAATTTTTATTTAAAAAGTAAGCTTTCAAAATCAATTCATTGTTGCTACAAACAATCATGGAATCGTTATTTCTCAAGAGGTTTGTAAGGGGGAAAGTGATATAGAACATTATTTTGAATATAAAGACTGTGATATTTGCCCCCGAAAGGACAACAAAACAAATGTCTGGCTTCCGAAAAAAAGCTTATCTATTCCATGATATAATTTGATATTTCTAGGTATCATGTTCACATAGAAATACACGGTAGCGAACAGAACACACTTCGTTATTTATTAATAGTCATTCATACCTAATAAAATATTTATTAACATATTGAGAATTTTCAGAGTAAGAGATAAGTATCTATTCAGAAAAATCTGTCTACATCTAAGGAGGGTGAATTAATGGAGTACTTTATGGTAATTTTACTCATTGAATTGACTGTTCCATGGCAACTGTTCTATTGGGCAATTATCATGTGTAAAAGCCATGAGCTCAGTATTGTGATGGACATAAAGAAGAGGCAGCCTTTTCCTACAGAGTTTCTAGTGTGTTGGGATGATCAGACTAGTTTGTACACATGAAACAAATAATACAGCCTGACTGGTTGCACGAGAAAGAGTTCAGGCTAGAGACCAAAGAAATACCTAACTCCTGAGAACACAGAAGGCTTCACAAAGGAAAGGCATCTGCAGTGGCTATGGAAGGAGACTGGATTTGAGGAAATGAGGACAAAGCACCTTCTAGGCAGAAAAAAACTTGTGAGCAAAGGCACAGGGGCAAGAATGAGAGAGGCATATTTGCAAAATAATGAGTCCTTTGTCTAAAGCAGGGAACGGATGAAAACGGTCAAAAAAGGGAGGTTGAAGCTCGCCTATTAAAGCAAGTCCAACCGTTTGGCTTGCCCTGATTTGATAAGCAATTGGGTCCCACTGAATTTGCAGAATAACAAAGTAGCATAATAACAAATGGTCAGTTCCATTCAACAAGTCCTGAACACTTGCTTTTGCACCTGGCAGGGCTCAGCAGGAGGAGTCCAAGATGAAGCCGGCCGGGCCCCCTCTTTTGGAGGGCCTTAAAGGCTCAAGGAATACAGAAAGACAGAACTGGCAACAAGGCAAAAAATGTCAGCAGACTGAAAAGTTGGCTACTGCTGGCTACTACTCTAGCCAGAGAGGGTAAGAACCTAAAGCAGGCAGGCATCAGTGGGAAAGGAAAGGGGACAAGGATGGCTTGCTCGTGGGTTGCCCAGGCAGGGTGAAAGAGAGGGAGTTAGAGCTGAATTCTCTCTCATTATGCTTGTTTGCAGCTCAGGTGCTGGAAAGTTTGAGTCTCATAATTGAAAGATGAAAGTTGGGAGAGAAAAACAGATTTGGCAGGAGAGTTACAGACAATGTAAATGATTCGACATTCGTCTTCTACAATCAACAAAAAAGAAGAAATTGTGTCATGAAAAAAGACATTGAGTTGCCAAGGAATGCCAAATTTATTTCACGTTATATTTGCAGGAGTTTAAATTCTTCCGTGTGCTGAGGTAGTACAAAGGGAGGTTAATAAAATTTAATTTCCTTTCTATATGTTACGGTTGGACGTATTGAAACAGTGAGATAATTTGGGAGGGGGGCCATTTGGCAATATCTATTAAAGTTACCATTTCAAGGGGTCACTTTTCGAGTAAGTGGTTCTATTTTGAAGGATTTGTTCTATATAATTAGCAATAATCGCGCCTCGGATAAACCTCATTGGCTACGATACTGCCACTGCGCAAAGCTGGATTTGTTCTATACAAACAGTTGTACCAATGTGCAGAGAAAAGGGCTCAGAGCATCACTGTCAGCCCGTGCCCAGGTGGCATTCAAACCCAGGTCTGTCTTATCATCCTGAAACCTAAGCTGGATTACGCTGCAACGCTCCCTTCAGAATTTGTTCGTTAAAAATATCTGGAAAAGCTTCAGTGGTAAATGAGAAATACATTTTTTATTAAAAAAAATATATATATATATATGAAAAACAACCTAGGTATCTAGTAACAGAGAATTGGTTAAATTACTTTAAGATCATCCCTATAATGGAATAATATGCAGTCAATAAAACAAAGATATATTTATTTAAAAGGAAACACCTACCTCACACTTTAATAGGTAGATGTAAATATGATCCCATTTCATAAAAATTTACATTTACAAAATTAAATTCTACAATGGTATTTAGATATTATATTTAAAGATATATATGCTTCATATATATTATATATTACATATAAACATATTTAATACAAATACATCAACACACACATATATTATATGCATGTATTTTCTCTGTGTGTGTGTGTGTGTGTGTATATTTATATATAACATACATATGTTATATATGTCATAGACCAAAAGAATGTCAAGGAAGCTTTTTAATTGGGAAAAAAAAGCAAAGTGAAGAATCTGACCCAGCACCACTAAGGCAAAAGGAAGATACTCTTAGAAGGAGTCATACTTTTTATCAGGTGAAATATTGATCCCATTTGCTGCATCAAATCCTTCTGCTACCACTTTAACTTCATCTGGACTGTAGTAAACAACATTTGCCCAGTGTAAGTTCAAGTATGTTTCCAAATACTTTAAGAAAGGATCAGAGAAATAGTGGTCATTGGTGGCATAGAAATGTGCTGGTCCAACAGCTATGATATCATTCACACTGCAAGAGAAAAAATAACCCGTGAGAGAAAATAAGAAGCCAGTTGGTCTCCATATTAAAGATGATCCTTCTGGAAGGAAGGCATACACAACCTGTGCTTTAAATTTTGGGTACAAAGGGGCCCCTGGGTGGCGCAGTTGGTTGAGCAACTGCCTTCGGCTCAGGTCATGATCCCGGAGTCCCGGGATCGAGTCCCACATCGGGCTCCCAGCTCCATGGGGAGACTGCTTCTCACTCTGACCTTCTCCCTTCTCATGCTCTCTCTCGCTCTCTCTCTTTCCTGATAAATAAATAAATAAAAAATCTTAATAAAAAAAAAAAATAAATAAATTTTGGGTACAAGGTTTCCCAGGAAAAGCTCAGCTAAAAGTCACACGGCTACAGTCATAGGTAATCTACTATAATATCATTTTTCAGAGACCAATTTTGCATGGTAACAGGTAATCTGAAGACGGGTCATTTAGCAATTATGGCAGGACTGTTACAAAAGAAAAAAGAACTTGGTGCCAACAGGCTATGTTTTTTGACAGCCAGAAATGCCGGGTTTAACAACAACATGAAAGGATACGGCTATCTGAAGTACAGAGCTGGCTACAGCCTCATTGGCTGCTGAGCTGGTTAGGCCGTCAATAACATTTACCTAGCTTTCATTTACTCAGTTGCCGGATTTTCCTGAGTTCCTCTGCTTGGTTATTAGTCAAACTAAGGTTGACTGTTCAATTTCTACCTGACTCACAAAGCCGACCTGCCGAGAATGAACAGGCACTCAACAGACCCGTGCAGAGAGATGGATGATGAAATTGCCACCGTGCAATGCTTCAGGTGAGAGATTTATATGCTAAAAACAATTACATTTTTAAAACCAGTTAGGCAAGGGCGTTATTAAATTTAAATTCCAATTACCCTATGCAAAAATTTCTGAAAGAGCTGCTTTCCTCTCTGTTCAGTGAAAAACAGAGCTACGGGGATGGGGGTCCCCTCTTTCTGAAAGAGACCACGATGCAGAGGCTGCCTGGACAGTATTTATGCTCCTATTTATTATGAGGTGCATTTTTTGGAAGAACAATTGGCAGTTACATGCAGAAGCCCGAGATAGGGATGGAGAAATTAAAAATATTCCTCAAGTTCAAACTTAAAAGAAGCAGTAGGCTAACGCAAGCGGAGCCAGGGAGATATACATGACTCTCCCTTAGCCACATTATCAAGTGGCGGTATGTTCTGGAAGGAGGAGGGATTCCAGTTTGAATCCCTCCAACTCTGTGTGGTCATCAGCCCCCAGCTACCACGACCCCGGTGGAAGCCCTCTGTAGTAGTCCCACGCAAAGCACACTGACTCCATTTAAAGCAGGCTACTCTTCCTTGGCAGGACAAAGTATTACGGTTCGGGTGATGAGTCATCTGAGAGGGAAGGTGACAGCAGGAAAAACAGGGAGGCTTGTCTCCTGCTCCCAAGATGGTTCTGAAGAACAGCGCCCCTGTAATCCAGCATTTTATCATTC
The DNA here is from genome assembly GCA_028533885.1 of Nasua narica. Taxonomy (NCBI): domain Eukaryota; kingdom Metazoa; phylum Chordata; class Mammalia; order Carnivora; family Procyonidae; genus Nasua; species Nasua narica. Next base: position 31,236,991 of record CM052806.1, read on the forward strand.
CTCAAGGGAGTCCTCAGAGAACACTGATTATTGCGAGTGACATTGACTTTCCCTGCTCTACGAGGAAACCATACACACACACACACACACACACACACACCCCACCCACACACACACGTTTTTACATATGTGTACACATACACGTATTTTAGCTCGTATCAAGGCTGAGAGGATCATCGCGGGGGATACGCGGAAATGCCAGAGATAGACTGGAGAATGAACAAAAGGGCTGAGTACCTCGGAAGAAGTTCATGTTTGATTGTTTTTAGATGCAAAAGGGAATTTTCTTCTTCTTCAAATTTAAAAATTTCCACGGTATTCTTGAACTCTGGGTGGTTTACAACAAAGAGATAAACTGTGTCGTCTAAGAAATTGAAAGAACAGAGTTAATTTACAAGACAGAACCACAGGACCTCTGGGCAGACACTGACATTTAAATACCACAGGCGGAGAAAGGTTGAATGTATAAGCTGTTAGAGGACCTAACAGATCATTCTTCTTCCCCGTCTTTCCCATCACTGTCTGGCTGGTGTTATTTCTGATCATTGGTCCCCTGACCTTTAAGAAAAGAGTGTTTTCCACTCCATATACAGAACTCATGAATAATCTGTTTATAGTTTAATTCAAAACTATAGCTCTTTTTTAATGCAATAATCATAGAACTATGAAAAAGGTTATGACATCAAAACATTCTCCCAGGTGTTAACTGTTAGAAACTCCAAAGGTAGCCTAAGTTGCCGCTAGCTGGAGAGGCAAATGATCAACTTATTTGTATGAAGAATACAGAAATAATTCATGAGTTAATCGTTTTTCTCTTACTATAGATATGATCCAAATCTATTTTCCACAGTCATCTGCAAACCATGATAAGTTTCTTAATGTGGGGAGCTCATCAGCTCTTACCGTTGTCTATGAAGGTACTGATACCATGTGGATTGAACGAAGCCAAATTAAACCCACGGCTGATTCTTAATTCCAGTGCCCTCGGGTTTTCTTTTTTTAGATCCATCATTAGTATCCCTCCAGGCTTATCTGGAGAAAAGCTGTGGAGTCCTGGACATTTTAAACCCTTTTCAAAACAGAGGAAAAAGTTAAATACAGAGGATTACAGGTGTTTATGGGCTAAAATGGGCTGTATAAATAAATGATAAAGAGAGACTTTGGTTAAAGGTGGTGGCATTACAGCTACAAACAGCAAGAAAGCAGAGAGGAGATGATAGAAAAAATAGGAATTGGGGGCTGGCGAGCTGCAAGATGAGTGGGAAGTGATATTTCTGAGTCGAGGCACAAGACTAGGGGTGTAGTCTCTTAAGGGGATCACCGGAAAGCTGGTGGACTGGGAGATACCAAGCAGAGTTGGGGGGTGGGGAGAAGTGAAAGTTTACACATGGGCTTTGACCCTCAAGCTCTTGGCCTGCCCTTTGCTCCTACAGAGCTCAAAGGCTTGGTGAATGGTGTCAGTCAAGACTTCCCTCCTTGTCTCACACCCCAGATCCAATCCATCAGCAAATCCTGTTGATTTGACCTTGAAAACACATCCCTTCATCAGGATGCGAACCTCTCTCACCACTTGGGCCATGGCCGCCCTACAATTAGAGCAACAGCTCACAACTAAATGCCCTTTTTGATTTTTTCTGGCCTTTCCCTAGGGAAGACCGGTCTCCCGCCAGCATCCAAATTATGTCAGATGATGTCACGCCTCTGATCAAAACTCCATATCACTCAGATTATGAAGTGGAAGTTCTTGGGGTTGACTAAAGACCCCGTATGATCTGCCCTGCTCCCCCTCCTGCACCTTCTCCACCACAAACACTCCCTCATCTCCTATTGGCCACATGGCTTCCTTAATGCTCTTCAAACAGACCAGGCACATTCTCACTTCAGCTCCTTTATACACACTGTTCCCTCTGCCTAGGAATGCTCCCCACCCTACCCCACCCAGAAAGATCTAGGGCTCCTAGATGTTTTATATCTGTGTCAAATGGCACTTATCGCCGCTTGGCATAGATGCATACATAGACATACAGAAATGGCAGCCCAGCCACACTCATAGCACAGCTGTCCCTCTCCACGGCCCCGCCTTCCTTTACTTCTTGTTAAAGTGCTGCTAGCATCTGACACAGATCTATCCCCACCCCATTGCAACATTGAGTCAGGACTTTGTCTCCTTTGCTCACTGCTAGGTCCTAGGGCCTGGCGCTGTGCCTGGCATACAGCTTGTGCTTTCCCCACTGATCTATAGTACAAGATCCCTTTGCATACTGATCTGTCTGGGACCCATGCCTATTCCTATACCCATACACCACTCTTTAATTTCCCCAGCTTTATTTATATATACAGCCACTATATTTAGGGCGAGTCCTCATAGCCCACACTTCATTGTTTTATTTTCACAAACTAGTCTTAGATATTTCTGCTCATGATTTTTCTGTATAAATTTTGAAAATTAAGTTGCTGTTCTGGATGGAACACTATTATTTTTATTTTTATGGCTCTTACAGTTTCTACTTGGTTTTTCCTTGTGCACCAGACAGCTAGTGAGTTTTACATGTTTGCTTTGAATCCAACTATTTCACTGAACTCTCCTTGCGGGCTGAACAATCTATTAGTTGAATGTCTTGGATTGTCTAAAAAGCAGATAATGAGGATGTCTGAAAATTATGGCAGTTTTGACTTTTTTTCTACCTCATATTTCTTTTTCTTGTTTTATTGAATTATTAAGAACTCTAGTAGGTTACTGCTGGCTATAATATTTGGGGGCATTCTCTTCCTTTTCTAAACATTTATAGGAAGGCAGCTAATGTTTTACCATTAAGAATGACGTCAGCTGTAGGTTTCAAAGAAATTACCTTCCATTTCTAGTTTTCTCAGAGCTTCCAACCAGGAATGAAAGGTTGAATTTTATTTAATGTTTTCTCGGGACTCACCAAAATAATCTAGACCTTTTCTCTTTTAGATCTTTTAAATCCTATTTTACGCAAATCTGAAAGAGTATAAAAAAATTAAGTCTCCCTTTATGCACAAAGTTGAACATAATAGAAATTATCTCCCACTTAAAAAAAACCCCATCAAATGATAAAACTTCAAGGCTGGCAGGCTCAGTAAGTGGAATAAACTGAAATTACACTATCCCTACATGGCAGTGCCACTTCACTGGCTGATAATCTCTATTTTGTATCACTGTCCCATAAACAAGAGCATAACTTCAAGAAAGAAAGCTCTACCAGAGATGGTGGTCTCTACTCATGGCTATTTTAATGCTCCCTACCATTTAAATCTGTTTTTTCTCTTTTTAAAAGTTTATTTTTACTTGCAGTAAAATACACATACCAAAATTTACCATCTTCACCATTTTAAGCATACCGCCCAGCGGGGTTAAGTACATTCATATTGCCATTTTAATCTTTCTTATATTCTATTTTGTGTCCTCTGACACTTCACAAAGTGTGATGTGGGTTTTGGGCTGACTCTCATACCCATAACTGTGGAACAGGATGGGTCAGATGGGCTAACATGCTTGGAAGAGGAAGAGACAACAGTCCTGAGATACGCAATACTCATTTAGAAAGAAGTGAGTTCTGGGAAACAGAAGAGACAGTGCTGAGGAATTTAAAAATCAGCCATACAATGGGATTGTTTCTAAATTTGAAAGGAAAAAAAAAAAAAAAAGGCAGTCAGATAACCAAGGAAGGGCAAAAAAGCTGAGGAAATTGTATGGACATGGCTACAAGATCACTGTGACCGTCCCTCAGTGGAAATGACTATAGATTTATGTGCTTGGAGACCTCACTTCTCCCACTTCAGGTTTATTCCTATGGGGGTGGAGATCTTGAAACATGTGAGTTCTGGATTACAAAAGTCTCTGAGAATACCTCTTTTGGAGGGAAAAAAAAAAGCAAGTGATTTCTACTTTCCTCAGGATTTTTGCATCTCTAATTACAAACAATTCTGACAAAGAGTTCCAGGATTTTCTCCTAAGCCTATAGACACGTGTAAGTATGTGCTTCCTAACAAACCTACAGTCCTACTAGAACTATCGTTTTACTCATTCTGTGTAGGTAATTACATAACCTTGTCTTTTGAGACTGTATTTTTAAAATTTAATATAAATTCTAGCGTTCTTGCCAAAGCCTACAATGTTTCTTTTTTTCCCCTAGAGGTAGCAACCAGCGGCTCAGTGTTCCACCTAAAAGCCATCAGGAACCTGACCAGTATCCTAACCCTCATTCTCCAAGTCGAGTTCTCTCGCCCTTCCCAGAGGTCCGACAACTGTTTTATTTGTGCCGAGACTCTTCTACAGGATCTCTATGCTTGTCAGAGCTGAGTCTCAAAGCCTGAAAATAATGGATGCTGGGAGGGAATAGATTCATCACAGGCTGCCTTCCTCAAGGAAGACCGAACCCACAATGATGCCAAGGACATTCGTGGGGGCCCAAGCCAGGGAAGAACTTTCTCATCGCCCACTTACGCAGTTTTCCAATTAGATGGTGACTGGTGTAGGCCAGCACCCAGGCCCATCAATTTTACAGTCTTTCCAATGTATGCCCAGGGAAGTGGTTATTTTTCAGCTTCTAAGAATTAAGGCAAAAGTGAAGGGTATACATGAACTCAGTTGATGACTTTGACAAGAGGTGATTCAGGGGGAAAAAGAAAGAAAGAAAAAGCCATGGTCTGGGAAAGTTGGTATATTGTTTGAAACAAAACAATAACAGCAAGAATACGAGCTTAAAATTGAGTATATAATGCAAAGAGAGATAGAAGCCGTATTTAAAAGAGTATAATGTAGTATGGAATAGCCACAACAATGCCCAAAGTATGCTTTTTAATAAGAAACTTTTGAAACACAGATTGTGTTGGAATATTTTAGTGCAATGCTGTAGGGACATAAAGAGCAATTAATCAATTGGCAAAGACATTTTCATCTCTACATTTAGAGAAGCTTGAGGACATTTTCCAAAAATCTGTTTACACTGTCTTTTTTTTCCCAGAACATCTTTTTGAAACTGAGGAATTTTAAAAATAAGTTACTGCTCTGCAGGCCCTCGTCGAACTCGTCTGTCCCTCCTCCACTGAGACTGGCGAACGAAGGAACTACTCACCACACTAAGGAAAGCCAGACCGTTGGGAAGTATGTCAATATCCTCTGCGCCAGCTTCTGTAAGTTCAAGAAATAGATAAATGTCACATTCAAATTCCGTTATTTGTTAGAGATAACATAACTGGGACTTAGTTTACTTTGTCAGTGCCTGCATTTTTAGGAATGGTTCTAATTTTTTCCCAGGAACCCACCACTCTCTTTAATACACGTCAGTCTAAATCCCTTTCTGCAGTGAACCTCTGACTTTAAATGTTAGATATTTTATGTTTACTCAAATCAAAGTCAAGTAATCACCACATTTCCAGCTCTACTACAGAAAAAGTTGACATCTGTACACTCTTATGATAAACATCCAGATGTCTGTACAAAAGTAATTGACATCAGGGGAATATTACTTTCAGAGAGGAGGGCTCCTAGTCATTTAACCATGCAAATATCCTTGTCCCTTTCTCTGCTCCTTCAATCTGAAGCAAACACAGACATTTCTCTCATTAACAGAGATAAAACACCTGGGATTATATATGCCCTCTTTAAAAAACAATGTCTGCTGGTTCTCACAAGCAAAGAAAGCCTTCCATTTAATCTTTAAATTTAGGCTTTAAACTACAGAAAACCACCAGCAAAAGAAAATTAATGAAAAGTACCATGCACCTAAGCCAGCTGAATCTTCTAACGCCCGTCTCTGAGCAGGCTACAATTACTATTGATTGTTTATTGATTGTCTGCGGTGCACTCCACACAGCACGGCAAATAATTAGACATAAGACCTTCCCACTGGTCTTACTGTGTAAATTCCACAGACAGATAATAGACCCAAACACAAGAAAAGAGGAATAAAAATGGCTTAGATTAAGCCAAATCATGACACATTCTTTGAGTCCACAAAATCCAATCTTCCCCTTTAAGGCCTCTCCAAAGGCTTTTTCCAAGATTATTTCTAGGTTGTCAAAAACAAACAGCATCTACGCAGCCGTTTTGTTTTTTGTTTTTTGTTTTAATATTTTATTCATTCGACAGAGAGAAAGAGATCACAAGTAGGCAGAGAGAGAGAGGGAAGCAGTCTCCCCACCGAGCAGAGAGCCTGATGCAGGGCTCGATCCCAGGACCCCGAGACCATGACCTGAGCCGAAGGCAGAGGCCTAACGCACTGAGCCACCCAGGCGCCCCCCGTTTTGGTTTTGATTCATAAGTTGCATTTGGCCGGTTGCGTCCAGTGTCACTGGCTCTATCATAGTGGCTCTATCAAAGCAAAAGGAAATACAGATGCCAAGAACTTTGCTTTGTAAAGACAACTGCAATCATGAACACCTGCACTGCCTGTTCCTTGGCAAGAAGATATAGATATATCTAGATATATTTATACATAGAATCTAGATATAGATATAGATATATATCTCTCTATATATGCTCACACATGGCATAATGGAGGAGTTCTTCAACCTGGGTCTGTGGATTCCTAAGGAGCCACAAATGGGTTTTATAGTCTATGACCTTGTTAAAATTCTACGCAATGCAAAATGTCATCTGTAAGCTCAGCTAAGAAATTGTCTATGAAAAGGATCCTTGACTTTCAGCAGGTTTAAAAAAAGGGTCAGTAATACCACAAAAAAAGTTAAGAAACCCTAGTCTCCAGTCTCATGGTGGTTCTCGATTGGTAATGAGCAGGGATTGGGGGGGAATTTGATACCACATGTGTGTATATGCAACTACAAACATACAAACACACACACTCACAGGCACAGGTGAGCCCAAAGTTTTACTTTCTGGATCCATTGAGGAGGAAGTCAATTAAATAAAAGTGGTTGCTCCTGAAAAATTACTTAAAACAATTTAATTTCAATATAAACAAAGCGTAAGAAAAGATATATAGAAACAAATTAGCCAGGTGTCTTTGGGTGGTAGGATTATGAGTGATTTTCATTTTCGTCTTTATACTTTTCTTTGTTTAAAATTGTCTATAGCATGAACAATCAATCTTGTAACACTGAAAAAATAAAATAAACATATTTGGGGGAAAATTGTCTATAAACAACAGTACCGTTTTAGTAATCAAGAAAAGAACAATGTTTTTAAAAGATATTTGCATTTCAACCACACTGTAACTTCTTTCTGTTTAACCCTATTGCCTAATTCCAAGGGGAAAAAAAGTATGATCTGTGGTTTTCTTTAGAATATTTTCCAGATCTACGCCCCACCCCATCTTCATTTCTATATCCATTACTACAAGAGAATTTTATCATTTCATATCACCGCTTTGGTGTGATTACTGCAAGAGTAGTCAAGGCTGGAGAAATTTTGTATAATAGGAGCAGTACTAGTATTAATAGTAATAGCTATTAAGATACAGTGTTTACCAAGGGCCATGCTCCTTGTAAGCACTTTACATTGATTATTTCACATAATTTCCTACACCGTAAGAAGCAATATTATGATCTCTTATTTTGGAGTTAAAACTATAGGGCCTTTGAGCGGTTAGGCAAATGGCTCAACGTCATAAACTGGGAAGCTGGGACTCGAGTCCTTTTGTTCTGACTTAAAAGCACACAGAAAAAAGACAAGCTAGCATAGAATGAATTCTTTCTATCAGAACCCTCACTGGTTCCTCTGTGAAGACACTTTACTTTGTAAATTTGACTGTGGTCAATTCCATAGGTTGGCTTCCCCCATAGATTTAGCTTCCACCCGTCCTCCCAAGATCTTCACCAATCCATACTCTGCACTTTTCTGTAAAAGCTCTTTCAAAACCCTCTTGCATTAGAAAGTCTTCTAGCTTAACACATCTGATTTTTTTATTTTTTCTTATTCCTTTGGTAACGATCTGTGTCAGAGACGGCTAACCGCCCCCCACTATCCATCCTCCCCTTTCTCCTTCCCAGCTACAGGTGCACGGCAATACACCACAGACATGTTCTACACTTTCTCCCAATAGTTGTGGCCATTTGCCTCAGTTCAGGTTAATGGGATGTGAGAGCAGAGTATGCATGCAATTTCTGAGTCAGATGACTAAAAATAATAGCCACGTCAATGTTCGTTCTACCCTTTCCTGCTGGGAAGTGGCCATAACTGGAGTTCTAGTCTTGGACCAAGAAAGCAGCAGTATGTTGAAGACAATGGTGTCGCTCCATCAGCCTTTGTACCAGACTGGCCACACGGAGCCTACTCATCTTATCACCCTAGGCAATTTGCTTATCTTTGGATGGCCAAGTAAAGGAAGATAAATTTCTCTCTCCTCTAGGTGTAACTTTATAACAGCAAATCAGCCTTTGCCATTCCCAATAGAGCACCCGAGATGTAATGTACATTTTACTGTCCACCCTTTTGGCTCACTGGTGAGGTACGTGTGTTAATCACTCTGGGAGGAGATATTATATTGGAAAGAGAATTTGCAAAAGGTACTAAACCTTTCTGAGCTTTGGATCCTTATCTGTCATAAAAAAAAAAAAAAGAAAGAAGAAAAAAAAGAAATCTAAATCTCACAGTAGTATATATTTTGTTTTCCTTTCATAGGTAGATTGTAAAGTAACTGACCACAAGGGCTGCAAACTTCAATGCCTTTTTTTTTTTTTAATCTCCCCAGCAGCAGTTTTTGTAAAGGTCTTGATTGCCAAGTGTATAAAACCGCTAATTAACTCAAAGAGACAATCCATGGAAAATTTTATTTTCGTCCAGAACTCTGAATGCCCGCATTTTCAAAGACATTCAGAAAATGCTTTAAGCTTTTAAGCCTCAAATAGACTTAACTAGCTCCTGTCATTATAATTTTTATTATTTAGATGCTGATATTAGGCCAGATCTTGGGTAAGAGCTTGGTTTCTGTAAGAGACAAGGGTAAGGAATACAGAAAATGGGGCAGTGAGCCTACTTTGTGCCCCCATGGAAGGCACACATCCTGTATACTATGTGGCAGATGACCACCATTTATTAAAACAGAAAGACATGAGATGATATGTATAAAGCAGCCAAGAATTGCAAAGAGTTCATGATGAATATAGCGCGCGCGCGCGTGTGTGTGTGTGTGTGTGTGTGTGTGTGGTATGTACATATGGGTGTTGATGGGGATGGAAAGGTAGGGGAAAGTGGTCTTACCTCTTAGAGAGATCGTTGGCCTCAAGCGTACAACTACTACTGTTTCCAAAGTGCAAACTAACCTTGTTGCCTACCATAAGAAGTTGCTTTGGCCCGTATGGGAATGTACACACCCCACACACTATTAGTCCTCGTAATTGAAAGACCACTGAATAGGGACTGTTATTAAACACATATAACCCCATGTTACTATTGGCCGGTAGGCATCACTAACACAGCATTCAACAAATGTTCATACAGTGCGTGCTAACCACAGAGCAAAAACAAAAGAGAAAGAAAGGAAGAAAGAAAAAGCACAATTCTAATTAGATCTAAAAATGTATCCCAAATGTGCTTCTAATCACTCATCGTCTTCGCTCTGTTGCCTTTTGAAGTGCCTCAGAGGCATTAAACACTTCACAAGAAGGGCCATAGGTGACATATTTCCTCATTCTTTCCAATTCCAGACAGCAGCTCACACACATCACAACATAAAGGTCACAAACACAGACAGATGCCTGTTCAGAATACAAATGTCTTTGGGCTTGTTTTTCTCCTAGGAGCCCTCCATCCCAGTGAGATGTAACAGCAATCCACCCGGCAGTTCATCCTGTAATGTGTCTGGCTGTGCCCTATTGTCTACTTGGAGACTTGAATTCACAGAAGGTGGGCTCCACAGGGCCAAGGGCTGTTTAATAATTTGACAATTATTAACTTAGTAGCAACAGTAACCTTCCAGAGCATGGACTCAACCTCCCAACCTCGTACAACATCCCTCACAGACGCCATCTGGCTCTTGCTTAGCGGCCAGTTCTGAGGGGGCGCTTCATAACTGCAGTCAGAAGGCAGCGAGCAGTGGCTGAGTTTCCTGGGACTCCGGACGAGCCGGTTTCTAGAACCGTCTGCCTTATCTGGCACAGATCTAGCCAGTCTGCTATTTGATCCTGAGTTTGTATCTTCCTGTTAAGTGTGTGGGCAACAGTAACAAAGAGGAGAAGCCCCCGGAGAAAGAAGTCCAGGAGTCTAGGCCTAGGAAGATGGGACTGGGAAAAAGTACCAAAGTAGCGATGGAAACTAGGGGACAGGGCATATAAGAAACAGACGCGTGAAGAAGAGACGAGTAACAGAACCGGCAAGAAATTCTGAAGTAGAGAAGGCTGCTCTGAAAACTGATAGGTTCCATGAAAATGAAGCCTTCTCGTGTGTGATCCAGCAAAGGATCACTACTCTGTTCTCACTCAAAGAGCGTTCTCAGCCCTGTCTGTAGTGAATGCGCTTCTAGGTATGATGTACTAAGTCTATTGGCATTGCCAACTCCAGGGCAATTTAGCAATGACTGTCAAAACTTTAAATATTTTTTTAATATTCATTTTTTTTTAGAGAGGGAGAGGGTGAAAGAGTTTAAG
>CM052806.1:31248059-31266456 GCA_028533885.1 Nasua narica
GCTTTTCTCTCAGGTCCTTATTTCTCCTTGAGCCCGACTGTCCTGCCATTTTGCTGGCCCATCAAGCCATTTCTCCAGCGTGTCTTTCTCAAAGCTCTTGGGTTTCCAAGGGCAAAGACAACATGCTTTGTGTTTTCTTATTGTCCCAGGAAAGCACTGAAGGATGTTTCTCTGTAAATAACTCCAATTGGCCTTTCATTGATTAATTGTACCTAACATTTTGACTATGTAGGAATAGAAATGATCTTTATTGCCACCATCCCTAGAGACAGCCCTTTGGCAGGGGGGAGAGCTGCTGCTCACCTGGGATAGGGAGGCGTGGTTCTGGACCCAGGAGCTGGGTGTCTCACCTGTATAGTCTGGGACTTGCTCTTCTAAGAACAAACATGTAGGAGCAAAGGAAGTCTGGCAGATCTTGCAACTCCTGGCTGTAGGTTCCACGTCATGGTGGAGCTGTCTCCTGGGCTGGGCAAATATTTACATACAATTTTACTGAGGAGTTTTGTAATCCTGAGGAGTTTTGTAATCAGATATTACATAAGCCTCAGCCAGGGAAGACAATATGCACTCCTGATCTATTTCTTAAGAAAATAAATAAATAAGTAAACATTAAACCCCCATAATTTTACAAACTAATAAAATTTCTAAGCACAAGGTTTTAACGGGTAAGAACTGTCTCCCAAAAACCTCTGTATCTGAGCTCTTTATTTTGCTTATTTGCTCTTCAAGACAGGACCATAGATGATAATTTTAAAAGGACTTTGATCCAAGGACACTCAACTTCAATATTAGGACATTTCCATTTTTGCCTTAGGATAAAATCTTTATGCCAAGGATTTCAGTCTTCCCTTTCTTCTGCCTTCTCTTCCAGACCTTGCCTCAAAGCCTATCATTTCACACCCACCCTGGCTGCAGGTTCTTTTGTTAGCAAACAAACAAAAGTCTTATCCCCTCAAGAGGAATTCTACCTTTAGCTCTCTGAAATAAAAATGGAGGTTTTCTCCAGGCTATGCTTGGAAAATAAGGTCTTGTATGCCAATAACTCTCCACCCCAGAGCTCCCTTTTGAGTAAGCTTTTCTATTTCTTTCATTGATATTCTGTAAACCATTATAGGATATTTTATTCTTGCCATGATAATATTGACAATGCAACTAAATTCTCAGCATTAGTACCAAAATTACACTCCTGAGTTTTGTTTGTATTATTTAGTTTTACCCATTATATAAAACTCCTCAAGTAGGAAGTTGGTTGCAAATGTTACTGCTAGGAGAGAAGCTTTATGTTGCTATAAAATGAACAAGGATAATTTTGTTTTACACAGACTTATTCTGAAACAACATAGAGATTCATAGGTATATTGACCCTGATTATTGAACCCAAAATGGGTACACATGACCTGAGGAAAAAAAATTCTTTATTTTTGCTTACACAAGCAATATATGAATGCTTTTGCATTGCAAAATATTCAGCAGTTACTGATAAAACCTCCCTGATCTTTTTCTTAGTTTCATATGTATTCTTTTCTTTGTCTATTATTTTTTTCTTTTTTTTCTTTGTCTATTATTTATACCTATAGAAACATATGGCATTATTGTATGAATATGTGTTTACTAAACAATATTGTCAACTAATTTTTTTTTTTGGTGCTTTGAGGATGGCTTCTTTTGCTACAGAAAACACTCTTCAGAGGTTATTTTTGTTTTTAAAATGTAATAGTTTATTACAGTTACAGATTATGAAACCTATTTGTTATATTTAAGGTAGTGCTTACAAATATCTGTTCATAGCAAATTTTAACAATCATTTGTAAGAGGTCTTTGTTAATATTAAAACCAATTTATAAAATTATTTAAATTTTTAATTTCGGCCTGTGCTCACAAAACTAGTATATTTTATTTCCCTTTAAAGTTCTACATTGTTTAATCTAACCAACACAAATTTTCCAAGTGCTTCAATAGCTCATACATTGAAAAAATCATAAATAAGCAATTTTTAAGTTCTCCTAATGTTTCATTAATGATTATGAAGCACGAATATTAAATTATCTCATTTTCCTTTTCATTTGTGTTCTTAAGAATCTTTATGAGGCTAAATATCTTTTTGGATACTCATTTGTCATCTGCAATACTTCTGGAATTTGGCTTTCTTATACATTCATTGGTCTATTTCTGGAATCTATTCTTTTTATATTGATCTAGCTTTTTAGTGTGCCATTAACACATTTTAATCACTATAGATCTATAATACGAATACATATTAGATTGAGCAGCCCAGTTATTTTTTTTAAAACAAAAATATCTTGGTTATTCTTAAAATTTTACACTTCTATATAAACTTTATCATTAACACATAAAAGTTTATGAAAAATCCTATTGATCTCAGATATGGGACATACTGAGTTTATAGATTAATTTTTGGAGGTTGATATCATCAAAATGGTGAATCATGACGACCATGAACTTGGTATTTATCCATTTCCTTAGGTCTTCTTTTTGTTTTCCTGTAAAAACATATGACTTTTTTTAAGAAGACTGTATACATTTATAATTGGAATTATTCCTGAAGAATTTATAGGTGTGTGTGTGTGTGTGTGTGTGTGTGTGTGGTATCATGAATTGTTATTCATGTTTCCTAGGACTGTCATTAAAAATTACCAAAAACTTGGTGGCTTAAGACAACAGGAATTCATTCTCTCAATGTTCTGGAGTCTTGAAGTTTGAAATCAAGGTGTGGGCAGGACCACACTTCTTCCAAAACCTTCAGGAGAGGATTCTTCCTCACTTCTTCCAGCTCCCCTGGTCCCTGGCATTTCTTGGTTTGTGGCAGTCTAATTCCAGTCTCTGCCTTGGTCTTCATGTAGCCTCTTTCCCTGTGTCTCGAAAATCTCTTTCTCCCTTCTCTTATAAAGACATCAGTCACTAGATGTAGGACCTATCCTAAGTTCAGGATGATTTCATCTCAAGAGCTTAACTAATTACAACTGCAAAACTCAATTTCCAAATAAAGTCATATTCTGAGATTCTGGATAGACATGAATCTTAGGCGAACATGATTCAACCCACTACCAATGGAAATTCAATTTTTTTTAGCATGTTTTTTGATTAGTTACTAGGTGGCTATAGGAAGGATATTAATTTTTGCATGTAAATCATACTTCTATCCTTGCTGAAAATTCAAGAAAATATCTTGCCAGTTTCTTGGGTTCACTTTAACTTTCTGAGCAATCAATATTAGTGACTGCAAAAAAGACCGATTTTAAATCTTCCTTTCCATTGTTTATACGTTGTTTTTCTATCTCTTCCATTGCCTAAGACTTCTAATAAAATGTTGAATTCTTTTCAATATATTCAAGTTTTCTTTTATGTTTTTCAATAAAGTTTCATAGTTTCTCCACAAAGGTCTTATACAAATTTTAAATCAACTTTATTTCAAATACTTTATGTTTTTGTTGCTTACGTGAAAGGGTCTTTTAAAAAATTGTATTTTCTACTTTATTTTTACTGATATATGGAAATATTTTAAAAATTAATCTTGTATTTTATGCCTAACTAAACTTCTTTTGTATTCTAAAAGTTTCTTAGTGTATTGCTCTGGATTTTCCAGTATAAAATAATATTCTCTGAAAAGAAAGAGTTCTGTTTCACCTTTTGTAGTATTTATAATTTGCAAAGCCTCCAAGATACATTGAAATAATATTAAAAAGGGAGGAAATGACTTTAACTAGAGTGTTTTAAAGTTCTATCTTTGAATATGGCTTAGGTTTTTGGTAGGTACTTTTTTCATTTTAAAGAAGCTTAGGAATCACCATCCCAACCTTACAACAAGTAAAAAGCTTGAACAAATTGAAAAATAAACAACTCTGTTTAGATCACAGAAGTGAGATTTTGGGTAAACCACTACCTCCCAAGTTGGAGAGACAAACGGGGATATAGAGACTTACAACTTACTGGAACAAAAATCGGTGCTGTGGTAGGAAAACCTGAACTATAATTAGTGGATTGATGTAGGCTCCATCTGGACCAGTTCAAGTGTTAAAAACTCCAGGAGGATCCAGGCTGGAGTGGAGGTGGGGGACATCCCCACACTTGTCACTTTCTTGGGTGGGAGCTCAACCAGTTTCTCCCAGTAACTCTGAGAGAAATGTCCCCTGTGCTTCTGGCAGAGAGGGGAAACAAGTAACCATTGTAAAATATGCCATTGTATTCTTTTTTTCTTAACAAAGCCTGCCCTCAGGAGAAACTATTTTGCCAGAGTTTAACTGGCTGGGGTTTTATCAGAGCCTATACTACCTAGAGGAAGGAAAACACCCAGCTCCAGCCCCCTAGAGCCACAGCGTCTCACCTAGAAGGAGAAAAAGCTAGGAAGTACTGAAGTTCATAGTCCAGGGACACTGGCTTACTAAAAGATTGACGCCTAATTATGGGGCTATAGAACATTTCCTCTCCTCCCATACCTTACCCCAACATTACTAAAGGCCTTCTCATAATAGTGCCTTTTGTTCAGTATATCATATCTGGCTATCGGGCCAAAATTACAAGACATACTGAGAGGCAAAAAAGGCACATTTTTAAATTTCTTGTAAAGATTTTTTTAATTCATTTGAAAGCAAGAGAGAGAGCATGAGCAGGAGTGGGGAGGGTCAGAGGGAGAGGGAGAAGCAGACTCCCTGTTGAGCAAGGAGCGCAACTTGGGGCTCGATCCCAGGACCCCAGGATCATGACCTGAGCTGAAGGCAGATGCCCAACTGAGAGCCACCAGGTGCTACAAAAAACACATTCTAAGGAGACTAAACAAGCGCCAGACATGGCAAAGATGTTGGAATGATCAGACCAGAAATTTAAAGCAATAACTATGATTAATATGTTAAGCGGTCAAATGGAAAAAGTAGACAACATGCAAGAACAGATGAATAACGTAAGCAGAAAGATGGGAATCCGAGAAAGAATCAAAAAGAAATACTAGGGCGTCTGGGTGGCTCAGTAGGTTAAAGCCTATGCCTTCAGCTCAGGTCATGATCTCAGGGTCCTGGGATTGAGCCCCACATCGGGCTCTTTGCTCAGTAGGGGGCCTGCTTCTCACTCTCTCTCTGCCTATTGTGATCTCTCTGTCAAATAAATAAATAAAATCTTAAAAAAAAAAAAGAAATACTAGAGATCAAAACACTGTAACAGAAATGAGGAATACTTTTGGTGGACTCATTAGCGGACTGGTGAGGAAAAGATCTTCAAGTTTGAGGATATGACCATAGAAACTTCCAAAACTGGAAAGCCAAAAGAAAAAAACAAAACAGAATATCCAAGAACTGTGGGACAACTATAAAGGGCATAATAGATACAAAGTCGCAATACCAGAAGAAAAGAGAAAGGAACAGAAACAATATTTGAAGCAATAATTGTTATTAGTGCGAGAATCTGCATTGTGTGAATGGAGGTCTTTGTTCTTGGATTCCCCACGAAAGATTCATGTGGCGATCCAGGATGGAGGAAAGACAGCCAGAAGGAAGGTGACAAGCACAAAGCAGTTGATTAAGGACAGTACACTTTCAAGCTGGGCGAGCAGGCAGGCCCAGAAGTGACAATTCTTTTTTTTTTTTGGAAGTGACAATTCTTTTCATGTTTGCATAGGTTATGGGCCATAGCGAGGGGTAGGCTCCAACTGACGTTGTTTCTAGTCATCTGAGGGACTCTTCCTGCTGGTTGTGAGAGGGAGTTTTTGGCCCAAGACATTCTTGCTGAAACTGTCATGGCCATCTTCCCCTGTGGGTGTAGGGTGAAACTTGGGCAGGGTGGGGAGGTCAAAAGCACAATATACATATATTGTAATGAAGCTCTAGGTTACCCTAGGGCAGAGGTTGAAGAGGACAGCTCTGGTTCTTGGTCTGTCAGCCCCAGGTGTTGGAAGCCACAAGTCCAAGATGTTAAAAACCACAAAGTCAGCGGTATTTTGACAGGCCAACATTTTTCAGACAGCTAGAACAAACAACCCTAAAATTTGTATGAAACCACAAAAGACCTCCAATAGCCAAAGCAATCTTAAAAGAAAAGGAAAGCTGCAGGCTTCACAATTCTGGACTTTCAGTTATATTACAAAACTGTAGTGATGAAGGCAGTATGATACTGACACAAAACCAAACACATAAGATCAGGGGAACAGAATAGAAAACGCAGAAATGGACCCTCAACTCTATGGTCAACTCATCTTCAACAAAGTGGGAAAGAATATCCAAGAGAAAAAAAGACAGTCTCTTCAACAAATGGTGTTGGGAAAACTGGACAGCCACATGCAAAAGAATGCAATTGGACAACTTTCTTATACCATACATAAAAATAAGTTCAAAATGGATGAAAGACCTAAATGTGAGACAGGAAACCATCAACATCCTAGAAGAGAGCATAGGCAGTAACCTCTTTGACATCGGCCATAGAAACTTCTTACTAGATATGTCTCCTGAGGCAAGGGAAACAAAATAAAAAATAAACTATTGGGAGTTCAAGATAAAAACCTTCTGCACCATGAAGAAACAATCAACAAGACTAAAAGGCAACCTTTGGAATAGGAGAAGTTATCTGCAAATGACATATCTTTCTGACAAAGGGTTAGTATCCAAAATCTATAAAAAACTTAACAAACTCAACACCCAAAACTACCAGGGGCTCTCTCTCTCAAATAAATAAATAAAACATATTTTTAAAATTACAGAATTACATTAGACTTCTCCTCAGAAACCATGCAGGCAAGAAGAGAGCAAAGTAAATATTTAAAGTGTAGAGAAAGTCTTTCCCACCTCTACACCCCACCAACCCAGAATTCTGTACCCTGTAAAATTAATCTTTAAAAGTGAAGGAGAAGGGTTGGGGTGCCTGAGTGGCTCAGTGGGTTAAAGCCTCTGCCTTCAGCTCAGGTCATGATCTCAGGGTCCTGGGATCGAGCCCCGCATCGGGCTCTCTGCTCGGCTGCTCGGCAGGGAGCCTGCTTCCTCCTCTCTCTCTGCCTGCCTCTTTGCCTACTTGTGATTTCTCTTTGTCAAATAAATAAAAATAAAACATCTAAAATAAATAAATAAATAAAAGTGAAGGAGAAGGGTGCCTGACTGCTCAGTTGGAAGAGGATGCAACTTTGATCTAGGGGTTGTGTGTTCGAGCCCCATGTTGGATCGTTGGGTGTAGAGATTACTCAAATAAATAAATTTAAAGAAGTAATAAATAAAGGTGAGGGAGAAATAAGGACTTTCTCAGATAAACAAAAACTGAGGGACTTTTCTTCCCCCATCGGTAAATCTGCTATGTAAGAGATGTTAAAATAAGTTCCTCAGAGAAAGGAAAAGAATGTGGGTCAGAAACACAGCTCTACATAAAGAAAGGAATAACATTGGAGAAGGGATAAGAAGGCATCAGTCATCTAAATACTGAACAAAACGACGTTTGGATCACTGAAAACTTATGGCTTGACCATTCTATGAAAAGCCAAGCAGGCTGAGACTGAGACTTCGCATGAAATCACACCCGCGTGCAACTTCTTCCCTTTCCTTGTCCTTCCCCCTTTCACTTAATGGTGTGTCCAGGGAGTCTTTCCTAGATCTTTTGTAGCTGAAAACATAAAAAGTTATACACGAATGTTGAAATCTACTGAGAGTTTTTACTTGTATCATTTGACATAATTACATTATTTCAACTTTAACCTGTTAATGTGGAAAATATATGGTTTTTAAAAATAATGAAGAATTAATATACGAAGATACATTCTACTAGGTCACGGTTGGGTTTTTTTGTTTGTTTAAATAAACTGTCAGATTTGATCCGCCAATATTTATTTAAGAATCTACCTCTGTGGTCTTAAGGGAAATTGGCCTCTAATTTTATTTCAGAATTTGCCTCCATTTTGAGACTATCATAACCTTATAAAATAACTGTGTATCTTGTTGTGTTGTATATGGTCAAATTTTGTAATGATCCATGGATATTGGATATTTATATTATTATATTTATATCTTTATTATGTGCAGAGTTTGCTATTTCTTATATATTGAAGACTTTTAATGAAATTATTCAAGTATATATTTACACTTGTATTGTTTTGAATATCATCTCTTCTCCATTTTTCCTATAAGGACTTTCTAATAGGATCTTCTAACGCTTGCGTTAGATAAAATTTGAACCTTCTGGATAGGTTTTTTAAGTCTCTATCTTTCTTGTCTGACTTTGCATCTTTTAATTGTATGTTTGTCCTGTATTCTAGGGAAGAAAAAATATTTGGGTTTTTCCTCCAGCTTACTAATTTGCTCTTTTTTTGTATCCCATCTGCTATTCTACTCCTCTATTGAATGATTCATTTCAAAGGCGAAGCCTTTAATTTACGTGACTACTAGTTGATTCTTTTTAAAGAATTGCTGTTTAAAATACTCTCTTGTATCTTTTGGTACAGAGTATTAATTAAGCTTTGAATAAAATCACTAGTTCTTATAATGACCCAGAATGTCCTAGACGATCAGGCTCCTGTGGATCTCTGAACTCTCTCCACCTTGCCCATTCTGCTCCAAACACTTGATCTCCCTGCTGTTGTTAACATTTCAAACCTTCCTGGTATCAATACCTTTTGCTCCTCCCTGCTTGCCTCTCCACCCCCCACGTCTCCCTGGGATGTGATAAGTCTTGCTCGCACACATTATTCAGATCTGTGCTCAGAGACTACCTCTTCATCAGGGAGATTTTCCCTGACTATCTCTGCCAAAGCAGCATGCAATGCCCTCACACGCACACATTCACTCTCTCTCTCCCCCAGTCGTTACTTACTCTGGTTTTGCTCCTTGATATTTTATTTGGTTTGTTTTTTCTCCATCAGCAAATGGTAATGTCTCCAATGGTAGCGACCTTGCCTGGTAGTGTTTACCATAGTTAAAAAAGTACCCAGTACATATTGGAGAGACCGAGAAATATGTATTAAATAAAGCAACGATGATGTTTCTCAAATCCAGGGCTGCTTGCTCTGCTAATTCTTTCTGTGCATGTGTATTCTTCCATGCTTTGCGTCTCTCTTTTGTGATGCTGGCCTTCTCTCAAGGAAGGCATAGATGATCCGATGTGTGTCTTATCCTGGGGATGCCCTATTAGGCCATCCTGGAAAAGCTCTACCAATTTACTCCAGGTTGTAGGAGGAGGAGATTCTTGAAGTAATCCCGGTCATGGACTGGCAGACTGCCTCCAGTCCCTTTGGGAGGAGAGGAGGGATTGTGGCAGAATAGACTACTGATTGCGTCTACCTATAGCTAGTCTCTGCAATGGGCACTGCTCATTCCTCCTGACTGTGACCATTACTCTAAGGCCCTACCCCTGCCTTTTCAATAGAGGCCCCCACCCCATGCATTGTCTCGGGCTGAAGGCTTGGTGCCACTCTTCCTTCTTGCTCAACACACAGAAGCAGGGAGTGCCTGACCCACCTGGCCGCTCCCATTGGAGCCACCCCATTATCTGGCTATCACTGTCCCAAGGCTCCTTTGTCCTTCAGATTTCTTTCATCCATGTGCATGGAGAAACATCATTTTCTTGAAATTATTTTGAAACCGTCTGCAGACTCACAGGCTGTTGCAAAACAACACAAAGCATTCCTGTATTCCCTGCACTCAGCACAACGTCTTTAGTATTTTGTCAGAGCCCAGCAACTCCTGTTGCTGCAATATTGTGAACTTGAGTACGGACCTCATTCAGATTTCACCAGTTTTTGCAGGCACTCCTTTAAGAAAAAAGAAGAAAAGCTTTACTGAGATATTATTCATGTGTCATAGGCCATACAATTCATATATGGCAAATTTTCCCCATTTAAAGTTCTCAATTCAGTGATTTTTACCGTATTCACAGAGTTGTGCAACCATCAACAGTATCTGATTTTAGGACATTTTCATTACCTCCAGAAAGGAAAACCGTATCCATTAGCAGTCACTCTTGATGCTCCTCCTTCCGGTCCCAGGCAATCACTAATTTACTTTCTGTCTGTATAGATTTGCCTAATGTTTTCATCCATGTTATAGCGCGTATCAGTACTTCATTCCTTTATATTGCCGAATAACATTCCATTGTATTCATATACCACATTTCGTGTATCCTTTCATCAGCCGATGGCCATTGGGGTTGTTTCCACTTTTTGGCTATTCTGAACGCTGCTGCTATATGCTGGCTGTTTGGGGAGGGGGTTAGTTCAACAAAATTTCATAACATAGATTCAATAATTATCATCACAATCAGAATACAGAACTGTTTCATCGTCACAAATAAAGTCCCTCAGGTTATCCCTTAATGATCACACATTTTCTGCAGCCCTAATCCCTGGCTATCACTGATCTGTTTTCTATCACTAGAGTTCGTCACTTTGAGAATGTTATGCAAATGGAGTCATATAGTACGTAACCCCTTGAGATTGACTGTTTTTCTCCACTCAGAATAATGGTCTTTCCTGCATCAAGTCGTATTTTGTTTCTATTTA
This sequence comes from Nasua narica, assembly GCA_028533885.1. Lineage (NCBI taxonomy): Eukaryota > Metazoa > Chordata > Mammalia > Carnivora > Procyonidae > Nasua > Nasua narica. The sequence continues at coordinate 31,258,534 of CM052806.1, forward strand.
TTGCTGAGAATTATTCCATAGTATGAATGTACAACAGCTTATTTATTCATCCATCGAAGGACATATGGATTATTTCCAGCTTGGGGCTATTACAAATAAACCTTCAATGAATACTATCATATAGATGTTGGTGTGAACACACGTTTTCACCTCTCTAAGATAAAAGCCCAGGAGTGCAATTGCTGGATCATGTGATAACTACATGTTTAGTTCTTTGAGAAACTTCTAAACTGTTTCCTAGAGTAGCTGTACCATTTTACATTCTCATTAGCAATTCATGAGAGATCCAGTCCCCTCTGGATCCTCTCCAGTGTTTGCTACTGTCAGTAATTTTTATTTTAGCTATTCCAATAGGTGTGTGCGTGGTTATGGCTTTAATTTGCATTTCTTTCTTTTTTTTTAAAAGATTTTATTTATTTATTTGACAGAGAGAGAGAGAGAGAGATCACAAGCAGGCAGAGAGGCAGGCAGAGAGAGAGGGGGAAGCAGGCTCCCTGCTGAGCAGAGAGCCTGATGAGGGACTCGATTCCAGGACCCTGAGATCATGACCTGAACCAAAGACAGAGTCTCAATCCACTGAGCCATCCAGGCACCCCTTAAGATACATTTCTATAATGACTATTTGTATTTGTCTTTTATTGCTGCCATAATAAATCATCATGACTTTGGCATCTTAAAGCAACAAAAGATTTATTGTTTTATAGTTCTGTATGTGAGAGGTCTGGGTTAAAATTTATTTTAGGTAGGGCTTTCATTCCTCTCTGGAAGGTCTAGGGGAGAATCTATTTCCTTCTAGAGGCCACCAGCATTCCTTGTCCTGTGGCTCTCCTTTCATCTTCAAAGCCAACAACATGTGGTATTTCTCTGATCCTTTTTCTGTTGTTGCCTATCTCTCACTGCAGCCAGGAGAGGTTCTCCTGTTTTATGACTCCAATGATTAGACTGAGATAACCTGGGTAATCCACGATAATCTCCTCATCAAGGTCTTTAACCATAATCGCATCCACAAGATCTCTTTGGACAAGTACGATAATATATTCACAGGTTTCAGGGATTGAGAGATAGTTAGAGGTCCCTTACATTTTCCTCTAAGCACTGCTTTAGCCACAGAGCACAGAGACTTTTAAGTGAAATTCTTATTAAAATAATTGTAAGTTCACATGCAGTGATAAGAAGCCATACAGAGAGGGGCACCTGGGTGGCTCAGTGGATTGAGACTCTGCCTTCCGCTCAGGTCATGATCTCAGGGTCCTGGGATCAAGCCCTGCACTGGGCTCCCTGCTCAGCAGGGAAACTGCTTTCCCCTCTCTCTCTGCCTGCCTCTCTGCCTGCTTGTGATCTCTCTCTCTCTGTCAAGTAAATAAAAATAAAATCTTTAAAACAAACAAACAAACAAACAAACAAACAAACAAAAAAAGAAGCCATACAGAAAGATCTCTCCTCATACATACTGCCCAGTTACCCTCAATGAAAATATTTTGAAAAATTATAGTAGAATATCACAACTAGGAAATTGACATTGAGAAAATCCATTGATTTTACTCAGATTTTCCCAGTTTTACTTGTACTCATTTGGGTGGGTATGTAAGAACTACACAATTTTATCTCCTCTAAGAGTTGATGTATCCCCCACCCCAGTCAAGTTGAAGTCCAACACTACTACCACTAGGGTCCCTCATGTTGTCCTTCTTTATCATTACCTCCCTTCTGCCACCCTCCCTTTCCCTAACCCTCTGGCTTGCCTTCTCTTTCTAAAATCGTCCTTGCAAAATTGGAATAAAAGTGGAATCGTACCGTATGTAATCTTAAGGGCTTGACTTTTTTTGACCAAGAGAATTTTCTGGAGGGTCACCCAAGTTGCCGCAGAGTTCATTTTTAAGTAATTACTGAGTAGTTTTCCATGGTCAGCGAATACCACAGTTTGTTAAACTGTTCACCCGTTGAAGGAAGCTGGACTGATTCCAGTTTTGGGTTGTAACAAATAAAGCTTCTGGGAACATTCATTTGTCAGCTTTTGTGTGAACATGAGTTTTCATTTTTCTCAGATAAATGCCCAGAAGTGCAATTGCTGGGCATTATAATAGTTGCACGTTTAGCTTTTTAAGAAACTGCCCAAGTGTTTCCCAGAGTAGCTATACCATTTGACATTCCAGTCAGAAATGTGTGAAAGATGTAGTTTCTTCAGATTTTCACCAGAATTTGGTGTTGTCCTTTTTTTTTTTTTTTTTTTTTTTAGCCTTCCTGGTAGGGATGCAGTGGTATCTCATTATAGTTTTCTACAGTTTCATGTTTTCATTTTAACTCAGTTGATTTTTCAAAAAATCTCTCTCAAGACTACTTATTTGACATTGGGGTAATTTAAAAGTAGATTGTCTGATTTCTAAGTGCTTAGTGATTTTTCTCTTCTCTTTCTTTTATTGAATTACTAGTTTGATTCCATTATGGTCAGATAACATACTTTACATGAGTCCAATTCTTTTATATTTGTTAAGGTTTATTTTATGATCTAAGAAACAATCTCTGGTGAATGCCCCATGAACAGTTAAAAAGAATGCAGATTCCGCTGTTTTGGGGTGAAATGTTCTTATGAACATCGTTTAGATTTCACTGGTTGATAACACTTTTCAATTCTTTAAAATCCTTGCTGATATTTTTTCTACTGTTTTTACAAATTTCTAACAAAAGGGTATTAAAGTTCCCAACTATAATCGTGTTTCTATTTCTCTGTTCAGTCCCATTTCTGCTTTGTGCACTTTGTAGCTCTCTTATTTGCTGAATACACATTTGCGATTGTTACGTCTCTTGGTCAATTGACCCTTGTAGCATTGCATAATGTCCTGTTTTGTCTCTGATAATTGAAGTCTATTTCATCAGATACTAACATAACCACTTCAACTTTCTTTTGATGAGTGTTTGGCGTGCTATCTGTTTTCTATCTTTTTACCTTTAAGCTACATCATATATGTCATATATTATAGCATTACATTTGAGGCATCTTTAGTAGAGACCATGTAGTCAGTCGTGTTGTTTTTTAAAATCTCTGCCAACATTTGTCTTTTAATTGATGTGTTTAGGTCTTTTAAATTAAAGGTAATTATCAGCATTTAAGAATTTATGTCTGCTGTTTTATTATTTCTTTTGTTTGTCTCTGTTTTGTTTTTTTTTTAAAAGATTTTATTTATTTATTTATTAGGAAAGAGAGAGAGTGGGAGAGAGCATGAGAAGGGAGAAGGTCAGAGTGAGAAGCAGACTCCCCATGGAGCTGGGAGCCCGATGTGGGACTCGATCCCGGGACTCCGGGATCATGACCTGAGCCGAAGGCAGTCGCTCAACCAACTGCGCCACCCAGGGGCCCTGTCCCTGTTTTTTTTTATTCTTCAGGTCCCTTTGTATTTTTCTGAGTTACTTGAATACTTTTTTAGTATTCCATTTTGATTATCTGTGGTGTTATTTATTGAATCTGTCTCTTCATATAATTTTTTAAATGGTTGTTCTATGGATTACAATAAGTATAGCTTATTCTAGTCTTGCTGGTAGGAGTATTTGGTCACTTTAAGTGGGATGTGGATACCTAACCACCACTTAGATCACTTTACCCTTCCCCGTTATAATACAGTTGTCCTAAAATATTACTTCTACATACATTGAGAACTGTATCAGGCATTGTTATAATTTTTACTTTTAATTCATAAACACAATTTTTTAAAAATTACAAGGAAAAACTATTCCATTGGAGTTACCTTTATGTTATTTTCCCTCATTTCTGAGGTTCTTAGTTCTCTTCTGGAATCATTTTATTTCTGTATGAAGTGTTTCCTTCAGCTATTCTTTTATTTTGCTGGTGACAAATTCTCTTAGCCTTCGTTTTTAATGTTGAATGTACTGATTTTTCTTATTTCTAAAGCATATTTTTACTGGCTATACAACTTTGGGATGACAATTCTTTTCTTTCAGCACTCATAAAATTTTGTACCACTTTCTCTGACCTCCCCATGATTTCTAATTAGAGATCAGCTAGTATTTGATTTATTATTCCTCTTTAGGTAATACATTTTTTTTTTCTCTGACTGCTTTTAAAAGTTTTTCTCTTGTCTTCAGTTTTCAGAATTTGGATGATGATATATTTAGGTATGGATTTTGGGGGGTTTATTTTGTTTCTGGTTCACTCAGCTTTTTGAATCTGTAGGTTTATATCTTTTATCAAACTTGGAAAGTTTTTAGCCATTATTTTTTTAAATATTTTTTTTAGTCCGTATTCTTTTTGTTCTCTTCCTGGGACTTTGATGGCATGAATGTTACATTTTTTGTTATTACCCCATAGGTCCCTAGTGCTCAATTTATTTAAAAAAAAAACAAAACTCTTTTCTTTTCTTTTCTTTTCTTTTCTTTTCTCCTTCGCTTTCTCCTTCTCCTTCTCTTCTTTGAATAATTTCTGTTGACTTATCTTAAAGTTCACTAATTCTTTCCTTGGGATTTCCACTCTGTTCTTGAGCCCAGCCACTGAGGTTTTTTTACTTAGATTATTGTATTTTTCAGTTCTGGAATTTCCATTTAGATTTTCTTTACATCTTCTAATTCTCTGATAATATTTTCTGATTTTCAGTTGTTCCAAAAGTGTTCACAATTGGTTGTTTAAACATTTTTTTTTGGTTATTTAAATATTTTTGACAGCTTCTTGAAAATCCTGTTCAGACAATTCTAACATCTGTGTCATGTAAGTATTGTCAACTGTTACTTGTCTTTTCTCTTTTAAGTCTACGTTTTCTTGGTTCTTCACATGACAAAATGCTATACTGTACCTTGGACATTTTGGGAGTTGTGTTATAAGACTCTACTTCCTATAAAATCTTCTTTAGCAACCTGTTGAGGTTCAAAATGAATATTTGATGCTCTGTGTGTATGCTGTATTTCAAATGTCAGATGAGTTTGTCATCTCTGCCAAGCTATTCTGATCTGCTGTGCCTGTGTTCCTCAGACGACAACACTGCTTGCCAGTCTCTCAGTGCTGTCTGATTAGGTGAAGCAGTACCACCTCTCTATTGCATGGCAGAGTTTGGAAGATAAGGTTTTACCTTCTGACTTAGGTGGGGAGGTACCCTCCCAGTAACTGAAGTGAGGTTCTAAGTTAGAGTTCTACACACAGGCTTTCAGGGCAAGGAGCACCTTCTTATTAGTAGAAAGAGAGTCAAAGTCAGAATTATGCCTCAAGATTCTGCAGGGAAGAAAACTACCTGTTACTGGAGAGGGCATGTGGAAGTCAGAGTTCCTCCCAAAGATTCTTTCGAGGGAGGCACCATCCCCCTATCACAGAGGGAAGGGTGAAAAACAGAGCTCTGCCCACTGGGTCTGGGCTGTGGTGTCCCTTGTGCGGGGAGAGGCATGTAGCATTTTTCCTGGTGTTTACCTTAGGAACAGGGAGGTATGGTTAAAGTGTTTCTGTCTTGTTGGACCACCCTTTTCCTGATCCTCTGGCTAGAGAAAGCAGGCTGTTTTATTTTCTTTCTGTGACTCTTGGTGTTTAGATTATGGGCTTGCCTAGCTTTCAGGCTGTAGTATTTATGAGGCAAGAAAAAAATTCAGGGAACTCACTGTCAGGTTGTTCCTCAAGTCCCAAGGTCCATAGCCATTCCATCTTATTTTCCCTTCCTTTCAGATTTTTCTGTGTCTTATATTCATTTTCTAAGATTTTTTTTTTTTACTGTGATTAGTGGAAAGAACAAAATGGAATGGGTTTCCCCCATTTTGTCTGGAACCACCAGGCTCCAGAGCAGCACTCTTTTTAGTAGACTGTGTAGTAGTTTATTTATGTTTTGGTAGTTTTTATCCTCATATTTAATTCTATATGTTCTATTAAAATCTTTCTAGGATTCCTCCAAGGTTATTCATGTTTTCCTCTGTGGTAGTAGATTTTTCAATCACACATCTTTTCTGTTATTTTTAGGTATTATATTTAGATATGGATATATTTTATATTTTATATAAATATATGGATATTTTATATCCATATTTTATATAAATATATGGATATTTTATATCCATATTTTATATTTATATTTTCTGTTATTTTTAGATATTATATTTAGATATGGAAGATAGAGGTTTCCACATGTGATCAGCCTGTCATCTAGAACCAGAGTATAAAGAATATTTATTTCTGTGAATTTATGTTATTTGTCATTTAACAAATCATGCTTATTGAGAATAACAAAATTCTATGGAAAGAAATACAAACTTTAAAAAAAAATATGCATCAATTAAAGTGTTTGATTATTTAAAATTGGGATTATGCTGCATTTATTTATTTATTTAAAATTAACATATAATGTATTTTTTGCCCCAGGGGTACAGGTCTGTGAATCATCAGGCTTACACATTTCACAGCACTCACCATACCACATAGCCTCCCCAATGTCCATAACCCAGCTACCCTGTTCTCCTTAAGGATTTTGATGGATTCCTGTCTCACATTGAGGTCTATAATCCATCTTGAGTCTATTTTTGTGTGTGGTGTAAGGAAATGGTCCAGTTTCATTCTTCTGCATGTAGTTGTCCAATTCTCCCAATATCATTTGTTGAAGAGATTATCTTTTTTCCTTTGGACATTCTTTCCTGCTTTGTCAAAGATTAGTTGACCATAGAATTGGGTGTCCATTTCTGGGCTCTCTATTCTGTTCCATTGATCTATGTGTCTGTTTTTGGACCAGTACCATACTGTCTTGATGAGTACAGCTTTGTACTAGAGCTTGCAGTCTGGAATTGTGATGCCACCAACTTTAGTTTTCATTTTCAACATTCCTCTGGCTATTCATGGTCTTTTCTGGTTCCATACAAATTTTAGGATTATTTGTTCCATTTCTTCAAAAAGAATTGATGGTATATTGCTTTATGCAGCATAGACATTTTCACAATATTTGTTCTTCCAATCCACAAGCGTGGAACATTTTTCCATTTCTTTGTGTCTTCCTCAATTTCTTTCATGAGTACTTTATAGTTTTCTGAGTATAGATTCTTTGCCACTTTGGTAAGGTTTATTCCTAGGTATCTTATGATTTTGAGTGCAATTGTAAATGGGATCAACTCCTTAATTTCTCTTTCTTCTGTCTCATTGTTGGTGTATAGAACTGCAACTGATTTCTGTGCATTGATTCTATATCCTGACACTTCACCAAATTCCTGTATGAGTTCTAGCAGTTTTGGAATGGAGTCTTTTGGGTGTTCCACATAAAGTATCATTCATATCATCTGCAAAGAGTGAGAGTTTGACTTCTTCTTTGCCGATTCAGATGCTTTTTATTTATTTTTGTTGTCTGATTGCTGAGTCTAGAACTTCTAGTACTATGTTGAATAGCAGTGGAGATAGTGGACATCCCTGCCATGTTCCTGATCTTAGGAGAAAAGCTCTCGGCATTTTCTCATTGAGAATGATATTCGCTGTGGGTTTTTCATAGATGGCTTTGATGATATTGAGGTATGTACCCTTTGTGCCTACACTGTGAAGAGTTTTGATCAGGCAAGGATGCTGTACTTTGTCAAATGCTTTTTCTGTATCTATTGAGGTTTCATATGGTTCTTGTTCTTTCTTTAATTAATGTATTGTATCACATTGATTGATTTGCAAATGTTGAACCAAACTTGCAGCCCAGGAATAAATCCTACTTGGTCAAGGTGAAAAATCCTTTTCATGTACTGTTGGATCCTATTGGCTAGTATTTTGGTGAGAATTTTTGCATCCGTGTTCATGAAGGATATTGGTCTGTAATTCTCCTTTTTGGTGGGGTAAAGACCCCCCCTCTGGTTTTGGGATCAAGGTAATGCTGGCCTCATAAAATGAGTTTGGAAGTTTTCCTTCCATTTCTATATCTTCTATATCACTAATTCTCTCTTCTGCCTCATTTATCCTAGCAGTAAGAGCCTCCATTTTTT
>CM052806.1:31266956-31307665 GCA_028533885.1 Nasua narica
GACCTGAAACCTGGGGCGGGGGGGGGGGGGGCGGGAAGGAGGGAGAAGAAGAGGCAAAAAAGAAAGAAAGAAAAAATATGTATTAGTCTGATGAATAGAACAGAGCCACACACTTGATTTTGGGTATATTCTGTTAGAAGAAACTACCTTCCAAAATTTTAAAGAAAGAAAAAGTTATATATATACACAAAAATAAGGGTAAACACGATAAAGGGATGGAATATGATTGTAAAGGTGAAAATTAAAAAGGATTCTAAAAATGAATTGATAAGAAGTTGGTTGAAAAAAGAAAAAAAGAGGAAACAATGTGATTAGGCTGGAGACTAGATCATAGCCATGTGCAAAATTTAGGGTGTATTTTGATCTATTAGAAGGAATTGTATCCCAAAATTTTAAAGAACAAAAAAAACTATATGTATACAAAAAATAAGGTTAAATATAATAAGGGGATAAAATATGACTATAACTATGAAAATTAGAAAAGATTTTTTAAAAGGTATTGATAGGATAAAATAGTTTAAAAAGTTAAAAGAGGAAAGAGGAAAAATTTAAAAAAATAAAATAAAATAATAAAATTAAGAAAATTTAACTTTGAAAGACTAAAGGATCATGGGAAAAAAAGCCATGAATTCTATGTGTTGCTTTCCCTTAGCTCTGAAGTTCTGCATTTCTCATTGATCGGTGAACTTAGTCTTGGCTGGCTGTTCTTGCTGATTTGCAGGAGGGGCCTGTTTTGGTGATTCTCAAATGTCTTTGCCCGAGTTGGAATAGCCCCGCCCTTGCCAGGAGCTGGCCAAAGTAATCTGCTCAGGTTCGCTCTCGGGAGCTTTTGTTCCCTGAGCGGTTTCCGTACAGCTTTGGAGGAAAAGAATGAAGATGGCGGCCGCCCAGTCTCCAGCCCGTAGGAGCCGAGCGCTGGGGGCCCTGCTCCTCAGTGTGCCCTCAGAGAAAAGCAGTCAATGCCTCCCGTCTCCCTGTCTCCGGCGGCGCTCAGAACTCACCCAGCCTGTGACGAGCGTTTCTGTCTCTGGCGCGTCCCCGTTTGGAGTCTCCAAACCCAGCAGATTCCTGCCGCACGCTCCCGCGCAAGAGGAGGAAGGAAGGGCTCTCTCCAGAGCAGCCCCTTCTGGGTCCCTGATCAAAGAGCAGTGGCTGGACTGGGCGTCGGATCACAGTTTAAGGTAAGCGCAAACTGATAGCCCACTGCTCGGCTCGTTCTCTGCAGCTGAATTCCCCCATCTGATATCTGGGAGCTCTGCCTCCCTCAGACACCCCTGGTCTTTTTGTATCCCCGCGGGTCCCAAGACCACACTGTCCCCGCGAGGGCGCCACCCCCCCTCCCCACTTAGCCTCTGGAGCAGCGTCCCTCAGCAGAGCAGACTCTACAAGTTCCGATTTTGTGCTCTGCTGCTCTACCGCTTGCTGGGAGCAGGCCCCTCCCCCCAAGGTCTCTCTTCCCTGCGATTCAGATTCACTTCTCCGCACGTCCTACCTTCTGGAAAGTGGTCAATTTTCTGTTCCTAGAATTGCTGCTCTTCTTCTCTTCTATCTCCTGTTGAGTTTGTAGGTGTTCAGAATGGTTTGATAACTACCTAGCTGAACTTCTGGGACCTGATGATATCTCAGTTTCCTACTCCTCCGCCATCTTGCTCTGCCTCTCTATGCTGGGTTTACATATAGAAATAAATACCACGCAGACACAATGAGCTACTGTATTGAGCTGCTTCTGAGAAATCATACAGCTATTGATTGGGAATCATTGCTATGGTGGATTCCATGGCCACTCTTGAAATAAAAGGCAAATAAAAGGGGGAAAGAGACCGAATTTAGCTGGGAATCCCAAGGGAAAGCCAGAGAAAAGTGAAAGGAGGGTCTCATGGTGATTTCTAAAAAGATTTGTCAGAGGTTTACAAGGAAGATTAGAAGATTAGTGAGGTCTATAAAACTACTTATAGGAAAAAAAATTGCACCATTTGGAAAGCAACCACAGACTGATATAAGTTGTGTTTAACTTAATCACCCATTTTAATAATTACTGCTACTTACTATTTTATCACTGAAATTAACATGGACAGTTTGAGAAACAGAAGTAAATGATGACAGTTGTGTGCATGTAAGGGTTTTAATTAAAGTGGAAAGATGTCCTATTGCATTAGAAAGCTGAAACAAATGATTTTATCTGATGAGTGTGCATTTGAGACAGATAAAAATTTTGCAACTTAGTAAAAAGAAAACATTGACGGGCTTTTAATGTATTTGTAAGAATGTTTTATTTAGTTACTTCTTCATAGCAGTTCTATCCTTCACTATACAGTTGAGAGAAAGAATTTAGAGGTTGTCTGTTAAATCTTTTTTGGGGAAATTGAAAGCTAACACAAAGCCTATACCAGCAAATGAAGTTTAATTGCCTTAAAAATTCTGGATTATATTATTTGAACATAAATGCATTTATATAATTTTTAAGTAATTATAATAACATTAGTAATGAATAGTAAAGTCTTACTAGAGATTCTGTTAGACTTAGATTAATAAATGAATTAAAATTATAATTAGCAGCTTGTGAGCAAATGGTGCTTGAAAACAACAAATGCAAATAGTGCTTGAAAACAATGCCTTAAATATCTCCCATATTTTGTAATTATTAATTAGCAAACTACTCTTTTATAGATTGGATCAAGGAAAGCTTCAATGCAGCTAATGAAATTATCATAAATTTGAAATTAGTCTGGCCTGAATTATATTCTGTTCTAAAGCTAAAAGCTTGATTTACATTTTAAAATTTAAATGCTTTTCATTTTCTTTCTCTGAAACCTTTCCTCAAGTCTGACTATTTTGTTAATAGTCAACCTTTCTTTCCATGAGACACATCAATAGTAAATTGAATGAAATCAGGATTCTTTTCAAGTCTTTGAGAATTCATTTAAATGATTGGTACAGGAGTTCTATGCACCAGCTTTGATCACATTCTATGTTAGCAATCCTGACTTATACTGATCTCAATTTATACAAACTGGGGAAAGGCAAGAAGTTTTATGTTTTGTCAATGATACGTTATTTTTCTCAATATTAAATTCTAAATCAAATCTTAAAGGACATCTAACAAAATTTTTAGTCCACTTGATGGTTGGATGCATATTGCCTTTGGGAATACTGCTATATTCCATGTTTTCCGTTAGCATAGAAAATTAAATGACACCCCAGGAGAATTAGGAAAAAGATTAATACTTATATGTAAATTGTATCTCAGTAAAGTGAGGGGAGAAAGTTAATACGAGGTGGGAAAATATTTGAAAATACAGAACTTTATTCTTTTCTATTCCATTTCAAAAATCATTTCATGCCTAATATTCCAACACACAGAACCATTATTATTAGAGCCATATTTTATTCTGGGCATACCCAGGTCACAGCAAGGTATAACTGGTGGGGTCAGGCACTGTTTACAACAAATACAATGTCAATGGTGCCCCTGGAGGCTCTGGCCTAAGTGCTTGCTCCTGTCCTAGATATCGAGATGTCAAATATCAACATGCTATTAACTAGCAGTCTAGTTAGGGAAAACAGATACACAAAAATACAACTTTTATGGAATCTGAAACACAGCAATGAAATATGTTCAAAATAGTCTGGGTAGTGCCAGAGAAAAATTTACAAGTTTAAAGGAGTCGCAGAAGACCTCTCAGACCCACAGCTTTGTCTGCTTATAAACAAACAAATATCAACTGAGGGCAAATCTTCACAATTAGAATAGTGCAGCTTAATTATAATAATAAGCTGCCATTTATTGAACTCTTACCATGTACTAGGCTCTAGGCCAAGTAATTAATGTGCCCAGCTTTTTATATAATTTACACAACAATCTCCTAGTATAGATATTTTTACCATCCCCAGTTTTCTGGTGAGGAATCTTGAGTTTTGAGAGGCAAAACAGGCAGTGAGGGCCCGACGGTTCTTCTCGGAGGTGTGGTGGGGTGCTGGGTCTATCAGGGGATGACAGGCAGCAGGGACCTCTTTTCCCAGGTCATAGTGTGAGCAGTGACTGACCTCTGGATGGGGATTTGCACTGAGTATATTATGACTTGGTTCAGAGTTGTGGATTACTGAAGGATTTTTTTTTAGGAGACTAAGCAAGAATTAGGAGAAATAAAATCTAGTCCCGAGGGTAGCATCTTTGTGTAATGATTTTTGCGGCAACAATGTAACTTAACTGCTACCCCGTGTTTGTGGATTCAGATCCTGCCTCTTATCGATACAGCTGTGTGACCTTCAGAAATTTATTTAACCTTTCAACCCTTACTTTTCTTCATGATTTGCTAAGACTCGAAAGTCTTAATAAATGCTCAATAGCTTAATAAATGCTCAAATTCTTACTATGGACCTCAGAGGGTGAGGTCGGGTGGGAGGGGAGATGAGGGTCAGAAATCCTTGGAAATAGTGTTTAAAGTGGTGTGTGGGAACATTCGACTATACAGAGGATGGGAACTTACATCTACACACAGGGGTGCAAAAATATCTTATTATTTATTAAATTTCAAATTAAATTAAACTTGACCTCAAGCCCCCATTCTTCCTTGGACGGCAGGAAAGCCAAGCTCGGTCATTACTGATAGTTGGCCAGCCCCATCCTTGGGCAGTACACAAAGGCTCCTAAACTTTTCAGGAGGCCTCCCATGAATGGACTGGCAGGTTGTGCTCTGTACAACCTCAGGGGCACCATTCACATCTCAAGAGGCTTGACCACATTCTTGGAACAGGAAGGGGGGAGGGAAATAGAGCATGAAACAACCCATCAATTAACATTTCAATAAATTATCCAGCCACATGCATTTTTTTTTTTTGAGGGGAGAGTCCATACCTTTCATTAGATTCTCAAAGCAAAGAGGGAGTGTGATTTGATCCAGCAAAAGAGATGGGTGTCAAACCTCTGTGCTCCACAAAGCAGTAAAACATCACATTTGCATTGATTATAGACCCTTTTCATAGTACTGACACATCTATGAGCTTTGAGTGGCCTCATTATTTTTTTATTAAATTGGGTCAGGGTGGGGGCCCCCCATTCAACCTAAATGCAGATGGGGTCATTGTGACTGAACAGCAAATACACAATAGGTAATAAATTCTGGGAAATGAAATCTGTCATTGGACCACTCTTTCACACAACAAAAAAAACGAGATGGGGTATAACATCAGGACTCGAGGCAAAAAAGTCTCAAAGATAAAGAGGCAGAATTGCATTCACTGAGTTATAAAGCATTTTGCGGGGGGCTCTTCTTTGGACAGAACAGGAAAGGGCCAGTATTGATTCAGAAAAAGTATATAAAACTCCTGAAGAGAAAAACCATGTATGAAATGGAGGGAGCGTGCAGAATACACAATGGTTTTGCAAACAAATGTAGACGCCCGAATGGTAGCATCGTTATCAGCCTCCTCTTCAAACACGGGGAGAGGGCAAGTGCTTTCAGGGTAGTAGTAGGAAAAACACTCCGGTTGATGAAGAAAGGCTGTAGCAAGTCATATCTGTCATGTTAAGTGCTCATTACAATAATTATTTTTATCGGTATTTAATTTTTATAAAATTCAGTTGATCAGACCTCAGTCCATGATTACTCCTTTGAGGATGACTAAACTCAAGTGGGTACTAATGAACAGGAAGCGAATGTCCAAGTCCCAATTTTAGGATTCTTTTTGCCCTGCATCGCATTCACTTTCTCTATCCCATTGCAACATCCCTATTTAATGATGGTTCAATTTAGTCTTTTGTCGCTTTGATTCCAGAGTGCTATAATAGTTAAAAAAAAAAGAAGAAGAAGCAGCAGCAGCAGCAGCAAAGCTCTGAGAGTTTTGGAGATATCATACAATCACACCTTCTATTTATTTCTTTTTTTAAAAAAAGATTTTATTTATTTATTTGACAGAGAGAGACATAGTGAGAGAGGGTACACAAGTAGGGGGAGTGGGAGAGGGAGAAGCAGGCTTCTCGCTGAGCAGAGAGCCTGATGCAGGGCTCAATCCCAGGACCCTGGGCAGAAGGCAGATGCTTAATGATTGAGCCATCCAGGCGCTCCACACACCTTCTATTTTCTTATCATCGCAGGAAATACTCCATCCTTAGACGTAGCCGTAGGTGTGGGCAGCATGGTGTAGTGCAGAGTACCTGAAATTTAAGTTGGATAGATTCGAGTCATATGACCTGTCTCTTCATCTGTTGAATGGGAATATGGTACCTTCATCACACTGCCATAAGTAAATAAGCAAAATGTCTGGCCTAGTGTCAGGCTCTGGTTGATATTGCACAGTGGTTTTCTTCCTTCAGAGTAAAAGTCCTAAATGACTGATATACAGACTATTTTTATCTCGCGAGTTCTGGAACAATGAAACGTTTGAGCTGGAAAGGCCTTCAGTACAAACTCATTTCACAGATGAGGAAACTGAAGGCTTAGGAAGTGAAAAACATTTGTTCAAGGTGAAATGTCTGGTTTTCTCATTAAATAAGTATCTGTTGAGTGAAGAAATAACTTTACATCATCACCAGAAACCTGTTTTCTATAGGTCAAGTAACTATCTATCTCTTAGAAGCATGGCGTATGACACGTGACAAGGTGAAATGTAAAGTGTGAAAAAGAATGAGAAAATTTGTATGAATTCCTCTTCAATAGACGTTTCATTGAATAATATGTATTAATTGCACTTCATGCTTAACCGATTTAACCTTATTTAGTTAAGAACGACATTGATTTATTGTTCTAAGCCGTTACCTGCTTGTAGTTTTATAGTTATTCTATATTACATATGAAAGAAGAGGGCTAAGTCACACATGGCAGATGATGAGAAAAAGGAAGGCATTCATTTGCCAGTCCCGTGTCCATTCATAAAAAAAATAGAATTGTTGGAAACAAATTCAACAGGATACAGCATGGTTCATTTGGCTCATTTCTGATGTTCAGAATTTGGTTAAGTTTTATGGTCCATTATATCAGTCTTACCAGATTTATATACAAAAAATACGAAAATGGTGGATTTCCATATAAGAGAAGAAGGCGTTATGATGTATGAATTTTAAAATCATGGCTTCCCAGAAATTGCGTTGTGGCAGTCCTGCCTTCCTGGGGTTATTCAGCAGCACTTTAGCTTACATAATTACCACCCCAGCCTCCCTTACAGAGCCCACAAGGCACCCAGGTCGGTCACCATGGCAACAGATTCTGAATCAGAGTAGCCCCATCCTAATACTGTGCACACAGCCTCTTCTTGGAAAAAGTTTTTTAGTTTTTTAAAATTTTGAACACATTTTCCCCAAAGTACAGGTATACAATTTCTGAGTATTTGTTCTAGTTTTCTTATAAGTCTAATCTGACCACTAAATGCCTGGGCACACACCATTGCTTGAAGAGCAAAAGAAATATGCAAACATTTCAATACAGATTGCTTTTTCATTCTGGGCACCATTTTGAAAAGATGAAGAAGAAAATCACATTTCAGAATAATAATAATAATAATAATAAAACACATGAAGAAATAGCTACGGGAGGAAATCAGCTCTCTTTGAACTTTGTGCTGTAAGAAGAGCTCTTTTACGCTTTTTAAAAGACTCTTAAAATGCACAGATCTAAAGCAAATAAAATACAATTTCCCATTAAAAGTTTTTAAAAAATGAACAAACACATGTTGCAAAGGCCACATTGATAAAGCTTGTGCAATAAATTCTCTTTTTATCTATAAAGCAGAGAGAACACACATTTGCTCAAGATGGGCTGTCTCTCCCTGATCCCCCCTGGCACCACCGGGAGGCTCCCTGTAAACCCTTGCCTCCGCTGCATGGTGGCTCCTTTCTCATTTCCTGTTTGCTGTTTGGACACGCCTTGCAGCTGTGGTGGCTGAATGTCAGAAGGAAGGCTGATAATGCTCCCAGTTACATAATAGCACTTCTCAAAGCACTGCCCATCCTGAACTCATTTGAAACTAGAGCGACAGTTTTCCTTTTTCTCCCCATTAGGAGAGATATTTCCCTGTGTTATTTAAAATTCCTTTCTAATCGCTCACTGAACAGGAGAGAGAAATCCACAGGGTAACTCATGGTATCGTATCCTGTTTACAAAGGAGCTCAACTCCTTGTTTTCGTCTAGATCCTCAACGTCCACTCCTAGGTTGTGTCCCATTTCCATTTCCAGCTTTCCTTGGCACTGTTAGGCTGGCTAACCTGACAGGCACCAGAGGGATTTTGCTCTTGAGGACCTCTTAGAAACGTCTCCCTTTTTTCCTTTCCCCTCTGGCTCCCTTCTTACTGTTGTTTTCTGCAGTGTATACCCTGCCTGACCCCTGGCAGCCAAGATTTAGGGAGAACAGATATTGTTAGCCCCAGGTTCTATTCCCATCTCTTTCCTGTGAGCTTTTTCATCTGCAAAACAATGTGGATTCCAGTTCCTGCCTTTCTAACTAAGGAAAGGAGAGGAAGGTCTGGAGTGGTTGTGTCAACGACCTTTGACAGGGCTGATCAGCTCACCACCCCCCCATATATGTTAAAAATGAAGAAATGCCAAAGTTGTGTCGTACTTTACTTAAATTTTTTTTTTAAGATTTTATTTATTTATTAGGAAAGAGAGAGAGTGAGAGAGAGCATGAGAGGGGAGAAGGTCAGAGTGAGAAGCAGACTCCCCATGGAGCTGGGAGCCCGATGTGGGACTCGATCCCGGGACTCCGGGATCATGACCTGAGCCGAAGGCAGTTGCTTAACCAACTGAGCCACCCAGGCGCCCTTTACTTAAATTTTTTAAAAAACATTTTCAGTGTATCTAACGTCATCTGGAAATAAAAATAACTATCTAAATGCCTACCTCTTGATGAATCTGGAGTCCAGGGGCCACACCCTCTTGTTCAATAGGTAAAGGCCCCAATCTGCACTTTCAGTGTGCAGAGGACAGTGGGGGTAGCCACAGAGGACTCAGTGGGGGCAAAGGTGGCAGCTTAATTACAACTTAAACCTCTGGAGCACCTACTGTATGCCAAAGACAAATCTCATTTTGTCTTCTACTAGGCTTTCTCCAGGAGATACTGTTGTTATCCACATCTTAATACTTAGAGGAACTAAGGCACAGACAGACTAGGTAACTTGTCCAGGGATGTACAACTAGTCTGTGGTCTTAAACACCGGGTCATTTGATCTCTTACTAGATGCCCAGTGGAGAAAACAAGGACCAGAGCGGGAGCATGAGTGCCCTCAGACCCACAGCAAAGGGAGGTGTGGGTGTAGGTGTGGTGCGTGCAGGGGGCACTTACACTACTAGTAGTAAAGGTAGGTGGAAGCACAGTAACACGGGCCATTTTGATTCTCCCCCGCCATCTGGTGGTTGTGCCCAGGGCTGATGGAATTGGGCAAATCAGGTTGATATCCGTGCTCCTATTGTCTCCCCATAGGCCACAGGATGCGTCCAAATCAGAATGGAAAGTGTCATTTTTCCTTGACCCACAGAATCAGATCCAGCTTTGTGGGCACGTGACTTGGGTGGTCACCCAGGGACCTCGAGGTCTGAATGACCCAGCACTTGGATTAATGCTCTATTGTCAGCATCTTGAAAGTCTTCCTTCTTGAACAAAAGGCCCTGCATTTGTGTTTTGCCCCGGGCCCTGCAAATTACATAGCCAGTCTTAGGTAGAAATCCTGAGCAATCTGGAGAAGTTCGCAGCTCCAGTCTATCAGGGGAGAGAAGATTCCATTTCCCTGTGATTCCTCTGCAACCACAGCGCTATGAATCTGCAGTTGCCTGTTAGCGGATTTGCATTTTACTGCAGTGTAATACTTTTCCTCACAAGGGAAAACAGTCGGCTCTCACTAATAGGGGCTTTAATGATGCTCTGCCATGGTCCACGTGCATAGCCCAGAGCAAAAAGGCTCAGGACAGGCTCCAAATTCAACAGCGGGGTTAACTTCAAGAGAGCCTCTTTGCGGAATGATTAAACACTGTTAACCTCAGTGAGCTTCGCGGCTGGCCCCAAGGAGCACCCCTACCGAGGGGCTGAGGTCGGTGTATAAAATCCCAGCTCGGCTCCTCCTGGAAATTTGCACTGACCATCCCACAACGTTTGCATCATTTTGGCATGCTACAGTTAAGTTGAGATTTGCCAAAACTTGTAGAGGAAAAAAGTCGAACTGCCTCAGCCCCAGGAAGCCAATCTTGTAAATCCTTTATCTGGTCTCTCAGTGCTCAAGCAGTTTGACATCAGAAGAAAGGATTGCTCACCAATGGCGAGTTTCCATGGAACCGGTGGCTCCGGGGGCCTTTTCTTGAAGCAAAGGGTAGTGAGCTGATTTTCTCCACTGGGGCAGTGATGATACCCAGGAGCAGAAACTGTAAGGGAGAAACAGCCCACTTCTCGAAGGTGACAAAAAAGGGAATTTGGTGCCTCTCTCGTGCAGAGCAGCCCAGAGCTTCATATTCCAGGAGATCTGGGGGGCTACGCTGAATGCATAACGACGGCCAACATCTTCTAGCATTTACTGTGCCCCAGACACCCTTGGAAGGGCTTTGCATATGTCAACCCAGTTAATCCTCACAACAAGCCAGTGAGATAGGTATTATTATCATCCCTCTTTTAAAGGTGACGGACCCGAGGCACAGAGAGGGGAGGCAGTTAAGTCAGGAGAGCAGCTGCGTGGCCGGCCAGGGGCTCCAGGTTCATCCGGGACAATGACAGGCCGGGAGGAGCTCCCGGTGGGGCCCGGCTGTGTGTGCAGCTGCTGAGTCCGCGTCCCGTTTGTCCTCACAATAAACCCCCATTATCGACGGAAGCACAATTGGTCTCCCTTGCTCTTGCAACCTGAAAGAGCCTATAGAATACAGATCCCATTGTGAATGCTTTTGTAATTTGGAGATTCTTTTTTTTTTTTTATAAACGGAATAATCAGCCCCTTAATGTATCCATAGGGAATTCAGGAAAGGGACGAAGAAGCGGCTCCTGTTTTTGAGGCATTTGCAATCATTGTTGGAGAGACAGAGCCAACAGATGGAGAACAATAGTGAGGGACTCTAGGGCTGCTGTAAGCGAATGCTGGGCTGTGGTCTTTGCCCGTGAATGGTGTGGGAAATCGGAGAGAGGAAGGGTATTTCCTCACTGGCCATGGCGTTCGTGGGGGTAGGGGATGGAAAGGAGAAACTGGGTGGCTTTGGGCACAGTGGTTAATCTTCAGACTTCACCTTCCTCAACTGTGAAATAAAGCCATAAATTATCTCAAAGACTCCTTCCAGCATTAACATTCAATGAATCCTGATCTTTTATGTAAAGCTGGATTTTTATTTGTGGTGTTTGCTAAGAATCGAGACACACCCATGATTGCTAGGGCCCAGACTGAAGATCACGTGGTCAGGGTGATCCGCTTTCCTGACCTTGCCTTAGCTCCCAAAAGCCCAAGTGTCCTGAACTTGAGCCTTAGCTTTTCCTGGCTGTTCACTTTAACGGTTGCCCCAGCCATTTTTATACAGTTTTTTTTTCCTTGGCTATTTGCATCTTTCTTTCTTTCTTTCTTTCTTTCTTTCTTTCTTTCTTTCTTTCTTTTCTTTCTTTCTCTCAAAATATAAAAGTAGGATAGTACTTAATCATAACTTGCATGTTTTAATATTTTAAACAAATAAAATTTACCAAATGGCATCATCAGTCATTTAGCTCATTATCATTTAAATGTTTTTCTTGTGTCTTCATGGTTTTTGTATTTTTTTCAAAATTCTAAGTTATTCTAGTCCCAATAATTGGTTATGATGACTTAACATACAGTTGCGAATCGATGAAGTCTGTGATGGAAATTAAACACATTTTAAAAATTTGTTTCTATATCATTATGCATACCATGTTTTCAAGAGTAGAATGATTTTTATCCCAAACAGGAATGTGGTTAAGAGAAAAAATGATCTTGAGGCGCCTGGGTGGCGCAGTGGGTTAAAGCCTCTGCCTTCAGCTCAGGTCATGATCTCAGGGTCCTGGGATGGAGCCCCACATCGGGCTCTCTGCTCAGCAGGGAGCCTGTTTCCCCCTCTCTCTCTGCCTGCCTCTCTGCCTGCTTGTGATCTCTCTGTCAAATAAATAAATAAAATCTTTAAAAAAAAAGAGAGAGAGAGAGAAATGATCTGATGTTCCTGATCATTGAAATATACAAACAATAATCAAGGAAGAGGGATTTAAGAAGTATTTTTTGCAGTGTGGCTTTCTCTAACCTGGCAAGTATTCTTTAGAGCCATAAACCCCCTGTTCATTAAGTGTGTTCCCCCGGCCAGCAGTATTGGCATTGAACAAATTCTCAGACTTAATCAGAACTTTGGGAGGGGGGCAACAGTCTGTGATATAACAAGCCTTCCAGATGATTCTGAAATAACTTAAAGTTTGAGAACCACTATCATAATCCAGGCTGCAAGGAAATAGATCATAAATTATACTGACTATCTTTCCTTAACCTGTCTCCCCATACCCAGCTGGAAATCGAATTTGGAAGTGAAATCACAACCTGGAGTATTGGCAGGCTTCAGTGATCCCCACTATAGGTTGAATTTAATGTCAACTGTTGTATTTGCACTCAAGTCCTTCTAGATTTATAGACCCAAGTCATGTTCCCAATGTTATCTTCTCCTGTTCATATTCTTATTTTAGCGAAACTGGATTACCATTCGCTTCCCCCATGCCCTCACTCTCTGCATGAGGGACAGTTGACCTAAGGTAAGACAGGAAGGGCCTTTGGTAAGTGGAGATATAGGGGAGAGGATGTTCCTGGTTGGGGCCATGGCATAATCAAATGTATCAAGTCACCCGAGCTTCTTGGTTTCTATCAAAATCTGATGTCAGATATCATTTCCTTTCTGAAATCCTTCTCGATCCTTCGACTGGAAGATGTGATGTCTCCCTCTCTCCCTGTGTAATGCTCCAGCCCCTCCCCTCTTGTGTTTGGTATTTCTTCCACAGTATACCCTATTCTGCCTTCTTGTGTAGCCATTATTGTCTGATTTCTTTGCTTGGACCATCAGTTCTTGAGATCGGGGGCTGCTCCCTACTCATCTTTCTGCCACGCCTAACACCTAACACAGTGTCAGACACAGTAATAACTCCCTCAATCGTTGTTGCATTGTGGAATGCAGTAAAGGCCTGCCAGCCAAGCCCAGAGAGTCATCGGATAGCTTTTGGACAAGGCTATTAGCTGTTATGAGTTAGGTGAACATTGCATGCTTGTCCCAGAATATTCCCTTGCAGGTAACTGACATTCGTTTCTTTAAGATTTATAGAAAGCTTACAACCTGTGTTTAAAATACAAAATCCACCTAAGAGGGATCAAGAAATAGAAGGCAGATCTCGAGGACAAGCCTAGCTCTTTTACCCCCTGGAGCTATCAAGGGGCAGAGTACAGACAGTAGAAAGGACCAGGGCTGGGAAACGGGAACAAATCTTTGATTTCACAGTCTTGCCTGGGGCCTTGACTGACAGTAGCTGCTGCTTTAACTTCCATCTGTGGCTTCACGCCTTTTTAGAAGAGACTCAGGAAATCTCACTCTGGTCTTACAGGGAATATTTTCAGCCTAAGAGGAAAATTGTGAGCATGAGAAGCAAGCTTGTGTTGCTTTCCCACACCCAAAGACAGAGACTCATAAAACAATAACGGTCTGGAAAGAATCTGAAGACACACGATACAAAATGTATTTGCTTTATTATTTTAAGTGCTCTTAATACCACTGCAGTGAAAATAAACAAGAAACGGGCAGCCCCCCACCCCTGCCTCCAAACAACATTTAATTTATATTTATTTGTTAGCCACTCATGTCTTGAAATTTATCTACAACATCATAAACCCGTGGCAAATTCTGAACTGAGAAATCCATTGTTAGGACAATACGATAAGGAAAGATATGATTTAGGTGGATAAAACCCCCAAAATTTTAATCTATATTTGAGATTTAATCTAGAGCACGTTTTATCTGCATTGGCTCGGATTTTTCCCCCATCAGGGATCCTGCAGCTGTTCTTCCTGCTTCATTTGCCGAGGAACACTGCCATCATGCGGCCTGCCGTGGTAAAGACAGCTCATAAAAGAGAGCAGCATGGTTTTAATTTTGATGCTGTCTCCAGAGAAATGTGTGTGGCTTTAAAATGTGCTTTGTTGTTTGAAGCTGGACTTGTTGATTGACTTCTAAAGTAGTGTCGTTAAGTTATCTGCCAAAAGATGAACACTGTGTCCGTTTTTGAATCCCCTAAGTATATAATGACCACATTAAAATAGCACGTCTACAAAATAATGAATGCTCCTGCTTATTTTGCAAATTCTTTAAGTTTTCATAAAAGTATCCACTTTAAAGACAGTGGAATACCTTTATCATGTAAACTAACGTGACTGCCTCTTTTTTCTGCACACTGGTAAGTCCGTTTAGGGAGAGGAGATGTAGGGAAATGTAGGCAGGCAGCATTGTTTGGTTCAGAAACAAAAAGTATGAAGCTTGACACTTAGGTTGGAGCCTTCAGTTTGCCACTAATTAATTATGTAATCTTGAGCAAGTCACACAAGCTGGCTGGCCTTACTGCTTTCTTAAATGGAGTTAGGTTTGATACACTTCGGTTAAAACTGCTTTCCAATTGATTCTAACCTGACAAGTAAACAGGTTCTTTCAAAGACAAGAATGTTGTTTTCCTTTCTCTGTGATTTTCCTGTAAATCTGCTCTTCCTTTCTCCCCACCCTCTCCCCCAGCCCTAAGTGAAGCTTTGTCTGCATGACTCATCATGCAAAATTCTCTCTGCAAGAAGCCAGAGATTATGTTTGGGCTCAGCACCGTTCCAGTGGTCAAACAGCGTTCATGCCCTTTGTGGGCAGTCACTGTGTAGGTTATCTCCACAGACAGAAAATAAGGTTGATGAATCTTCGAAATTGGTAAACAGCTTACCGGCTTCTGAGAGCTGTAGGACTTCAAAAAGAAAAGAAAAGAAAGTTCCAGAATGTTAGAAAAGACAGTTCAGAACCGTTTGATGTCTTTAACACCTGAAAGGGAAGGGCAATTTTCTTCCCTGACTACACCTTCCTCTATAAATTTGTCAAAAGTCAGAAGAGGATGCAGATACTGCTTGGAGCACAATCGTGAGGTTAATGTTCTGATGAGACAAAATGATGGTAAATTATTCCCTGGAGCTGATTTGGTGACGTGTGTAACAGGGTGAGGGATGGAAATACAAGCTGGCGTTGATTTTGAAACTGTGCCGGAAGGGCACCGAGATGCAGGGCAGTTGCTAGGAGACCTGGAGCACAGAGCTAATGGCCCCGCTGTGTGCACGGGACGTTTCATCTCAAGAAACCTTGTCTTTCACAGTCAACGATGACATTCAATGTATAGTTCTGTCAAGATTCAGGTGGACCAGTGCCTGGTTATTACTTGTGTCAATCCAGCTACTCTATCATCTGCCACCCAGAAAGGGAGCAAATGAAAGAGAACAATGTAAGGTCGTGCCGGTGACCAAGAGACTCCGGGAGAGCTCAGCGATTCCCTACAAATTCAGTTTAAATTCTCTTACATGAAAGACCGCTGGTGTATTCGCTGATAGTAGTTTCAAGGAGTGCGGAGTCTTGGCCGAAGAATCACCCCAGGGTCCCAAAGTGAGGGATGCCAGGCCACAAATAGAGTCCTAAGGGAAGATGTCCTCGAATAGGACGTTGGCCTCTGTTGTTTACGAAGCAATCCTTTCAGCCATTTGTGGGATTTTTTTAAAAAACAGATTTTATGGGAAATGCACACTTCCGGCCTGTAATTACCACCTAGAGTATAGAGGCGCAGGACTTTAGAACTGGCGGGGTTTTGAGTTCTTCCAGCGCCCCCCACTGGTTGAAGACGGAACCTGAGCCTGTCTATGGGTAAGGGTGATGGGCAGCCGCTTCAGAAAATCATGGCCAAAACTTCTGCCCTTGTAAAACATTGCCAAGCTTTGCTAATATCCAGGAGACACTCTATTCAATGAGAGAAAAAACTACAGGGTTCGAAGTGGGTCTGGTAGATCTTATTTTACTTAGAGGAAACTGGGCCACTGAGAGGTATTTTTAATTATTCGAACACACAGCTAATTATCATCAGAACTGCGAATGATCCAGGTTTCACAATCCAATACTCTTTTCCAGTAACACCATATAGTCTTCCGCAGGAGGGTTGGAATGTTCTATTATTCTAGTGATATGAAAGGCAGCAATAGTAGTCCCGTAATGCTTCTAGAATGCTTTACAATGTGCAAAGCATGTACATGGATGGTTTCATTTGATTCTTACAACCTTGAGAATTACTCTCATGAAATAGTGTGCTTAACACACAGAATTCATCTGCACTGTTATAAAAGCATAGTTCTAATTCTACCGGGGTTTTTTTTAGGTCTCTGTTATAATCCTAGTACCATACTCTAGGACTGAGAACAACACAGTGGCCTTGGAAGATAGAGAATTGGAACCCTGATGCGATTCGGATTTTTTTTTTCGTGTTTGCTCCACTTTACTACTGAATACCCACAAATAAAATAAAATGTGCACTATACTGCTTACCTATGGAAAACATGAAATTATCATCAGTTATAAGCCGTTTTTGAGAGCCCACAAGGGTTCAGGCCAGACATACAGCAAATATGAAGACGTTGTTCTAGGCTAAACTTCGAGAGGATTGAATTGCACTCGGGTTCAAGAAGTAGAAAAAATGAAACAAATGGGTATCCATCAGCTTACACTCCTATGCTTTACTGAGCTTTAAGAATATCTAAAAGACGTGGGAGCATCTAAGTAAAGAAGGCCTCTGAGGGCCACCTTCTTTTCCTTATCTTTTCACTTCTCCTGCTCCCGGGGTCTAGTGATCAGCATGACTTGGTCTCACATTTCCTTCAGGTTTTTGCTCAAGGAAAAGGAGGATTTCTCTGGTTTGAAACCCTCAGTGCTTTCCAGGGCCATACCACCTCTCCAGGACCAGCCCGGTTTTTCCTTATTTATTGGCCCAGAGGAGCACACCTTTTTCTAATCTGCACAAGAGTGACTTGTGGGTGGGCTCTGACCCTAGACCGTCCCACGTTTATTTTTCTTGGGGGCCTGTATCACCACCTGATAAACTGTCTACTTTACTGTCTGTTTTTCAAATTGTCTCATCTCCTACAGCTTCTGTACCGTGAGGACATTCATGCAGCACCATGGGGTACATGGAGAGATACTATTATTAGTGCTTTAGGCCAGTACACTTTGGGGTTATTGGTTATGTAGCAAGAGATAACTAAAGCGTGCCTGGCCACAATAAGTTTCCAATAAATATTCATTGAACTAAGGGGTAAACATAAGCAGATTTTTTTTCCTGGGGTACTCAGTGATCATAATATAATGTCTGTTATTAACCTAAACAAAACTGCATAAAAAGTCTCAGCTCTAGAGCCTCACTGGGTTGGAAGTCTCAGGATGTAGGCTTGAGTCTTGGATCTGTGACTTATTTGCCATTTGACCTTGGATAATTCACTTATAGTCTTTGGTTCTTGGTTTTTTCGAATCCACCAACTAGAAATAATGATAACAGGTATAATTATGCTACTGACATATGCCACTGACGTGGAAGAGCCCTGTTGACCATACAGAGCCCTGAATCGAGGCTCTCCTGAAACTCATGCTGCAAGTGGAATTGTGCATGTTGTGGAACTAAGAAACCATCTTTACCTTTAAGTCAGTCCCATTTTGGTGTCACCTGCACCCAAAGCTCTTTATTTTTTTTTTTTAAGATTTTATTCCATTATTTATTTTAGCAGAGAGAGAACACAAGCAGGCAGAGAGGCAGGCAGAAGCAGAGAGAGGAGCAGGCTCCCCGCTGAGCAAGGAGCCCGAAGCGGGACTTGATCCCAGGACGCCGGGATCATGACCTGAGCCGAAGGCAGGCGCTCAACCAACTGAGCCACCCAGGCGTCCCCCAAGGCTCTTTATACAAAGCATTCACACGAACAGAAACGGAAGAGTAGCAAACAAAACAGGATGCCATGTTAATGAGTAAGATGATGCATGGTAGCCTTAAGGATAACCAACTAAGAAGAAAGGGACGTCAGATCATCGTATCAAACATTTCTGTGAGCTGATGGCAAGGACATCCTAATTCATCAACAGGGAAAATCAGGGAGGCCCAGTGGGGATCTGTTTTCACAGAAATTTCAATTTCTGTAGGTATCTATTAGAAGCCTTGGCTTCAAATTTCTTCTCTATGACTGCATCTGACAGGTAATTGCTGGCTTAGTAGCATTAAATTCATGTTTAAATGCCATAAAGGACCAAGGAGCAATTTTGTTCCAGGGAAGGTTCGTCAAGAGGCCAGACTGTATTGCACACAGGCATCGAGAAAACAAGCAGCCAGGTTTCCATGATTGCTCCCTCCCCCCGAGGTCCCCAGAGAGTTTGAGAGGGTCTTATGGACCACTTGCCACAATATCATCGCCTTGTCTGAAAGCTCTTCATTTTGTTCCAAGGTCAGAGGAGACTGTCCGGCCATGTCATGAAACTCTAATAAAAAGCTAGTCTTATAGGTTGAAGAGTTTTCATTTTTAAGAGTTGAGGAGATAGGGATTTCTGACAGGCCTGGATGGACAGCATGAAACATGACCACTGTGAAATTTGGCCTCCTGAGGCTTAGAGAGATGGTGACTTGAAGCATGGTCTCGATAATAAAAGCAGGTCTCGAGTCTGTTTTATTAGCATTGGTCACCTTGCTTCCTATAAGTTGGAAGGACTTTGATGGGCAATTTAATTAAACTGTTATTTGTTTTGTAAGTGCAAGTGATTATCTCTTGATTTTATCCTCTATTGCTCAAGTAAATTGGTCAATGATTGATTTTTTTTTAGCATCATAATACAGGTAGCTTTCTCAGTTTTATATATTTCTTAATGTAAATTTGCTTTGTTTTCTCAAATTATCCCACCAAGTTTAGGTGTATTTACTTTTATGGTCAAGAGATGAGACTGAAGTAGCTTCTGTGGGAAAAAATAAAATTCTTTCTTTAGGTTAAAATTGTAAATTTGTTTCCATATATTAAATCAGTGCTTTTTATTTATTTTAAAATCATGTTTCTTATAGCTTTTGGGGCCAAGTCTTGAGGTCTATTAACCCAAGGAAAGAAAGTATGGAACAGCCTAGGACAAATTGGCCATTAATCAAACTTAAGTCCCAATGCTGAGTTTTAGAAAGACAACAGTTTTAAAAATCAGGGGCATTAAGAAAATAAGGATTTTATAGATCACTTTATCTCCTTCTTTTGTATACCAAGGACCGTGCCCAAAGAATTCAGGATCATGGAGTTTCCTCAACAACACAAAGGTGACAACTTTTCCACTTATGGTGGGAGGTCAAGCTTGCTAGGGGGAAAAGGAAACGTTAAAGAGGAAGCAAAATGTTTAAGACTGGACCTTTCTAGCTAGCAAGTCTGGACATCTTGAAGGATGTTCTCAAGATGAGGAAGAAGAAGTATAGGTTGATCAAAAGATTGGATGTCGTGTTCTCGTCTCTCGTCACACATTTAATATGTTCTTTCAGGGCTGAACTTTGGTAGACCAGTGGCAGGAGAGAAGACCTAGGAACAACCAGATATGCCTGAGAGGGTCTAAGGACACAGAGGTTAGTAGTGAGCATCAGGAACAATGTAGACTCCTTGGAGAACTCCAGCCCTCAGCTTAGGTCTATGTCCATTCTGGCTCTAAAAAGATGACAAGAAGGAGGCTATACAAAGCTGCTAGTTCCTCATGTGGTGTGAGGGAACAGCAGTGTGCCCAAAGAGAGGTCTTGGAGTTTCCTGTGGATACCTTCCATTAACATAGCCAAAAGACTACAGTCTTTGAAGACATCAAATTTGAAGACAGATGACCAGGATCATGTGCTCTGATGGTGGGAGCTGGAAATCTGAATATAGTCAGGAACAATTTAGAGGAGCCACTCTGCCCTGGAGATCAAGGAGGGTTTCCAGGACAATGTGTCCCTCTGAGGACTCCCCCTGCCCCTGTGAGATCACATAAGTTACACTCCTACCTCTGACTGATACTCATCTGTGATACACTGGTCTGACCATGCTGATCATTTATGGTCAAAGTCTCTTCTTTGGCTGTTAAATATTAGTATTTTGAATGTTGTTCTTATCCATATCCCATATTTCCAGAAACCGGCTTAGAGGAAAAGTCAGAACTCTCAAAGATAGAGAATTTTATCCATAACAACAGAGTATTTACCCAAAGAGACTGCTAAAAATTTGAATCAGACTAAACATATTAAGTTGGAATAAAATGAAGTTGTCTCTCCCTTTGCCACTGAGATGAAGAACCCATAAAGGGAGGATCTGATCAATTAATCGAATATAAACAAACTACATTGTTTGTCTATGAAATTTAGTGAATTTGCAGCTTTGTGAGCAATTCTGGTGTCCAAGACACTGGAAAGATCTGGGGACTTCCATTTTACTTAAATCCATTAGTAACGCTAAGTCCTATAGGACAGGGATTTTTGTTTGTTTTCTTTACTGCTGTATCGCCAGTGCTTAGAATGTGTCTGGCACATGGTAGGTGCTCAATAAGTATCTGTTGAAGAAATTACAAGTATAACACAAGGCAGACTTGCAAAGTGTCTCCTAGGAATCACAAAACAATTTCAACAAAAGCAGAGTGTCCCCTAGTGTCGCCATCATACTCCTTCGTTTTCAGCTCCCTCTAGGCATATTATGTTCCATTTTAGGCCCCCAAATTTAAGAGGGGGCATTCATCAATAAACTAGAGAGTATCCAGAAGAGAACAGGTAGGACAACAGAATTCTGAAAAACACCCCATATAAGGAATCGTTGAGACTAGTCAAGGAGAAAAATGATTGATGAGAGATAGGATGCTATTTTCAAATGTTAGAAATTTATTAAGGATAAGAATGGAATAAATGTATGATTGCATGTTCATAATTAGACCCAACGAAAAAAAATTATGGATAAGCAATTTTGGCGCAGTGTAACAAAGAAAATACTAGCTCTAATTTTCCAGTAACAGAATGGATTCCTTTGTGAACCAGGATGTGAGAATTATGTATTATCTTGTATTTTCTTTTCAATATTCACTGGTATTTGCCTCCCTTTCCCTTCAACTTATTGTATATTCTTGAAAGCGGAAAAGTGTAAAATTTGGAAGGTAGAGTTAGATTTAAAACGTCATTACTGTGAAGAATTACGGGGCATATCAACTGATTGTCCATTATCTCAGGCTCTGAGTTCACAAGGTCACAAACTTGAATCGGACAATGTATCCTTGACCGTGGAGTCCAGATCTCACTCTGATTTCCTGATGTCCGTTGCAAAGTGAAATTGCAAATTTTATAAATGAGGTAAGATTTCATGAAGTTGATGAAAATGTAAGAGAACTGCCCAAATCACATACAAAACTATTTACTAATGAGGATTCAGCAGGATTATTTCTGTTAATAATAGAATGAGAAGAGTTTGAAAACATAAGTATTTAACAAGCGTTTCAGTGGGAATTCCAGCTACTGGGTTTGAAAGTCATTGGAATATCAAACGATGAAGACAGGCCCTTGGCAAAACTGATGAAGCTCTTGAACACTTGTAAATATGATCTTTTTTACATTAGTTTGACAAAAGTCACTTTAACGGCAAAGGGTATTGCTTCATGTTATTATGAAATTGGATCAGAAAGATTATGTTACTGCGAAAATAGTAAACAATTTGTTTTGTGGTCTTATGAATTACACATTGCTTCTGTCAACTTAAATGTTAAATATTAGGTGAAAAATTGTTCCCCATAATTTTTGCCTTTATTATTCAAGGTGAATTTAAAATGAGCTTCCCCCCACCCCATTTTGTGAAATTTGGTCTTCATTTTATATAGATTCCATTTTGGTAGACTTCTCTAGCAAAAAGTATCCTGTAATAATGCAAAGCTCCTAGATCTCTTTCTTTCTTCTACTAGGAATGCTTTTTTTTTTCTTTTAGTTTTGTCAAAAAGGGACAAAGTATATCAATAATATCAATAAGTGCTATATTGCTACTTGGGCTGCCCATGGGGATACCAAAGAAACAGTGGCATCTTATTTGCCACCAAGCACCACGCTAAGGACCTTATAAATAATCAATAAGTAATTCTTTTTTTCATTTATTCATTCATGCTAGGCAACAAGGATGTAAGAATAATTCAGTTTCTTACTTCATGGAACCTACAATTCTGTAGTTATTCTGAGTTTACAGGTTATCCTAAATAATGTCATACATATACATATTTCAAAAAAGAAATATATTTTTTATCATGAATGTAATATATATGAATTGTAGATGAATTAAAAAAAATAAGAAAGTGATCAAGAAGAAATCAAATGTGTGGGGCGCCTGGGTGACTCAGTGGGTTAAAGCCTCTGCCTGCAGCTCAGGTCATGATCCCAGGATCCTGGGATTGAGCCCCACTCAGAGGGGAGCCTGTTTCCTCCTCTCTCTCTGCCTGCCTCTCTGCCTACTTGTGATCTCTCTCCATCAAATAAATAAATAAAATCTTAAAAAAAGAAAAAAAAAGAAATCAAATGTAATCTTACCACTAGGAAATAAAAGCTCATGATATTTGGAGATAGATGCTTATAGACTTTATTTCCTATGTGTGCATATAGTACATGTATTTATACATTTGTATATATTATATATAACTATATACAAATTATATAAGTATATATAACTGTAAAAATTATATAATATGTGCAAATGTACATTTGTACATTATATATAGATTTTTAAAAGATATTTATACTGCACATACTATTTTATAAATTGTCTGGCTCACAGACATTTTTATTTTGTTATTATTATTATTTTTTTTACAGATTTTATTTATTTACTTGAGAGAGAGTGAGAGTGAAAGAGCACAGACGGAGAGGGAGAAGCAGACTCCCTGCTGAACAGGGAGCCTAATGTGGCACCCGATCCCGGGACCCCAGGATCATGACCTGAGTGAGAGGCAGACACGACCAACTGAGCCCACCCAGGTGCCCCTCATAACCATTTCTAATAATTATATATCTACCTAATCATAATGACTGAAAGGTATTCCACTATATGGATATGCCATAATTTGTTTATCAAAGTTTCTACTGTTGGTCATTTAGATCGCTTCCAAAATTTTTTCTTTTATTAACAATGTAATTACCCATGCATAGATTTTCATTCATTTATCCATCCTTCTTTTCTGGTCAAGTATTTCACACTATGTTCGGCTCAAAGATTTAAAAATTTAAAAAACTAACAAAAACGTAAACACTAAAAAACAAGCAAACTGAATCTACAGTGTTAGAAGTCAAGATAATGGTTGTCAGTGGGGGCCAGGTTGAGTGTTTCGATTGGAAGGAGACATAAACAGTGTTTCCTGTGCACTTGGACTATCTGTGGTTGGATCCGTTACATGGATTGGGGTCAGTTACATGGGGATCTTCACTTTGTAAAAATTCAACAAGCTGTATACTTATGACTCGTCATTTTCCACTTTTTTGTATTTAGGTTGCACATCAATGAAATAATTTAAAAAATTATGCTATGCCACACATCCATGTTTACATCCTTAAGAAATTCTAAAAATCAAATTATTATCATTTTAAGTTTTTTTAAATTCATGTTGCTAATTATTCTGTAGGAAAGTCTGCACCAGTTTTGACTCTTATCAACACTATATAAGGTGTGATTTCACTGCATTGAAATTACTACTCGCATTCCTCATTTTTCTAATTTTTAATGATTTATAAATTTAAAATTTGATTGGTTCACTCTCTTTTTATTTGGAAAAATTTCAAACTTACAGAAAAGCTGAGAGAATAATATAATGGACACCCCCAGATTGTTCAGTAGATCTGCCAATTTTCAACTTTTTCCACATTTGTGTTCTTTCTCTGTCTCTCTTTACCCCCCACACGCATATACACACCCACTCTTAAACACATGCACACACATGTGGGTATATACACACACATTTAGTTCTCCGTTTCTGAACTATTTGAAAAGAAGTAATAGACATCATGGCAATTTACCCCTTCATGCATCACTGAAGAATAAGGATATATTTCTACATAACCACAATCCTTCCACCGTGCCTTGAAACAGTAATAATAGTACTTCCATATTGTGAAGTACTATCTAGTCTGTATTCATATTCCACAATTGCCCAGATAGATAGTCTTTACTGTTTTTTAAATACACGGTTAAATAAAATTCATTCACTCATTGCACTTGGCTGTTTTTTTTCTTTAGTCTCTTTTTACCTGAAACAGTCCTACCCTACCCACCTTTCTTTTACGACATTGAAATTTTTCAAGTCTAGGTCACTTAAAAACCTTCTGTTTGTTTTCCAGTGTGTGCAACTCTGCTTGATTCCGTGGGCTTACATACACAATTGTTGTGGGTTTTCAGAGGCACATGTCTCCGCAACTGTAACAAATTTTCATTTTTGGCTATTGGTTAATCAGAACAGGGCAGTGGATCTCCAGTTGGACACCAGATGTTTTTACTGAGGGGGGGGGAGAAAAGCATTAAGAGCTTTTAAATCTTAGGCTATTGTTTTGATCATATAAGAAATAATACTGACATTTCGTTCTCTGAAATGTGTTGCAAGGGCTTTTCCTTAATATCGACACGATATATTATTCAATGAATCAGTGAGTGTAGAACCAGTTTAAAAGACCTGAAAAGGCAGTGACGGCCAGGAAGGATATTTTGAAGTTTGAAATGATCCCTATATAAATAGAACGGATCAGCATAACTTTGGGATAAAATTAGCCGACAGTTTGCGGGCTCTCCAGCATGTGTCTGTTTGCTTGGTGCCGCTCTCCTGATAAATCACAACAAAGCTTCCAGAGGGAGAGGAGGAAGGATGGAAGGCACTGCCGCCCCTATCACTAAATCCGCAGCTGCCAAGTTAGTTAAGAGAAATTTCCTTGAGGCTCTAAAGTCAAATGACTTCGGAAAACTGAAGGCCATCTTAATCCAGAGGCTAATAGATGTGGACACAGTTTTTGAAGTTGAAGATGAGAATATGGTTTTGGCATCTTATAAACAAGGTAAAAATTAGAGGTGTGACTCTAAAATCTATAGAAAATGGATTTTTTTTGTAATGCACAGTATTGGTCACCCATTCTAAGCCAGGAGCTCTTATGGTTTACGTATGTGTTTTTAAAAATATTTCTAATTTAATCTTCTCTCTCTTTTGAACTAGAGAGCACTGTGAGTGGGATATATTTGTATTTCTTTCTTTCTTTCTTTCTTTCTTTCTGTCTTTCTATCTTTTCCCTTCTCTTCTTTCTTTATCCTTGTATCTGGAGTTTGAAATCCTGGACAATGATATTTATTAGTGTGCTTTGCTTTTATTTTGAACTTTTCTTCTGCCTAAATGACATAGAATAAAGAAAACATCTCTAGATTATGGCTAAACAGACTGCTAAGATCTAATCCAGATAGTGTAACTGTCTTAGTGACAGGCGGCTAACTCTCTGCTTACATAGCCATATCATCTCTCTGTCTATCTGGATGGAAAAGGGGATTTTGCCCTCGTTTGGAGGGTTAATGAATTGGTAAGTCTCTGCCTTGATGCACCTTGATGGTCCTCATCATCTTAATGAGATTTTAGTTCAGGCAAAAAGCTGAAACCAGAAAAACCCCAAAGTTAACTTTTTTCCCTTGACTGCAATAATAGATCAAAACTGTAGATATCCTAAATACAGAATGTCTGCCTTTTAAAGAACGAGAGGTTAACAAGAATGAGAACTGAATTTTTTTTTTTATCAAGGGATTTTCTGGAACCTGCGCTTGAGAAATCAGAAATAAATTAGAAGTACGCCGATTCTGATTTCCCAAATCAGCTAGTTAATGGGGAACTTGAGTAGCGAGGCCATCTGGCGAGCAGACTACAAACAAACACCATGTTCAACATCACTTCTGTTTAAACAAAATAGATGATAAGGTCTTGTGTACGGCATTTGGAGAGAGAGAGCAATTCTTTCTGCATGTTGAAAGTGCTTTCCGTTCACATAAAAGTCATCAGCACCATCAATTTGCAGAAACTAATGTTAATGGTATATATTTCCCAGTTAATTTACTGTACTCTGGTTGTTAGTTCCAAAGGAAGTATAGAGGAGGCCAGTTACTGTGTTTATGATTTTTCCTGGAGGGCTTTATCATAAATTGGCATGCTGTTTTGACCGGAAGATAATGAAGAGATTTGTTTTTTAAAAAGCAACTGATGGGGCTTGGTTAGAAAGAAGGTGTGTATACCATATAATTAGATTACTTTCACCTTTTGGATTTGTTCAGTGAAAGACTGAACACCGAACACATTTTTAAGGTATCTTTTAAACTTATGTGTGTGCCAAGGAAAATAGCTCAGGTCCGAGTCAGGGTAATTTATTGAACACTGAGTTGGGAAGACTGCCTCTTCCCATCTCCTAAACATGCCAAATTGCATGGATCACCCGAGGTTTTGAGGTTGTGAGAAAAAGGAAGTTGAAGGACAGGTTCTGGGGAAAGAGGATGCCATTTCTCCTGCTTACAGTGGGGTCATCACCCTGAATCAGAAGAAAGTGCAGTTTTAATCCTTATGTCCATATGAGTCGATTCCTATGGTCCTCATAGAGCTAAAAATTCATTTGCACTAATGGGTGTTTTCATAGTGTTAGGTTTGTGGGATGTGGCTTTCCATTAGGGAAACAGCAAATTACACCCTCTAGGAAGGGAAAAGTAGAGTCCCATTTCTTATGCATGCCAGGTGAACGTATGCACAGAAATAATGGGATTTGTGGTCATATCTTCAGGGTTTATACAGGAATCGTGTGTATGTGTGCGTGCACACGTGCTTGTAGGCACAGAAAGAAACACATGTCCTCTCTGTTTAATGTGAATATGGGCATCAGAATCTCTCTCTTCAATCTGAAGCCCAGATTAAAGACTCATCTTTCTTCAAAGCTTCTTCAACTTTTTTTTCACATTTTCACGTGTCTTCCAGCCTAATTATCAAACCTTTTCATATTTCAGTCAGGAATGGAAGTGATAAATAGAATCCTGGTTGCTAGCCAAGCAAAGTTGACCTAAGTGGTTATATCAATTTCTTAAGTCCCAGAGGAATTCCCAGGGAACAGGGTAGAGCTGAGCAGGCTACACTGGGTAATTAGGTAGAGTTAGTTTCTTTCCGAATAATCCTGAGGCATGAGACCCTTTGCTGTGTGGCCTTGAAGGGTGTGCAGCTGGATTAAACTTTGTGAGACTTTACTAAATCACAGCAGACTTTTGGGACATTGAATGCCATTGGATTGCTATGCAGCAGTTTTTGATTTTTAAAAACAACTGAAAGGCACCACGCAGAAAAGTGTACAGATCACAAGCGTACAGCATGATTAATTTTCATAACATAAACAAACCTATATAACCAGCATCCAGATATGGAAATGGAAACATTACTTTTAAACTGTGAGAATCTTCAGGTTTTAGTTATTTTGTGCCTTATTAAGCACGGCAGTGTTTAAGGCCTATAAAAGACACCACGTGAACTTTAAATTTGCTTGTAAGATTAATGATATAATCTCTATTCAACATTTCATTGTCCCACAGAAGATCAACAGGGGTACAATTGATCCCAAAGTGTTTTTACTTCTTTTAGGACGTATGGCGTTTTTCATAGAATTTCAAAAAGTGACCCCATTTTCTCCCCTGAATATGGTATGTCTAAGTTAGTATACAGGTCAGTTCATAGTTTCTGGAAAGAAAATTCAGAAATCTGTTGGTGAGGAAATCAACTTGGGGTCTAAACATTGCTCCCCCAAATCCACCATCTAATTGGCATAGTCACATAAGCAAATGTAGAATGTGGATGTTGTGAGGAAGGCAGAACAAAGCATCTGGAAATTCACTTTTGCTTCCTCATCCCACTGAATAGCTCCTCTCACCCATGGGACAGAGAGCAGAATTCCAGAGCTGAGGTTCAAACTGTGGGTCCCACCCATCCCAAGGACCTAATAATGATTCTTGAAGTTGGAGCACCCTTGTTTTATTTTTTTAAATAAAAAATTCATAATCATAAATTCATAACCAAATCTTCAGATAAAATCACGTTTTATTAATTGAAAAAAAAAAAAAAGCCTGTCTCACACTTTAGAAAGCAAACATTAAAAACATGTCGGCTGACATTTGGGATAACTCATGGAGGACAGCAGGGACATGTGTCTCTAAAGGAAAAACAAGCAAGCAAAATTCCATCTACCAGACGACGGCTTTAAAACAGGAACAGCGTGAAGAAAAGTTAGATACACAAACAACTTTTTAACTGCCACATGCAGTAAGTAGTTGCAAAGTCAAGGGATGTTAGTGATAGAAAGTATACTCTGAGCCAAAGTGTGCAGTATTCAGACTGAATGCAGGATCTGTAAGAAAACCCAAAGCTATTCGTATGGGTTCTCACTAGTGATCCCTATACCAGAAATGTGAACATCCATAAAGCTGTTTCCAAAGGCTTTTCCAACTACATATTGCGATTCTCTTTCAGATGAGAAATGGCGTGTGAATGAGCCTTGGCGTGTTAATGATACAGGCAGAATATCCTACTTCTCTCTTGTGTATGAAAGTCCCTAGTCAGCAAGGTTAATCAGAGTCCTTTTATTAATCAGTGTAATGCACTTTAAGAACTTCGTTTATGGCCCACAGCCGCAGGCTCTTTGGTTGGTAGTCATATTTTTAATTAAAATAACCAATGAGTGATTTCACTGGAAAACTTTCTGGCAGGTCCTCTATCTACTTTACTAAGTAACAACTGCCTTCCAAATATCACGAAAGCTCTTATTTCCACTCTCTTAATAAATAATCTCTTTATCACCTCATCTTCCTCTTTGCCAGAAATTTGCTCTCCTAGCTTCCTCTTACCATCCTCAGGTTCTTTTCCCTTCCTGGATGTTCAAACTTTTTTCTTTTAAATGTTGCATTTCAGGCTGGCTTTTCTCCCCCTCTCCTGGGGGAGCGCTGAGGTTTATCCTGAAAATATTAGCTATTAAAAGATAGCCAAGAATTGTGCTTTAGTCTATAATCCTTCAGGACTGTGTAAATACATGGACACAGGCAAAGCAAACGTCTGCTAATCCAGCCATGAGTAGCGTGTGTAACCTTTGGCTGTAATAACAGAGGCTTCTCATGTGTGGGGTGCTTTGGACTCAGACAACAGTGTAGCTGATCACTGTTGCAGAGCCCAGGCTTGGCTGAAAGTTTACCAGAGAGGTGTACCTCCACCCAAACACGGAGCAGAATCAATCCCTTCTTCCAAAACATGGCCTGAACACGGACCCTCTCTCTTTACCGTATTTCCTAAGTGGAGGGCTTCCTACTCAGCTATTCAGGCCTATCTCTTTGGTTTCAGATTTAATTAAACACACACACACACACACACACACACACACACACACTCACTCTGAATATCTTTGTAGGGGTAAAACTTCTAAATCCTTTTAGAACTTTCTGCATACAAGTGCTGTTGGTTTGGGGGTGCAACGCGGGCAGTCAGCCAATCACCCGTGGCGGTTTAAAGACTTGGGGAGACCAGAGTTTGGGTTGATCTGTCCGTACCGGTTAGACAGGCACGAGAGCGCCGTATGCTCCTTAATCTTGTCTTCATTTGTAAAGCGGAGACTTTGTCAAGACCCTCTCCAAATCCCCTGCATGCCGATAATCTATGATGTTAGAAGGGGAAATGATATAAACAGATTATGTGTCAGGGTCTGGGGAAGGTGAAAAGTAACTGTAGATACTATAAATCCATGTGGGCATGGCCTGCCTTTGAGAGGCTCTGTGGGATTTTTGCCTAGGACAGGATCTGTAGTCTCTTCTCTGCTAAATTCCTGGCTCAAGCAGAGTTTGTCCAGTCATTGCTACCCACGCACTACAGACCTGGGGGGGGCAGGCGAGGTGAGTGGCTTACAGTTTTGGGGAGGCAGCGGCTTCCTCACTGCCCCCTCAAGGGCTTTGTTCCCAGGTTCCACTCCTGACCCCCGACCCCGCCTCTGTGCCCATCTGAGCACAGAGGGCAGCCTGGCACCTGCAGAGGGGAGCAGAAGGGGGCTCTTTGAAAAACAAACACTCAGGGCCCCTGGGTGGCTCAGTTGGTTAAGCAGCTGCTTTTGACTCAGGTCATGATCCCAGGGTCCCGGGATCGAGCCCCACGTCTGGCTCTCTCCCTCTCCCTCGGCCTATCTCCCCACCTACTTCTCTCTCCCTATCTCTCTGTCAAATAAATAAATAAAAGCTTTAAAAAAAAAAAAAAAGAAAAGAAAAATCCTCAGAATTAATCACGTTCTAGGTCCCGAAGCCCTGGGACAATTCTGCCCTGGAAGGAAGGGAGAGTGTACAAAATGAAGCTGCCTGATTAGTCAGCTGTAGTTGTGTTGTGATGTGAGTGTTGGAGGTGGCTTGTTAGAAGACAAATCCTGATGTCTTGGAGTGTTGGTAACAATAGGACATACTAATAGGTGTTGCCTCACTGCGGTTTCTGAGGATGGCATTACCTCAGGCTGGTCCCCAGAGTGGGTAGGGGAGGTGGAAAGGACACTCTTGCTCCTTCCCATGCTTGCTACAAAGTGACCTGTGGCTGCAGCCTCATTTTAAGTTGTGACTGTACATAGCCTCCTTGCTATGGGCTGCTCGGTTCTCTCCAGGAGGCTTTCCCGCTATGCCTGGGGTCGAACGATCCAGAATCTCCGCCCCACCCCACTCCTGACACACATACTCACCACCACCAAAAAGTTCTGCCATGCACTTCAAGATATGCTGTGCTCTGTATCTGATGATCTGTCCCCTTCCTATTTATTCAGCTTCTAGGGGCACCAGCAAAATGTCTTGTTGCCGACCACCTACACACATTTCCATCTAGGAGAGGTGAGTTGTAGGCACAAGTTCATCCGGGGGGGGGGTGGGGGTGGGCGGGGGGCTGAATCCCAGGACCTGGCTGATTTACTGGTTAACGATTATGACCGAAGGACAGGCAGAGGCAAGGGACTGAGAGACTAAGGACGACTGATGCCTGGAATACACGGGGCAGGAGAGATTCTCCAGGTGCTACTGGGAATTTAGGAAGAAGAGAAAACATCCACAAGCAAATGCATTTCCATATCAGAGATGTGGCGTATTATAGATGAAGTCAGGATCTGTTTTCCTTCCTCGTGATTTGTGAAGCAGGCTGGGCGCTAAAACCTCTTCTGCTTCCACAAAGGCAGAGACAGATGGAAACCCTGCATTGCAGATATCCTGAGTCCATTAGCTTGGACTCAGGCGGGCAACTGATGGCTCTGGCAGGCTGAGAGAGTGGCAGTTTTCTCATCTGGAAAATGAAAGGCTTGGACTGGATAATCTTCCCTCCAGCGCTAACATCCTGTGTTTTCTTTGATTTTACATCAAAATGGTGTTTTCTTAATCAGCTCTCTACTGCTTCCTTTTCTGGGACCATTTTTCTTCCCATTGCAGAAGCAGGCACGAGTTTCCAATCAGTTGGTGCACAGAGCTGCCAAATGTTTGCTGCTAATCAGCAGGCAAAGCGTCGTCCAGTTTCCAGATCTGGAACCAGCTTCTTTCCAAGACAGAAGAGACTGGCTTTGCAAATTGCTTGTTGAGGAAATCTGAGCGTTAAAATGACGGATTAAGTATCGGTGTTAATGTGATTCATTCATTATCAAAAGCAGGTCGCATACCACAGCCCTTGAAAACTCTGCTCGGAACAGAGATTCAATGTACGTAGCTAAATAGGAATGTATAAATGGGTACACACATGTAGCGTGTGTGCCTATCTGTTACACACACACCCACACCCACACCCACACGCACGCACATTAGAGGCACAGGGCTGATAATTCCGCAGCCCAGTGTTCGTGACACTGTTTGTCTCTGCCCGAGAAAAGTCCCTATCAATGAACACCTTCCCTTCCCAGTGTCTGGGATCTCCAATTAGTATCTTTTTTTTTTTTTTTTTTAAGATTTTTTAAATTTATTTGGGAGACAGAGAAAGTGAGAGAGAGCATGAGAGGAGAGAAGGTTAGAGGAAGAAGCAGACTCCCCGTGGAGCTGGGAGCCGGATATGGGACTCGATCCTGGAACCCAAGGATCATGATCTGAGCCGAAGGCAGTTGCTCAACCAACTAAGCCACCCAGGCGCCCCTCCAATTAGTATCTTAACACTTAGTTCTGTTAGTTGAATACAGATTCCTACATAAGTTCGGATAATCCTAAGAGGATCACACTTTAAAAAGTCCTCAGTTCATTAGACTTTAGTGTGAATAAACTTTGGATTTCTTTTTCAAGAGGCGATGTGGATAAGGGGAATGCTGAGAGGGACTGAAAGTCAAATGGCCTTAGGATTCTGAATGGAATGAAAAAGGGATTAATGTGTGTGTGTGTGTGTGTGTGTGTGTGTGTGTGCGTGTGCGCACATGGGTGCATCTACGGTGGAGAGTGGCTTACAGAAAAACAAACTTCAGTTGGGTTCATTCATTCTCTCAGGATTAGTCAGCATTGTGCACGACCCTATAATACGGTCTTTAAAACTAAATTATCTTTCCACCTTTCAAGAGGGGACAATAGTTTATTT
This sequence comes from Nasua narica, assembly GCA_028533885.1. NCBI lineage: Eukaryota > Metazoa > Chordata > Mammalia > Carnivora > Procyonidae > Nasua > Nasua narica. The sequence continues at coordinate 31,299,560 of CM052806.1, forward strand.
TAATTTTACTTATTTTTACAAATAGGTATACATGCACAAGGCACTGAATTTAGGAGCTTGAAAAGGAGGCATCCGAGGATGAGTAAATCTATGTCCTTGTCTCCCAGCCCCTGGTTCTTGGAGGCCACTTCTCTAACCAGTTTCTTGTTTGAGGTGTTGATAAATATTATCACATATGATAGCAAATTATGCACGCTGGTCAGCCCCTGCTCTTCTTGCTTGGTAATATATCTTGAGATTTTCCCCTATCAGTATACATAGAACTACCCTCTTCTTTATAATGGCTGTATAGTATTTGATTGTAGGGATGCAGCAAATTTTTTTTTTAAACAGTCTCCTATTGATGAAGGTAGAAATTGTTCCCAATTGTCCCCCATTAAGAACATTGCTGCAGTGTGGTTCATGTTCTTGTCCATAGGCCAAGTTATTATAACTCCTGAGAACTTTATACTTTTCACATCTCAAATTAGTATCTTTTCACAGAGTTCAATGCAGATGGTGTTCTTGGAAGTTGTGCTATACAGTGGCCCTGAGGGGATGCCTTGGTGGCTCAGTTGCTTAAGTGTCTGCCTTCAGCTGGGTCATGATCCCAGGGTCCTGGGATCAAGTCCTACATTGGGCTCCCTGCTCAGTGGGGAGCCTGCTTCTCCCTCTCCCTCTGCTGGCTGCTCCCTCTCCTTGTGCGCGCTCTCTCCCTCTCTCTCTGTCAAATAAAAAAAAATACAGTGGCCCTCAGAATTTCCACATATGAGTGATTATACTTGTAGGATAAATTCTCAGGAGTAGCATGTATGTGATGTTTCTCACTTAAATGAGAAAATTTTAATACCTGATTTCCAGGCCCACTTGTAATGTGATCCTCATCTCCAAGGCCCCCCCCCAGATGTTCATCATTGGTGCCCAGAAGTATTTACAATATTCTAGATTCATTCTGGCCTCATCTACTCAGTAGCGAATACAACTTTTACCCCTTTTGTTTTGGGCATTGCACTTTTATTAATGTAGCTTAAGATTGTATTAGCTTTTGGCCAGCTCCATCCCCCCTGTTGGCTCCTTTTGAGAATTCTGTCCGCTCAAATCCTTAGGTCTTTTCTCAAATAAATTACCATTAAATCATATTCCGCTTACCTTGTACTTGTATAGTGGAATTTTATAACTTAGAAGGAAACTTCTGATTTATCCATGTTAAAATATATTTTGTTGTTTCAGCCTTAGAGTCTCTTCTAAGCTGTTGAGTATCTCTACATCTTCATCTGGCCCGCAGTATTTTATCTTTCTGAACCCATTTTCCATTACCCACTCCTAGGGAGCTTAATGCTATGGCTCTGAGGTACTGACCTTGGAAGAAGGTTTATAAAGTTATGTTGTCATGGCTTGTGAGGCATGTGAGGGAGAGAGAAGGGGAAGGAGGGAGAGAGAGAACATTTCCAACAACTAATGGGAAAAATTTATCTAAGATCTCAGTTCTAGGAACAGCCACGCTTCTCCTGAGCAATTAATTTGTGTATAGCTTGTGGGCATAGTTAATTGTGCAATACATCATGTTTTCCTATTTATTTCAGCTGCTAGGAAGTTCAAAGGCAAATTTGCAATGTGGTTCTTGTGTATAGGACACGGTTTATATTTTGTGTACTGATCTTACCCTTCACCACTTTTTATTTTCCTACCTTATTTTTTTTCCTTTGCCCTTAGATCATTAAAAAAAAAATCTTTTATTGTGTAAAATTTGTGAATTGCCTTAAGTTCTTCTTCGGTAAGAGATATTGTAAAAACCAATAGGCAGGCTCATAAAATCTTGACAAGACAAATTTTTTAAAGACATCAAATACATTCATACCTCCGATTGACAACAATAGCAACAATCATAGGGCAAAAGAACTGTGAAGGAATAAAAGGTATAATCTTGTAACTCACAGTCTCAGAATCTTTCAAGGCAATGATTGGGAGTTAAAACAATAAGAGTCTCATGTAACTCACCATGTAAAATAAAATGCGATTCTATAAATGAAGGTCTCAAACTCAAATGCCTTAAAGAGCCAGGAAGAATCAGTAAATAAAGGAACAAGGTAATGGAAAATACTAGAAGCCAAGAGGCTCAAAAACGCCTGTCCCACTCAAGTATATCCAAATATGCTTCTAAACTAGACATTTTCAGACCCATCACTTACTAGTTTACAACTTCTGAATCACTTCCGCCCCCCCCCCAATTTTATAAATGTGACCTAAGTAAAAGACTTTGTAAAAATTTTCACAAAACAGAGAAAAATCCTAGGCCAAGAACCTAAACTTTCTTTCCTTTTCTTGCTCAGGTTATTGGTTGCCTAGTTACAAATTAAAGTCTTCCTGGGCAACGGGCTTGCATCTCTCTGTCTTGTTCGGTCACGTGGAATGTCTCCTCGTGCTACTGGACCACAACGCTACAATCAACTGTAGACCCAATGGGAAAACCCCTCTTCACGTGGCTTGCGAAATGGCCAACTTGGATTGTGTTAAGATCCTCTGTGACCACGGAGCAAAGCTCAATTGCTACTCCTTAAGTGGACACACAGCTCTACACTTCTGTACGACTCCTAGCTCCATTCTCTGCGCCAAGCAATTGGTTTGGAGAGGTAAGCCTTTCTGGGTGGCTGACATTGTCATCTACTTGCACACTTAACAGTTGTGAAACTTGGTGATCATTGCTTTCTTCAGGTAATGTAGTAGGTATACCATTTATAAATAAATGAGTCTTATTTTTGAGACTCTTACTGACTTGTAATTTCGAGATTCTTATTGACTTATGATATAAGTCATGTCATGATATGACATGATATAAGTCATGACAATGATATGTCAATAAGACTTATTGACTTATATTAAAGACTTATTGACTTATATTATAATTCAATAAGACCTATAAGTCTTATTGGGACTTATAAATATATGTTTATAAATATTTAATATATATAAATAAATATATATTATAAGGAACACTACTCAGCAATCAAAGGTCTGATACACTGGTAAGTGCAAGTACATGGATGAATCTCAAAGGCATTATGGAAAAAACAGACCCAAATAATATATATATATATTTAGCTACATAAATGTTTGTGTTGGTCTGGGTAAATTCAGTGATGATCACATTGAAATCATTATTTTCTTCATTGGAGGAGGCTCATTGGTTTACACATTTATTTAACAAATATTTATTTAGCTCTTATGATGTGTCAGTTAATGTGCTAAAGTAACTGAAAAAAATAGTTTCTACCCTCAAGAAGCTATATTCTAGAAGGGAAGAGAAATACTAGCAAAATAAATTCATAAATATATAATAATAAATTGGGAAAGATCACAATAGAATATTATGAAAGAGAATGTCAGGATAAACATTATAACATGTATAAAGATTACTCTAAAGATATGACATGTGAAGCTGAAACTTTATGAATGAGAGGGAGTAAGCCATTAAAAAAAGAGCCAAGGGGAAGAGGAGCCCAGGTATAGAGAAGAGCATGTGCAAAGTTGCTAAGGAAGCAAAAAATCTGGACTATTCAACACATGGGAGAAGGCTAGTGTGATCAGAGTCTCATGGGTATGGGGTGGGTGGGAGGGACAAGAGGGTAGAGGGTAGTGCCACACAATGACATTGGATGTGTTGAGTAATAGACAGCTTGCTGGGGGGCAAGGTATGAGGTTTAGAAATGGAGCTACAGAAAAGTTTTAAGCAAGGCAACGACATGGTTTAATTTTCACTTAAAATCACTATTCTGAAGTTAGGCAGAAATAGAGTTGGAAGAGGCCTAGAATGGAAGCAGGGAGACCAGCAGCGAAGCTATTGCAACGGTATAAGTGAGAAAGGATGGTGATTTGCACAAAAGGGCAAACTTGCATAAGAAGATTAGAAGATGGGTTTGCGATATATTTTGAAAGCAGAGTTAATGGCATTTGGAAATGGATTTTATATGGATGAGTGGAGAAGGAAAAGGAAATTTCAACTATCATTGCCAGGTTTCTGGCTTTAGAAAGTGGGTGGATGGTGATGCCATTTTTCCCCCCAAAGATTGATTGATTGATTGGGGAGCTAGAAAGAGAGCACAGAGAAGGAGGCAAAGGGAGAGGGAGAGAATCTTTAAGCAGACTCAGTGCTGAACGTGGAGCCAGACGTTGGGCTGGATCTCATGGCCCTGAGATCACGGCCTGAGCCAAAACCAAAAGTCCCACGTTTAATTGACTGAGCCATCTAGGTGCCCTGTGATGCCATTCTTTGAGATGGAGAGAGTTGAAGAAGCAGCGTGTATGTGGGAAAGATCACTAAATAGTTTTTTAGGGGAGCCTGGCTGGCTCCCTTGGTTCAGTGTCTGACTTGATTTCAGCTGAGCTCATGATCTCAATGTCCTGGGATCCAGTCAAGTGTGTCTGGCTCCTGCTCAACCAGGAGTCCGCTTGTCTTCTGCTCCCTCTGCCCCCCCCCCCCCCGGTGCATGCTCTCAAATAAACAAATCCTTAAAAATTAGTTTTTTAAAAGTCAATTTATAGAGGTATAATTCACACACAGTAAAATTCAGTATTTTTGAGAAACACATAGTCATGAAACCATCATCACAGTCACTGCAAAAAGTTCCCTGATGCCCTTTGTAGTTAATCCCTTCACTTAACCCCTACCTCCAGCAACCACCAGTCTGTCCTCTCTCTATAATTTTGTCTTTTTCAGAATGTCATATAAATTAAACTAGACAATATGTAGCCTTTTGGGTCTGTTTTTTCCGTAATGCCTTTGATATTCATCCATGTACTTGCACTCACCAGTGTATCAGACCTTTGATTGCTGAGTAGTGTTCCTTATACAGACGTAACACAATTCATCTGCTCCCCAGTAAGGGGACACTTGAATTGTTTCTAGTCTTTGGCAATTTTGAGAAGGAAAAAAAAGCTGATATAAGCATTTGCATACAGATTCTTGTGTGGAAATGTTCTCATTTCTCTTGGGTAAATACTCAGGAGTGGGATGATGGGTCATATGATAAATTTTTAAGGAACTGCTTTACTCTTTTTCAACCTAGTTGTACATTTTGCATTCCAACCGGCAATGCATGAGTTCAGTTGCTCTCCATTCTTGCCAGAACTTGGTAATGTCAGATTAAAAGAAAAATTTATTCTAATAATTTGAATAGGTATATAATAGCATCTCATGATTTTAATTAAAATTCCCCTAATGGCCAAGGATGTTGAGTATGTTTCTAGGTATTTATTTGTCAGCTGTGTATTTACTTTGGTGAAATATCCGTCCATATCTTTCGCTCCTTCTTTTTAAAAATTGGTTGTTTGTTTTCTTATTATTGATTTGTTAGAGTTCTTTATATATTCTGGATACTAGCCCTTTATCAGAAATGTGACTTGCAAATATTTTTAGTCATTCTTTGACTTTTTATTCTTCCTGTCTTTAGAGGAGCAGAAGCATTTAATTATAATAAATTCAGGTTTTTTTCATTTTTACCTCTTATAACTTATGCTTTATGTGCCCTACCTAAAAAATCTTTGACTAATCCCAGGAAAAAAGATTTTCTCTTATGTTTCCTTCTAGAGGTTTTATAATGTTAGGTCTTACTTTTAGATCTTTGACTCATTTTGAGTTAATTTTTATGTATGGTATAAAGCACAGGTTGAGATTCATCTTTTTATACATGGATAAATTATCTTATATATCCCATTGTTTCAATATCATTTATTGAAAAGGCTTCTTTTTCTCCGTTGAGTTGCCTTGGTATCTTTGTCAAAAATCAAGTAGCCAGATATGTATGGATTCACTGATCTATGTTTTTTGTTGTTGTTGTTGATGTTCCACTTGCTTGTTTGCTGGAGCTTTATATTAAGCCTCAAAACCAGAGTGAATTTTCCCAGATCAGTTTTAAACATGAGAAGTTTCAGATCACTCTGAGACCTCAAAGTGAATGAGTCAAAGATGTACTTGACATCAACGTATGGATTACAGAAGAGAGCTCTGTACAAAAGCTGTAAATTTAGGAATCGTTGGCCTATAGATTATATTTGAAGCCAAGGGAATCAGTGAAATCACTTGGGTAAAGAGTGTGGAGAGAAAAGAGAAAGTAAGACCAAGTCCTGATAAATTCTTATGTCTAAGATGTTAGCCGAGTGGAGAGGGGCCAAGGAGAGTGAAATGGATCAGTAAGTGAAGTAGGAGAGAGCCCGAGAGCATTTTTGGCATTGGAGGGACTAAGAAAGAGACAGGTTCAAGAAGGAAGAGGTGGTCAGCTGTACTGATGGACACTGAGAGACTTAATTAGATGTTCCTGAGACTAAGTGATAGAATTATCACTGACAGAAGCAGTTAAGGTGGAACAGTGGTTGTAGAAGCCAGATTCGAATGGTGTAAGGTATGAACAGAAAGACTAGGGATGCCACATATGGACAATTGTTTAAAGAAGTCTGGCTGCCCGTGTAAGCATGAAAGTCACGTGATTGCCCAAGGGGGCCAGTGAGCACAGCAGAGTGTTCCGTAGTTGGAGATAAAAGGAAATGCTTATGTGCTGAAGGGAATGATTTATAGAAAGCCAAGAGTTGAAAATGCATGAGACAGGGTAACTAAAAGGTTCAAGTCTTAGAGGTTGAGATGGGGTGAAATCCAGGGACTGTGCCTCATTTTTAATTGAGGGGCCCAAGTAAACGCCAGAGTGTTTATAGACATGGCCGTGGAGAGATGAAGGGGTTCATATCTGATAGCTTTTCCCCCTCAATAATGGATAAGGCGAAGTCATCAGCCAAAGACAACAGCAGAAAGGGTGAAAATTTTGATGAGAGTGGGGAGGGATGGGAAGATCATGGGGAAAGATTAGGAGAACAAGCTTAGAGATGCCAGGGTCTTCTCAACCTGTGAGAATCCAAGGGGAGAAAAAAAAATCCTTCCAGCTTCCTCTCCTTCATGCCTGCCTGGGGGGTGGGGGTGTCCAGAGCAGAGACACGTGGGGAGGAGTAGGGGCAGTCAAAGCGAGCCACTTATAGCACGTGGCCATCACCCCCATTCACACTGACTTACCCATTTAGGGGTTTTCGATACCATTTTTGTTTTATTTATATTTTAATTCATTCATTAAACTTATAAGCTTTTTAAAACTTTTATTATGTTCCATTAGTCATCATACAGTTCATCCTTAGTTTTTGACGTAGTATTCCATGATTTGTTGTTTGCGTATAACATCCAGTGCTCCTATTTTTAAAACTGTTAGAAAATTAAGATACTATGTGTTTGTTTAATTATTGAGTTTTAATATTGCTGCCTTTTCATGGGACTTTATCAACCATAGACTGAGAGCGAGCTGTCAAGTCTTTCACTGCTCAGAGGCACCGTCAGAAGGAACCTTATTCCCCAGAGGACGTGCCTATTGCCTGTCCCCTTCATCCCTATTGACGGAGGGACACTACCTGGAGATGAGAAGGAGTGAAGAGGTAGGGGGAGACCAAGCAAGGCTCCCTGTAAGCTGCAACTAATGTATTAGGCTAATAATAATCAAGGAGGAAGAATGGAAGTCCATTAAAGATAAACTTGCTCTTAGATCTGTGGCATCAAAGGCCAAAGCCATAAAGAAAAGAAAGATGAATTAGAGAAAGCAAAAATATTCAGTATGTGAGTGGCAAACAGATCCTAAAATGAAAAGGCTGTCATGAAATTAGAAAAAAAATATTTGGGACTAGATGGACAAAGGCTCTCTACATCCTTAACATAGAAAGAAATCTTAAAAATTAAAGTAAGGAGATTGACAACTAAGAGAAAAAGAGAACAAAAGACCAAGAACAGATATAGGTATTTCAGACCAAAAAAAAAAAAAAAAAAGAGGAAGTATATAAACAACAAATAAAGATAACATAATGATCACTTGCCCTGACAATCACTAAAATATTCATTAAAATGACAAGTGCTTTTGTTGTTATTTATTACATTAACAAATATACACGCAATGATAATACAGAAGTTGCCAAACACAGGGATGTGCGTTCACACAACTTTAGTGGGACGTGAATGGGTCTGCAGGGTAGTGTCTGGAGGGCGATATCAAAAGCTGGAAAAAATTTTTTTAATATTTTATTTATTTGACAGAGAGAGAGAGATCA
>CM052806.1:31308165-31324831 GCA_028533885.1 Nasua narica
ACAGTATATGCCTATCAGGAAAGAATATCCAAATTATCAGAGTCAAACCTGATATCGTAATGTTGAGCAAAGTAGCTAAGCAACTTCATAAAAGCAAATTTGTTATTTTAAATCCTTACTCCTAGAATCACACTGTTTTTGCTTGTTTGTTTGTTTTAAAATGTGGTGCCTGGAAAATATATCAAAAGCTAAACACATTGTGAATCAGATAAACGGGGAAAATTTCACCCATTTTATGGATGGACAAATAGAGAGAAGGAAAACGTAGGGGCTTGAAGTAGATCTCCCAGACTGGAAACTCTAGAAGACGTGAGCATCTTGCATTCTTTCTTTTGCATTATTATTGTCTTCAGTCTCTGGACAGTGGTTAGCACATAGGAGGTACTCCGTAAACGGTCTCTGGCTGATCTGGGCATGACTCCCGAGTGCACGGATGGGAACTCCTGCTATCTAATAAATGGATGCTGTTATGTTCATAGTTTGTGAGTGAAATGGGGTTGCTGGTCAGTTTCACCCTCTCCGTCACTGGGGGGATAGTTGAGGGATGGATTTTCTCTCTCTTGGATTATGTTGTAGGCACTTTGAGGAGAAGTCACATACATCATTTTGTGGCTGGACAGAGGGAATTGAGACAGCACACGGACAAGGAAAGTGAGTCAGGCTAACATTAAACTCAGGACCGGAGAAGTCCATTAGAGGGAAAACCAATGCCATGGCAACTGAAAACCGATGTAATTTCATTTGCTACTTAATGGACTCTTTGTAGAAAAAAGTGCTCTTTGTGGAAAAGGCTAATTGAGGCCAAAAAATTGCATGCAATTTTCGCTTAAAGGATTTTCCCCTATTTTTTCAATGTTGCAGAGCCCGCTTTGTCCCTATGCTGGATTTTGTCTGCTATTTTTCTGTTTGCCTTTCTACTTAATGCCCCCCATCTTCTGGCCTTTGTTTCCTTTGGTATTAGTATAATAGTGCTCATCAGTTGAGAGGGCTTATTTACCTCAGTGAAAATGTCCTCTCCGTGAATCTTGCATTTCCCTACGAATAAAGAGAGTCAGGTCAGGTTTAGCTGGCTGAATAGCAGTATATTATTTCTACCTATTTCCTTTCGTAAGAGGAAAATGAAAACTGCTTGCTTTGCTCTGCATGAAGCAAATCCTGACAGTTGGAGGAAAAATTTGTTACTGCAGGAAAGCCATAAAAATTCAAATGTTTCCTCCCAGAATGTAGCATGAGGACAATGCAAAGGAGACCCTGCCTTTTCAACGATGGTCCCCTGCTACTTGATGTGACGGCAACACAAGTTACCCACATGTTAAGAAAGCCCCATCCAGTGATGAGAACATAGCGAGGCAAGATGTCATGGGACTTCCCTTTAGTCGAGAACCAGAGATGCTGGCTCGATAGGCATCCCTGTCCCCAGATGGTCACCCTCCATGTCGTTCCAGTTCTTACATTATATGTTGTCATAGCAGGAATCGGACCCTCCTTATCATTTGCAAACAACTTTGGGGATTTTTGCCCCATCTGCTGTATGGTTAGTACCACCTGTACAATATGAATTTAATCTCTTCTTCAAATTGACATTACTTATTAAATTCAATTTTTAAAGAAACTGGGTATCACTATAAAAATTGATTTGTCACTGTAAAGAACACGGCAAGATCCCTTGCCCTTCATAGGATGTAACAGTAAATCACAGGCAGTGACATTCTTTTTTTTTTTTTAAGATTTTATTTATTTATTTGACAGAGAGAAAGAGTTCACAAGTAGGCAGAGAGGCAGGCAGAGAGAGGGGGTGAAGCAGGCTCCCCGCTGAGCAAAGAGCCTAATGTGGGGCTCGATCTTAGTACCCTGAGATCATGACCTGAACTGAAGGCAGAGGCTTTAACCACTGAGCCAGGTGCCTGGATCTTTTATTTGAAAAATCTCTGACATAGTATCTTTGGATTTTTTTTTTTTTAGGCTGGCCTGATTCTAAACAACAACAACAACAACAACAAAAACCCCCCAAAACCCCTCTACCTGATTTCTTCCTGGATTAAGGCCTAATTGCCAGTTTTCTAAGTACTTTTAGGAAAAAGGACTGGGAATGAGTAAGGAATATGCATTCTTTCTGGAAGGCTCTGTCTTCTCCTCTTGGCTGAGCCAACATCTAGCACCTAAGGCCCTAGTTCAGACATCAGTTCCAAAGATCATTCTTTCTGAACTCCCTTCAATGAAGTTAGGTCCCTATATGTCATTCCGTATTCTCACAGCACGTAGCTTTCTTTTGTGGCACTTACATTTCGTTAAGTCCTTTGATTAGTATCTGTTTCCCTCACTAGGTTTCGTGAGAGCAGAGTTTTGCTGAGCATAGAGCAGTGTATATAGTCCGTATTGGTTGCTGATTGTGAAGTATTCATGAATGTTCCATGGAATGCAGGTGCCAGAAGTAGGGAGGAGAGTGGGGTCGAACCAGAGCAATCCTGTCACCATTACTGGCAAGATGACTCTTGGTTTATGGTCCACTGCTCGCCTTGCTTCTTTTCCTACATGAAGACGGTATGAAGAAGGGAGAAGTCAGAATCTGGTAAGTGGAGAATTTAAAAGTTTATGTTAATTTAATGACATGGAACGACTTGGAGATAACAGTATTAGTTGAGGCATAGATGCAGAAATCAGAGTGGAGGGGACTGATAATGAAAACAGGTTGTGAGGGTGAACAAACCCACGGAGGATGAGTGTTTATAGAAAGGAGCCAGCAGGGCAGAGCATAGGGGAAATGGGGTTGAGGATTGCCTTCTTTTTAGTTGATGGAGACCTGAGCATTTAAAAAATGGGTGAGGGGCAGGCGGACACTGAGGACAGAGGAGGGAGGAGGGATAATTTAGGGCATGAGGATTCTGAGAAGTTTGGGAAGTGAGATCTAGGAAAGAGTTAAAGAATTGAGGAGGTGGAAAAGGTCTGAAACAATCATTATGGAGAGTGGGGGAGTAAATCAGGCAGGGAAAGAGAATCATTGATTGGCTGACCGTCTGGAGGACCCAGCCGAGAGTTCTGCTTGCCTGGATGGTGGGAGTGGGCCGGTAGAGTTGGCAGCTCACCGGGAGTGTGATTTTTGCTGGACAGCTCTCTGCCACTTGGCTGTGGGTACCGAGACACTAACTAATTGGGTTCATTTACAGCACCAGGTGGGTGCTTGGAAGAATTGGAGATGGCTTAAGGTTTTGGCAAAAGGGTTATTGAAAAGATGGACTATGGAAGTAAGCTGGGTAGGGAGAGGAGGCGAGTAAGGAACATCTGCTGGACAAAGAGAACACAGAGAGGGGGTCTAACAAAACCAAGATACAAAGATAAGCAGCCATAGTCAGAAAATTGAATGTGGGAATTTGTGATTTCTGGAGACTGATCAGTTGAAACTAATTACTCAGCCCAGGTATGACTGTGGGTGGGAGTCACCGGGTCAGCGAATGGGAGAAAGCCATCGGAGAGAATGATATCGGGACACTGAAAGAACAGGCCACTGGGTGGTTGTTAAAGTCACCCAGAATTTGCAATTTGGGTGGCGAGGGATAATGTGAGTCAGTTGGCCAAAATCTTCAGAAACTGATGGGGAGATAAATGTATTCAGGAAAGAGGGCAGGTGGTACAGATTAAAAAAAAAAAAAAAGCAGAGCCCTAAAGAAGCTGGGATGTTCTTTTCATTCTTATTTATTTTTTCAAGAGAATTAGAGAGTAATTGGAAGCAGCAATGGGGAGCCTGACATATGAAAAAGAACACCCAGCTATATGCTGCAGGCCAGAGTTAAGCATCCTGCATCCTTTCTTTGAGCTCTGAACAGGGCAAAGCTAGTTGGGTTGCCATGGTGACCAACGCCATGTCTCTGGGCTCATTAATCCTGTGTTCCAAACGAAGCACTTAGCGATAGCTTCTGAATAAATGCAACAAAGCTCTGCATACTGAAAAGGGCACATTCATGGTAAGCAGGGGAAAAAGGTTTTCAATTTCATTCATTAAACTTGAGTAAATAATTTAATATCTTTGTGCGTCAGTCCTCCTAGCTAATGAATAAGGATAAATGCTTAATGGAAAATCTAGCCTAATAAAGTTAACAGCATCAGCTTTACATATAAAGGAAATTGATGTTGCTGGTATATATGCATATGAAGGGGGAAATGGAAAGGAAAATAACATATATTAAGCATCTACAAGGTGGGATGTCAGGTACTTTAAAATAAAATGTTTCACTTAATCCTTGCAACAACCATGTGAAGCACATATCATTCCCTTCATCTTGCAGATGAGGAATCAAAAACTCTGAGACGTTAACTAAGGCCCCTGTTCACACAATTGGTAGGATTTGAGGAGGCTCAATTCTGTCCGGTTTGGGCCCGTGAGGCCCCAACTATGCCTGGCTGAAAACCATATACAGCTTATCTTTCTAGGACATTGGGCTAATTAAAAAAATTAGGAGAAAAGTTTGTCCTAAGGTGACATTGCCTATATGAGAGGGAAGTTTCAATACTGTATTAGAATTCCATTGGCTTCAAAAAATTCACTACCATTAGATGTTTTTAAAGGCTTTTCTTGAAAAAAAATATGAGAAGACAGCTGGTTATATTAGAAGTGTGTTTAATTAAAAGATGTGAAAAACTGTCAATGCTTCTTCTAAAATGAGTCCCCCCCAGCAATTGTTTATCCCCAGTTTGTGTTCCTGGTGCATGGAAGTCTTGGGGTTGCAAAGCAGATTCTCCAAACAGAAGTTGCTTTTTTTTCTTCTAGGTCTAATGACTTTGTTTGGTTTTTTTGGGTTTGCTCCAGCTAAGGGCTAGATAAGTGATTGAAAAAGATATATTAAAAATCCATTAATTCATTTTCCTTAAAATTAAACTCTTTAATTAAAAGCAACGCTGATCAATTTCTAATTTCTGCCTCTAATAATGTGATACAGCAAGGTTTAAAATAAATAGAAACAACTTGGTGCAAGTTAAATATCCCTGTCACTAAACTTAGTTGTTAGCAATTTTTTTTTTCTCCAAATACTAATCGTTTAGTTTCACCTATATGACTATGCCAGGCCTGTTTTCTTAAATTCAGGGTGATTACTACTTCCCCAGATGATTCCCACATGCGTCTTCTGAGGGAAAGTGTTAATTCCAACCTTCTGTCCCCTGTCAGTAGTAGAGGTTTCCCTGACTGGTTCTCTCTACTTGAAATTCTCCATTCAAAGGCCGTATGATTGCGTTGTAAGTTTTCAGTCTGGGCACCTTATCTTTGTTTTATAACTAGAAGAATCTGAAACCAGAAATTGAAGGATGAAGTTTTAATGGGCCCGATCTCCTTTATTTTTTTCCTGATTTGTGAGCACGTCTCTAATTTGTTTCTTACACAGAGGAGCCTGGATCGGATTATCTCCCAAAACATTTTAAACACCACTTAGTAAACGATATCAGATTTATAAACAGAAATGCAAGCGTTTTCTTTGTAATCTTCCAAAATAATAATTGATGGAAGATAATCTAAACAATTTTAGAATGATACTCAAGGGCCCAGATTTGGAGGTAAAATGGTTAAATCAAACAAGAATCTGAAGCTCCCAGCTCAGTTTTCTATTAAGCTCAGCACGAAAACACAGCAATACGGAAACTAATAAAAGCATTTAGAACTGGAAGCTAAGAATCCAGCATAGGTCAGCTTCCTGAAGAAGCTTCTACTAATTAGAAAGTTAATCGGAACAGAGTGGACCCTTTTCTTTTCCAAGATGAAACGGCTCTCTTGTAGTCAGAAGAGGTAATAGCCAGCCCCCACTGAGAGCCTCCGAGGGCCCAAGACTTCTGGGGAAGTTCCTGGATCTTGCTTGCATTCACTTGCAGCCTCAGAAGTCCCAGCAGCCCTCAGAAACATCCATTAAGAGGGCCACAGAACCGAGTGATAAAGGCAGGAAATAAGCTCACTTCTTGCAAGCAAAGTTGTATTAACCTGGGTGGCAGCAAGACGAAGAGGTAATAGTTAATAATAACAACAATAACAAACAGATATGGCATTTCTATTGCCATAATCCTCACAGCTATTCTATGCGATTCATACTGTTATCCCATATGCAAATTCGAAAGGCTGAACTTTCAATTGGTTGATGGAAACACCGGGGTTTTGAAGACAGAATGACCTCAATGCAGAGTACTCGCTTTCTCCACTAGGTGGTGCTACCTCCCCTTTGCTACTTGGAATAATTGCCAGGAAGGGACCGGTCTTGGCACTGCACCCCAGCCGCCTTCTGTGAATATGTCTCCAGTGTAGGATGGACGTGTCAATCAGTACACCTGCCATTCGCTCAGATCCTTCTAGAACTGTGTCTTGTGCCCAGTCCCTGATGATGGGGCTTAGGTTGTTATGTTCTGTAACGCTGGGTCCTCCCCCACCAGAGCTGATAAAACCAGGGTGGTGGTATTCTAGGCAAGGGGCTCAGATACGGCTGGATGTGAAAAGATGCATTCAAGTATAGTGCTTATGAACATAAGTACTGGAGTCATATTTCCCGGGTTCAAATTCTGATAGCCCCCCATTCGCTATCTACATGAGTAACCTCTTGGAATCTTAGCCTTCATTTACTAAATGGGAATGCTGATCATAATCCAAGCTGGTTCTAGGGAACTCGAACAAAGTTTGTGAATTTTCATGAGTGACTCTTTCCCCACCTCTTACCTTTATGTTGTCTAGAAATGCATTTCCCAAAGTCCATTGTATTGAACATCGATTCTGGGATTGTTAATAGGTATTACAAAAACAGTTCCTTGGTCAAATAGATTTGGGAAAACACATGTGAAATTAGGCAGGGATCCTCACCTGAGGACTTTTCAGAATCTTTCATATGGTAATGAAATTATCCATAAACAAAGGTATACAGGTCTTCAAATTTAACCACACCATCTTTAGTTTTAGTGCATCTTATAGTACTAATATGCCACACAGGAGACTTTGGGAAATACTGGTACAGAAGAGTGAAATTGGGGCTTTTGACTAGAAGCAGGAGCTGAACTCAGCCCTGAGTAGATCTGTCTTTCCTCCAGTGTTGTATCCGAGGGTACCCTCTGTCTCACGGTAGTAGGCAGAATAATGATCCTCCAAAGTTGTCCACATCCTAATCCCTGGAATCTATGAATATTTTACCTTATACGGCAAAAGGGATTATGATTGAATTAAGGACCTTGAGATGAGAAGATGATCTTGGATTATCCAAGTTGGCCCATGTCCTTAAAACTGGGGAGCCTTTTTTTAGCTGTGGTCAGACGAAATGTGCCTATGGAAGGAATGTTCTGATCTCTGAAAGAGACTACACCCTCCACTGTTGACTTTGAAGATGGAGGAGGCTGCCCATGAGCCAAAGAATGTGGTGGCCTCTGGAAGTTGAGAAATTTAAGGAAACAGATTCTCCCAGGGACTCCAGAAGGAGCACAGTCATGCTGTTACCTGATCTTAGCCCACTGTGTTAGAGTTTTCCAAAGAAATTGAATCAATAGGGGGCAGGGGGAAGAGATTGATAGATTAGTTTTAACAAATTGGTTCATGAGATTGTGGAGGTACGAGTCCAGAAACTGTGGGTGGGATGGCAAACTGGAGACCAGGGAAAGAGTACAGTCTGCTGGCAGAACTCCTTCCTGGCACAAGGGAAGTCAGTCTTTGTTTCACTCAGGCCTTCGATTAATTGGATGAGGTGCACACATTATCCGCTTATTCAAAGTCCACTCATTCACAGAAACATCTAGAATAATTTTTGTCCAAATTTCTGGGCACTGGGGCCCAACCTGGCTGCCAGACAAAATGGACCACCCCACCCTCAGGGACCTATGTTGAACTTCTGACGTTCGGAACCATACGATAATACACCCACGTTGTTTTAGGTCACTAAATCTGTGGTAATTTGTTATGACAGCAGTGCGAAATGAACACACTCATCTTCTGTCCATTATAGGAATTGTCATCGGAGGTAACACGAGTCATTTCCTACTGAGGACCTGGTCGTCTGTCGGTTTTGGTCCACTTCTCTCGGTTCCATCACTGGAGATGGATTTCAAGGGTGTGGATTCCCGACCCAAACTTACCTGTAAAGCCCGGGGGCCACCTCCCCTCCCACACCCTGCTTCTCACTCCAGGTCAGCCATCCGCTCACTCTACCACACCCTGGCCTTTCTATTGCTCTATTATTTTCATTTCCTATCTTTTCAAGTTTCATTCCCTCAGTTACACCTTACCTGCTCTTCAGTGTGACCCTGACTCCAGCTCCTTGCGCCTCGCCCATGCATATCTCTCAGCCCCCTCCTCGAGTCATCTCCTTTCTCCCCTCAGCCTCCTCGTCCTGGTTGATACTTGAACTCTGATCTCACCAACGTGGTGACTTCTTTGCCACGGCAGTGTGCCTCCGGACTGACACAGACCTGGGCTGATATACCTTTCCCTATTCACTGTTAGGTATCTATAGGAATACATGAAAATTTGCCCCCCAAAATCCTTCAGCAACAACCATGTAAACGAAATATATGAACAAACTATAAGCCAAAGAACGAGGGCAAGTTCTATTGATTACATCGTCAAAGGGAAGGGATTGGGAGGCACATTTTTGATGAGATGCCACATGCTATACCTTCTTAAATAAAACAAGACAGAGGGCCCCCCTGACTCCCAAGAGTTAAAGAGATTGACTCACACATCCGGTGTCTGGTTTTAGGGCGCACCAATTCTCCCTCCCTTTGACTTCTCAGTCTGAATCCATCGAGAATACAACTCAGAGCCTGTTACACGTCAGGAATTGGAGAAGATCCTGGATTCTCAGATGATTAGTCACTACCTGTCTTCCAGAGCTCTCATGTATGAAGCTGGTGAAAAAGAAGTCTAACTGGGAGTCTAAGAAAAATATGCTGGCCCACAGGGAAGGATCATTACCCTGACAACTCAGGAGAGGATAATTCTGGAACTGTCTTTCTGTGAGAAATAGACACAAATTTTGAAGCCCTTTGCTTAATTCCATCCAAAGTTTGAAGGGGACATGACCTGTATGAAACATTAGCAGATAAGGGATGGTGTGGGGTCATGTCCCTCTTCCCTCAACCTCAGGGCCTGTCTTCAAACTTTGTGTAGTCTAACATCTGGTTTCCCCAGCTTGGACATAGACCCTATCACACCTAGGACCCCCGGGTAGAGTGATTCTAATTCTCTACAAATTGTATTAGCAGGTAGTCTTTCCCCCTAACCCCCTTTGCTGATACGAATCCATATCACCGTGACTTACCTGTGTTCACGCTGGCCCGAGACGGGCCTTGTCACCACTGCTGCCACTTGAAAGGGAAGGTCCACTGTTGCTTGACAGATTTCTCCTCAGGCAGTTGGTTTCTGCTGAACTATTAATGCCCCACTAGCTCCACCTCCCCCCCACCCCCGCCCCGCCTTGTGAATTCTGCCTCAGGACTGGGGTTACCACACCCATTCGTCCTCATCCTCCTCCTGCCTCATTCCAGCCCTGCCTCCAAGCAGCCAGGGTCAAGCCCCTCCACCCCTGAGGCTTGCCTCGGCCTCCAGTTGTTCTGAGTCCAGAACAAACAGAGTTTTGTCCCTGGGCAGAGGAAGAAATCATTATTCCCTCTCTCCAAATCCCTGGCCTTTAAAAAAACACAACAGCCCCAAAACTTCCCGAGGATTAACCTCTTTTTCAGCTGAATGACAATAGTAGCATTCATTTCCCTCAGCAAAAACACCATCCCCAATCATAAGATAGGGTCTGACTTCATGAGCCCAACAAGATTAGTGCAAAATAGTATGATAATAGTACATTTTCCGAAGTCTGAGTTATTCAGCCTTATCTATGGTTACTTTGCTAAATTTTCATCAATCTGGGGTGGTTTTTTTTTGTATTAAAAAGGTAAAAAATAAAATAAGTGTAAGGTGACTGAGCTCAGTGTCTGTCTCTGGATTGTTTGCGTCTAGAAAGATATCTTTTTCCTTAAGGTTGAGTAAATTAAAAATAAACATAAGAATAAATAAACATGGGCTCTATGAGAAGTCTGCATCCCCAGGGATGAGAAGCAATATTCTGAGGAGCTGGCAGATAAGCTTTGATATGAAAAAGATTCGCTTCAGTAGACAGAAGTAAATAGTTTGCGATATTTGCTTCCTGTTTTCAATATGTTTAAAAAAAAAATACAGGTAGCTGTTAGAGAAGAAACTTATGAGAAGAGACCATGTGAAAAACAGCTTGGTTTAAACAGCATTGGTAGAGCCAAGCCGTTTTTCTCTTTCCTCACTGGCTTACTTCTGTCTTGTTTCCTGGATTTGTGTCTTTTCCATTTTTAGACATTATTGGGCCCCAGGGCTCAGTGGAAGACATACATTTGCCACCTTGGTGATCCGATCTAGTCTTGTGGCTTCAGATACCATTAAAAGGGGTTCCCTCTCGGGTTTGTGTCTCCCAGCCTGACCCTCTCCTCCCAGTCAGGGAACCACCTCTACAATTTTAGAACTTTTCATCACCTGGCATGAAACCTCTACCCCTTAGCAATCATGCTCCATTTCCTCCAACTCCTGCTCCCTACCCTGTTAGCTCTATGCAACCACTAATCCACTTTCTGCCTCTATGTACTTGCCTACGGGGCACTTTTCCTGTAAGTGGAATCTTGCAATGTGTGGTCTTCTGTATTTGGCTCATTTCATAAAGTATGATGTTTTCAGTGTTTTTTGAAATGGTGGAATGAAGCACTGCATTAGTACTTCATTCCTTTTTGTTGATGACTAATATTCCATTGTATTAATATAACGCATTTTGCTTATCCGTTTATCAGTTGATGGATGTTTGGATTATTTCCACTTGGGGGTTATTATGAATAATGCTGCTATGGACATTCTACGGCAAATGTTTGTGTAGACATATGTTTTCATTTCTATCGGGTAGATACCCAAGAGTGGAGTCGTCGGGTCATATGGGAGCTCTGTGTTCAACTGTTTGAGGAACGGCCATACTATTTTCCAAAGTAGCTGCACCATTTTACATTCCCACCGTCAGTGTATGAGAATTCTTATTTCTCCATATCCTTGCTAACACTTGTTATAATCTGTCTTTTTGATCACAGTCATCCTAGTGGGTATAAGGTAGTATCCAAGTGTGGTTTTGATTTGCACTTCCTGCAAATGACACAGAGCATCTTTTTATGTGATTACTGGCCATTAATATACCTTCTTTGTAATGACACTGTGCCCATTTTGAATTAGGCTATTTCTCTCCTTTTGGGGGGATACATAGTTTATTTGCTATAATGATAGTGAATTTATTTTAAGATACTATATAATTAATTTATTATAATATGATATCATTAATTTATTTCAATGGTATTTTAATTGGTAAGATTTCTTCTTTGACCCATGGGTTATTTACAAATGTCCCTTTAATCTGAAAATATATTTCAGATTAAACACATCTTTTTTTGTTACTTACTTCTAGTTGTGTTATGGTCAACAAAATGGTCTGTAGTGATACCTGTTTTCTGACATTTGTGAAGATGAGTTTTTGACCTAGTTAGTAAAGAATCAACTTTTGTAAATGTCCCATATAGCCTCGAGGAGAATGTATACCTCTATGATTGCTCATATAATTTTGAGAGTCATCTGTTCATAGATCAAATGAAGAGTAGTCATAACTACTCAGGGAAGCCACGCAAAGGAAGAAATGCAGGGAGAAAATGATGATACCCAGTGTGAAATAACACAGGTTAGGGATTAAGAAGAAGAGGAATCAGGGCGCCTGGGTGGCTCAGTTGGTTAAGCGACTGCCTTCGGCTCAGGTCATGATCCCGGAGTCCCGGGATCGAGTCCCATATCGGACTCCCGGCTCTGCGGGAAGTCTGCTTCTCCCTCTGACCTTCTCTCCTCTCATTCTCAGTCTTTCTCTCTAATAATAAAAAAAAAAGAAGAAGAAGAAGAAGAAGAGGAATCATATAAAAATCATGAAGGAATAGCCAGAAAGGGAGAAGAAAGCATTCTAAGGAAGCTTAAAAAAAAAAAAAGAATTTCAGGAAGTGAGTTGTCAACATTGTTGGGTATAGCACAAAAGTGCAGTAAGATGAAGATTGAAAATGGTAGATGGGAATGGTCAGCTGGAAACCACTGGTGACTTTGTGAGAACAGCTCCTATGGAGTGCTGGGAACAGAAGGCGGGTTGTGATGGGCTGAGGGGATCGTGGGTGGTGAGGAAATGGAACAGAAAGCAAGGACTTCACTTTCAAGAAGTTTGGCTAAAAAGAGATGAGAAGAAGTCGAAGGGGAGTTACAAGGGAGAGAAGGGCTGGGAAAAGCTTAAGTATGTTTATAAGAGGATGGCAAAAAGTTGATGGAAAAGGAGGTGTTGGGTATACAGTAAGAAGTATCATTTGTGGACCAACATTCCACCGCTGCACTTAGGGTCAGTTGCAAAGATGCAGATATTTGTCTTGCACTGGCGGGGAGACCCTTCTTCCCTAAAATGAAAGGGAGAAGGAAAAGGTGAATATTGAATTGATCAGCAGTTTTGTTTAGTTTTACTGCAACCCACAGAAACTCAATTCAACTGTGGTAGCAACAACTTGTGCTCTACAGTATCCAGTTCTCTTCCCCTCTAGGCTCCTGGAAGACCACCCTTCCCAGTTTAGTCCCTTTGTGGTTCAGTGGAATCCTATGTACCTTCTGACTAATGACATATAAACAGAAAAAACTAGTCACTTCTGGGTAGTAAAAAGCCCATATAGGACTTTGAAACTCTCTTTCTCCTCATGGTACCGTGACAGTGGAGGAAACCTCAGGCAAAGATGGTGAAGCCACAAGACCAAGGGGCTCCCAATAGAGGGCAGATAGAGGACATCAGTTCTGGAACTACAACATGCTTTTAAGACTGAGAAATACACTTTTATCACATCAAGCCAAAGAGACGTGAGTGGCGTAATTACAACAGCATCATTTGTCTATCCTGATGAAATCCTAGCCTACAGAAAATTTAAAATACATGGGCAATGCAGGAAAAGTTGAGGAACCTAGCTAGGGGAAGGATAGATATGGAGTTGAGCAGCTAGAATCAGTCATTCAAACGACTTCGAGAGGGTAGAGCTGCATAAACCTTCCATGGGGAAGCCGCCGCAAGAAGGACCAATAAGATACTTGGTAATGGTGAGCCAATCCACCCCAGGAGATTTAGGAATTGTGAGTGTGAATGGGTTGGATGGGGCATCTGCAAAGATATTGTGGCATGATATCAGAAAAGAAAGACAGCCAGATACCTATGTCTTCATTGCAAATGGGAAAGTACCTAGGAGTTTGTGACATCCTCGATGAGAAGGGATAACAAGTCACCTTTTTGGGTGATATAAACCTTCGTGGGTGAAGGGTTGCACACAAGGATGAGAGAGTGATGGTTCAGAAGACCATTGCTGATCTAGAAAAAGGTAGTTCTCAACTCCACACCCTGCAGATTGTGAGTATTAGAGACAAGGGACTTTACAGGAAATGGTCTTTCATTTAAGATTTCATTTAAGACAAGACCATGAAAGATACAGGAAAATGTATTTCCCATAGATTGTAGATTGAAAGGGCAAAATTGAAACTAGAACAAAGCAGCCAACTGAAAATACGCCTTGGTGACAGTTAATAACAAACTTGACACTGCACAAAATTGCATCCTTGACAAAGAAGTCGACTTGAGAAATAATCCCAAGAAACGCAGAAAATGAAAAGCCCTGAATATGAAAAAAGAAATCTAACCTTTGAATAATAGATGTTTCTAAAGAATGCTTCCTGTTAATAACAAGTAAGACAATATATGTAAAACTCTTAGTGAGTGCTTGAAAAATAGCAGACGTGATGAATATTTTCATAAAGGAACACACAACAAACGTACCGCCTTTTATCTGTGCAGAAGACTGCCCAAGCCCGAGCATGGGGAGACTGAGGCAGGTGAACTTCAAGCTGAGGAGGATGGAGACATCTCAGACAAAACAAGGAGAGGAGTCTAAATGTCTACCCGAGGTCAATCAATTAAACCCAATTCCTTTGCAAACCCTTACGATGATAACCGATGTTAATATTTTCTCCATGCCTCCCTATGCCCTCATACATACTGCATGCCACTCTAACTAGAGACTAACTGCTTTTCACCCCATCTTGGGACTTTTCTAAGAAACGTATAATTTTTTAAGGTGTTGTTAACAAAGAAGGCCATGAATAATGTACTATGTTTTCACTCATGCATCTGAAGAGTAGAGTTTAAAAAATTGGGAAAGGGAGTTTCTTATCAACTTGATAATTAGGGGGTAATGAAGGTTTTTTAAAAAAAGGTTTTATGGCTTTGAATATGACCAATATTTAAAACCAAGGTAGAGGAAAGAAATTCCTGTTTACAAAGCACTTCTTCACACAGAGATGAAATGGCTGAGCTTGGTTCCTGGCAAAACTCATGAAAAAAATTAAGGCTAGATATCTCTTAAGTAAAATAGTCAAAGTCAACAATAAAAAATAGCAAAAGTGTACAAAGCAGTGAATAAAAGAAAGTAGATGGATTTTAAAGGTGATGGTATGTCATTTCTCCATAATGTTTAATATTTTAAAAAGAGTAGAACCAACTTATGGAATATTATGGAGAAAATTACCCAAGAATTTGACACTCTTTCAATGTTATTTTTAATGTTTGATGATAACAGAAGAATAGGCTCATGTATTTGAGTTCTTAGAAAATATACCAAAAGGGGCCCTGAATGAAAAATTCACTAGATACATGACTATTAACTGGACCGTGCGAAATGCATGGGATGTTATTCATAAAAGAATTTCATTTTTGTTTTCCAATGTCACTGTAAATTATTTAGAGGGTCTAGTTTCTCCCCTACTGTAGGAAGAAAACTCAGATGGGCCCATGTCTTCTCTTGTAACTCTTGGGTAAGAAAAAGTTGTATAGTCACTTTAAGCATCAAAAGTCACTCTCAATTCAAAAGCTGCACATCCACGGCTGATAATCAAACTTGACTTAAACTGTCCTTTCCCTTTGCTCAAGTTCACTGCAGACTTGGGGGAAGGGGTGCATATTCTCTTTCCTTACCTAGCACTTCTATCCCTTCTTATCCATTTGACTAATGATGGGTTCAAAACCCCTATAGAGCTAGCATAGAGGTGGGAGGGAAGGGAGGAAAGATAAAAAGAGCAGGAAAGTCCTTCTAGGAATCTAGCTTGGCCACCTTCTGAATCTGGCGAATGTTTAAAGGACTCCAACCAGATAAGCACAGAAAGATCAGTTAAAATAACTACAGTTTGGTGATTATGAAAACCAAATGCAGTCGTCAAAATTGCATTAGAAGGATCCCTTTTATTTTTTTTAAATAGACACAAGCTATAACCCCAGATTAGATTAATACATTTGTGGAAGGTGGGGGACAAATGGGAGGTGGGATAGACAAGGGAATGGGTACCTTATCTTCCGTGCTGTCTTACAGGGACACACGCTGGTCACCTATGGCCCCATGCTGATTCCCACGAACATGTGGGCCAGCTCACCGCTGTAAGACCCTAGCATGCTCTAAGGGAGGTGGAACCTTTCAGGCGGCTAACGAAATTTTGAATTTCATTACAAACCTGCCCTTTTTCCTTTCTTAAAGAGCGGGTAGTCATTTAACATTTTCCCACTTGTGCAGAGTGTTTATAACATACCATGCACTGGCTGCAAGGACTCAATTTAATTTTTCCAGTGTGGGCTGGGGAAAGGATAGACTGCCCAATTTGTTGGGTCTAATGCAAAAGGTGTAGGCCTTTTATTTTAAAAAATTGCAAGGAATTTCAAGATGGTGACAACACATCATTAAATGAAAGGTGGGCCGATCCTGGTGAGGGGTGGCCGTGGCTGGGGATTCCTGGCTGCATTGCAACAGGGCTCATGCTTCTGCACTGCTAGTTAAAGGCCAAAATGATGTCAACTTCTAAGTCATTATCACTTAAAAACTGCTCATTAGTTGAGAAACTTTTATAAGTAACCATGGATAAAACATCGAAGACCAGATTGAGATTCCAGAGCTGAATATAATAACCTTATGGCTTTGACAGTGTAAATTGTAAGTGTCAGGAGTGAGGCATGTAAGTATAGGAGGGCAAGAGCTTGGAGGTTACGTCATTTCCTAAAGGAGGTGGTGGAGATGACATAACAAATTAATGGATAGAGACCTCTGCGCAAGAAAGTTTTAATATTCCAACAGAAGAATTAAGACAGGATGAGAAGACCAAACATGGAAAGGAGGAAGGATTAGTATAAATAAACCAAAACTTACCTTTTATATCAGAAAATAAGGAATACTACCTAAATTTGATAATAAATAGATAAATCGGTGAGTTAGCTGGAGTTATGGAAATAACTGCCAAAAGATCTCAAAACAAGGGTAGCTAAATGTCTTTGTAAATGCATCTATTCTAGGAAATTGTCAATCAAGTTCTTCTATACCTCTGATTTTTTTAAACATGTGCCTTATTGTTTAATACAAAATAATAGAAACTTATTTAATAAAAATTAGTTCACCTCAGAGGGAGCTATGGTATAAATTTATTCAAGAAGACGGCTGTATGAAAATCATGTGTATTCCTTTATTTTGATTTCTAGGACCTGCTGCCCACATAGGCAGCACTGTTTAAAGAAATATAGCTGCT
>CM052806.1:31325331-31358843 GCA_028533885.1 Nasua narica
GAACGCAACAAAATGAACACATGACAGCTTAAACATCACAACATAGATTATTTTCACAAACATAATGTTGAATGAAAGAAGCAAGTCAAAGAAGAATAAGTGTTTCCTATCTCACTTTTATAAAGTTCAAACATAAATGAAATGAAACACTCTTGCTTAGAGATACATACAAAGGTAAAACTATAAGAAATACATAGTAGTCAGGAGAAGAGTATCTCGGGTGAGTTGGAGGAGTTGTGCTGGGGAAGGCGAGGAGGAAAGGGGAGGGCTTCTCTGGTTCTGGGAGGTGTTTGACTTCTTGACCTGGGTTATGATCAAAGATGGAAGCAGACACTGGAGTGATACATCTATAAGCCAAGGAACACCAAGGATTGTGAGCCATCCCCAGAAGCCGGGAGAGAGGCATGAGACAGTCTCCCTTAAAGCCCTTAGAGGAAGCCAACCCTGCCGACACCCTAATTTCAGACTTCCAGTCTCCAGAACTGTGAATGCATTTCTATGGTTTTAAGCAACCTAGTTTGTGGTACTTTGCTACTGCAGCACTAGGAAACTAACACATTGTATTTTCACATTAAGAATATTTATTAAGGGGCCTCTGGTGGCTCAGTCTGTTAAGTGTCTGCCTTCGCTCAGGTCATGATCTTGGGGTCCTGGGACCGAACCCCAAGTCGGGCTCCTTGTTCGGCGGGGTGTCTGCTTCTCCCTCTGCTCCTCCCCTCGCTTGTGCTCTCTCTGCATCACTTTAATAAATAAATCACCTTAAATAAATAAATAAAATCTTTTTTTTAAAGAATATTTGTTAAAAATTTCCAAGAATTTATATTTGAGGTCTCTAATTTCTTAACTAAATCATGAAATCTAAAATTAAAAAGTACTCAAAACATCCTATTGTATATAATCTTTGGAAAAGTTACACTCAAAGATACAATTCAAATATAAAAAATAAAGATCTCCTGTTCAGAAAAGAAATCTATGCGGCACATCTAGTTGTACCAACAGGTCAAGGATCAACTGTAAATGTCCAAGTACATTAAAAAATAAAGGATGTGGTTTGTTCCAATTTGGCCTATAAAATTTTCATCCCGACCCTTTGATTTCTTTCCTTACTGAAAATTCTCCAGTGTCTGAAGTGACCCTGCATTTGGCTTCTGGGAAGCCATTCTTATTCATTCCATTTCCCTCCAGAGCAAAGAAGGGCTGACCCGGGAAGACACCTGACCCAGAAGTTCTCCAGGATGGAATACTGATGCTCACGGATGGCGATGGCTCCGTGGGAGACCACCTTTGGTTATAAGTCTGCTCTCTGCAAGTTGGGAGAACAGACAGCCTCTGAGTTTATAGAGCAAAGTGTTCTCAGAAACCCCACTGGGGGGTTGATTTTGAATAAGATACTGAGCATGTGTGTGGGGGTATGGCCCTTCTTTTTTTTTTTTTTAATTTTTTTATTAACATATAATGTATTATTTACCCCAGGGTACAGGTCTGTGAATCATCAGGCTCACACATTTCACACACTTAAGAAGGGTATGGCCCTTCTTAAGTAAGTTCTATCTGATCACAGGATGCCATTTAAAAAGGCATAAAGGAGCAATACAGGGAAAACAGATTTTTTAAAAAATTCACAGAATGCATGGTGATTTCTCTAGTTCTTTCAAGTTTTCAAATACCAAAAGAGAGACAGTACAGGAAAGATTTCTTCTAGAAAAGTCATGAGGTAGGAAAATACAGTGGTAGGAGATTTTGAAGCCAGGCAGTCTGCTTTCAGACCTTTGTTCCATCGTTTCTTAGCTTGATGTCATTATTAGCCTCTCTTAGTACGAATTTCTTCATCTATAATATTACGTAAAAATTGCACCTATTGCAAAGGGTTGCTAGGATGATTCAATGAGGCAACATATGAGAAGCATTTAGCTCAGAATGTTGCAGATGGTAAGTGCTTAATAAATATTAGTTGCTGAAATAATAATCATCATAATAAAATAAATCTTTCCAGATTTAAACCTCAAGGAGCTATAAAATTTCCAGTAGACTTGATTATAGAGTAAGCCCCCTAGGGGTCGATGCATTCACCCCGTTAAATTAGGCAGAGAAGGAAAATTTCAGCTTCTTAAGTTGACGGTTCTAGTACTTAACACGCTTTATCAGAAAAATAAAATTCACTTCAGTTTCCTGGTGAGTTAGGTAAGTGGGTCTGGTTAAGTCATTTTTGCAGAGCTTTCCAAACAGCACAAATTTGTATTTCTAACAACCATTATCAGCCATAAATCAAAGACATCTCTAAGTCATTCTCTTTCTTTCAATGAGTATTTCTATTATTTCCAAGCAAAATACAACGTTTAGGCTGGCTTGGTGGTCACAGTGTTTGTGTTTTTTGTTTTTCCCCAGTTGTACTCCAAAGGAGCCTTAGACTTGGGTGGCCCTCATACCAGCTGTTTGCCGCCAGAGCCGGGCAATTTCCATAATAGTAAAGTTTTCTTGGACAAACTTTTCGGTTTCCCATATTTGAAAGAGAAGGAAAACGTGATTTTGTGAAACATTTCAAAGAAATTGATGATATTTAAAACCAACTGTCTGAGCTCCAAAGGTTGCAATATAACCTTTATTTTCAATGATATTTGCTATCTTATCAATAAAAGCTATTTACTTACAGGAGTCACTTTGTATTTTCCAATCCATCTGGGGGTAAGAACTCAAACTCAACAGAACGCTACAGCTCTCCCGTGGAAATCCTCCGTTCTCCCCCTACCCAACCCCGGTACATTTGCTGGTTGTCCAGGAGGTGGCACTATTGTTCCAAACGCCTGCTTCCCTGGGGCCCAGCAAAGGACCCTGGAAAAAATGGGTTAGGTAAAGCAATCAGAGGTTAAAAGGGAAGCAGTCAGGAAAAGCCTTGAACCTCGGGAATAATGGGAAAATAAGTTTGCATAATTGACTTCCTCAGTCTCCCTTTCTAGGGGCCAACGTGAACATGAAGACCAACAACCAGGATGAGGAGACGCCCTTGCACACGGCCGCCCACTTCGGCCTCTCCGAGCTGGTGGCCTTCTACGTGGAGCACGGGGCCATAGTGGACAGTGTGAACGCCCACATGGAGACCCCGCTGGCTATCGCCACCTACTGGGCTCTCCGCTTCAAGGAGCAGGAGTACAGCAGGGAGCACCACCTCATCTGCCGCATGCTGCTAGACTACAAGGCCGAGGTCAACGCCAGGGATGACGACTTCAAATCGCCGCTGCACAAGGCGGCCTGGAACTGTGACCATGTGCTCATGCACATGATGCTGGAGGCGGGCGCCGAAGCCAATCTCATGGATATCAACGGCTGTGCTGCCATCCAGTACGTGCTGAAGGTCACCTCTGTGCGCCCGGCTGCCCAGCCTGAGATCTGCTACCAGCTCCTGTTGAACCATGGGGCTGCTCGGATATACCCGCCACAGTTCCACAAGGTGAGGCTATGCGCAAGGGTGCCCAGTACAGAACCCTGTAGTCAGTAGGGTCCCCAGAAACTCTGAGGATGGCTGCCTTCTTTGAGGTTTGAGTCTCTGGCTAACTCCCTTTGCTTCTCCAACTGACCTCACATTGGCACACATGACCCTGGTGACTTGTCCTGGTCCAAGTTGATTTGAAATCTGGGGCTGAGGAGGCGCCTGGGTGGCTCAGTCCTTAAGCATCTGCCTTCCGCTCAGGTCATGGTCCCAGGGTCCTGGAATCGAGTCCTGCAGCTGGCTCCCCGCACTCCCCCTGTTTGTGTTCCCTCTCTCGCTGTCTCTCTCTCTCTCTCTGTCAAATAAATAAGTTAATTAAATCTTAAAAAAAAAAAAGAAAGAAAAAGAAAGAAATCTGGGTCTGAGAGCTAAGAATGTGAAAAAGAGTGGAAGATAATGCTCCATGCCTTGTGTGAGTCCCAGGAACCGCTAGCAGCTTCTGCTGGGACTGAGTAGAGAAAGATCAGAAAGCTACTTTAAGTCTTTAAGTCAGTGGTGTCAGACAGAAAAATACTTGCCATCTTTTCAGCAGAATGTGTTTTAAATTATGTATGGAATTGTTCTTGGTTTAGATTTTTATCTCTGCACTGTCACTTATAACTCGTTCATTCTAGACGTAGCCAAACTACTTCGGGGTCAAACAAACTTGGGTCTTGCCACTTCCCCAAGAACTGGACTTTGAACACATTACTTAAGTCTCCAGAGCCTCAGATTCCTCCCCTGTGAAATGGGTACACTCTGCCCTTATGCGTTTGCAATAATAGGCAGACGAGGTCCTACATTAGAAGGAACTTAATCTTACTAGTGGAAGCACACAGATAGACTCAGAGCCCAGAGGATGGTGCAAACCTTTCTTTCCTATTCTTTCTTTGAGAATTAAACAAGATAATATTCGAGCAATGTTCGCCCTGTGCCTGGTGTGTGACAACCATCAGAGAGACGGCGGCCATCGCTATTGTTAATATTACATAGTTGTTGATCAGTGGAATCAGCGCTCTGGGACTGGGTTAGCCACAGGGGCCTCTCCAACCAGGAGAGACAATGTGTGAGACTGCCCAGAGACAAAATGTCGTGTTTCAGCCTGGAACTCACTGCTGGTTGACCGTGGATGAAACAGGTGTCTGCGAAAGTAGCTAGAATACCCCTTCTTCTTCCAAATTGTCCCCTTTGAGAGCCAGGTTAAGGAGAATGGGCCTTCACAGGGAGCTTCTGCTCTCCAGTGTGAAGTCTCGCAATTGTGAAGACGTCCCCTGGTCCTTTTCCCAAAAGTAGTCCTCTTAGAGGTGACAGTGAGGAGGTTTAGAAGCAGAGGCTTAGCGATGAGTCCTGGCTTGGCCATTTATGTGCATTACGATTTCTGAACAAGTCTCTGATCTCCCAGATCTTGATTTCCTCATCTAAAAAAATGAAAGTAAAAATATCAGCTTTTCCAAAATGTTTCAGGAATAAGCGGGTAAGATACGTCCATCGCCCAGCCCAGTAGAGGTGCTCACCAAAATTGTTTCCTTTCATCTTCTTCCTCTCAAAACGCACACCTCGTCTCTTGGAGGAGTCCGTCCTCCTCGCCTTACTTCGGTGGCTCCTTGAGCCTGTGACTTCAGTGTCTGAATCCAAGGGCATTATCCAGAGTTAGCATGTTCTTATTCTGCTGTGTTTCGCTCCTCTGAGCTCCTCCAGTTTGGCCATATGCTAAAGAGATTTAGGATGGGATTAGCTACTGGCTGAAGGCTGGTATTATTGTAAACATTTTTGTTGCTATCCAACAGACAGTGTGAGGGAACTGGTCCCCTTCCAAAGGAAAACTAAAGAAAACCTATTCAATTTTCTATGCAGATGCTTCAAAGTGATTTAGCACAACTACTTCGCAGCCCGACTTTCCAAAGAGAAAGTCATCTTTACGACAAGTAAATGACTGACTCATTTATCCAGAAGATAAAGTGATTTGTTCTCTTGTGGATGGGGAATTCAGTTCCCTTATTTACAAGGAACAAGGTCAGAGCTGAAGATGCTGTCTTCCAAATACAAAGCAAATTTGTAGAGGGTGTATTTCACTGAAAGCCAATGTATAAATTACATAAGGGGAAAAAAAAGAATTATAGGGTCTGCAATTGCTTTCCAGGGTACAAAAGGACATTTGATTTTTTTTCTCTCGGCATAATTCAGAAGAAAGTGACACCCCAGGGAGCCAAGATTGGGTTTTCTCGTAGGGCAAGAAAGACATTTTTCTAGGGGATGGAAAGGTATGTGAGGGTTTGGGGGAGGTAAGGATGATTTCTGCCGTTGAACAATGCTGCAAATGAAGCCCAGAATACAAGCAGTCTCTTTGATCATTAAGTACGTTGCTGCACACAGATATATCAATATAAAAAGAATTCCTCGCCAAAGTGGCTTACAGAGGTGGCACTTGTTTTGGGAGAGTGGCAGGGAGATTTATCTTGAATCTATTTTTTAATTTATGCCTCCAGGGGCCAGATGGTGAGGGCAAGTGTCCAGGGTTCTCTGTTCTATAGGCACCACCACTGTAGAAAGAAATTTTTGTCCAGCTGTTCTTCCATGAAGAGCGAATAGAGACACAAGAGACTCACAGAAAGTGAAGCTCATTGGGCATCTTCTGTTTTCCAGGTGGACAAAGAAGCAGCAGAAGCTTCTCCCCCAGAGTCCACAGCAGTCCTTTCTCATTTGATGGTCAAGGTTCCTGGTAGTCAGGATAGAGGGATGATTTGGAGTTCGAGGCCTCTTAAGGATCCCTTTTGTTGTTGTTGCCTAGTAGAATAATTATTGTGGCCTGAAGACAGTGTGTGCAACTGTCTTAGTTCTGGAAGGAGCCTGACATGCCAGTGAAGAGAGCTGGGAAGCTGTCAGGCTTCTCACAAAGCCTTTCGGGCTGGGGGAACCATCTTCTGTCAGTGGCAAAAGTAGTGGTCAGTGTGAGCAAAACCCCGCGACAGCAGTGGGGGCTTTGGGCTTTGTGCATCTGAAGACTGTGGGTTAAAAAAAAAAAAAAAAGACTGCAGGTTAAGAACTACTTAATTTTTTTTTTTCAGCCGAATAAAGAGTAACAAGTTATCTCTCTGTGATTGTATGAGAGTATGCCTGGTGCAAACTGAGGCACCGGATGAGAGAAGGAGGCTCCTGGAATATGAATGGACAGTGTTCCTGTATCCATAACTTAGTTTGAACTGTTTCTGAGTGGGGGCTGATGATCACGTTGCCGAATAAAACACAGGATGCTGTATTTTAATCTAAATCTAAAGCTTAGGTATATAATAAGTAATTTTTCTTATGAATATGTCCCATGCAATATCTGGGACGCGGTTGCGGTAAAAATTTCGTGTTGTCTCTCTGAAACTCAAATTTAATCTGGCGGTCTATATTATTATTATTATTATTTGTTAAATCTGGGAACCCTAGTTGGGAAGTAGGCAATGTGTTGCAAGAGGAGATTAACTTTTAGCTGCCTCTCTTCTGTGATCCAGGTGTTGGTAGGAGGGGGAAAGTAGGGAATATCTGGAGACAAATTACGTGTGTTCCGTAGGGGAGTATTTTGTCTTTAAAGATAACGAATGCGGCTACCGTGAAGAGTGAGTGTGACTGGGGAATTAGTGTAGAGAAGAGGCCAGTTTTCTGAGTGGCCCCTTAAACCATGGGCAGAACCTCATTACACACTTTCTGATTTCTCTATACCTTTTTGTTTTATAATCCCATTATAAGCATACTTTTGATTCAGGCCTTGGATTAATTTCAGCTATCATCTCTCTACTAGTGACTCTTACACGTAAATCTCTATTTTGGATTATCAACTGATTACCCATGTACTTTTCACCACAGATCATCCTTTCAGAAAGGATTTATCTGGAGGTCTTTAGAGAAGGATGTGGGGTTCCCTATGGTTGCTATGTTTATATTACCAGGACCAGCTTTACATTTGAAAAAGATTTCTTTTGAAATTTCAGCCAAACTCAGCCTCAAGTAATTATGGTAAAGAGTGCCTCTTGTTTCAAAATATCTGTGCAATGAGATTTGTGTCCTTAAACTGCTAATTTCACTGGCCATTATCTAAGACTTTAAATAAGGTAAATCAGAATATATTTGAAAGAGCACTAAACTCAAGAAGACATGAGGTTAAGTCCTCACGCTTCTTCTTATGGTGTGCCTCTCTGGTTTCAATTTTCTCATTTCCAAATTGGGGGGGAGTGTTGATTTATCTGTAGGCTCTAGCATTCGATGATACTGTGATAGTAGTTTATAACCAGTGTACAACTTAAGTAGCCTCAGATTTTGTCTGTCTCTTTCACCCAGAGCTCCATATCTGTCATCCTCATCCCAGCTCAAGAGCAGCCCCAGTTGCCTTATTTTCCTAAGACCAAAGTGCTGAAAACTTCCCACCCTAATGGCCAAGTACCAAGATGGAAGTCCTTTTGGCTGCACTTTTTGTAGACACGAAAATGAGGACTCTCTAGAGGTCCTTTAGCCATGGATTTCTGGCTCTGACCTCCCTCCCTACCCTCTTAGGGGTTGATGATACAGGTTTGCTCTTTATATGGTGAGGCACGGCTGAAAAAGCCCTGATGAGCAGCTCCATTTGGGGCCCTGTGCCCAGAACATGCATGTAAATGGTTCCTCTGCGTTAAGCAAGTACTTATGTTGTGCTCGTTTGGATCTAGCCACCCTCACTGATTTAGAGCATCAATTCACACCGCTAATCTGTGATGGCTTATGCCCGTGCTTAAATATGGGACAACCGAAAGCAGCTGACGGCTGGAAATGAACTCACAGTGGCTCATGAGAGCTGAGAAATTATCAGGAATTGTGTGAGCTGGTTGTTAAGTGCAGCTCTTAAGAAAAATTACATCAAATAAACTTAAACAACGAATAGAGTCTACTAAAAACGGAGATAATAGGTCTTTAAAACATTATTTTCTAATTATTTTCTTTATATGTCTTAATTATTTTCTTCTACATACCTATACTCTTGATATAACGTGGGTGCGTTACCCCCGTGCAGTAGAAACATTGTATAATGATTTGTTCCTGCTCATCTCTTCCCAACCATACATTCAGTGACCTCGGGTTGGTAGCTATGAATAAGCCATGATGGGAGCATTTACACCACCAAAATCAGCAAATGCTACCGATCAGACTTTGATTTATTGCTCTGCTCATGTGTCTAGACCTGTGAAATTAATGGAGAGGATGTTACTAATATGGATTAAACTTAAAAGTATGTAGTGTTGGTAGCTCTGACGTTGTGATTAGCACAAAAAATGGGGAAATATGATCCCAGGATTCAAAAACTAGATATTTCAACAAAAAAAGTAACATGTCATTGATGAATGACGTTCCAGTGTACATCTTCATTGTTTCCCTTTTGTGAAACAGTTACTCTTTCGTGTAGTAAACTTATCCACCACCATTCATGTAACAGCTGCATGTATTCTTCAATTGCAGACGTAGATTTTGGCTGTGACTGCAATCCCGTATCCATATAAAACAGATACAAAAACCGGTGAAAGCATTCTGTGAGAAACAATGAACTCTACAAAATAGGAAATAAAAGAGTGGATATTTTATTATTCATAAACTGTGGGCTGCACATTCTTTTTTTTTTTTTTTAAAGATTTTATTTATTTATTTGAGAGAGAGAGAGAGAGAGAGAGAGGAAGCATGAGAGGGAGAGGTCAGATGGAGAAGCAGACTCCCCGCTGACGGGGGAGCCCGATGCGGGACTCGATCCAGGAACTCCAGGATCATGACCTGAGCCGAAGGCAGTTGCCCAACAACTGAGCCACCCAGGCACCCCTGCACATTCTTTATATTAGTAAAAATTTGTATCGCATTGATGTCCATATAAATGTATGCACAGTTTTTCCTTTTCCAGAAGGCCTATTATTGAACATTTTTTTTTGCATGCCACTGACTCAAACCTCAATTTCAATAAAACTCCCTTATTCTTCTTAAGACCCTCTGGGTGGCCTTCTGTCAGGCTGACACAGGCCTCCACTGAGGCCGGGCCTCCTGGTTTGACACTATGCTCCAATACATTCTTACAAATCTTTCTTTCCTGATATCCCCACTCTCATGAATCTGCTTCATCCCACCATATTTTGTTCTTCTGGATTCCTGTTGGGTCGGGGCCATTGCAGCTGGGTTGTGATGTATTAGAGGAGAGCTGCCCTCTCCTTTGTCTTATGCATTTGTGAGAGAAGTTCTGCTACAACGAAACCCCCACCCACCTCTGTCCCAACTTCTCTTACTCCACTTGATCTACTACTGATGATGAGTCAGGCGGGGGAACTGAACTCGCTTGCTTAACTGTGGGCCGAGAGGAAACCTGAACTCTTGGTTCTTCTGTGGAATAGGAGTCCAGGAACAAGCTCTTTACACCACGCAGAGGCCCCTAGTTTGGGGATTTAATTTAATCTTGGGGTAGAGTGTTAGGAAGCTTGATGTGGTCTCATAATTCAACATCTAATATGCAATCAGTTTGATGAGTAATAAAAATGGCAGTGCGATCTCTGATTATCATCTTCATCTCATTTTTTAATAGGTTCTAAGCTCAGGAGGGAGAGTCATTTATTGGGTCTCTAAGACCCTGTATGCTATGATGCCAAGGTCTTAAAGATGAAGATAGGTCAGGCCTAGTTACAACTGTGCATCTGTCCTCTGTCTCCCATAGTCTAATCCCTCCCTGTTTGAATCTGCCCAACTCCTGGTAAGCTGGCCTCTAATCAGATCTGGTGGTTTCTAATCTGTCTTCCTCTCCCTTATTCTCAAGGCTCTGGTGATAACCCGCCTTCCAATGCTCTCCTCACTTGAGGTCTTTCACTCTGATAGGCCCAATTTCCTTTTGACTTTTAGAGTCATACAGACCTGAATTTGAATCCCAACTCTGTCATTTACTAGCTAAATCAGCTTGGGTTTAAAGTTTCTCCATTTTGTATTTTAAATCTGTAAAATGGGTGTGGGTATAGGGCTAACCTCATAAGGTTGTTTGAAGATCACACAAGGCAAATACTCAAAGATTTAACATAGTCCCTGACACATGGTAAGTGTTCAAAAAATGGTACCTGTAACTTTTTTCCTTCTCCCTCTCCCCTGCCTGTTAGGATTCCCCAGGTTTAGACCAGGGTCCTCCATTTATTTCCATTTATTCCCACTTAGAGTATTATCGAGCTGTGTGGCATTACCCAGCACATTCTTTGACGGCGCCCAAGTCTTGGCCCGCTCAGTGGAGCTTTATCGTGCATGTTTTTGCCGGACATTAAGACATTGCCTATGACGGATCTTCCTGCCCGTGATCGGACCTTCCCCGAATTAGCATGCCCTTCCCATTTCCCCGTTTCCCTCAATGGCGCCCCTGTATGTCCTTGTTCTTAAGCTGGAAAGTTGCATTCTTTACTCCCCATAGCTGATTAGTCATTAAGCCCACCCTGCGCTTTCTCGGAGCTTCAGTGACCCTTGATTCTCGGTGACAGTGAAGCTGACTGAGAAGCGGTTTGGTGCTCTCCCGCTCAGCCTCCTCGCTGCTCGCTGCCCTTGACCTCCCTGCCCTTGACCTCCCTGTTTTCTCCACTGTGCTTTTGCTTGTGATGCTCGAGGGACACTTGATGATCTTTAAGCCAGTCTCTTATTATTTACTGACTTACACTGCTCGCTCTTTGAAATGTGTATGTCTTTTCTCCTCAGCTAGGTTGTAAACTCCTTGAAGACAAGAAACAGGTCATAAACTTCTTGGAATTACTGTCATAGGGCTAAACATGGTGCTTGATAAAGGCCTCCTAATGGAATGAATTGATTGAATATAACCCTCTCTTGTTAAGAAAATGTGATAGCATCCTATTGCCTGTTAAGCCGGTCCCGAGCTCTTCAGACTGGCGTTGCAGAGGGATCGTCTGCTGGGTCTGCCCCCACATGCTCTTGACGTCAGCTCTTTCCTGACGTGGGCCCTCCCTTCAGGTGACGCCACACACGCACACACACACACACACACACACACACACACACACACTGAACTGGGCATTAAAATGATAATCTTTCTGTCTCGGTTTTGCCAGAAGCCTCAAGACAGTAAGTTCTGAACAGCTCACGTTGAAAAAAAGCAGTGCTGGAGCACTTGGGACGAACCCATAAAGGAGATGGGGAAAACCAGCGTTGTGACCCTTTGCCCGAAGACAATAGGGCTGAGCTTGGCAAGGACCGGGGAGTCAGGAAGAACTCCTTAGAGAGAGTCGTTTCAGTGCAAAGGCATGTCTCCCTTCCAATGGCAACACTGGGGGGGCTTTCTCCTCATTTCATGTCCAGTGGGGAGTCTTGAAGAGGACTCCGCAGAGAGCTTGAGAGAAGTTTTCTGGAGTTCCAAGGGGAAAATGGAACCAATGTGTAACTCATGATGAGAAAATTTAAAGGTGAAACTCTGTGGCCGGGTTGCTTGTCTGTGACAAAGGAAAGAAAGGCGGCTAACTTCCGAGTTTAGAGTACTTTTGCTGCAGGTTCCCTGTGGACCAGTTGTGGGGGACGTTGCAGAACGAGCTGGGTCCCTTTGACATGAAAACAGGCCATGCTCAGAGGACTTCTGGAGATGGTCAGTTTGGAAGAAAGAAGCTGGAGGTGTGTCCGGTGGACACAGAAGCTGGTGGGGAGGGGTGAGCCTTGCAAGGCTGAATGTACCTTTCATCAGACTCCCCTCTTCTTGGTTAGCTCCTCTTTTTCACTTGCTTTCACTTTCACAACATTCACTGAATGTCGAAGGAAGTTAGTGTGATTTTATTAATCCTCCCATCTACGTTGGGACTAGCAGTGTGTTTGAAGACTCAAAGGCATGAGGCTTCGCGAAAGCATTTCAGGGTTCCAAGGGGCCTAAGGGATCCATAAGTTCTTGATGTCTCTGTGAGAATGAATGAATCCTAGATGTGCACTGAACAAATAAAGCTGTATGCTTCCTCTGCAGGTGATACAGGCTTGCCATTCTTGTCCCAAAGCGATCGAAGTTGTAGTCAATGCCTACGAACACATCAGGTGGAACGTGAAGTGGAAAAGAGCTATCCCCGATGATGACCTGGAGGTAAAGAATCCATTCACCCTCTGTGGTTTTCACTGTAAAATAGTTCAAGCCTGCAGGAGAAGTACAGAAAATTCTAATTAAAAACTGATCTTGAGAATGCTTTTAAGACCTACTCAAATGCAACGAGACAAATGGTTATAAAACATGGGTGTGAGATGGGCAGTCGGTTAAGCGTCTGCCTTCGGCTCAGGTCGTGATCCCAGGGTTCTGGGATCGAGTCCCGCATCAGGCTCTCTGCTCAGTGGAGGGTCTGCTTCTCCCTCCCTCTCTCTCTCTCTCTCTCTCCTTCTGCCCCTTCCCACTGCTCATTCTTGCTCTCTCTCAAATACATAAATAAAATCTTTACAGAGAACCCAGATATGAGAACAAATAGACGCATCGTGTACATAGCATTTGGGAATGTCTTGAGGATTTCTCCATTTAAGGGCAAGCGGAACATTTGTATGACAGTTTTACTTTCTTCTCAATCATTTAGATAATTTCATCATCATCATCATAATAGTAATATTGGAGATTGCTTATATTTTTACCACAAGATCAGTCTTTCATGTAGATTATTTCATTTGCTTTTTTGAAAAGATTATTTATTTGAGAGAGAGACAGGGGCAGGAATGAGCGGGAGGGACAGAAGGAGAGGGAATCTCAAGCAAATGCCACACTGAATGCAGAGCCCCGTGTGGGGCTCGATCTCACGACCCTGAGATCATGACCTGAGCCGAAACCAAGAGTCAGACACTTAACCGACTGGGCCACCCAGGCGCTCCTATTTCATTCACTTTTAGTTCTCTTGAAGACTTTAAGTACATTAAAAATCCTTAATGAGTCATGCAGAAAACCAAGCTGAGTTCGCACTCTGCAAACGGACTTTGCTGCATTGGTCAACCGGTCCTCCCGCTGAGCCTCCGGTCCTCGGTGTCAGCAGTCACAGGCCGTCTCCAGCATGCGTGGAGAGGAACCAGGCACAGAGTGCAAAGCTCATCGGGCTCCGAGCCTGATGGCTTAGGTACAATTGTACTCTGCTACTTTTGAGCTATTTCACCATTTTAAAAAGTTACTTATAATCTGCATTAGCATCATTAATAAATATCTGAATGTATGGGGCACATAAGGCACACAAAAGGTGTACAGTAGTTCTGAGATTAATTTCAAATTGTAGTTTTGATATATGCTGGCCCAGGCAGTTCACATGAGTATATTTTATCTTGTTCCCTAGGTTCTGAATTGCATCATGTTATATCCCCTCATCTCCCTTTCCTCCTCCCGTATCACTGCCTCAGCCCCGTCTCAATTTCATGTTTAATTTCGTCTCACTGTCGGAGACCCTAGAAAGCTGCCACTGTGTGTAAAGTAGGGACTAAATGCGTCATTGTTGATTTCTATTGATGTAAACCCTGGGGCTTTTCTGCCTCTAACCCATCTCGCCTTCCTTTACAGCGATACTGGGATTTTTACCACTCACTCTTTACCGTGTGCAGTAACTCTCCAAGGACTCTCATGCATTTATCGAGATGCGCCATTCGAAGAACATTGCACAACAGATGTCACCGAGCAATTCCTTTGCTTTCCCTCCCATTGTCATTGAAAAAGTACTTGCTTTTAGAGCCGGAGGGAATCATTTATTAAGCCTTATGAGACAGAAGTTCCCAATCCTAGCTATTTAAGTGGACTCACCGGGTAGACACAGTTTGCATAAATAAAATGGTACTTGGGTTGATTATAACACTTCAGGGATTTCAAAACACTTGACAAATTCTGTGTCATTAATTCTGGGGTATCATGGTGAGGGGAAATAAACAAGAAGTAAAGTTAAGGAATTCTCAAAGACGAGAATGTATCCAGAAGGTACTGACAGCAGTAATAGCTAATGTGTATATGGTGTTTTTACTTGGTGCCTGATATATTTTTATAAAATTTTTCATATATCATCTCATTTGAAATGGGACCCAGTTTTTCTTACAACCAATCTCATTTTCTTCCTTATCAGTAGTAGGTTTATATTACTGGTCAGTTGGCGAAATCATAGGCTTTGTGATTGGCCTCTTGATCTCGGGGGCTTCCCCCAATGCCCCCCTCCCCACTACTATCACTTAGCAGAGATTATGGTCACTAGTTTTGCAAACTCCTATGCCCACTCTAAGCTCTTTAACTTATTTTTGGTGAAGAGAGCATACGAGCCTCATCACAACAAGATCTTTGCATTAAAGTAGAAACCAAAATCGAAGACCTGTCCACTTAATAGGCAAAAAATGGACATTTCACCATAACGCTGGTTGAGCCAGAGACTGGAGATCAATGAGGAGTCTACAGCGAGGACTCCTGCCCTCCAGGATCTCACCGTTCAGCAGAGGATCCGGAAAAATACAAGCAGGAAACTGCAATGTCAACTGTCAGGGGTAACGGTATAGAGCGCAGACTCATTTTTAGTGCTTGTGTTTCAAAGTCATGTTTCTGACCTGAAGTGTGATTCTCCTTTTAAGCATGAAGATAAAAGGATGAAGGGATTCTGTGACCTAGAGGGAGGTCCGGCTGCTGTCAGTGTAAATGTATTCACTTTCCGTTTCTCGGAACATTTAGAAACTCTTTGATTTTAGTAGGATTTCCTGTTTAGTACCGTCCTTGGGACAAAATATTGCACACTCAGTGGCTCCCATGTACACGACAAGAAAGTTGAGTAAGACTTGTACAAGGAAGAGCGTGAAGGGAAGAACTTCAGTTGGTGATTTGGTCTTCTTGTGTAATAGACTGACATTTCGGAGCATTTTAGCAGGAAGATAAGGAGCACTTTGCTAGCGATGGCTGGTTACTGATAGAGCAAATAGAAAGACCTTTTGAAAATGGTAAAAGTTTGAGAAACTTGGAAAGATAAGTGTGTCAATCAGGCTTGTTAGTGGTTTGCTCAAAGTGAAATGTAGTTGATTAGCCTCTGGACCTCAGGGTTTATGAGGCCAACTTTGCTTTGCTTTTTTGTTCTTGCTAATCACTTTTAGGTAAGCTCATTGCCTCTTAGATCGGTTTTTTGGAAGTTAGAACAGAAGTAATTAAGCACAAACTAATCTGTTTGCCAGTTGTGAGCGGGTTTCTTTTATTTGTGTGGTTCTTCATCTTTTTCTTTTCTTTTGAGAGAGAGAGAGCACAGAGGGAGAGGGAGAAGGAGGCTCCCTGCTGAGCAGAGACACCCCCCCCCCCCCATGGAGGGCTCTATCCCAGGACCTTGAGACCATGACCTGAGCTGAAGGCAGATGCTTAACTGATTGAGCCACCTGGGCGCCCCATGGTTCTTCTTATTTAACTTAGATGCTTGAGTTTTGAGTAGAGATGATGTCAAATATTCCACCAACCCACCACCTAGACTGTGCTTCCAAACTGGGATTCTCATACATCCTGTGCCCTGTAGGAGAAATCATGGGCAGATACAACAACGTTTCTGTTTTTCTTCAGTCTTACTCAGATATTTTGAGAGAACTAGTTTGTACTAAAACAAGATTTATATTGTGGAATGGATGCTGAATTTGATTAAACTATTCATATAAAAACACTGCTCCTTCAAGAAATAGTTTGTTTGCAGCAAGTGGTGGGCGGGGACACATGTTGCCCTCACCTTCAGGAATATTCTGGCCAAAAAATTTGTGACGCACTGTCTTTGTCAATAAAACGCTGAGAACGAACGAAGAGAGGGTTCCCTGCATTAGGAAATGTTTCTCGATTTACTTGCTTGTGCTTAAACATTTTATGTTAATTAGCGCATAATGCGTGCCTACTTGTTTTGAACTGTTTACTCACACATTTAAAGTTTCTCTTTATCTTTGAACTTTATCTTTGAACTTTATTTAGAGGACAAATAAAGCTCTTGTTTCCTTTCATCTTTGGGAGTTGTTTTTCTACCAATAAGACTTTTTTCCAATCGACTGCAGCAAGAGCTCTCTGAAGAGCTCTACATGTTTCATTGCTGTCTTCAACATGTAGAAAGAAAAAGAGAATGAGGGAATGTGCCTATCAGTGAACAATATTTTCAAAAGAAAGTAAAGGGTAAAGACAAATAAAAGACAGGCTGTAGGAACAAGAGTGTTTTGTTTTGTTTTTTAAAGATGTATTTCTTCGATTTAGAGAGAGTGGGCACTTATGAGCAGGGGAGGGAGAGGGACAGAGGGAGACAGGAAGGGAGAGGGAGAAAAGCAGACTCCCTGTTGGCCTTGGAGCCCAACTGTGGGGCTTGACCTCAGGACACTGAGATCATGACCTGAGACGAAATCAAGAGTCAGATGCTCAAGCAACTGTGGCACGCAGGTGCCCCAGAAGAAAAGAGTGTTTTAATAATAATAAAGAAATGCTACCACATTCATTCTCTCCTGCCTGTCTCCATCTCTGTCCTCCTGGTCCTTCGATTCCCCTTCATTCTCTCCATTCGCACAGCCCCAGGCGACAGCGACAGAGGAAATGATGTCCTCAGGCTGCTTTTGCAACTTTCTGTAAATAGTCATTTAGTGGCCTAAAAAAACAAACCTCTTCTCTTTTGTGAGTTACATGTGAGGAAAGATCTTTAATGTGAGGGAGGACCACCTATCCGGCTTTCTCCCCTTCTCAGGATCTAGACACACTTGTGCTCTATTTCTTAATCACGTAGTGTCACATTGCCACTTTGTCCTTCCATCCTGAACCCAGTGGCTTCTAATAAAAAACACAGCAGTCGAAAACTGACGGTACAGATAAGAAAAGTAACAAACCACTTGCAATGGGTTGTCCATGTTGGAAAGAACAGCTGAGCCTTATGTTTTTGTTACTCATCCAATTGTTTGTGAGGAACTCAAGAAGTTTTAAACTGGCACACTTTCAAAACTTTGAAGAAAAGCAGTCCAAATTATTCACTCATTTTCTTTGAAACATAGCCACCGTGGCTGGTGGCTGGCGAAAATTGTCACTCTCCTCAGAGTATAAACAGATGCATTACATTCGATGTTAAGAGTTTTGGCTCTGGTACCAGTCCACTTGGGTTCATCTTCTGACTTCCAACCTTATCTGATCCATTATCTAGGGAAAACGATACACTTGCTCCATGACACAGTTTCCTCATTCATAAAATGGGAATAATAATGGTATCTATATCATAAAAATTTTACACAATTGTCTCAAGGTGTAGAGGAGGAAAAATTTTTCCTTGACTCTCTTAGGATCTCCGATTGGGTCTGAAAATTAAACTGACAAAGATCATAGGAGAAAAGCATACAAGTTCTTAAGGAAATGAGGATCTGGAAAAACAGCACGAGTATTTTTACGTTGTTTGATTAAGAGTGGGCAGTTGTGTAGAAAATATGATGGATCCTTAAGGAGTATGAGGGAAAACTTAGCAAGTCTTGTTTCTTAGGATTCTTCTCTGGTGTTCCTTTGTCTTAGGAGCTAAAGATGCCTCTTTCCTCCAAGTACACGGAGGGCACCTCCCACAGCAGGGTTTAATGACCTGTTTCAGGGGAGAAGATGTGGGGAAATCAGAGTGACCTTCTTGCTTCTTCTGTTTTCTCAAACTCCTTCATCAGAGGGTTAAATTGCTTACACATTAAATTAAATTACATAGAACAGTAAGCATTTTCTTATTATCATTATCATTGTTACTTTCATAATTATTATCACTTAGGAAGAGGTTTCTACCAGTAGGGTGATGTATTAGAGTGAAGCTATAGCCAAGGTGATACATGGTAGATTTTTGTTCACATTGGCAAATATTTATTGAGCTCCTACCAGGCACTAGGCACTTTGCTCGGGGCTGGAATCAATGGGGGAAACAAGACAAACCAGGTCCCTGATCTTCTTGGGCTTTTTGAGGTGGGAGATGAAGGTTGAAATAACATGGATTTGAATGATTAGCAAACAAGTGAATTTTCCTTTTTGCAAATGGCTTTATCAAAGATGCAATGACTTCTTTTACTAATTTCATAAAGGCTGAGGAATCACTTGAAATGTACCTATCGCAGGGATGGTGTGTTCATCTTTCCTTCTTCAAAGAGGGAAAGAGTAAAAGAGGTTAACTTTGTAGCAGAAGGAATGTAGACTAGCAATGAGGTGCCTAGAGGTGAGGTTATTGCCCATGAGAATGAATGAACAGGGA
The DNA here is from genome assembly GCA_028533885.1 of Nasua narica. Lineage (NCBI taxonomy): Eukaryota > Metazoa > Chordata > Mammalia > Carnivora > Procyonidae > Nasua > Nasua narica. The sequence continues at coordinate 31,343,974 of CM052806.1, forward strand.
GGGTTGAAGAATTTCATTAAATTATTCTTTCACTTTCAATAATTTATTCGGCAGTACTAAGTGTGTGATTCTGCAAAGTAAGTGAAACAGGAAGGAGGTGTTGATGCCACTTCACTCCAAGATTCACTCTCAGTGACACAACATTTTTGTTTGTTCTTACTAAGAAGAGTAAAAAATATACAGGTTTTTTTTTTTAATTAGGTACTATCTAATTGAGCTAGTTTTCTGTCAGCCTGCTGTAAAATGATTGATTAGAAATGGTTTTCAAAACCTATATTTTAGTGATAAATTGCCTTCTTAATATTTTTGATCGTACTTCTTACCAAGGCAAAGCAATTCATGAAATATGAAAAACTATCATTCAAGAAACAGTTGCTTTCTTTCTCTCTCTCTCTTTCTCTCTCTCTCTCTTATACCAACACTAAGTGGATTAGGTGTGCTTAAAACTCTTCTTTAGTAATTGGTTTTCTCAGATATAGGTGGGCCTCAATGATAGCGGATAACAATTATGCAAACATATGATAATCCAGCCAAGGAAAGAAAATAATGATGCCACCTTGTACTCCCTAAGTTAAAGACACCGGTGGATTAGTTCTTAGTGCTTATCGAGCATGAAGACGTGACAAAACAGAACCATCATGGGGAGTTTAAGGATGTCTTCGAAGTAGAAGTTGGGTACCAGGGGCCTTCTCAAAGTCCAGGAGTCCAGACACCATCCTGAGTCACAAGGGAAGATGCTTCCTCATTCCCCTATTCCAGATTTGGGGGAACCTAAAAATCAGTGTCCGATTGACAAAAGGTGAGAACCAATGGAGGTCACCATCAACTCAATTCAGAGAGCAAGACATACAAATTGAGCTGCCCGTCTAAGCACAAATTCTCCCGTCTAGGTCCTGACGAGAGCACTTCCATGGGCTACATCAGCTGAATTCCTGCCCCCTGGCTTCCTGCTGGGTTCACTCAATGCCAAGACACACTGAAGCCTGAAGGGCAAGAGGAGATGGAGATTGGAATCCTTCCTGCCTCCCACCCTGCTGGGCCTCCTCTTGATGGCAGCAGAAGTCCTTTCACTAGGCACAGCTCCTGTGAGGAGCACTTCTCCTCGGGCTTCCTCCTGCTGTTTGTGTCCCAGGTACTTCCTTATTCTTGGCTCCCCACATTTCTATAAATTGTACTTGATGAAATTCTCTTCAATCACCCCTATGGAGCATATCGGTCATTTCCTCTAGGGATGGTGACAGATGCACGAGCACACGTAAGATGGTGACAAGTCAGCGAGAGCTTGGGTGGAGGTCCAGATGGTAAGTGCTAGCAGCCTTGGGGGAAGACAGGTCACTGTGACCAAACGTCAGACGGGGCAACTTGAGTGGTGACCTGAAGAAGGGTGGGGTTGGGGTCGTAACGTGAGTAGGAGTAGGCCAGTGGAGGGGGCGGCCATTGAGGTAAGTCAGTAGCCTCGGTGAAGAGTTAGGATTGGAATATATGATAGGTATTCACTATCACCAATTAGACAACCTTGAGAAGAAGAAGCCGAATGTTTGTTATAAGAGTGGAGGATGACGTTGGCAGGGCTGGGCGGAACAAATTATGAGGTACCCTAACTATGGGGAAGCACCGTGGGGAACCAATGGAGTATTATTATTGTAATTGCTCTTTTTCCAACTGTATAACTTCTATGGTAGTAATAATTATGATACAACTATGTAACATTTATATGGTGTTTTATAGTATTCAGAGAACCTTCATAGGACTTAAAATAGGTAATTGCCTCTACCATTCCCCTCAACTCCTCTTCTCTGCCCCCCATACAATTCTAGATTAAGACATGAAAAAAAGTCTAAATATGACTTTAATTAACCCTCTTCTTGTGTAAACCACTCCAATCACATGGAATGATTTACTCAAGCAAAGAAATGACTATATAGCCTTGCATTTTAAAAAGTATTTTATTTATTTATTTGAGAAAGAGAGCACAAGTGGGAAGGAGGGGCAGAGGGAGAGGGAGAAGCAGACTCCCGGCTGAGTAGGGAGCCCGATGGGGGACTCAATCCCGAGACCTTGAGATCATGACCTGAGCCAAAGGCAGATGTTTAACCAACTGAGCCACCCAAGTGCCCCAAACCTTGCCTTTTTATATATATATATATCAAAAGCTAAATATTTTTTTTTTTTTTAATTACGGCGGGCTTGGGGCGGGGGGTGGGGGAAGGAAATCTTTCTTCCAAGACATGAGAGGGTGAAGGAACAGAGACAAAATTTGAAGTTCTAGGACTGCATATAATTTTCGCCACAGCAGTGTTCAAGTGATATATGCTTACAGAAGCACTGACATGATTACGGTCCTTCAGGGGCCCCAGAAGTCTGCACAACAGTGACAGACCCCTTAGGATCATCCACCGGGGAAAGCCTAGGCAGCCCCAAATGGTTTCTAAGTAACCTCTGGGTTGTTCTACAATAAAGACACCTAAAAAGAAACTGCAGTGTTTGCTCCCATTTGTAAGCAATACAGGGCTGCCCCGGGGGCAAAATATGGATTTTGGAATTTAGCAATTTGGGATTTCAATCTGGATCGTGCCGCTTAATATCTGTAAGTGATAATGATGCATGCAAAGCATCTAAAGCAGGGGCCCATATGTAGCTGAACCCCAGTAATTACGTGCTCAGATGTTCCGTGGGTCCGCTATGAGGGTGTGGAGACAAGGGCATTGTGTAGAATATGCTGGGGGACATACAGTTTCCAAGACATTCATGTGCACAGGTCGGAGAAGTGACTTGTGGTTTTTATTGCGTTTTATTTAACTATGACGATTTTCCTGTGGTACAAGCTCTCTTGTGGCAAGCAGATCAAGCCCATTGGATTTTGGTTTTCTGCATTTTTGTAGCTTGGCCTGAAGGGGGGCAGTGTAGAGCTTTCTCCCTGCCACAAATCAGAGCAGTGCTCTACTAACTTGCAGCTAGCTCTCCCTTCTAAAATACAGCCCCTCGAGAAAGTTAAACAGGAAGGCTCAAGAAAGGCAGAAGGGTGTTTATTCTGTGGCAACTTTCTTTAATCTTTCAGTTCCACTTCTGGATAAATCTGCTCTGGTCTTCATTGGAAAGAGGTCTGGGAATCAGGGAGAGATCTTAGAACCACAGGTCAGGGTCCTCTGGTTACATAATCTGGAGGAGAAAACATTGCACTTAATTTCTCTTTGTGTAGCACTGAGAGAGACAACTTCATTAGTAATTTCATGTCCCTTCTTTCTGTCCTACTTCCCTCTCTCTTTCTCCCCCTGACTCTCCCTTCCTCTCCTCTTCTCCCTTATATGTCTCTTGTCTTCTTTTTTGGGTGTGTCTTTTTGGCGTCTGTTTGCTTGGCCAGATCTCAGCGTGAGCCCTGCAGAGGCCGTGCTGGTGTGTTCCTGGGACACACTTCAACAACCGTGTGTCTTCCGTGAAGGGGGCATTTCAGCCATCCGGAAACTGGGAACTTGTGTGCTTCTTTCTCTCTAATTTCTTGATTCTATGTTCTCCGTCTGAAAGCCACAATTATGGAAGAGTTGATTTCCTTTTTAGCCTTAGATTTCAGATATGAAATCATGACTGAGGGAGAAGAAACAACTACCAAAGAAGCAACAAGGAGAAAAGCTCCCCAGACGAGGCCTGCAGCTTCGATCTGCCTTTCCTGACCCCTTCAGGGAAGGGCCTGGTCATCCCACCTGAGTACCTAGCGTCCCATATGTGGAATAGTCAAACAATGCCACCAAGAAGGTCCCAGAGGTGCTCCTTTTTGGAAAAGCATGAAAGAATTCCTTCCTGAGATAACCTATCAGAATAGCTGGCCACACAAACTAACAAGGGGAGTCAGCCCTGTGACTCCTAGACCCCACACATGCCAGAAAAGTATAGACACACACGTATCTAGCAAATGGCTGTGAGCGCAATGTGTGCAGCTCTTTAGTCAGTGACATGCCTTTGGTATGTGTGGCAGTCCACAGAAGGAGATCTGGACAGGTGGAGACCCTGGACACATCCACAGAAATGACATAGACTGACCCTCTTGCAATCTGTTGATATTTGAGTTGGTTTTCAATAGTCCTTAAATATTTTTTTTGGCCTTGGGCTGACTGACTCATTTAACTTGTACTCCCTCCATGTCTGCCTTTCTTCCTCCCTCCTCCCTCCCTCTTTCTTTCCTTCCTTCTTTCCTCTCTCTCTCTCTCTTTTTTTTTTTTTTTTTTTTTTGTGGGAAGAAACATATAATTCATTCAACAAATATTTGTCGAGCCAGTGCTGAGTATTTAAAGGTGAATAATGAAGTCCCTGGGTGGCTCAGTGGGTTAAGCGTCTGCCTTCAGCTCAGGTCATGATCCTGGGGTCCTGGGATCAAGCCCCACATCAGGCTCCCTGCTAAGCAGGGAGCTTCCTTTTCTCTCCCTTCTGCCTGCCACTCTGCCTGCTTGTGCTCCCTCTCTCTGTCAAATAAATAACATTTTTAAAAAGTAATAAAATAAAAAATAAAATATTAAAAAAAATAAAAGTGTATAATTGCAGACAAAGTCCCAGCCTACATGGGGCACTGATAAGGCAATGGTTCTCACTCTGAACTACGCTTTAGGACATTTGGGGTGCTTCAAGAAATATTAGCACCCACCCCAACTTAACTCTTTTAAAAGCCTTAATAAGCTCATCATATCATGTTGAAGATGTCTGTCTGCATATCTGTCTCTCCAACTAATTTGGAAGGAACTGTAATCTCTTCAGTTTTTTTTTATTAAGGTAAAATTTACACACAGCAAAATACATAACTTTTAAATACTTAATTAGACAAAGTTACACAAACATATATGCCTGGGTGATCAGCACTTAATGAGGATAAAAAACACATTTATTACTCCAGAATTTTTCTTTCTGCCTCTTTTCAGTAAACCCTCGTGTCTCATAGGCAACACTATACTATTTCTGTCACCAGAGGTTAGATTTACTTCTTAAACTTCATAGAAATGGAATTACACAGCATATACCTTTTTGTGTCTTTTTTCTCTTAATGTAATATTTTGAGGTTCATGCATGTTTTTATATGTATCAGTAGTTGTACCTCTTTATTTCTTAGTAGTGTTTCATTGTATGAAGGTATGCAAGTTGTTTGTCCATTCTTCTGCTGATAGACATTTGAGTTGTTTCCAGTTAGGGGTAATGATAACTGTGATGATTACCTTTATGTTTCAACTTGGGTCAGCTATAGTGACCAGATATTTCACCAAATACCAATCTTGACAGTGCTGTGAATATATGTATATACATATATATGTATATGTATATACACATATCTATATATCTATATATATACCTCAGTGGTTAACATTTAAATCAGTAGACTTTGAGTTTACTCAGACTCATAGTACTCCATATTAGAGGAGCAAATTATCCTTTATCATATGGGTGGGCCTCATCCAATCAGCTGAAGGCCTTCTCAGAAAAAAAAACTGGTGACCTTAGTCTTTTTCTGCCTCCACACTGCCTTCAAATTCACAATGAAAACATAAATTCTTCTCTGGATCTCCAGTTTGTGGGCCCCTACAATAACATGAACCAATTCCTTAAAATAAATCTCCTCTCTCTGTACATACATATATGTCCTACTGGTTCTGTGTCTCTGGAGAATCCTGAATAACACAGTGGACAAACCTGCTATAAACATTCTTCTTCAAGTCTTTTTGTGGATGCTTTTCCATTACCCTTGAATAAATATCTAGGAGTAGAATTGAAAGATCAGTCAGTAGGCATATAAGAAAGTGCCAGGGGCTCCCGCGTGTCTCAGTCAGTTAAGCTCCGCCTCCTGCTCAGGTCATGATCTTGGAGTCCTGTGATCCAGCCCCAGGTGGGGCTCCCTGCTCAGTGGAGAGTCTGCTTCTCCCTCTGCCCCTCATCCTGTTTGTGCTCTCTCTCTCTCTCAAATAAAGAAATTAAATCTTTAAAGAAAAATAAAAAAATAAAATAAAATAACTTAAAAAAGAAAGCACCCAACAGTTTTCCAAAGTGATATACAGTTTTTCACATCCATCAGCAATATATGAGAGTTTTGGCTCCTATACATTTTTGTCAACATTTAGTGGTGTCAGTCTTTTTAATTTTACCTATTTTGATGGCTGTGTATTCCTGTGTGTAGCTTTAATTCACATTTCTCTGAGGGCTAAAGGTGTTAAGCAGTTTTTATGTGCTTATTGGCTATTCATGTGTCCCCTTTGGTGGACTGCCTGTTCAAATATTTTGCAATTTGTTCCCTTTTGAATCTCAACTTCTAGCATTTAGTAGTCACTTGATATAAAACTATTGCATTAATGAATAAAAGAATATCGTATCGTCTATTACCAGCGATTATTCCAATATGATCACTAAATCTCTGTCTAGTTATTTATAATGCTTGTTAAAGTGCTTAGCATAATGCCTGAGATGGTCAGCAGCCAACAACTGGCGGCTGTTAGCCCCATCCCTATTTTATATGTAAGGAGATGAAGATCAGAAAAGTTATGCAACTTGAGCAAAATCAAAGTCACAAAGTCACAGTAATCAACTCTCAAAATTGCCGCTCAGCTCTGGGCTTCTCAAATTCTGTATTTCACCTTCTGACTTTTTTTTTTTTTTTTTTTTTTTGGTTATTAGTAGCCTGACCAGACCTATTAAATATTGGATTCACCATGAAAAGTGTTCCTTCATTCATTCATATCACTTATGGCAAATCTAACATGACAAATATAATGGTGCTCATCATTTTGCATGTTTTGGCTCACTTAATTCTTACTACAACCGTATGAGGAAAGTGCTATTATTTGTATTTTCCAGACAATTAAACTACAGTCCGGAGAGGTTATGCAGTTGCCCAAGACAACATAGTTAATTAAGAGGTATAGGCAGGACTCAAGTTCAATCCGTCCCATACTAATGTCTATGTGTTTTGTTTTGTTTTTATTTTTTCTTTTACTATTATTTTTAAATATTTTGCTTATTTGACAGAGAGAGAGAGACAGCGAGAGAGGGAACACAAGAGGGGAAGTGGGAGAGGGAGAAGTGGGCTTCCCGCCAAGCAGGGAGCCTGATGTGGGACTCGATCCCAGGACCCCGGGATCAGGACAAGAGCCAAAGGCAGATGCTTAACGACTGAACCACCCAAGTGTCCCATTGTTTTTAAATCACTATATAAGACTATTCCTTATGACAAGATTAATCTGGGACATGCTCCATTTGAGGGGCTATGGAACAGACAGGAGGGAGGAGAAGACGGGGAAAGCTGAGACACTTAAGAGAGAGTTTCCAGGTTGGGGGCTGGCGGGGAGGAGTCCCTGGGGTGGGGGCATGTAGTAAGACTGTGCATTCAGCAAACTGCAATGCAGACCGTACTAGGAGAGGTGTGTTAGAAGTGGTGAGAGAAAGTGCTAGATATATTCAAAGATGCAGAGATTTCAATAGTTCAGTTTCAGAAAGTTCTACAGCAATAGGTCTGTAATGATGAAATCTGATTTATAATAGTTCGTCCCAAAGATATTCCGTGGTCTTTGGCTGCTGTTTGCTCTCAGAGTCCAAGACAAGTGGACTTCGGTTTCCTGCCCACGGAGCCCAGGTGCTCACTGTCATTCTGATAATCCCTTTTCTGTTTACAGGAAACCCCAGCCACCCCCTCAGGGGTCCCTTAGGCCAGACTGATGAATCCCTCCTTCTGCTCAGCTTTCACTCTCCTAAAAGGGTAGCGTGAGGAGCGAGGAGTGAGTCAGTTCCTTTAAGCTGGCAGTACCCAGAGCCGGTGTTATTCTGTCTTATCTTAGCTCCCTCAGGATGAGTAATCGTGCCCAGCCAGAAGCCCTAACCCTGGGAAACAGGTGCAAGTTTCTAAAGGAGGCCTTTGTGACCACAGTAGGTGGTTAGCTGAAACTCAGTCTATATTTACTCCTTGCAACAGAGTATTTTTTGGACCACGGTCTGTAGGAAAATTCAGGTTCCCTAAAAACTGATCTCGGCACTGATGATATGGGCATCACAGAAACACCAGCAACGTGCCCAGCCCGGACCCAGGGGCCAGCCCAGCTCGTGGAGAGGTGCACAGTAAGTCTGAGCCAAAGACGTCCTCCTGGGACTCCAGAAAGTCTAGGGCAGTAGGTGACACGGAGTGACTAAGCCAGGCCCTGCCTACTAGGCTGCACACGCAAACATGTTTTTGAAGCCCTTTATACACTCAGCAGGGAACATGCTGTTCTCTCTGGGAGGTTGCCAGAAGCTTATGAGAGAGTCAGATTAATGCCAAGAACAGATACCAAGGCCTCTCTCCCGTCGCAGAAGGGGACACTGTGTGTTGCCGGGTTGCCACCGTTTCCCCTTGCTCCTCTAGCCTTCCAAGCCAAGCCTACAGACTGTTTCCCTGCCCTTCTCAACCCATGGAGTAGTTTTGAAGTGATTACTAGAAGCCACTATGCACATTTGGACAACTGTAATTAAGTTATCCAAAGCCAAATGCAAATATGTTTCTTCTACTTTCATTTGTCTTATATGTCGGAGACTCAGGCCATGGACCTTGGAGGTAGCACCCAAGGAAAATAACCACCAACCTTGCCCATTTTAACCAGGTACAGGCAGAGTCTGAGTGCTGTTCTCCCAAGGTAGCCCTCTGCTCGAGCTCTGGCAAGAAACACAAAGGTTGCTTGAAATTCAGCCAGTGCAAGCAAAGTGAAAACTTTGATCTTCTTTCAGAGGTACTAGATGTCTCTCCTACTCTCTTCTGGAATCTTCCAAATCCTCGGCATCTCCATCATGGCGCAGGTCTAAAACCAAATATTTAAAAAATGTTCTTCCTTTATAATAATACCTTTAAGAATCCAGTGCCAATTTTTAGATTATTTTCAAGTGAGTGCTTCATATATTCCCTGTATTTGTATAGGGTATGGGTTCTTTGAAATCTCTTTGGTAAGTTCTGTTAAGTTTTTAAGATTCAACTGCTTTTCTGGCTTATGGAATTGACATTAACCAAGAGGCATTATGTGGTGTGAACTACCTGAAAGGTAAGCATTCACCTAATTCCTCCACCCACCCACCCATCCATCCATCCATCCATCCATCCATCCACCCATCTAGTACTTTTTGAGTTTAAAGTCTCCATGGGTAACTAACCAGCCTTTATAGCCCGGAAGCTGAGAACCTACAGTGATTAAGAGATGATAAATGTCACATAGATCCTTTTGCTTATTAAGCGACTGAAAATGGAAAAGCTCAGGGGAGAGTGATCTGTGTGAATTAGAAGGATTCTTCCATGGAGAAATCTCAACAACCATATGCAACCACAAAATATAGAAAGCCAAGCCCAGACAGGATAAGCTCATTCTGGGCTTGGGACCTGCTAATTGGTTCGACATGTAAGTGGATGGAATCCTCATGGGGCCAGATTCCAATATGGGGAGGGGAATGAGATCTTTCACTGAAAGAAATGTCTGAGTCGGACCGAAGTAGCTGTTAGGATACTGGGCTGCAGCTATAATCAGTCCTGGTGTGAGGGCGACGCTTGATTTAGGGGGTCCTGAAGTGTAAAAACAGCTGAGTTTGATGCCATTTCGCCATTTCCTAAGCACGACTTGGGGCTGTTTGTTCACATGATGTAGTTATTTGATAAACATTTATTGAGCCCTATTATGTGCCAAGCATGATGTGAGGGGATGGAAATGTTCCCTGCTTTCATAATATAACATTAATTATCCTTTGAGCTTTGCTCTCCTAAGGCAGAACCATACCTATGTGTGGAGCTGTGTGGAGTTCATATACACTGTCTGTGTGACAAGATGCTGAGTGGGACTTTTCTCTTTATCTCAGAACAGACGGAATGATAATTTGAGGACAAATAGATCATTGTGGTTTACTAAGAAACAAATTCATTCTGCCGCTCCCTCCTCACTCTCTACTCACTAATCTTCAGGGAACTACGGAATTGCAGATCTTCAGCCTCTGAAGCAGTTCTGGGTCTTTTCCTTCCACCCTTGGGGGCGGGGACCCTCGTTTTAAGGTAAGGCAATGGGGTATTCCAAGAGGATGACTTGTACAGATTGGAGAGGGATGCCAGCAGGACGTTGAGCCTGGAATCTCATTTTTCAGTTGGCTATCTACTTACATAATGGAGTTTCTAAGCTGCCTTTTGTGCCTACTTGGGTCTTGGGAGAGAGGTCTAGGGAGGGAACGTGGAGTACAGAAAAAGAGCAGTAGGGGAATAGGACACACACTCCCATTATCTGGCAGGAAAAAGATGCGGGAGTCTTCCACAGGTCAAGTGGCATCATGAAAGGCTTGAATTATTGTGATGGAATCCCACCCTAAACTGTGATCACTGAGGCGAGAGACCCCCGCAGCAGCAGGTCTACTGGGTGGATTACATGGGCATGGGAGCCGGGGGCGACTGGAAAATGTCCACGGGGGCCGATTTCCTATGAGAGACTGTCATGCAGAGGAAAGGCCTCCAAAGGGCCTTTCAGTGAATCATCAGGTGTCTCTATGGAGGAGGGGAGAGATCACAAGGGCAGCCGGTAAGTAAAAGCATTTCTGTCTCCCTGGCTTCAATCTAGAAAGGGGCCCAGAAGATGCCAGTTATACAGGGAAAAAAAAGCGTCCGGAGGAGCCCCTGCTCCTTGCTCCTATCCCTTCCTCCGGTGGGTGGTGGGCCTGCGGGAGGCGATGGACGTTTCCATTGGTTGAGAAACTGAGTGGGTGGTACTGGAGTACGTCTTTCACAACCAGGAAAAGTGAGACCTGGGATCTGCTGAGGAGGCCATGCAGTCTTGAGAAGGGGAGAGTGGATGGAACATGATTTAAAGCCCTGACTGGAAAAAAATAAAACCTAAAACCCGATGGCGTTTGAAGCTGCTGAGTTCACAGTGCTCAACAAACTGCTGACAAAGGGCAAGTGCTCAGCAAACAGGTGGTGCTCTACAAACAGAAGATGTTGTTATTCCCAGTCACCTAAAGAGAATAAACACTCAGAGCATGATGACATATGTTTGACATTGAAGAGAAAATAAGATATTCAATTGGTATTCTTGGTCTAGAAAAAAAGTATAATGTGTTCAGTATGGCTTCAAGTTCCCATTTTCATCATGAAGGACTTCTCAGGATATTTCCTGAGCTTTCTCACCACGTTCCCTTCGCTGTGCGAGGCATTTGCCTTCTGTCACTTTGTAGATTCCCCCCAAGGACTGAAGAGAACATAAAGGTCACCTATTCTCACCTCCAATTTAGTTGAAGATAAAATACTATTTAATTATCGAGAAAATGCCTCAAGTTCTTCTTTTTAAGATTTTATTTATTTATTTGACAGAGACACAGAGAGAGAACACAAGCAAGGGGAGTGGCAGAGACAGAGGGAGAAGCAGTGAGCCTCACATGGGGCTCTATCCCAGGACCCCAGGATCATGACCTGAGTTGAAGGCAGACGCTTAACTGACTGAGCGACCCAGGCAATCCGAAAATACCTTAAGTTCTTAAAAAGCAAGTCTTCAGGCTTTAGTCTGCAGGGAGGAGACCAAGAGTCCTGAAGTCATGAAGAAGGAAGAGGTGGGCACGCAAGAGCCAGAAGACTTCCAGCCAATGTGCTGTTTCATGTGTCAGGCAACCCTGCTTAGGATCCCTCTCCGCAGCTGCAAAATGGGAGTTTTCCCAAGGACCACAGTGAGTAATTGCGAAGATTAAATAAAATGATCATGTAAAGCATGTAGCACAGTTCTGGGCACATAGTTGATGTTCGAGAAATAGCTGTGTTCGAGTTTCCAAGGTTTCAGGTTCAAGGTTCCTCGGGGAACAAAAAGAACAGTATTTTCATATTTACTTCCTCATTTATTGCTATCCTGGTATGAAGACCCAGAGCTTATTTTAAAAGTGTTTAGAATTCAGAAAAATTTTAAAATCATTGAAATTTGGTGTATTTCGCATATAAAATGTATAAACACCTATTACATCACATAGAATAAATTTAAATTTTGAAAACATATATTATCGGCAAGAGAAGAGCAATAAAAATAAGTCTACAAAATAAGCTATTACATAAAATGAAGAAACTCAGTGCTGAAAAATGAAAATGAATTGAACCATTCGGTTTTTTGGCAAGTACAATCTTCAGAAGAAGGTATATCAATGGTGTGATCTTTGAAGGTGAGCCTTGTGTTGGGCAAATTTTTTCAGGCTCTAGAAAAGCTCTTTCATATTGTATACTCTTTGGGGGAATAGTGAAAAGATAATATAAACTAAATCCAAGAATTTTTTCCTCTGAATTTTTTACTGACAAATAATCTCCCATCTATGTCATACATAAAAACAATCTTCTGAAATTTTTATTTTTAATAAAGACTTTAATATTTTTAGTGACGGTGAGCTGTAGTTTTTGTTACTAAGGCCGAGCAGTCATTTTGTAAGATGCCGCGTTCTTAGCTTCCACTATGAAACAGGCTTTGTTCAAACAAACAGAATAAATCAATCAGACAGATAAGAAGTTTCCACCCACAAACATGGATTGTTTTCTGCGGTCAACCTGACCGCATTCACAGTGCTGATATCTTGAGGGTAAGACTGAGTCTTTGTTGCTTATAATTCTCTTTTAGGAAGCTCTTTTTTAAGTATTCCCAGAACACTAAAAAGAAAAAAAAAAAACACAAAAACCAACTTCTTTCAAGGAGAACTAGAGTGAATTTGATCTGAGAAGACCTGGGTTAGTGTTTCAGTCCCTCTCTCCTGCTACCCAAGACATCTTGAAAGATAAGGCCTCCCTTTTAACACTGGACTTAATTCTCTAGGTACTTCGCAAAGCATTAATAACTCAGATTACAGATTTCTTTAAATACTGAAATAATGAGATCACATCGACAAAAATATTGGTGCTTTGGTACTTAACAATGAGTAGTGAGGATTCCAGAATGTTGAAATTTGACACTGCAATCACTAATTAAAATCATCTTGCTCAGAAAGGTTTTCTCCATTAAGCCATCACAGTGTCTAGATGACATTTTAAGAATAAGTCCACACTGAGGGTGCCTGGGTGGCTTAGTGGGTGAAGCGGCTGCCTTTGGCTCAGGTCATGATCCCAAGGTCCTAGGATTGAGCCAAGAGGGCGGGCTTCTTGCTCAGCCGGGGCGGGGCGTGGGGGGCGTCTGCTTCTCCCTCTCCCTCTGCCTGCTGCTACCCCGGCTTGTGCGCTCATGCGCGCGCTCTCTCTCTCTGTCAAATAAATAAATAAATAAATAAATAAATAAATAAATAAATAAATAAATAAATAAAATCTTAAAAAGAAGAAGTCCATACTGGTTTAAGGCAACAATTTATAGGATATCCTTAAATATGTAAACATACCCAGGGTGTTTTCCCTTTAGTCAGTAGTAACTTGGCATAAATTGTTATCAGCCTGGTAATCAAGAACGTAACCAAGTTACCAAGTTTGTTGGTTTTTTTTTGGCTGGGCAATGGAACGAGAACAACCTGCAAAGAGGAGGATAATTGCAATTGTAGGGTAGGACCCAGGGAGGGAGGTGTGGCAGATTGGCCCCAGAAAGTCTAGAGTTACCTCAGGAAGGCAAAGTGGGCTTTCCAGAAATGCTGATGGAGGCCTGAAAGGGTGGGAGGGTGGACAGACACCTCATCTTTGCCACCACACCATGTTGGACCCTCAACATGCCCCATCATGGCAGTGTCTACAGCTCCCAGGGGGCCCCACTGTGTGGTGTTGGCTTGGAAAGTTCTCCGGGTTGCTCAACCTGGTGAGCTTTCCCTCTTGATTAATTTGTAAGCCTTTTAATGATCTTTAAAAATCCCTTTTGCTTAAACCAGTTCGAGTAGATCCTACTCTGAGAAAATGACCAGTGAAATACTTAGAATATTTCTTTAAAGTTTCCCAGAGAGGTCCTTAGGGAAAGAGAGAAAGATGGAAAGAGACAGAGAAAAAAGAATGAACGAGACATAGGGACACAGAGAGAGTGTGCATGTCTTAGTCTATTCTGACTGTAATAACAAAATACCATAGATTGAGTGGCTCAAACAACAGAAATTTATTTTCTCATAGCTCTGGAGGCCGGATGGTCCAAGATTCAACACCTGGTAGAGTTTGGTTTCTGGTAGGAACTCTCTCTGGCTTGACGACAGCCATCTTCTCACTCTGTCCTCTTGTGGTCTTTCCTCTGTGTTCACAAGAGAGGAGTGATCATATTCCTCTTCCAAGGAGAGGAAGGTAAGAACCTTCCTGTTCTTACAAGGTCACTAATCCCATCACAAGCCTCACCCCCCACCCCTATGACCTCATGCAATTACCTCCCAACACCCCATCTCCAAACAGCACTGCAGTAACAGTTAGGGTTTCAACACATGAATTTGAAGGGACACACAAACATTCAGTCCATAGCAGACACAGTGTTTGATTTTAGCATTCTGTTGCTAATGAGGGGAAGTCTCCTGTCTCCCCAGGACACTCTTGGAGGGGTAAATGCTAGTTAGCTCTATCAGCCAGTGTTTTGTTTTGTTTTTATTTTTTTTTAAAGCTTTTATTTATTTATTCATTTGAGAGAGAGAGAGAGAGAGATCACAAGTAGGCAGAGAGGCAGGCAGAGGGAGAGGGGGAAGCAGGCTTCCTGCTGGGAAAAGAGCCCAACACTGGCTCGATCCCAGGACCCCAAGATCATGACCTGAGCCGAAGGCAGAGGCCTCAACCCACTGAGCCACCCAGGTGCCCCACAGCCAGTGTGTTCTGCTTTATGTAATGTCCTTCTGATAGCCCTTGATCCTTTACTGTGTCTTATTGTGACCTTCTCCCCAACCCTGGTTCTGATGTCCATTAGCATGGCAAATTGTTTTCCACCCCCTCACTTTAAAGCTGGAGGTGTCTTTGGGTC
>CM052806.1:31359343-31424717 GCA_028533885.1 Nasua narica
CGCACTTAGCCTTTGGAGCGACGTCCCTCAGCGGAGCAGACTCTAAAAGTTCCGATTTTGTGCTGTGGCTCTGCGGCTGCAGGGAGCCGGCCCCTCCCCCCGCGCTCTCTCTTCCCGTCGCTTTGGAATCACTTTTCCAAACGTCCTACCTTTCCGAAAGTGGTCGATTTTCTGCTCCTAGAATTGCTGTTCTTCCTCTCTTCTCTCTCCTGTTGAGTATGTTGGCTTTTAGGATGCTTTGATAACTATATAGCTGAACTTCTGGGATCCAACTCTATCTCAACCTCCTACTCCTCCTCCATCTTGCTCCTCAATCCCCAGATTATTTCCCCAACCCTGGTTCTACCTAGCAGCTGACTAAAAGGTCATTTTCAAGCAGCTGCACACAGATGAATAAAGAACAACTTCTCCCTAATTTCCTACTTTATCTGGAAGGTGTACTAAAGGTAATAAATCCAGAAGTATTAAATAATTGGTCTACATTGAAACATCTTCTGGCTAAAACCTTAAAGCCAGACCTAACAAAGTGCTCACAGAACAAAAGGGGTTTTGAATCCACCGAAAGGATTTTCTATCCTTAGAAGGCATTTGGGATTATAACAAACATGAGTATTTTCCAACAACAGGAAGAGGAAAAATCACTTGTGTCTGATACTTGCTTGAGACTGAAGCTATGTGAAAAAAGCAAAAATGAAGTTTGTAACAAGTAATTATTCAAAAATCATCTTTATGAACACTTTAGGGCCCCATCTTTACTTTTCTTACCAAAAGCAAGGGCGATTATTTGCAAAACTCTCAAGCAAAAGTACCCTTCATATTGATCATGCTGAAATAATTAAAAAATATATGATTTGTTCTCTAGATCTTTGCCATTCAAAGTATTGCCCATGGGCCAAAAGTATTAGTATCACCTGGAGCACTGTTAGAAATTCAGTCTCAGGCCCTGACCCAGACCTACTAAATCAGAATCTACATTTTAATGATATTCCCGCATGGTTTGTAAGGACATCAGAGTTTTCAAATCTACATTCCAGATAATATGAAATTGTTCATATGGCCAGTCGTTGAAACGATTCCATTCAGCATTTAAATGTCTGATGGCAAATACCTATTAAGGATCAGCAAATACTTCATTTGTGTCCATATTAATGCTATTATTAATTTAGTTACTATTTGCTGTTATCGGAAGTGATTTTGATTTTACCCAATGGTATTTCTTGAGTTTTCCAAAAGGATAAAGAATTTCTATTTTTTCTTATTTGCTCCTTTAGCTATTGTTTTAATCATCTTTTTGTTGAGCTTCTCCCCTTAAATGATACATTATCATTTAAGGATTTTTAAGAGCCTTCTAACAGACCCCTCTGGCTTGTGCTGGCAGACCCTTGACTTGAAGGCCACTTCCCCCTTCTTCCTTGCTTACAGAACCGTGGTTTGGTTCAGTGTCATGATGTTCTTAGCTCTAGTCTAAACAAATCATAATGATCTTACGGCCCTTCACCATGTACTCTACTCCCTGTCCTCACGTATAACTAAGAGTAGCTCTGTACTGAGATATGACCAAAAAAGGATCAGCTGGTCGCTTCTGGGGAAGTCTTTGCTCCCTAATAGAAACAACAGAGAGGAAGAGGTAGCTCATTGGCACCGGTGATTACTTCTCTCAACCTAAACACACACAGGGAGTCCAAGAATGTGAGAGCCATCTTGAAACCATCAAAATAAGGACAAAAAGTCAACTGACTTAGAATGGCAGAGTACAAAAATCTTCCTTCCTAATGACGTGACTGAATCACTACCCATATCCCGGGCTCCATTTCCAGAATTCAGGTTATGGAAAAACAAAACAGGAAGCAAAAACCAAACCAAACTTATCTAACCCTTCCCCCTCCAAACCATATGTATTTAAGATACTATTAGTCTACTTTGTTGTTGTAATGCTGAAGCCGTTCCTAGCTGGTCCAAATAAGAATGCTTACTACAGTCAAAGAACTGCTCAGTAAGTTTGAGGAGTTTTGGAATACAAGGCTAGTGGTGCGAAGTAGGCCCGGGTAAGAGCCGAATTCTGATATCGGCCTCTCCACCTCCTAGCTGTGAACAATTGCAAACCTGGTTTTGCAGGAACTTTGACTCCTCTATTTATAAGGTCAGAGTCTTCTTACCTTCTTTTCTTGCAAAAAGAGGAAAATGAGGCCAAGTTCTGCAGCTTTTCCTTCAAATGAAGTTTTCGAAAACTTTCTAGAGAGTCAGATGTTTTCATGGCTGTTGGTTGTTTCCTATAAATAAGGCTTAATTATGGTACCTTCCCAGTGGCATATTTTTGATGAATATAGTGCTTTTCTTTCTCTTTGGGGGATGAAAAAAAAACTGAAGTTTTAATATGATTTTTTTTTAAAACAACTGTCTTCTTTTTCAAGCTAAACAAATTTTATGCTGAATTAAGACCAATTTCCTCATATTGTATTTTAAATAAAGGATTAAAAACAAAGCCATATCTAGGTCCTGTGGGGAAAATAGAAACATTACAAGAGAAGTGTTTTTTTGTTTTTGTTTTTTTGTTTTGTTTTTTTTAAATAAGAGAAAGCAGAGGAGGGTCAGAGAGCAGCCCAGAGCCCCCCTGGGGGCTTGATCTCACAACCCTGAGATCATGACTTAATCAATCATGTCCTGAGCGGAAACCAAGAATTGAATGCTTAAATGACTGTGCCCCCCAGGTGCCCCATAAAAGAAGTATTGAATTAGCATCTGTAGTATTTTAGGTCTGTTAGACATTAGGTAAAATTTGGTACAGACTTTTCAAACTTGTGGGCTTTGATAGTCCATACATATCCACCAAGTGGTCCAATCCACCCAATCTTTTAAGAAATTACAATTTGTTGCCAGCAATTCCCCTGTTCCCGGTCCACCTAACGCTGCCCCCATCCTTGCATTATCTCCATGTCAGAAGCACTGGCACTCTCTTGATGTCACAGTTGCGTATGGTGGGTGGTGAAGTTGATAATGGTGGGTGTTTTGGGTTGTGTCCTCTCAAAACGAATACTATATTCTATATGAACTAACTTGAATTTAAATTAAATTTTGAAAGAAAGAGAGAAAAATAAAACAAAAAGAACAACCCCAAATCATGCCACTATTTTTTAAATGTAATCTCTACCCCCAATGTGGGCTTAACCTCAAGGTCAAGATTTGTATGCTCTAGAGGTGCCAGCCAGGCTCCTCCCAGATTGTAAAAGAAAGGTTCAAGGCTGACTAGACCTTTTATGGTTTGGTCTCTACTTACATCTCCCATTTCATTACCAATTTCAGCTCTACTCCAGATTTCAGGCACGCCACTGGCTTTTTTTGCCCCTGAAACCACCTTCTGGTTTTTTGCCTTGATCATTCCATTGGCTGCACCCCCTCCCCCCACCACCGGCCCTGACTTTTGCATGACTAACTTCCTCCCCATGCCTCAGACCAAATGTCACTCTTCGGGGGTGTCATCCACGATCCACCCCTCCCTCACTTAGCTTGGAGTAGGTCTCATTTCCCCCTTCCACAGCCCTCTGAATGTCTCGTTTGTGTTGGTCACTATCCTAACAGTTGTCAGGAAGTGAATATTTTTATGTTTCTGCATAGTTAGGGTTTTAGGGGCAAATTTCTCTGGGGCCTGGGTTAAAGGAATGATTTTGAAACTTAAGATAGTAAGAAACTCCAAGTAAGACAGTCCAAGAGTGCTCTTGGAATGAGACCCTTGTGTGGTGTTCATTTCAGAGAAATGTGTCTTCTATCTTCCCTGGAAGCGTTCATTTACATTCCAAAGGGTAAAAACCCAGGGTGGTTCCTACTCTCTCCTGAAGGACAGTTTGTGTACTTTCGGAAGCAGAGTTTTCTCTCATAGCCTTATGAAGAGAGGGCGGGGGCATCCCTCTCCTATGAAACTCTCAGATTCTTTTGGGGTTTTTCACTTACAGAATGGACTTCAGTAGATATAATGTGATATCTAGCTGTCTTGTATCAACCTTGGAAGGGGGAAACTCTGGGGCTAGGGAACCGGTGCGGTTGTTTTTTGGTTTTTGCTTTTTATTTATTTATTTTTTTACTGTAAGTAAATACGAATGGTTTTTCTCGGCCCCAGAAATCTTGTCTTTCTCAGGATAATATAAATAAATAAAGATATTAAAACATATCGATATTTACAAATTTAACTTCTATGTTCACAAATGGACTATAATGTCCTTGAGTGTAGAAATTCTTGAGATTCATTACGGTATTCCTGGTGCCGGGCAGTATGTGGCACCTAAGGAATCTTTGTTGACTGTTTGTTAAGTAACTAAGTGAGTCGTCTCAATGCCTGAAGAATGATTCAGTGTCTATTCGGTAGACGGTGAGAGCTGGTCTAATAGACCAAAGCTCGCCATGGCGCAGCAATTAGGTTAGGGCATCTGGTCACATTGTCTGAAGGAATCCAGAGGTTTGCATCTGGCCAGTAGGCTCAGTGCTGATGAGGCCAGTGCCAGTGTCCTTTACCTGATAGATTAATTTGGGGTTACTCAGACTAAGGGACTAAGGCCCTAGACATCCTTCTGACTTATTACTCTCCTGGATACATTCCTCCAGAAGGACTGCCTCTTCAGAGCAGAAGCTCTAGAGTATACACTGCCTTGAATCAAATCCCAGCTCTGTCCCTTGACAGGGGCAACTTACTGGACTTCCTCGTGGCTCAGTTTCGTATCTGTAGAATGGACAGTATAATAATATCACCAATGTTGTGAGGTAGGAGGAGTCCATTTACGCATAGGAGTTAATAATATAATGGGTTGTTGTGAGGGAGAAAATGAATCAAGTAATGTAAAATCCTTAGAAAAATACATGCTGCCTAATAAGTTCTACAATTCTTTTTTTTTTTGGCCTATGTAATATTCAATTTAGAAAAGGTTCAGAGAGAGAAGAAAAAAGTGCAGTGAATATGAAAAAAACATTTTTGGTCAATGAAAAATATAGTTTAAAAGATCAAGTTGGGGCGCCTGGGTGGCTCAGTGGGTTAAAGCCTCTGCCTTTGGCTCAGGTCATGATCTCAGGGTCCTGGGATCGAGCCCCACATCGGGCTTTCTGCTCAGCAGGGAGCCTGCTTCCCCCTCTCTCTCTGCCTGCCTTTCTGCCTATTTGTGATCTCTCTCTGTGAATCAAATAAATAAATAAAATATTTTAAAAAATAAATAAAATAAAAGATCAAGTCAAAGTTATAACCTATAGATTCTTCAGTTAAGAAATCGTTTCTTTAGGTTCAGTGGCAAGTGTTATCGCTAAAATAAATGCCCCCAGATTAGTGCACGGTAAGTGAAATCCTGAGTGGAACAATCTGAATTGTGTGAAAAAAGAATCACATCTGACTCTATACAGAAGGCAGGATATATTTTTTTAGTTACAAAGAACTATTGTCAAATATTCTAAGGAAAAAAAAAAGCAGGAAAACATTCTCTCCTTTTCAGCAAGCCAGAGAACTGTTTTCAAAGGCTTTTTTTTTTTAAAGATTTTATTTATTTATTTGAGAGACAGAGAAAGCGAGAGAGAGCATGAGAGGAGAGAAGGTTAGAGAAGAAGCAGACTCCCCGTGGAGCCGGGAGCCCGATGTGGGACTCGATTCCGGAACTCAAGGATCATGACTTAGCTGAAGGCAGTTGCTGAACCAACTGAGCCACCCAGGCGCCCCTCAAAGGCTTTTTGAAAACTATGTTTAGTGCTTGTTTTTATTGTCATTTGGAAGTCTGCTCTCACAAGATGAAATATAATATTTAGAAGGGGAAAGAGGCTGCCTCAGGAACATCTGAAGCCTGATTGTTACTTTAATGGCTCAAGTCTCTTTTTATCCACTCGACAAACAATTACTGAGAGTGTGCTTGGGGCAAAGTGTGCGTTAAGCCGTCTATGTGTTTATTGATAATGCGCAGCAAGCCAGCTTCTCCCCAGTATTCAGGGAGAGGCAGCCTTATGCAGTGATCTCAAGGGGACCTCAAAGAGTTAATAGACCTCATTAGGTAACACATGGCACCACCATCCACCCAGTTTTTGGTTGCACAGCATTACCAAAGAGGTCAAGGTCTTCATTTGATTCCTGCCTGAAGAGGTTTCAGTCTAGCTCAGCAGTTTTGGGTCACAAACCATACTTTGATCTAACAGTCTAATTCCAGGGTCATAATCAGGCAATAGAGTATATAAGAGCGAATGTGTTACTATCACTGATATTGTGTGTTCACATTATATGACTTTGTATCAGAAAGACAGTACTTTATTGCTGTCAACTCCTTTGTAAGGAAATAGGTAAGGAGGATTGCCTAAGAATATGGTATAAGGCTTTTATTTTTATTTTCAATTTTTTATTTTATTTCCAGATCACAAATTTATAATTTCAAACCAATGTTGTTATCTTTAAAAGTGAGTTTAAAAGAAAAAGACTGAGTTAAGGGGAATTCTCTCAGCTTTCAAAGTATATTTTGGGGCTGGAAACACATTAAAGGGCACAATTTTAATGGAATCGATTAAAAAAACCCTCAAGACTTTGATATTTGATATGTTATTTGTCTTAGATATTAAAACACCCTTTTACATTTATGGAAGAGTATGCTAATAAATAATTCCTAGCGATATTGCATTATTTGACAACCAGTTCTGAGTTATTTTCATTACATTAAATGGTAGCAGTAAACAAGAAAATGATGTCTTATAGTACGTTGATAAACTTTATCATTTTCTTGCTGAAAATGATATCACTAAGACAGCTCACATCATTTCCACATCATTTAGTAGATTCAACATGTTTTCAAGGCTACTGACATTTCTGTTGGTTTTGAGTGGCTTTTAATGTTTATTTGCACTTGGTAGGAACCGAAAAATCTCATTAAAAGACGATTGCTCATTTCTGTTAAGGGGCCATGAAATATGGATGTTAATATTTTTTCATTTGAGTCCAAGGTGAACAAGAAGAAAGAATACCCATAGATCTGAAACACTGACCCATTTGCTCAAGAAATTTCCTTAGTAGTAATAACTTCTACCTGCTATTTCATTTCTTTTGAAATATGTGATAATTTCCAATGGGCACAGAGCACCAACAGAGAGTGACATTAAACAAAGATCAGTTGCAATTTAACTTGGCTGGAGAAGTATTCCAGAGTTTCTGCAATGTTGTAAAACTTCTTGAATACCACTGAAAGCATAGAATTGTATAAGATTTGATGTACATTTTTTTAACACAGAGTTCCAATCTCCCCTTACATGCAGAGGGTTGTTCTATAGGCAGTTGATTTATGTGTTTTATTCATTAATTTGTCCAGTGAATGTTTATGGTCTGCCCAAGTAACTGTGAGGTAAGACAAAAAGTGAAAAAATCAAAAAGAGAGAGATGTGGACAAAACATTAATGGGAATAAAAACCTGACTGCTTTCAGTGTTCATGGCAGGGGGCTTAGGGGCTTCTTACCTAAGCTCCTGCGAAATTGTGAAAGTCCCTCAATTCTTTGACCAGGCCACATCAAAGGGATCTGCAGAGTTCATGTCCATTTGCTGTATTGGTGCACAGCTAAGGGTAAGTGCACTTCTTGGAAGTATAGCCAAGAGAGCCAAGAGAATGAAGGAATTATCAAGGTCAATGCCCAAGCTACTAGCTCTCAAAGATCTCTCTGCACATGTCATTGTAATTAAGATCAAATGCTTTTGCCATTTCTAGCTAAATTTGAAATGTGGGAGAAATGGTGCAAAGGTGGTTTGATGAGCCATCTTTGATGAGCCAACTTTGGCTGTTGGATGTTAATATTTTTTCATCTGAGTCCAAGGTGAACAAGAAGAAAGAATACCCATAGATCTGAAACACTGACCCATTTGCTCAAGAAATTTCCTTAGTAGTAATAACTTCTACCTGCTATTTCATTTCTTTTGAAATATGTGATAATTTCCAATGGGCCAAAGATGAGCCATCCAAGATGAGCCAACTTTGTTTAACTCGAAAATTAGTATCCTTTGACTTGAGTCAAAAAGTGTGTGTGTGTGCGTGTGTGTGTGTGTGTACACATTTGGAAAATTGTGGGACTTAAAGTCTTGCAGTTTTTCTGGAAATGTGGATGGAGGTTCTGAGCCTGCGTAGTGCACAAACTCTCTACCTTCCAAGCAGCTTAATCCAAGGATACTGGGCGACTAAATCCTGTATGTGTGTACATGTGTGTGTGTGTGCGCACGTGTGATGTGCTTCTCTGACAGAAGAAACTAAGGTAGTCGAGCAGAGTGTCATGATAAAGGGCTTTACCATATGTTCTTTAGATCTAATGCCTTAGGTTAAAGGCATTTCTGATTCAAATATACTTATTCTGACAAGATTTCAGGATTTAGTTATGACAACTCCATTCCACTAATTTTCTTTTGTCTGTCTTTCCTTCCTTTCTCTCTTTTTTCTTTCTTTCCTCTCTCCCCGTCCCCCTTTTTTTTTATTGACAAAACTTTGCCAATAAGGGCATTATGAAGGTGGGCAAAGGATGTTATTAAAAGATAAAGTAGGATTAAATTAGTTAAGAAAGAAAGTGTGAATATTAGTTTAGTAATTTCTTTTTTTCTACCTTATTATTATTCAGATATTTAATCCAGAAGTTGTTTGGGAACCTAAATTATTACATAAATACAATCACGAAGTGGAACTTTAAGTTTACCAAAAAAAAAAAATACAGAATATATACATCGCAAAAATGATTATTGAATATATTCGATATATTCACGTAGATAAATGCACTATGTCCTATGTGCTACTGGGGCATACACGAGAAAGCAAAGGACAATCAGAAATTTCTGGACTGCAATAAACTACTTATCTTTTTTTAAAGATTTTATAAAGTACTTATCTTTTGTTTAAAATCAAAATTTTAAGTTGCTTTCAATACTTTTAAAAGGCTATCCCCAATATACAGATGAATTAGATTTGAGTGTAAAAGTGAAGAAAATCTTTACCTCAAATTTTTCTGTACTTTGCCTTTGAGAAGTGAATTTCAAAAGACGATGTTTATTGTTATAATAAAAATATTTATTATAAAAATGAGTACATCTTTCTGTACATAGAGACAAAAACACAATTTATACATCAATAACTTAAGTGGGCCTGAACATTCAGTATCCATCTGCTAGAATCCTAAAGCTCTTCCACAGATTTCACAAATACCAATACAGACTATTTCTATCTTATAGAACTCTACTTACAGTTTATGTTATTGTGATATGAACATTTCCTCTCTAGTATTTTAAAGATAATTCACAGTGTTGGGGTTAAGTACTTAATCAACTGCTTTAAATCTTTGGTAAATACAAGTATATACATGCAAAATGTTTAAGCTCAGTAAAAACTGAAAAGTCGAATAACCTATTGCAAAGAGTTTTGTGTAATCGATAAATGCAGGAGCCAGAGTCCCACCATCAAGAAAAGTCACTCTCTAGGACTTCTCGTGATAAAGTCTGACATCCACAACAATTCATTTGAGGCCTCTATGGCCACGACCAGAAGCACCACAATTCTAGGTCACAACAAAATTAAACACAAATGTTAAATTCAACATATACAAACAGTACTGATTCTTCTGCAATGCATAAAATTCTAGTTTTTTCTATATCCTGGTTGACACATCAATTTGACGTGCATCAGTTTATTTAATCTAATAAAAGCTTATTATCTCGCAAAAGTGAGAGAAACATTTAAAGAAGCCTTTCTGTTTTGAGAAACATCAATTCATCCTCTTGCCAGTAATTTATCTATAAAAATATAGATCATTTCTTGAAATACTCTGTAGGGGAAAAAGCAAGATGCCCGCCCTCTGTTTCCTTCTTTTCCTGCTTCCTTCTTTCCTTCCCTCCTTTCTTCTTCCCTCCCTCCCTCCCTTCCTTCCCTCCTTCCCTCCCTCCCTCCCTCCCTCCCTCCTTCCTTCCTTCCTTCTTCCCTTCCCTTCCTTCTGTGAGAGCTATGTGCTAGATAGGCATGTCAACCTGCCTATTATACTTGAAGTCCCCAAAAGTTCCATACGCGTTACAACTTCCATTTATCATCCCCCAGTCTCAATGATTCAAATGAAAGCCTCCTGACATGAAGACCTCTTACTCTTAGACTATTTGTTAAAAGTGTCCAAAGAAGTATTTAAATTCTAATGTTCTCGAGCCATTTGATAATTAGGAATTGTTTATATAGACATGTTAGTGCAAGAGTGTAGAGAATATACTTACACATATCAAAAATATATCTTTTTAAGTCTAGAAAGGGGATACCATCATTGGATTACCACCATTGCAGGAGAGAGAACAGCCCTGAGTTAGGTTCTGAATGCATGATTTCTTTCCCTAACATTAGTTTTTCCAACCTACTATCTCATTTATAAACAAAGCAAGGCGAGATATAGTTTTGTAATCACTTTGGCAATTCTTCTCCCCCTCCAACCGCCAACATCCTGAATTCAGTGCTTATTCTAAAACTCACCCAAGACTAGGCAGGCACCTGGCAATAAATATTCACTTATGACCTTACGTGTGAACAGAAGAGCAGCATATGGTATTTATCAGAAGAGGCTTTCTTCTGGGGCGCCTGAGTGGCTTAGTGGGTTAAAGCCTCTGCCTTCCGCTCAGGTCATGATCTCAGGTCCTGGGATCGAGCCCCGCATTGAGCCCCGCATGGAGCCCCGCATGGAGCCCCGCATGGAGCCCCGCATGGAGCCCTGCATGGAGCCCCGCATCGAGCCCCGCATCGAGCCCCGCATCGAGCGCCGATGCTCTCTGCTCAGCGGGGAGCCTGCTTCCTCCTCTCTCTCTGCCTCTCTGCCTACTTGTGATCTATCTCTGTCAAATAAATAAATAAAATCTTTAAAAAAAAAAAAGAGGCTTTCTTCTGAGTTTCTACACCAACCTGACACCTTGGCTGCAACTTTGAATACAACGTTTTGACTCATTCCTCCTCATTCAAATAACATAGAAAGTAAATGTTACTTAGTCACCAGCTTTTCCTCCCCAGAGCACATAGAAATATAGGAAATGTACCGTTATATATATTTCTAATGACATAGCGTAAACTAAGCCCCAACCCTTTGATGGCAGGGAAATACTGGCATATTGACATTTGATATGCAATAAATACCAATATCCTATGCCATCAGGCCTAAAATATCTGTCTACTGCAAGTGCTAGCTTATATCTTCACTTTGCTCGCATTCCCATCCTTGTTGATAAAGACATAGCAAACTGAGGCTTTCCTGCTTCAGGATTTGATATAAGCTCATATGTCATACTAGGTTGAAAGAATAATGCCTACGTTATACTTTCCTGGGTCCGAGAAACGGGCTTCGTTCCTCTTTGCACCATTGTTCTGATCAACGGGTTTTTGTTGCTTTTGTTTTTGAGGAAACGAGAGTTCACACGCAAACATTCAGGAAGCAGCACTGGCGTCGACCCACGTTGATCCCGGAAAGAGTCCTGAGTGTCCCTCTTCACAGAGCCACTTTCTCCTTTGCCAAGTTCTTTGGTTCCTTACTTGGGATACACCAGTCGTCAGCCTCGATGCTCATCTGATAATGTTTGAAGGCTGATTTGTTAAAGACTGGGAGTTTTTCTATAGACTCTGAAGATAAAGCCTGAAAGAAAAGGGAGAAGAAAAGTCAACTCAAAGAAATTATTCATGGCATAATTTGTACCTGAAGTGATTATTCAAAATAAATCCAGAGGTAAGTACTCAAACATTCACATACATTCCTTTAACTGATTCAGTTAATAAGAGCACACTATAGCCCATAGTATGTTAGGCAGTGTGTAAAAGAAAACTAAAATGCAAATATTATTTCTATCCTCTAGGTGCCAAAATAATATATATACAGTTATAAATTGGGGAACAGAATCTGTCCTCAATATTTATACCTGTCCCTTGTTTGGATATTGCTGATGTGATAGAAATGAATAGCAAAGCTATTCTTTCTTTACAAAAACCTTTGCATCTGGGATAAAGAGTCCTAATCTGATCCTATTAATTTATTAAAATCTGATACTATAACTCTATCATCTCTTAATCTTTCCCAGTACTTTGAAGACTTCTGCTCATTTAAGAAATGAATACATTAACTACTTTAGATAGTCAAAGGCCTCTGGGCACATAATTCCCTTGCACAAAATGGGAACCTACAAGCTTAATGTTTTAGTTACTAATATCTGTAAATACATTATCAGTCAAGACTGCTGGAAAACAATTAACAAATCAGGACGGTGACCTTAACAAATACATTGAGGCTTTATCAGAAATAGAAAAAATCAAAAAAAGAAAAGAAAAGAAAAGAAAAAATCTGTGCCAAATTTTAAAGTTTAATCAGGAAATGCCAAACATCCCACTGACAGCTTGTGAGCCGTTAGCTTTTCCTTCCCTGGATTTCTAGTAAGGTCAACTTAAGGTCTTGAGTATCTTGGTATCAGCTGTTTTGTAGGCTGGAATGTTATTAGCATGTATTTCCCAGGAGTTTAAGTAAAACAAAGGCACAGTTATTCTCACAGATGCTAAAAGGCATTGGTTTAAGAAACTCACATGAGGATCTCCTTACTAGGAGACTATATGCTTCTGGAGAAAAACTTTGCTTCACTTAAAGCAGGTAGCCTGGTCCCACTTCTAGTTGGTAAGTTACCATATTAAATATTAATTAATAAATTGACACATTCCAAACAGAAAATAAAATGGCATGTGGTCATTACTTGCATTATCTCAGTTTACGGTATTCACCGTGGACCGTGGAACTCAGGGCCTTAGAAGCAACATTGCTTTCAGAAATACTGTTTTGGGGCACCTGGGTGGCTTAGGCGGTGGGGTGTCTGACACTTTTTTAAAAGATGTTATTTATTTTTTCATGAAAGACAGAGGCAGAGGGACTTGATCCCAGGATTTGATCCCAGGACTTGATCCCATGAGGGACTTGATCTCAGGACCCCAGGATCATAACCTGAGCCAAAGGCAGATGTTTGTCATCTGAGCCACCCAGGTGAGGGTGTCTGGCTCTTGATTTTGCTCAGGTCACTATCTCAGGATTATGAGATGGAGCCCTGGGCTCCACACTCAGTGGTGAGTCCACTTGAGATTCTTGCACACCTTCTCCTGCCCCTTCCCCTGCTTGCACTCTCTCTCCTTCTCTCTCTCAAACAAATAAAACCTTTTAAAAAATAGAAATACGGTTGCTTCTACTGAATTGAAAGGATACCTTTAAGTAGATGATGGCGTCGGTTCCATATCCTGACATAGAGTAGAGATTCAGATCTCCTTGAAAGTACTTGGCATAGAGACGAGAAATTGGCAAGCCGTAACCAAAACCAGCCTAGAGGGAAAAGATCAATTGTTGGCAAAGAAGTGGACATGCTCATTGAAATACAAAACGTAGGAAGGTGTTATTATCTTCCCTGCTACTGATGTTCTAGAACCCAGATAAGTGATTTCTGCTTCCAATCAGAGACCTCTTGTAAATTGTTTCACTGTCTTCAGCTTGCTTTCTCCTGCTTTCTCCTATCCCTCATGCCCAATTTAACCAAATTGATGAACTTGCCTGAATACTTCCTTGTAATCCTTACACTGCATTTAGGACTAGGTGGCTGGGATGAACGTAGCCATTTAGTTGGTCTTACCAAAGGAGCATTGCGGGAATTATCCATCACGGGGGTCGGTGCGGTGGAGTATGTGTAACTAAAGAGACGGTCAATGATCCTTAGGGGAACGCCACCTCCTCTGTCTGAAATCTTAAACAAACAAACCAAAGCTACGTGTGAAAAACAAGGTGCATTTGTCCATCTAAAAATGTTTTTCCTTCATTTAAAAGTCACCTGGTGTATGTACACCACAGACTTTGATCAGCTGCTCCAAGCAGGGCACTTTGTTATTATTGACACTTTTTTAGTTCTCTCAAGGGAGACTCCAAAGAACAACAGAGAATGGTTACCTTAATTGTAAGATCTTCTTTTCCCAAGACAACAGTCACTTCAATTGGTGTAAGGGAAGGCCAATTTTCCTGGTGTTCAACAGTTGCCCTCATTGCATTCTAAAGAAATCAAAACCATAAGGAATTCAATGTCAGAAGAATGAGAAACAATAAATAACTGTTTTTTATGTTTAAAATAAAAGGAGCACAGAGGGTAATTCAAAGTTCCTATTTTTTTTTAAGTTAGTAGTAAAACAGCTCTGTAAATAGCCATTTATGAATGTGTCATGCAGGATGTATAATGAAAAATATTCATTTACCATGTAATATAGCTCCTGGGAGTAATGTCTAATGGAAAAACAATTCTGCTAGCTGTCAAGTTCTTATTTGTAAGTTTAATTTAAATGTAGAAATTGGTTTTTATAGTCCATTTCCTGGCTCTCACTTTTCTGTCTTTCCATTACGTTTTACATCCAAGCACCAAAGACTATTACATAACAAATGAACAGTGAATCATTGAACCAATTTATTGGCTTTTATAAAACTTGCTGGGAAAGGTTGTTACTATTTAAAAGGATAGTAAATAATTCTAAATTAAATTTCAATTTGCATTTGATTATCATCTTAACTTTTACCAATGATGGCAAAATAACTCTAGGAGTTGGACCATTCAATTTGAAAATAAATGAAATCAAGGAAAAAAAGTATCTTTTGTCCTTTAACAGAGAAGAAACTCAAACAAGTTTGAAGACAACTAGATGAGTCTCATACAGATAAAGTTTTGGTTTATGTCACCCATTTCCCTCTCTAACCTCCTTGTGGCACATTATCCGGTTTCTGGTTTGTATATAATACTAAGTTCTAATCATTAGCTTAAGTAGAAGAAAAAAGATCAGAATGTCTGTAGTACAATCAATACCTCATTGCACTAACATTAGAATAAGGCAGGAAATAGTAAGTTCTGAGAAAAGCTGTATCGGAATTAGAGGCAAATTTCACTTATTTTAGGCTTCCTCCTCCAGGAGTCCTGGAGACTCTTGGAAAGCATCATGAAGCTTCGGGTGTTTTTTTAAATCTTTTTTGGTGTAAGTACAGTTTTAACTTGGTCTTAGAACGCAAGACAGGATTTGATTCTCAGTACCTGGCTACCTCAGACCAGTAACATTCACATCCTTGGTGAGCTTGTTTAGAAATGCAAATTCTCAGATGTACAGGATCAAAATCTCTGGGCCAGAGCCTAAAAATCTGTGTTTTAAGAAGCCCTCCAGGAGATTCCAATGCATATCGAAATTTGGGAAGCACTGTCCCATAGTCTTGCGCTGGAAAGTGTTCAGTGCGGGCCAGCAGCATCACCTCTCAGCTTATTCAAATTCTAAACCCCAGGCCCAGTGCCTAGTGCCTAGTGCCACTGAATTAGAATTTCACTGAAACCCCAGATGACTGATAGGCACATTAAAGTTGATCATGGAGGCAAGCAACTGCCTTCTGAGTATATTCTAGACTCAGATTGGAGCCTTGCCACCTGCAGTAACTCTGGACCTGAATGTCTGGATTTGGAGCTGGACCGTCCTGAGGGGGTGGAGGTAACAAGGCCCCATTCATTGCAGCATTCACCCCCGACCTTCCTTAACAAATGCATGAATGACTAGCGCTTTGTCGGACACTTGAAAAATAATAAGAACAGGGAGCATGAAGACATCGTGAATCATATCATGCATTCTCCAAAATGTGTGGGGGCTCTAATGAACTGCAGGTGCCCTTTCCAACATTAACTGTAGCTCCTTTCTGTTAGGAGCCGTGAAGCACATTTGGGAGAAGATAGTGAGGCTCCCACTCTGGGAAACGATGAAGGAAATAAAAAGGTAAGTAACCTGTGATTTAAAAACAAAACAAAATTGCAATTATTTTGAATTTTGTCATACCTTGAATAGTTCAAAGAGCATATGATGAAGGTGAGAAGGTACATATACAATGTGAATTGGTTGGCCTGGAGATTTTCCTAGGAAAAAATTTAAACTCATTTAGAACTGGTGGACACGTATTTCATGAAAACAAACTTCTGTATCTATTTGATTACTAGAGGATCCTTATTCCCAAGATTAGAATACTCCCCATCTTCCATTACCTCTGAAATTCTACCCTAGAACCTTCCCGCTTAAACAGTAAACACAACTGGCTTATTTTCAAAATGCTATCACAGCTGCTGCCTTGTGTTCTATCATTAATTCTTGCATTTCTCTACAAATGTATAAGGTCAGGTGAAGTGTGTGACAAGGGTGCTCTAAATTAGGTTACATGGATTATTTGTTTCCGCTTTCAAAACTTTCATACTGGGCTATGTCAAAGTTAAAATCACATATGTTTTAAGACATAAAAAAAATTCATGTATCCACAGTATAATACTGAAATTAATGTTAGCTATAATTTTTATATTTTATGGGAAAATAACACATTTGATTATTTGGATTTATATCACCCAAACATTAAATCTTACAGGCTAAATATGCTTACATTTCACCGAGAGGCAAAAGAAAACAGAGAAACAAAAACCTCATAATACTATTTGAGAAGAAAAAGAAAAGTACTGTTCTTTGGTGTCCCAGGCCTTGGCAAAGTTTGAATCAGAAAACAGAAGGCCTGGCACAATTCCCTCTTTATTTTATCAAACAGTTCAAGCAGTTTATCTACACGTATTATGCAACAATGCTGTTAATGCTTAGAGATCTTTTTCAATCTTTATTTGTATTCCTATTTTTAATTTAGCAATCAATCACATGTACATATGACCCCATCCGTGAGAGTTAAAGTACTTTTAATTTTAGCAACTTAATTGTACCTGTCCTGCTCTGAGAAGCACTGCGGGATAAGATGAAAACAGTGCCTTGCATTCATCATATTACCATTTCAATGTGGGAAGACCCTCTCTCCTCAGGTACCCTAGAGCTGAAGCCACTGAATTATGCTCTGCTTCCAAAACAGTGGTGCATACTTACAGTGCAATGAAAGTTTTTTTTTTGTAATTCAAAAACATTTTTAAAAGAACTTTTAACATGAGATCTACCTTCTTAGATACCTAAGTGTACAATATAGTATTGTTGACTGGAGGCATAATGTTGTACAGTGGATTTCTAGGACTCATTCATCTTGCATAACTGAAATTTTATACCCATTAAATAGCAACTCCTCTTTACCCCAGTCTCCAGCCTCTGGCAACCACCATTCCACTTTCTGCCTCCCTGAATTTAACTATTTTTTACATACTTCAGATAAGCGGAATCACGCAGTATTTGTCCCGTGACTGGCTTATTTCTTACAGTACAATTTAAAGTATTTTGGTTTCTAGGTCTTACGAGTAACTTCTCCAGGAGGATAGTTCCACTACCAAGTAGTTCCTCCTACTTCTGGGCTCTCTGACCCCCATATTCTGCAATAAGCGTTCTTTCTTTGATCTAAGATACTGAACTAGGTTGCTACTCTAAATCTTCAGTTATTTGTTCAAACCATCCTTTTCTATGAATCATCACTAGCAACTGAGTATGCTCAATTGGAACTTTCCAGTCGAGATGAGGAGAACTTTGGCTTCAAAAAAGAAGTGCACAAATTCTAGACAAGTTCAGAAGGGAGAAAAGGAACACAGCAGTTGCTTTGTATTTACAAGAAGGAATCATACTGGGAGAACAATGAATTTCCCATAGAATAAAATATGTTTTACCTATAGCTTACCATTCACTTGTGTGAGTTTTAATTCTGGAGATGTTAAATAGTACTGGTCACAAAGCATCTTTGAACACTCAAAGGCATCTGAAATAGAAGGTTTTTTTCATAATGATGAAATGAATTATACCAAGTAAAATTTTCACATGATCTTCAGTGTGTGTACTACCCTTAATCTACAATATTCATTAGACTACAGGTTTCTATATATGAAAAAAAACCCTCTTTAATATTTTATTGAAGAAAAAATTAAGACAGTGTTGAAGTTATAGCTGTGGCAATAGGAATATGCACACTTCAGAGATCAGAAACAATATATAAGAATATGGCACACTAACCAATAATGTCTGGGTTTTTATAATTGTATTAATGAGCGTTTAAACCCCTGACTCTCAAAAGCAAAGGGCCTCCATGACAATATTTATAAAAATATAAATGGAACATTCCAAATATAAATTTATTCACAAAGTCACCTCAACCACAGATATGTCAATCATACAGTGTATATTTTCAATAAGGGAAAGGCAGAAATCTAGAAATTACCTTGGACCACAGCTGCCACATCACAGTTCGGGTCAATGCTTCCAATGTGAGTTGGGTTTCCTGTCTGTGCGTCACTAAATATAAGAACTGTTGAAAAATAAAAACAAAAGATGTTGTTATAAAAATCAGGACAACCATGATTATTGAAAAAGAATGTGAGCCCCTGAATAATGAAACATCTGGTTGGGGGTATGGTTTATATTCCACACCCTTCTCAGTATGTCATGACCATGATGAGCTAACTTACTATGCTGGTTCATCAGCATCCGGGTAGAAATACGGTTCATGTAAAATCGATCCAAGAAATACTGAAGATTTTGATTGGTGACTAGGTCAACTGTATGGCCATCTTTATATTCTATGATTCCTTGTGCCATGGTCGGAACTACATTGTGGTGTCTATTTCGAACTTTGATGAGAGTATCTACAAAACTAAGCCAAAACATATTTACAGTTACTGAAAATTCAAATAAGTTTTATTCACTTATATCCCTTAGACTACTTCAAAAAAGGCTAACACTTTTTTAAGTACTCATCTAAAGAAATCAAATGATAAAATGTAAGGTTCTCACTTATGGATTCTTCGACTACAATAGAAGAGATAGTATCACAAACAGATTTTTTTCCCCTTCTAGCTCAATGTAAAAATACCAGCTTTCTAACTGGTGAATTTATGTTGGGAATTCATTAAGCCTTCTCTTTAAAAAATAACAATTGAAAATAAGTAATATTAAAGAAAATGCTAGAGTGCCATTGTAGAAAAAACCTTCAAGATTTCTTCTCGGATTTATAAAAAGATTTTCTTTTCCTATTCTTATCAGTTACTCTGAAAGACAATATTCAATCTCCAGTAACAATGACATATATTAATATCCTGTAATAGTAAATCCACCTGTGAATCTAATCATCAGACTAAATTTATAGTAAAAATAGATTTCCTCAAAAATAAAAAGTTCCCTATACTTGTACAGACTCAGCATCATTTTCAATGCCATGATTCCTTATCACTTTTAAAAAACCAGCAAGTCAAAACTTGTCATTTGTAAGGGGGAGGTTATTTGTTATTCAGAGTGTAGCTCTTTTAATTTATGTCTGAAAAAAATCTTAAGAGTATGTCTGGAAATAGTCAAAGTTTTAGACACATATTCTAATGCATATAACTTACTCTGATAATGCTTTTTGGTCCTCTGGGCTTTTCTCGTGGAATTCCACCAAATCCATCAGGCTCTGGATATACCTGTAAAGGGACAGTTGTGCTTTAAGTTTTAAACTTGAATAGTCAGGTACAAGTGGCTAAATCATTTCAAAATGATTGCAAAAAAGAAAGTATTATATTTAAAATTAAAACTTTCCTTCAAGACATCTGGAAAAACTATACCTTAAAAACAAACAAAAAATGAAGCTATGACTTTCACTCAACTTTCTAACTTAAAATTTATATTTCTTTAATCATTCCAGATCAGTAGTCAGTTTTTCACTTTATCTGGCAAGTGTTTTCTTTTTTTATAGCATTCAGAAAAAACTTCTTAAGGAAAGCTTCCTATTTTTCCTACTATATTCACTCACAAGTGAGTAGAAGTCATAAAAGTAGTAGTAAATACTACGGATGATATGATTCAGATCATAATTGTTTAATAATCTATAGTTATAATATTTATTTATAATATATAATATATTTATAGAAATATAATATTTATTTTATATTTGTAGCATATGTTTATATTTAATAGTATATTATAAGTATACTTATATAATATACATAACCATAATATATATTTATAATATTTATAAAATATATCAATTTCTTAAACCAATAAACAAAAAGCTGTGTAGTCAGTGGATTAAGGTGAGGCACTGGTGTATATCTGCCTCAGTGCATACCCTGGTCCCATTCTCTGAAAATCTGTTCCTTTGGGTGATCTACCCTCTCTAAGCCTCAAAATCCTTATCTATAAAATGAGATGATAATAACTGACCGCTATTAAGTTCTGGCTGTGTGCCAGCTACCTTTTTAAGTACTTTTTTTTAATGGATAAGCTCATTTAATTTCACTCACATAACCTTTTGAAGCGTATACTTTATTTTCCTCAGTAACAGATGGGGGAATTGAGGCATAAAGAATTTAAGATACTTGCCATGAATTCTACAACTGGTTAGAGGCAGAGACAGGATTTGAACCCAAAGCCGGCTGTTAGTTTATAAGTAACAAAGATTAGATCCTCTAAATAGTAGTCCTTCTGTCTATTTCCAGGATAGGATTCTGTGTGCAATATCAAACTCTGTCTTTTATTATTTAAAATACAATTATATTGTGGAAGTATGTACTTTTTCAGGGAAAAATGTCTGTTTATAGCTTTATAACTGTCCTTATGATAACTCACACTAAATTACTAAAAACATCTTTACATCTTTCAAAAATATTTACTGTTTCAGGCTTTCCAATTATGATGCTAATATATTACAAGAATTCATATTCAGATACTTGTCTTAAAAATAGAGATTGTTAAAAAAAAATAGAGATTGTTTCAGAATGGTTCACCACTTACCAGCTTTTAACTAATTGCACCGAAGAGGTATTGACTAATCGATCAGGGAGGATATCAATTTCCTTCAGGATGTTGGCCAGTCTCACAGGCAACTCTTGTCTCAAAAATGCAAAAGAAGTTCGTTCACATGCATTTTCTGAACCTGTAATAAATAACCTTTATTTAGTTTTGGAGAAAAAAATTAGCTCTAAATGATACATTTGAATAGCATTAACTCTCTAATATTGAACCCACACATAAATCATAAAATCATAGTTTCACCCTCAGTTGGATTACTGTTTATAGCAAGAAGTCAGTATCTCCTTTTTCATTGTCTTTTTTTTTTTACTTTCTTTTTTTAAAAAAATGACCAATATGAGAATTATTGTTTTCTTTTTTTGGAAGAGGATTCACTTCTATGAAGTCAGAATATCTCATAGCACAGTCAATACCACCATGTCAACCCGACAGCATCGTAGAGAGTTCTAGATATGAAATTGGAGTAGAGAGATAAAAGTCATGTTTCCACATTAGTGATAAATAATACCACATTTAAATCCTTGAAATTTTCCTTATAAGATCACTACAGAAAGCTCGTGAACATTTTTGTCAGTAATGCAAATATATGGAAAACCATAATGGTAAAGAGACAAATCTGTTAGCAATGCAGAGAGATGCATATATCCTGTGAACAGGTGGCTAAGGGATAAAATCTGAATTAATCTGAGACTTCTTTATAACATTAGGATCCTCCCCCAAAAAGTACTATGCTGTGAAGGAGGGGATAAAGTTTTTTAAATCACTGTGAAATAGTGAGCAAAGCAAAAAGCATTTTGACTGGAAGCTTCGGACAGAAAGATTAGCTGGAACCATCCAGCATCAGCGGGTTAGCAAGTGGCCTTGACCTGTAAGCACAAACTGTCAGAAAGAAGGCAGACCTAGGAAAGGGCAGGGTGCATTGGCGTCGAGGCTCCAAGGTTCAGCAGGATAGTGGACGTCAGTTATTTTAAGCAATGAGCTCTGTCCTCCCTGCACAAGGGCTGAAAGTTAAAGAAGCTTCCCAACCCCAGCGCCCCCACCCGGCCCTACTTCCCAGCTCACCAAAGTCCAGGAGCTGCTTTATGGACAGCGGGGATGGGCTGTAGCGTGAAAAATGCTCGACCTCGCGGGGCACCAGGCTGGCGCCGCTCAGCGAGCCCGCGCTGCGCATCACGAAGCGGGCCGCCTTCATCTTGATGCCCACCCTGCCTGGCAAGCGCTGGGGCTGGCTTGGGGGACGAAGGCTGAGGAAAGCAGAACCTGGGACCGAGCTGGGGCAGTGCGCGTCTGGGCAGGGAAGGCAGGTCGGCTGGCTCGTGCACCCTGCCTGGGCTGATC
This sequence comes from Nasua narica, assembly GCA_028533885.1. NCBI lineage: Eukaryota > Metazoa > Chordata > Mammalia > Carnivora > Procyonidae > Nasua > Nasua narica. The sequence continues at coordinate 31,381,424 of CM052806.1, forward strand.
CTGGGGTACTTCCGAGTGGAGGAGGCCGGCAGTGTGAGGAGCAGCGAGTGGCTGGAGACTCCAGTTCCCGTCTGGCCACCACCCGCCACCTCCCGCGATTTTATTTGTTTTCCAGCACGCTCCCCCCGCAACTCCAAAGGGGAGGAGTCACTGGGAGTTGGATAGCGTCCAGAACTGGGGCCTCGCCAATCAGCTCTGATAAAGAACTTTGGGCCCCGCCCCCCCTGGCGCGGGGTTCTGTCGGGGGAGAGACCTGGCACCAGTGCACGGGATGGTGAGAAGTAAGGGGGAAGGAGGAAGGTGAAGCGGGCATCTGGAGGTACACAGGCTCAAGATCAGCCACTTGGGACGAGAGTTCCGAGATCGCGTGGGCTGGGGTCCCGCCCAGACTCGTCCTTGTTTACAAGTGAGCGACTGTCTCAATGTCACGCATTCCGGACCAGAAACTATTTCCAAGAATCTGAGCTCCGGAATGTCATTGGTTCTTGCTCAGGCGGGCTTTTACAGTAGCCAATCAGCGGCATTCAAAAGTATGAGCTTCTCTGCCAGTGGATAGTGAGAGAAATAGCCCGGAAGACTGCTTCTAGTCTTTTCTCCAGGAGCGATCAGTACAGGTCTGGAACTGGAAGTTCCTTCTGGTGAGACTTAGGCTTCGGTAACTTCCCAAAATACATTTACTTTTTCCTGCGGCCATAAAAGGCCATTAATTTGTTTTTCTCCAGTAATACAGTTTCTTCATTAAGTTTAACTCTGTTAATTAAAAACAAAGTTATAAAGGGATCATTTGTCAGTTTAACTCGCCGCCTTCTATCATTAGAGAATTTATTCACTCTGACCTCCTGTATAGAATGTCCTTAATCCAAATCTTTGTGTAAGACATTCTTTTCAACTTTTAAATGTCTAGCACAAACTATGTGCTGCAAGAGGTCTTTTCTGATGGCCTCTCCTCCATCCTTCTTTTAATATTGCTTTGTCACTTAAGACATTACATTGTAGCTATTGATATTATTGTATTGACCTCTCTGAATCCCTTTCCGTGAAAACAATCAGGGTTGGGACCAAGTCTGATGTATCCTGGTGATTCCTACCCTGCTTTATCACTACTTAAGTGTAAACAGTTGTGGAAACAAGGGGGAAGCTCTAAATTGCATCTACACTTGGAGATAGGTTTTGAAACCACCATGATTTTCATATACATAATATATAACTTTTTTTTTTTTTTTTAGAGAGAGAGTGTGTGTGTACGAGTGGGGGCAAGGGGCAGAGGGAGAGAGAAAGAATCTTAAGCAGGCTCTGGGAAGGAAGAAGCTAGAGATGGACTTTGATCCCACCACCCCCAGATCATGACCTGAGCTAAAATCAAGAGTTGGATGATCAACTGAGTGAGCCACTCAGGTACCCCTAGGATTTGTATTTTTGTAATCTGAATCCTTTATTACATATTTGCATGCTTGATGAAGCAAGAAAAAAAAAAGAAGAGCAAAACAAAAAATGTGTATGAGAAGCCAAACAATGAAGGGGCACCTGGGTGGCTCAGTGGGTTAAAGCCTCTGCCTTCGGCTTGGGTCATGGTCTCAGGGTCCTGGGATCGAGCCCCGCATCAGGCTCTCTGCTTGCCGGGGAGCCTGCTTCCCCTCTCTCTCTCTGCCTGCCTCTCTGCCTACTTGTGATCTCTCTGTGTCAAATAAATAAATAAAATCTTAAAAAAAAAAGAAGCCAAACAATGAAATAAAACCCTCTCTGATGAAGGAAGAAAATTTAAGATAAAAATCCACCCCACTCCCCCCGCCCCCGGATTACATCTTAAGAAAAGAAGTATAAGAATGCATTTGCTTTTCTTTCCTTGTCTGTGGGATCTGGACTAGGCAAAAATGTATATTATAAAGAATTACACTTTTTAATTTGCAGAGGAAGGGCCGGGGAAAATGATGTATTATAGGCAGGTCTAATTTAGGAAAGCCCTAGCCAGTGCTCTCCTGGCTCACCCAGCACTACTCCCCTACGTGTTGCAGGATGACTAAAGATCAGGGAAAGTCATATGATGTTCAAAGAGATGGTTTGGAGCTAAGTGTGTACTGAGGTCACCAAACTTTTGTCTCCATGTCATCCTGTCAATAATATTTACCGGGTTACCCTCACAGTGCATTGCATTCTTCTGTGTCATTTCTCTATGATGGAAACTGTTATAATTGGCAACATTTATGATAACTGGGCCGGAATAGCCAGGTAAAGTTGTTTACACAGTTGGCTAAGTCACTATGTATTATCACAATTAGAGAGTGACCTGGAAAGACAGTGGCACTTGTATTCTCCGGCTGACCACAGATCTTGGAGGTTATCCAGTCTCTACGGAAATAAAGCAAAGAGAATTAGTATCTGATGGTAATGGGTATGGACAAATTTGTGCATTCATTCAGGTAAAGGTAAACCATGAGAGGACTATCAAATGACTTGGTGCTGATGAGCAGGGGGGAGTACCAAAGCTTCCCCCTTGTACACAGTGCTGAACATAGCACCCCTGCTTTACGCACCTGATTCCTGAAATTTGTAAGAGTATGCTTACCTCGCATCAGGTTAATTCTATCCAGCTTGCCTAGCAGAATCTGATCACATAAGGTCACTGGTAGAGCTTTAAGAATGCAAGTGACACTTTTGCTGGAGGGCTGGAGATGTCCAGTTTGACAAAATGCTTCAAGAGCCTTAAAAAGATGCCTTTTCAACTTTTTCACCCCTAGGGATATATTGGAAGGGAGCATTAAAAGAATATATATAATTTCAGAAGCCATGATGGAAACAAGAGAGAGAGAGAGTGTGTGAATTGCCAAATATATATGTGTGTGTATGGGTGTGTGTGATAGAATATATATGTAGAATATTTAAAGTTGAAAAATCAACAGCAAACTTGAAGCAATTATTTACAAAACATGTAAGAGAAAAATGATTGGTTAAGAGATGGCTGTTTCATCATAGAACAAAATAGTCATGAACAAAATAGTTTCTCTTTTGGGGATTATAGATAATGGCCTGGAGCTACCTTGGATTTGGTGGGCAACAAAGGTCTCTCTGAGAAAGTGATAATTAGAGGTGATTGAGCAGGCTTCTTTTGGGGAATGAGAAAGGAATATTGGTGAAAACATATTGGTGAGGAGATTGGGGAAAGCAAGGCCTAACTCACCATTTGGTTTGTGATATTTCTATAATTGGTATTTTTAGAGGCTACTAGGTACCAGGAGTTGGACTAGATGCTTTGGTTGGTGTGAAAACATCTTCTTTCAAGTATCTCAGACTAATAGTGGGTGATGGAAAACAATGGCTAATTTAAAAAAAAACAAAACAAAACTTTTTTAGTCATGAGACTTTCATTTAATCCTCAGACCAAAAAATTACCATTAAGTACATTTAAAAACAGTTTATAAAAGAGATTCGATCAGTGCCTCACATTGATGGTGATAGTAACAGAGCTCAAGGGTGTTTGGAGGAAGGGCTCTGTTGGGAATCAGAAAATGCCTCCTCTGATAACTGGCTTTGGGGATGACTTGAGAAACACGAGCAAGATTTGGGCAAATTATCGGTAGACAGTGAGGAAGGATGTCTAAGCCTGATCAAAAGCACAGATAAAGGGGCTAGAGATATAGTGGAGAAATAATGACTAGATTGGGCTGGCTGCCGTCTGGAGTACCCTAAGGAAGAAGGAGATGGGAGCTTAGGGTTAGATCATAAAAACCTTAAATGCCGATATGAGGACTTTGAGATTCCTGAGGTAGGCAACATGGAACTGTTGGAGCTCAAATTTCTTAGCCGTTAAACAATTCAATGCACTAAGACTTCATTGAATACCCATTATGTATCAGACACCATGATTGGTGCCGGGGACATAAGGATGAAAAAAACATAGTGGCTGTCTTCAAGGACAGGAGAAAAACACGTAAATGATCTAAAGAAAAAATAATGTGATGTCTATAAGGGGCGTGTGTGTATGTGTGTGGCGAAGGGTCAGGGAAGACTACCTTGGAGGCAGTGACATGTCATCTGAGTTTTAAAGATTGAAAAGAAGTTCAAAGGCACACAAAAAAGGAAAGGTGATAGGGCAAGGAGAGAGAGAGAATGAAAAGAACCATTTTACTCTGATGGGCTCTCCAGCTCTTATCAAATCTGAGAAGGAGGAATGAAAATAAAAAGTTCTGTGATGTTGTAAGCCTGTATTACTGGGAGGGGGTGATTTCATTAATAGAAGCAGGGAAGTTAAAGAGTCAGGAGGAAAGGGTCACTTGACTAAAGAGGGGGAACACAAATGATGCGTTTGGGAACACTTTGAGTTAATGAGAACCCCCTGGGGAAGTAGTCACGTCGGCGGTTCCTGGGGAAGGGAAGGTGCGAACTCAAGGCTGTTGGGCCATTGCTGAGAAGTGAAGGTAAACGGATGAGTCTCTTACCCATTTCTTTCCACAAGGCTCTCCTCTCCTACTAGCCCACAGCTCTAGCTCACTTTTTTTCTGTGCACAATACTTCCTTCTGGAGAAGCCCTTGGTTTCATTCTTTGCCTCCTTAAACTTATAAAGGGTAAATCTCTTTCTCTCACTAAAGCAACACCAAAACAAAACAGTTCATTTTTCTTTTTTGGCACCTATAGCTTCAATGTTATAGAAAAAAAAGCAGGTGAATCCTGACACTAGCATATCTTGACTTTTTGTGGGAAGACGAGAAGAATTTTTGCTTCAGAACACAGGCTGAGCGTTCTTTCTCCCCACTCCCCACCCTCCACCCAGAAATTTATTAATTGTGTATGATATTTGTGTTGAAAACCAATAAGGGAAGGTGAGAGAAGGAAATTAAAAATTAACTAAAGAAGAAAAACAAATATGTGATGAACATACGGAAATGTGCTCTAATGAGTGAGTAGGAAAATAAAAAATAGTAAGATAATGCTACATCATAGTTCTGTCAGATGGAAAATAACGAAAAAGGCTAATAACATCTTGTGTTGGCAAATCCTGGGGAAATAAGCATTCTCCTATACTATTTGTGGGAGCGTATAATTGGCAAATTTTTGGGGAAGGCAATTGGCAGAATTTGTAAAAATTGTAAGGATAGTTACCACATGTTTTAGTCGTTCCGCTTCCAGAAATGCATCCTACAGTTTTACCAACAGAGAGTGCAGAGATACGTGTTCGAGATTCTTTGTTGCAGTATTTCCTGCAAGAACAAAAAAAAAATGTGAAAATGACATGAAACGACTTGTGAGGGAATGGATAAAAATAAATGACATACCCGTGCACTAAGATACCTGCTATTAATGGCAAGGAGGCCATGGGCTGACAGTGGCCATCTGCAGCAGCTTTGCGATCCGTGCAGTGTTTGAACTGAGGCCACATCTTCCCATTCATCCCCAGTGATGACCAAGCACCGGGGGCTGGACATTTCTCCTGCATGTGGGACTCCTTTAATGGGAATTCTTTGCTCCCAGGACCTCTTCTGGTTGGCTACAGCTTTGTCACATTCGTATTGCAGTGTGAGTCTGTCCCAGGTCAATTCTGCATCCTATGCCCCTTTTCCTTCCACAGATGTCATATATGCCACACCCACTGCAAGTTTTCCCTACCCAATATTGCTTCTTTCCTCTTAGTCTTTCACAGACCATCCCCCAGCCAACCCAGCTGGGGACTCCAGAGCAAACATTTCGCAGTACAGGAGTTCTGCCCTGGACAGAGAGAGAGGTCATTCCCTTGGTCCTTGAATGCATATATAACTGGGATTTACAAACTTGGCAATTGGCATTTGGAAAATCCCACATTAAGTCCATGACCTATGGGGTTATAGAGTTGTTACAGTGGGAAAGGCCAAGTATAAACCTCTGAAAATGCCCCTGACTGAGGTGGTAAATACAAACCAATATGGTATCCTGCTAGGAATGATGGAGATTAGTTCCATTGTTTTAAGTATTTCAAGAGTATTGGTTCCATCATGTCTCCACTGAATTCATCTATGGAAACTGGGTAATCCCTTGAGAATGATGATAGACTATTATAAACCATTGGAATGGTGACCCTGCCTTGCTACACAGAGTGTTTTTGCTCAAGCAGATTAATATGATTCCAGGTACATATTATGCAGGCACTGATTTGGTGAAGGCTCAAATGAAACTTAAGGGGGGATTAGTTAATGGATCACAGAAACCATACATAGGTTTTTATGTATCTGAGAAAAAAGGAAAACATATATCCCAATACTTCAATAAAGCAAATCTCCCAAATATGTTTAAGTATTTTTGGCTTCCACTGAATCATGGTTCAGCTGCCCAAATGAGGGAATGCATCATGGGCTAATAAGAAATGTTAGTGGAAAACTTACATGGTTAATATTTTTAATATTATATGCATAAACATATGCATAAACATGTATATAAAGAAAATATCCCAGAATGTCCATAGCAGTTATGGGAGGAGGTCAGTTAGATATATCAGTATTTACATTTGCTTTTCTTGTGTTTTTCCAAATGTTAAGTAGTGAAACTTGTATTACTTCTTAATTATAGGAAAAATTAAGGTTATTTCAAAAGTTTAAATGACAGTAGATCTAGCAAAAGAATAGACAAACGAATTTGGCATATATCCCTTCAGAATAGGCTTTTGACTGAATTGGAGGGCAGAATCAGGACAGGGAATTGGATCAGTGCTCTCCTGCCTTCTATTCTAACCCCCTTGGGTAAAACAAGAGGCCAGGCCTGAGGAGCCCATAATCAGCTCTTTCTCTCCCTTATCGTCCCTGCCTATTGCCTTCTGTGGACTGACATTGAACCAATGTCAGCTGAAACTTTACTTCCAAGCCTGTGGCTTGTTCCTTTTCTCTGATTGCTGATCATTGCCTAAATTTCCTGAGACCTTTCCTGAGACCAAATAAGACCTTTCTTCTCCTTTGAACCCTCACCCCCCTCCCAGCTCCTCACCCCACATGGTGTCCAAACAGGAGTCTCTTATTTGAAAAACCCAAACGGTAAAAGTTAAAACTGAAGTCTGGCTTTGGTCTGTGTAGCACTGCCTGGCTGCCTTAGACAGACTTTCCTGGTATTACAGATAATGGAAGGAGCACAAATCAGGCACCAGGTCATCTGGAGAACGAATTTTAGAGGTCGCTTCCTTTTGTGATTTCTTTGCTTAACTCAGTGCAGGCATGGGGCAGGGATGGGGGGAGGGATGATCAAAACCACGTCAACATCTCACTGAATAACCACGTGAAAATGAGAAAATCTAGTCAGTTATACACACATTCCTTGTTGCCTGGTTAATTCAGTCAATTCTTGGGTCCTGGCCTATTCGTATATGCAAGGCATTGTATGTCTATATGCTGCTAAAAAAAATTCAGCTGAGTACCTTTCGAAGACCTATTTAGCTTTACTAAACCAAGCTTGAGCTGGGGAGCATCCCTTCTGGCAAGTAGAGGGAAGCTCTGAAGAGTCAAACAAAATGGAAGGTTTTTATAGAAAAGGGGTGGGATGAGAAAGTTACTAACAAAGGAAAAGGATTGTTCCCTAGAGGCCATTTTCCCTTAGAGGGGCCTTCTCATGCAGATCACCTCCTCAACTTTGGGGAAGGTGGGTAGAGATGAAGAAGGCCCCAGTGAAAGACTACCTGGCACTGAAGGGAAAATTCCTGACCAACTGGTTAAGAGTGCATTTCTGGGAAAGTTGAAACTACAGTTAGGTCAGATTTTAAGCCCCAGTTTGGGAACTCAGTCTAAGTGATACCATTTGGACCTGTGGTTTTCTTTTTAATAATGCTTAGCAGTGAAAGGATAGATAAACAGATGTCACACTAAATTTTTCTTTGTTTGGAAATACTAGTTTAAGCAAGTACATGTTGTGTAAGTTCTTCCGTCTCCAACCGTGGCTGACCTCACCACCAACAGATCATAACGTCCTTTCCTGTTAGGTCTGGTTTGGCCCAGGATTCTTCTCGACATAGCGCTCTAGAAATCAGTGAATCAGTGCATCAGATCTGGAAGATGTAACCTCTTGTTATTCCAGGGCTCGAGGTCTAAGCCGTCTCCACATTTTGGCCTGCAACGGGACCCCTGCCCCATCGTCCCCTTTCCATTTGGAAAAACTGCCCCTGAGTGAAAGTGTCAACTGCAAGCATGAAAATCCTCCATTAATCCAGCACTTTCTCTTTCAGAGGAAAAACCAAGGCAGGAGAGTCATTAAGTCACTTAGGACATATAGCTAGTAGAAAACATGAGTTCCCTAAATCTCAGTTTAAAATGGAATCTTTGCCACACTGTTGTGTGGCTTGGGAAATCTAAGATTTTTTACATTAGCCTTTCAGACTCTCTAGAACCAAGAATGCCTATTCTTTCTGGCCCCAACCAAGCATCTGTATAAAACTGAGTTCAAAAACAAGCCAAAAAGAACTGGAGGATATTATGCAGAGCAAAATATGTCAATCAGAGAAAGACAATTATCATATGGTATTTCTCATATGTGGAATATAAGAAACAGGGCAGAGGACAGTAGGGGAAGGGAGGGAAAATAGAATGGGAAATCATCAGAGAGGGAGACAAACCATGAGAGACTCTGGGAAACAAACTGAGGGTTGCAGAAGGGAGGTGGGGGGACCAGGTAACTGGGTGATGGGCATTAAGAAGGGCACGTGATGTGATGAGAACTGGGTGTTATATGCAACTGATGAATTATTGAACTCTACATCTGAGACTACTGATGTATAATAAATTGGCTAACTGAATTTAAATTAAAAAAAAAAGATGCTTGAAACTCAACAGCTTTTTTCTTCGAGAACGTTGATTTTTTTTTTCTTTCTGGTGTCCTTCATATGTAGAGCATCCGTTAGACTTTGCCAGAAAGAAAACTACACTATCTTTAGCTTTCACAGCAATCACACAGACACACATTCCTTTCTGCTTTCAGTCTTTTGAAAACTAAATGTGGACATCCGACAGTGCCGAGTTTGGGTGACATGTTTATGTTCTTGACTGAAGAAAGGGGCCAGGCTGTGTTTTCCTCGTCCATGTTGAATCCAGAGAACAAAGGTGTGGGGCTCTCCTTCTGTGTTCTTTCTTTGAGCCCTCTTACAGTAGGGTGCCCCCGCTGCCTCTGGCAAAAAAATAGATACCTCAGAATGCACTGCGTATTGGAACAAAAGAATTGTTTTCTTATGCTACGGCCCTAATTCATAGTCCCACTTCCTGTTTAAAAATAAAAATCAAGTGATTCTTCATCAACATTGTGTTGGAAGGAAGAAATACAGCCCATCCTGCAGAAGTTAGCAGATGCTGGGCCTCTCCCGGGCTAAGTGGGTAAAAGGTCAGTCCCACACCCACAGCCTGGGCTGCTGGCGGTAGAGTCAACAAGGGGAAGTTTAGTAGGTGAAGGGTCACTGCTGTGAACCAGCAGGCACTTTCCATGTGTCAGCTCTCAGGCATCTAGTTTCTTTTCATGGAAATCAAGCTTAGTAGGGGAAAGGTCACACCAGATCAGAGGCGGCTGTATCATAACTTGGGCCTGCCTCCACATTGTGTCCAAGGCAAGAGGCCAAGCGCTCAGGCCTCCTGGCCTTTAGGGATTCTGCTGCTTAAGTGGAAAAACAGAGATTGTAAAGTGCTTTAAAGATCATCCTGTACTGAATGCGGCAAACTGATAAACAACTTATGGAGGGACAAATTTGTATTATGTGGAATAACTTCCCTGGGAGAGATTCTTTGGACACGTGTACTGCAATAAAGGATCTGGTAGGTTTTCTTATTAGCGGCTCTACACTAGAGCAATGGTTCCCAATCCTGGCCCCATGTTAGAATTACTTAGAGAGCTTTCACAATGACTGCTGCTTGCTTGCTACCAGTTGAATCAAACTCTCTAGCCAGGGGACCGAACCATCTTAATTTTTCTAGTGTCTCAGGGTACACTAGAATGTACAGCACTGCTTTAGAATCCTTAAAACGTGGCCATTTGAAATGACCCCAGATAACAGAGAAATTCTCCATGTTCTACAGCAGTGCTTTTGGCATTATGGGTCATGACGAATTAGTGGATCAAGAAGTCAGTGTAATGGGTCATAACGAGCACGAACACAAAATAGCATAGAGGGGGAAAAAAAGCATACTCGTGTTAAGTGGGATTTTGTGGGAGGTGTCAAACTTGTTTCAGATCTGTCTTGGATCATGATATAAGAATACCACTATTCTACATTCTAGAAATAGAAGCTTTGCGGCCCTGAGCCCCCATGGAATTGCTCTAATTCAAATTGGTTGTTGGCTTTTTAAACAGTTTTGCTGATTCCACAGGATGTTGTGGCTGTGAGTTGGGAAGGCTGCCATGAATTTATTTTGGAAAGGGTTATGCAAACACTTCCTCCCAGATGATTCCCAGAGCTAGTTTAGTATGAGCATTTCCTCTGGAAACATCAGGGATGTAAAAAGAGATGCAAAGAGAGATGTATAAGGTGAATTAATGGTGAAATTCAAATGATGAAGAAGTTGGTTGCTTAGAAGTCTGGATGGAAACTTGCCTAGTGTGAGCCCTGCTCCAAGAACACTGAGCTAGCTAAGAAATTTCCATGATAGCCCTTCTGACCTGTGGTATTTTGGGGGTGGTAAACAGGCTGTCACTGACAATGTGACAATGTCTAGAATCAGCCAAATGGTAGGATTCAGGGTCTGAGTGGAAAAGGTGTCTCCACTGGAGATGCTGAGCAGCAGAAGAGAGGAATGTGGAGTTGCTATTAGAAAATGAACTCAGGGAGGCCTGGGTGGCTCCACTGGTTAAGTGTCAGACTCTTGGTTTTGGCTCAGTCATGATCTCAGGGTTGAGATCCACACTCAGTGCAGAGTCTGCTTGTCCCTCTCCCTCCTACTCTGCCCCTCCCCCAACTCATGCTCATTTGAGCTCTCTATTGCAAACAAATAAGATCTTGAAAGAAAGAAAGAAAGAAAGAAAGAAAGAAAGGAAGGAAGGAAGAAAGAAAGGAAGGAAGGAAGAAACCTATCAATCGGGTAGAGAGAATTATAATAGTGATGAGGGGCTTCAATTTTTGCATAGCCTCTTTTTCCCTGTCCATTAATGTCCTTTCTTTTTCTTTCTTATTTTTTTATTTTCTTTTAAATGAGTGCTTCTGGGTTATGCTACACCCTTGGCTGCTAAAGAACACATTGTTTCAGGATGAAAGCAGTTAGAGAATCTACACCCTACATCAATTTGAAAGGAAGTGGGAGGCCAGAGAATTATTAGGTGTATACATGAAGAATCTGAATGACTGAAGTTTCCATGTTTTATCCCGAAATTTTGACACAACATTTAAGGAAATATTTATTTCTTTTTCAGCCTCTAGAATAAGGAGAAAGAATTAATATAATGTACTCTGTCCTCCACTAGTTTCAATATTTTGATTTATGAAAGAATCGGGCAAAATAAGTGTCTTAGTAGTGTTTGCCCTTTCTCAAGAATGGAGGATTTGCTGTGTTCTGGCGACTAAAAAATAATTAAAGCTAATTTCTCCATGGACCTTGAAAAAAAAGGGGCAACAAATAATGGATTTATCCTTCCAAAATGTTTCAAACAAACACCTTATCAGTCACTAATCAGCCACAAATCCGTTCAAGGCAGTACCAGACTGGCCATAGGTGATTTTTCTCATTAAAGTAGTATTTAGGGTGCCTGGGTGGCTCAGTTGGTTGAGCGACTGCCTTCGGCTCAGGTCATGATCCTGGAGTCCCGGGATCGAGTCCCACATCGGGCTCCCTGCTCTGCGGGGAGCCTGCTTCTCCCTCTGACCTCTCCCCTCTCATGCTCTCTCTCTCTCTCTGTCTCAAATAAATAAAATAAAAATAAATCTTTAAAGTAGTATTTAAACTGTTGTTTCCAGATGCCAGAGAAGACATATCAGACATACAACACCTGGAAGAAGAATTGTTGAAGTATTGATTTTTCATCAGTCAAAAAGTTTACTAAGCAGATGAAAAATAATCTGCCTTCACAGTGACATTTTCCTAAGGCTTGTTAATAATCAAAGGTGTTGTTTTTCCTTAAACACTCAAACTTTAATTACTAGAAAAGGTTAGCTTCAAAACCAAGGACATGCTAGTAAATTAGAGGTCATATCAGGGAAAAAACCAAACAAACTACACTAACACATTAAGTTTCAATGGATATTTTATCTTGTCTCTACCTCCCCCCCTTAACTTTCTCCCCCTTCCCCACATGGTCATACGTTCCTGTTTTCACATTAATTCTGTTAACAACAATGTGTAGATATGGGGATCTCAGTATATTTATATTCGTAAGTGAAATTGTTCATTTGAAAATGAAGCAGTATTTTATAATAGAGAAAGATGGGTTGAGGACATGGAGATCCTGGGTTCTGCATTTCTTTTGATACTGTCAGGAAGGAAGAATTTTCTCTGCTATTTAAAGTCCTTCTACCTGGACTAAGAATCAAATTGACATGAGTCAGATTAACAATAGAAAGTCAAACTTAATTTTGTAAGACAGGGAATCCACATAGACATAAAAATTCCAAAGACAGTCAGGCAAAATGAGGTATATATGTTACTCTGAACTAAGGAGAATGGGGTAGGGGAGTTGTGGTCTGGGACTTCAAAGGGGAAGGAATGCAATTCATAGGAAGACAAAAAAAGTAAATATTTGGTAAACAAAGGTTTGTTGGGCCAGACAGAAACAATGGGACATAGATGACTTTGATCAAACAGGTCTTGTCATGTTCTTCTCTCTCTACTATACCTAGTTCATGTTATAATATAATTACCTACGGTGATAGCTCTCTTCCTGGAGCAGTTACTGTACTGAAATAGTTTTAGGCAGTTGTGGAACGCTAAAGAGCTTTTCCTGAGTCTGCTTGGTTTTGATTGCTTTTAACTCAAAATAATCTTCATGCCAAAGTGGCCCAGTCTGCCCTTGGCTCCTACAATACTCATTCACTGAGGGTCTATGAAAAAAATCATTTGATTACTTGAGGGAGGTCCCAGTTTCCACATTGATAAAGATTAATTGTTGTTGTAGATAACTTGTAAGGTACATTCCTCCTCCAAAAATATTCTTGTTTGCCCATTAATTTAATTTTTTAAAAATTTGATTCCATTACTGATTTTAAAGTTCTCCCTGAATGAGTCTGAGTAATTGTTGCCTTTCCCACATTGAAAAAGAATCTTTGATAAGAGTTCATTTAGTATGAACTCCTTCTTCAAGCAAGGACATCTTTATAGTATTCCAGGTCAACAACCATCTCATTACTGATAGAACTCTAAATAAATCCAGCCTGGGCTAGGCACAGATTTTGGCCCAACTTTTTCACCATTTAATAGGTGTTGAGTCTTGAGTGGGTGCCGCAAAAGCAAGGATGGGGCAGGTGCTGGTGGTTCATCGTTAATGGCAGCAGGAGGGGTGTAGAGACCCGATTTCTCCCATCCATGACCCCTACTGGGGGCTTCTGGCCACTCTGTCCCAGAGTTCCCTCCATCCTGGGAGGAATCCGGTCTTCCCATGTTCTGTGGATTTTGTGTTTGTGTTTAATCAGAACAGAAATTTCTGTTCTGATTAAAACCATCCCAGTTAGCTACAATCAGAGATTTTAAAAAGGTCTAGAAGCTGGCAACCAAGATGCTTGAGTGACAGTCCATTACATTTCCCCACATATTTGGAGGCAAATACCATTATGCCTATGTATTCTTTTCTGCAGATTTTGGATGGTATTCCTTCGGTATTATTCTCAGTCCTTTCTCCATCTTTTAGATCTACAATGGTACTTATCTATAATGGTTCTCTCCTTATTGTTCCGGACACTGTTCTTTTAATTGTGTAGACTAGGGTCGAATTGGTTTTTAAGGCTGCAACATTATACTTTTGGTTGAGTTTATGGTCAACTAAAACTCCAAAGCCTGCTCTCTTCTGTCCCCCAGAATATATATACACTTAATTAATTGATTTTTTCAAACCCAGTAATTTTTAAAATCCCATCAATCTTCCCTGTCCAAGATCTTAATAGATTCAAATTCTATAATAATGACTATCATTAAAAGAAAATAGTTTGTGTCATTCGAAAATTTGACAATCCATTTTTTGCCACTTGGCCAAGTTGTTTATAAGGATAGAGTTGAGGACCAAGCTCTTTGGAAGGACCCTAAAAAACTATTTTCGTAAGAAAATGGTATGGAACGCCAATTTTACAAGATGAGTACCATGCTCAAATACATGTGGAAAATGCTACATACTAAATCACCTTTTTTGAGATTTAAAGCATATATATATATGATTAAAAACTCTAAGACACTTTCCTCCAGATTGACATTGATCAACTTAGCATTTCCCAAACTGTGTTCCACTAGATATTCTTTATAGGACTTTCAGAACCAAATTTATGGTGAGGTATAATGTGAATCTACAGATCAAGCATTCGGTCTCTCTACAATCTACCGGACCAGAGAGACTTCTTCACAGAACTTCTTTCAAGATTGGTATGGCAAATTTAGTCAAACCAGGTCAGTGAATATTTGGGGCTATGGTTGTTATATTGGCTCCATGTCTGCCTAATTTTCCAATCTCAAATTTTATGAATTGATCCAGTGAATGATACACTTATACCAGTATTCTGAGCAAACATCAAAACACTTTTTGAAAGGAGCTAGTTTTAAAAAATCAACATTGTTGTATTGTAATCAACATTATTATTATTTATATATAATAAACTGTGATCCTTAAATATATACATTTTGAGAGTTTGGACAAATCTATACATATATCTCTGTAACCACCATCATTGTCTCCTCCATATCGTAGAACATTTCCATCACTCCAGAATTTTTCTCATGCCCTCTAAATGTCAATCCATTCTAAACCCCAGCCTCAGATAACCACTGATCTGCTTCTTATCACTGCAGATTATATTTCCTTTTTTCTAGAATCTCATAAAAATGTTTTCACAGATCATGCACTTTTATACCTGGCTTATTTTGTTCAGCATGTTTCTGAGATTCATTCACTTGTGTTGTTGAATGTATTAGTGGTTCATTTTATTGCTAAATAGTATTCCACTTTATGGATATAATACAACTTGTTTATCCTTTCACCTGTGATGGGCAGTAGGCTTCTGTTTGTAGCTATTATGAGTAAAGACTTTACGAACATTGTATACAAGTTTGCCTGTGCACCAACAGTATTAAGAATGTTCCAGTTTTTTTCCATCCTTGCCAACACCTGGAATGGTTACTCTTTCATCTTAACTATTCTAGAGTGTGTAAAGGAGTGTTTCATTGTGATTTTAGTTTGTACTTCTCTGATGACTAATGGTGTTGACCATGTTTTCAGGTCATTTGCTATTTGCTATTTGCCATTTGCATATCCTCCTTTGTGAAGTTCCTATTCAAACCTTTTGTTCACTTAAAAATTGAGTTGTTTGTCCTCTTATTAATATCTAAAAATGTGTTCCATATGTGTCATGTTTAGATATATATGAAATATGATACACATATATGTCCTATATGTATATGTACATATATGTATGTATATAACACACATATGGATATATACACATAATATTAGGTATGTACACAAATAATATTTTGGATATATATTAGTTATTTTTTCCCAGTTTGCAGTCCGCCTTTTTCTTTCTCAAAAGGTATCTTTTGAGCAAAAGCTTTGCATTTTTTTGAAATCCAGTTTTCCAACTATTTCTTCAAGATTCTTGCTTATTTAGCCTTCCTAAGGAATTTGCCTATGCCATGATCGTAAAGGAAGAAGTGAGTTTTCTATGGTATTCTTATGTTGGCTTATTTCAACCATTCTTATGTTGGCTTATTTGGACCATTTTGTTAAGAATTGACCCCATTCCCTTCCCTTTGCTTCCTTTCCTCAGACTCATCATGAGTTGGCTGGAAAAGAGAAAGCATCATGAGCTAATGTTACAGGGGGATGGTTAGGGCCAATTTAAAAAGAACACAGAGAACATTTGCAACATATATAAAACTTTGGACCAGAAGAATACTCTGAAGGGTCTTAACCACCCTATTAAACAAGGCTTCAGTTACTCTCTATCATATCACCTTGGAAATTTTCTTCAAGGCACAATTATCTTTATGATCTTGCTTATTTGTTTACTTATTTCTTATCTGACCTCTCTAATACACTGTAAACTTTTCTGTCTTGTTCACATGTGATGAATGAATGGATGAACCAGTAGAGGCCAGATTGCAATGTGGCCGACAGAGTTGACATCAGTTTGGGGTTTCTGGCTCCCACCCTTTCAGCCCCCAGAAACTTGCCTCGTCTGTCACTTTCACCCACTACATTGATAAATTACTATATGAGGTTAAGGCCTATACATAGAATTGTTAAGCCCATTCCTTTAGGGAAGCAATCTCTTCCCTTACTTTAATGAGAATTGGGATTCTCTGAAACCTCTATGTTCATCCTTTCATGGGTAAGAGATGATTCAAGATTGGATAATGGAGGAATTATTAAGAAGATTGCTTCTTTCTGTAATTTCCTCTCTAGCCTTTTAGATGGGTAATTAGCAATAGAATATTGGTTTTCTTAGGTTGTTGCCTAGTAGCATAAACTTGGCTAAAGCAGTCTTGCTGGCTTTCTAGAAGAGGGCTTCTTTTACTGGTGTTTATCATTCAGCTGCTGAAATTCACACTGAGTGAAACTTGGCATGACAGCTCTCAGCTCAGTTGCAACTTAGAAGAAAACAGATTCTGCTTTGCTTAAATTGTTTTCGATTGACTGGGTAAGAATAAATTAAAGGTTCTTGTAGGTAATAGCTTCTGAATTCAATTAAAAATATCATCAAGCAGCTGCTTCTTTTTTTCTGAAAGTACAGAAATGATTTTGAGCTACTTAATTGATTTTCTTATGAAGTTTTATGACTGGCAGATTTAGCCTAATTCTTTCTCAACATTTCTCACTCACACCAATATAGGAATAGAAAATGGGAATCAAAAAAAAATTCTAATTATCCTGCTATGGCAAGAATCTCAGACTTATAAAATCTTAAAGGTCAGTCAATCCATCTCCTCATTTGCTCATTCATTCAAACATTGATTCATTGATCAAACATTTATCTTTTAATTCGGGCCAGGTTCACTGAACAAACATTTGATACTTATCATACTCAGGATTTCTTGTTTACAAAAACCCTAGTTTGCTACTCTGTACATTTCAAGCAGTCTGGGGCCATGCGTGTTTTATTTACTGCTATACAATAAGTACCAAAAATAGTGGACTTTCGATAACATTTGGTGCCGATAGGAAGGAAGGAAAGAGGGATGGAGGGAGGGAGGAAGGAACGAAGGGAGGGCAAGCTCATTTTGCTAGGCCTAATGGGGTGTTTTCATCTTGCTCAAGTCACTGAGGCATGCCTGAACTTACTTGGCTCTTGGATTTATAGGTTCATGACGTTACTATTATAAGCTAACCAGTATCTGAGAGTCAAATTCAAAAGAGTCAACCTTGCAATGCAAATGCATATCTGGAATACCAAACATGCTCTCACCTTTGCACTTGCTGCAACCCTCTGCCTGGTACTCTTTCTCTAATTTCCTATGTGATTCTCTCCCTCTTCATTCAGATCTCAACTTACGTGTCACCTAAGTATATGCTTAGTGAATTTTTGTTAAATGAATGGTCTCCGTAGATGTGTCCTCTTTGCTCATTCTCTACCTCTAGAAAATTTTAAGGGGGAAAGGTAATCAAGAGCAAGAAACATTGTATTGTTATAATGGTATCCTAATAAAGAATGCCCTTATCAGTAATACACACTTTTATTCTGTTAATGTGATTTTAGAGATATCTTAGTCTATAAGTTACCAACTTGGGACCCATGAGGCCAAAAAGGTCCTTGGAGCTCTTTTTAATATTTCCATTTCGAAAAGGCTAATGAAACAATGCAGTTATCCTTAATAAGGCTATGGGGGAAAACTAAAATAGATAATACAGAGGTTGCAAAACTTTTCCAGATCACAGTGATTTGGTAATTTTTTTCATAGTATTCCTAGGCCAAAAGAAATTTCTAACAGTTCTGTTCATTAAATATATCCACACAACTTGATAGTTTGTTTGTGTGGTACCTGAGAGAAATTGCTATGTTTCCTTAGAAAATTTAATATGCCTTTCAGTGCTCTTGTGAATTTGTTGCAATGTGCTGGCGTGACTTTGCACACAGTCTGGGAACCATGGAGCTGACCAAAGTTTCTAAATTGTGTGTTTGCCATATTACTGAGACCAAGCTCTTATAATTCCAGCTTAATTTGGTCATTGATGACATCAAAGAAATAAGTAGGACAAGAGTACTGAGCCAAACGCAGCTCTCAGAGTACAAGTCATGTGGTTTTAGTGTTTGACCTAAATGGGTTGAATCCTGCCACAATGATAGCCAATATTGAGCAACCAAGAGTTCTATGTTTTAAAGGACTGGATTCTTAGTTATTCTTGTTTCTTAATAGCCTGTGATTTCGTAATACTATCGTAAACTTTGCTGCTAATAAATCATTTGCAATCTCCATTAAGGTTGGCAAAAAATAGTACTAAGATGGGCCGAACAAAATGTTTCTCACTTAATACATATGTAGCTTTTTTGGTAGAAAATCTCTTTTAAAGACTCCACTGGCATGGGGGGCACAGATGAAAAACATTTTGAAAAGTCACATTGGTGGTGAAAAGTTTGTGAACAATTGCTCTAGTCTTTTGGTTGTATGGATTCACCTTTGCCTGATTAGTGAAGCATTTATAAATCCACTTTCGGGAGAGAGAAAGGGTAGAAGCTGCCTCTGCAGAGGACTACTTGATTTCATTATGTGGTGATTTTGATGAGAAGTGCTGTCAGGGGCAGGGTGACATTTTTTGATCTTCCTTCCAGACTTTGGATTCCAGATTCCTATACAGATGGTCCCTGGCTTACAATGGTTTGACTTACGAGTTTTCTACTTTACGATGGTATGAAAACGATATACCTTCAGTAGAAACTGTATTTCAGATTTTGAATTTAGATCTTTTCCTGGGATAATGTTTAGTGATAGGATAGTCTCGTGATTCTAGGTAGCAGCAGTCAGTCATGCAGTCGGGAGGGTGAACAATCAATATACTTATGAATGTTCTGTACCTATTCATTCATTCTGTTTTTCACTTTTAGTACAAATTCAATAAATTACATGGTATTTGACACTTTATTTTGTTTGGCATTGTGTTAGATGATTTTGCCCAGCTGTATACTAATGCAAGTGTTCTGAGCTTAGTAAAGGTAGGCTAGGCAAGGCTAACTTAACGATGCTCGGTAGTATGGGCATATTATTCCTTTTTTTTTTTTTTTAGGACTTTATTTATTTGACAGAGAGAGAGAGAGACATCATAAGTAGGCAGAGAGGCAGGCAGAGAGAGAGGGGGAAGCAGGCTCCCTGCTGAGCAGAGAGTCCGATGCGGGGCTCAATACCAGAACCCTGAGATCATGACCAGAGCCAAAGGCAGAGGTTTTAACCCACTGAGCTACCCAGGAGCCCCTGGTTTTGGCATATTAAAAGCAGTTTCAACTTACAATATTTTCAATTTGTGATGGGTTTATTGAGATGTAATCCCACAGAAGGTCAAGGAAGATCTGTACACGTAAACCAACTTCTGCAGTGGGTGATTGAACTTGAGAATCTAAGGATAGTTTATTTATTTATTTATTTTTCTAAGGATAGTTTAAAGCAATAATTGGCTTCCTATAGTATGAGTTTGGGACTGTATATTTTCATTCATAAGATTGGATTTTGAAAAATATAGCTTATGCTTTCTTTCTCATTTTGGTGCTGTAACGAAGATTTAGCAGAAGTTAATAAAATGGAGAGTAGGAAAAAAATAGAGAAAAATCAATGAGATAAAAACTGCTTCTTTGAAAAATCAATAAAATTGGAAAAACTTAGTCTAAAAACTTCCTCTACCAAGGAAGAAAAGAGGACTTAACTTATTAAAACCAGGAAGTAAAGTGGGGACATTACAGAAATAAGAAAGAATTAAAAAGAAATCGTATAGACAATTACATGACAATAAATTAGGTAACTTGGATTAAATGAAGTTCTTACAAAAGCACAGACTACCAAAACTTACTCAATAAGAAATATAAAATCTAAATAGACCTATAACAAGAAAAGAAATTTAATTAAGTAATCAAATAATTATGCACAAAGAGAAATCCAAGCCTAGACAGTCTTACTGGTGAATGCCACCAAATATTTAAAGAATGAATACCAATTCTTCATAAAAATACAAGAGGAGGGAACAATTCTTTGTTTTAATTTTTTAAAAGATTTATTTATTTGAGAGACAGAGAGAGAGCACAAGAGAGCATGAGCAGGGGAAGGGGCAGAGGGAGAATCAGATTCCCTGCTGTACAGGAGCCTGATGCAGGGCTCAATGTGAGGCTTGGTCCCAGGGCACTGGGATCATGACCTGAGCTGAAGGCAGAGGCTTAACCAACTGAGCCACCCAGGTGCCCTGAGGAGGGAACAATTCTTAATTCATTCTATGAGACCATTTTTATGCTGATACCAAATCCAAAGATGTCAAAAGAAAGGAAAACTATGGACTGATATCTCTCATAAATGTGGATGCAGGTCCTCAACAAAATACTAGAAAACCAAATTCAATGACATATGAAAAGAATTACACATTTTAACCAAGTGGGATTAATGCAAGTTTGGTTTTTACATCTGAAAATCAATTAATGTAATATGTCATATTAATAAAATGAAGGACAAAATCCCACATGATCATTTGAATAGATGCAACAAAACCATCTGACAAAATCCAATACCCTTTCATGATAAAGACACTTAAAAAATTAAGAAGTGCAGTTTCCCAACCTGATAAAGGGCACCAAGAAAAAGCTCACAGCTAATATTGTATTAGACTGAAGTCTTTCCCCCTAAAATCAGACAAAGATGTCTTCTCTCATCACCTCTAGTCAACTTGTACTGGAGATTCTAGCCAGTACATTTAACCAAGAAAGTGAAATAAAGGCTTCAGGAGTGTGTGTGTGTGTGTGTGTGTGTGTGTGTGTGTGGCGGTGTTGGGAGTGGGAGAGTCCATTTGGCTGGCAAGTCTTTTCCTCCTCCAGTTAGGGAATTTGTGGCCAACAGAAGATCAAATTATTGAAATGCAGGGTGTTATGCTCTTAGTACTGTCTATTCCCATGGTGCTTTACCCTTCCTTCCATCCTCTAAGTTTTAACTTCTCATTCCTGTTCTCTCTCACTATTGGTAGTGACCCTCTTGCTGATTGGTAGACATTGGGCGAGGAGCAAAAGAACTATTCATTATATCAGTGTAGTGGCACCATTTGGTGGTTAGTGACATCTAATGCAGACAATATCTAATGCTGATAATTATTTTTTTAAAGATTTTATTTATTTATTTGACAGAGAGAGCGATCACAAGTAGGCAGAGAGGCAGGCAGAGAGAGAGAGGGAGAAGCAGGCTCCCCACTGGGCAGAGAGCCCGATGTGGGGCTCGATCCCAGGACACTGAGATCATGACCTGAGCCTAAGGCAGAGGCCTACCCACTGAGCTACCCAGGCGCCCCTAATGCTGACAATTATTAAACATACATTTTGGCCTCTTTTTAAAATCATAGTGCATTCAATACATAGTTTGAATGAATATGAGATGAAATGACCAACTGTTGGACCAACTTTGGGAAAACATGTCTCCTATAAATTACACAATGTACCTAGCTCAAAGGCTCAGAGAAGACATGAGTCATTGCTCCTTCTGATATGGAAATGATACTGTTAAGTACCTTTTCACGTCACCTACCAAGTAACACACTCTTAGGAAACCCCTCTCCACCAGGGTCCAAAGTGTGGCCTCACTGGATGGTGAGTGTTGGTATAGTGAAGTGATGCATTATTCTTGCCTCAGTGACCTGATTCATTGCCTCATGCCTCATTATCTTCTCAGGTCATACTGTTTACTTTTCTCCTTCTATCTGGTGAAGGACAACTGCTTTCAGAGCATACCTCATTTTGAACATTGACGTCAATGACTTGCTGACTTCTAGGCAGTTGGTGGAGATGGGCTCACAATTCTATCACTCATCTGCTTGAATAATCACAAACAGAAAGCCAAGCAGACCCCTTTCCGTACTCATGCTATATTTATTCTTAGCACTCTACTGAGACTTGGCAACACCAAATGGAACCAGGAGTTATTTCGTTTGGATTTGGTCAACAGTCATCCTCTGAGATTTTCATCTATCTTGTTTGTTACGGTGCATTGGTCTGTGTTCCAACATTCCATCCAAATCACAAATGGCTTGGATAAATCCATCTTGATAAATGACAAGGAGAGCTGAATCATTGATATGTATTTACTTTTCAAGTTCACATTTAAATCAATCATTATTAACAAAATGACATTGATGTATGTCAACCAATATTATTTCTTAGTTAAGAAAATAGGGTTGGCAAACTCAAAGAATTCCAGTTTCTCTAAATTTTCCAGAGATGGATAAGTATGCAGCTGCTTCAAAACACCATTCTCACTGCTCTTAGAATTTCAGGTATTCCAAGGAAGGTGTTATTATTTCTTTTTTTGATATGTTGAGTTTAGTACCTTTTCCTTTTTAAAGAAATAAAATAGGGAAATGACACATACTCTGTGGAATGAAGCGAGGCTCCTCTTATTGAGGTCTCTGGCCATACTTTACATTTTGACTTTCATATGTTTCTTCTCTTTAAAAATATTGGTCTCCTATATGAGACATTCAGACTATTTTATGAGTTCTAAGGCCTTTCCAATACACCTCTCACTCCACAATCACATCATCCACCGCACCTTACTGCACAACACTTCCCTCTTCAATCTCTGCTATCGACTTTGGTCTTTGCAACAATCTTGTGAGGTAGGGCTGAAAGATACTGTGTGCCTTTCCATTTTACTTCCATTGTGAGAAGTTTTGCTTCTTATAATTAGTGTAGTTAGAACAAAAATAATTATGCTTCAAAAATTTCCTAATGCCCACTGAAATACCAGGAGAAACAGTAAGGTGTTATAAAAACAGACTGAAGGATTTCCAACTTAAGAGTCAGAGCCATCCTGCATATACAGTGAAATAAACCTGGAACCATACCAATGAGAAAGGGTGGCATCTAGTAAATGCCAAAAAATCCTGAAGCTGCACATAAAATAATGCCATATTGGGTTTCTTGGCCTCTTCCATGTTTTTCATGCATGCCTCTCAGGCCACATGTTGATCTTTAACCACACATCATTTACACTTGCATTTCCATTGGCCAAAACTAGTTATTACATCCCAAACTAATGATAGTGCCGAAAAATGCAGAGGAGCATATAGAGTGTTTGGAGAATACGATGTGCTATGAATGTACAGAATGATTTTGATCCTTAGAGATTCAGAGCTGAGAAAATATTTTATTTATTTATTTATTTGATCTTTAAAAGATTTTATTTCTTTATCAGAGAGAGAGAGAGCACGTGAGCTATAGGCAGAGGGAGAGGGAGAAGCAGGCTCCCCGCTGAGCAGAGAACCTGATGCGGGGCTCGATCCCAGGACTCTGGGATCATGACCTAAGCAGAAGGCAGATGCTTCACCACCTGAGCCATCCAGGTGCCCCTGAAAAAGATTTTAGAAACCCTCTTGTCTAGTCTATTTCCTTATAGAAGCAGAGGTTAGAAACATTGCATGACTTGGCCAAAGTTGCATATCCAAGGAGTGGCAGAGAGAGGAATTGCTTTCACAATAACTAGCATTTATTGAGCTGTGTTATGTGCCGAGCAGTACACCAACACATCGTTGTGCCTTATCTCCCTGAACCCTCACACTAACCCTATGAGGCAGACACTGTTCTTAACTTCGTTTTAAAGATGAGAAACTAAATCTTGGAGAAGGCAGGTAAAACATCTAAGGTCACACAGTTCATAAATGATAGAAGGGAGATTTAAACCCAGGCTGCCTATGATCAAAATGCCAACATGCAATCTGTCACTAGATGGCCACTCTTTTTGCTCTGGTCTCCAAATCCTCCTTCTGATAATACCGACAGGCTACGTGGTATTGGGATTAAATATAAAAGTCCTCCTCAAAAAATGATGCTATAGGAACCTTAAGACCAAAATTGCTCCAATAGCCTTCCTTATCTAGAAGACAGGTTCAAGTTGCTTGTGAAAGCGGAGAGAAATCCATGCTGATAGAAGTAGGCAAATCATACTGGACTCTCAGGGTGAAACTTGCTCCTGGCTATGGACAGTGTTTTTCTTGTAAGGCATATGAGTGTTTTCTGCTATGTGAGAAGTAGCCAATACAGAGCACCAGGTAATGAACATTAACTTATACCCACAGGGTAGATAAATGGAGAATACAAATGTTGCAATGTATGTTTAAAAGGCAAAGACTAAATCAGGTATCATAGCCTTTTTTTTTTTTTTTTAAGATTTCATTTATTTATTTGACAGAGAGAGAGAGATCGCAAGCAGGCAGAGAGGCAGACAGAGAGAGAGGGGGAAGCAGGCTCCCCGCTGAGCAGAGAGCCCGATGCGGGGCTCGATCCAAGGGCGCTGAGATCATGATCAGGGCCGAAGGCAGAGACTTTAACCCACTGAGCCACCCAGGTGCCCCATCACGGTCATTTCTTGTGGTTCCTGTTCTTCCACCAGGAAGCAGTGCTTGGAGGTTGAATTATAATTGCTTGCATCTGCTCATTAGATTGGGGAGTAGGCACCAAGGCCCAGAGCTTTGTTTTTGTAAGTTGGATATTTTGTCATCCATACACATTCTTCATTTATAGTGAAAAAGATGAGATTGGATTATAAAATTCCTTCTAATTAAATTATACGGTGTGTTTAGTGCAGTACCTGGACTGTAGTAAGCACTCAATAAATAGAAGTTGATGCTATTGTTTTTCTTCTTATTATTACACATCTTTGCCGGGGAATCACTACAGAGCCAATTTTTCTCCACTTCCAACTTTGATATTATTGCAAAATTCTTTATCCCAGTAGGGAGTGAAAATTTCACTCAGGAGAAGTGGAGGATGACTTAGAACTACTCATCCTATTTATTTAACTGACGTGACTGCTTGTCTGATCGAATTCACCAAACTGCCAGGTTTAGACCCAGCTTGCAGTTGGAGGCCTCCAATAGGAAGGCATGGGCCCACACAGCTCCTAAAACATATGGACACAGGCCAGGAGAAACAGGAGATAATTAACTGAGTATCAGTCCAAATAACTGTTTTGGAGGAAGAATAAGTTCCTGTTATCTAGTCTTGATGAGGTCTCCTGGGGAAGGAAGCATGCTGTCCAGCAAAAACCAGTGCAGTTGCCATCAGAAGAACTGGTAGGAGTCCCAACTCTTGCTATTAATTTGTTAAGAACTTTACTTTGCTCAGAAGTGTCTACTTGGTGGTGGTGATGTTGTTTTGGTGTTAAATGAGGTAGTTATTTTGAGAGGGCTATAAGATGACACACTGAAAGATTTAAAAAATAATTTCATATTCAGATAAACCCCATCATAACATGATAAGCAAGGTCTAAACCTTCAGGCATATACGATATGGAGTAATTTGATTGCACGATAAGTACAGGAAGTTCCAGGACCCAAGCGTACCATCCATATCCACCACCTCCGACCTGCTGCAGTTTGAAGTTTCCCAGTTAGGAGGCCAGTTTGGGCCAGGAAGATATTCCAGGATTCAGGAATCCATTTTCCTCTTCCTGCTTTCCTCAAGTTGAGATTGATTGCTATTGTCCTTTCTGTCTTCACCCTCTTTTCCTCCCGCCCAGGCAAACTTTAGCTTTGTTTGGTTGAAAAGGGGCTGATCAGAGGATGAAAGTCATTGCTGATCGTGGTATATGCAAATTCACCATAGAAGGTGACTTTCACCATATTCCTTTAAAGAGGTTAAGTAAGTTACAGTTGGTCAGTGTGTCATGGAGTAGAGAAAGGTTTATTCCCCTGATTTTGTTAAGGAAAAGCACCACAGGTACAGGAGGAACTAATTTGATATGTTGCATTCCATGTTACGCATACACTGTCAAAAGGAATTGGCGTCGCTGCCGCGGGGATGGTATGATCTAAGGAGGGGCCTAGGGTGGAAAGAATACAGAAAGGAGAAAGCAAGAAAAGAGACTAGGAAGAAAGAGGCTTAGGAACTAGCAGAATTCTCTTCTTTGGGCTCCTTGTAATCCCTGGTATACAAAATCCAAATATATACCTAAAGTCATTGGAATTCTTGTGGGAATATGGGAAGAGTTTGAATTCTGAATCTGGGTTTCCACTTGTCTGATATAAGAAGAGCAGAGATAAATAAACACAGGCATATAGACCCTCTTCTGACCTCTGACTTAGTTGTGAAATATCCCAATACTACTTAATAAAGAATTACTCATGGCCAAGCCATTTAAATGTGTACTGGAATCTCTATGAAATGGTTCCAATTTAACATCAACTTTGAGTGTAGGTCTATATAATCCATAGAAAGCTTAATTTATGTCTTCTGTTTGTTCTAATTCTAGAATATGGTGAACTTTTGAGACTTACAGCTGAAAATACTACTTTCTTTAAATCCTTTCCGATGGGAAACTAAGCCAGAATCCATAACTGTTTCCTCCACTGTACATCAAATAAGTAGGGCTCTGTGGAGTAGCATCTTGGAACTCTTAGAATTCTTTGCATGAAATTGAAACTGCAGAGAATTCCATTTTATAGAAATGAATCCATCCCATAGCTATTGTGTATACATTTTCTACTTTTTTTTTAAGCCACAGAAGGAATATTATTCGCAGCTCTTCATCTGCATGTAGTTGATGTGTGGGAAGGGGGAGAAAAGCTCACTTTAATAGCATATAAATATTTATTATTTAGGTTATTAAAACATCATCCAAGACCAATGGTTACCACTTTGCCCCAATACCACCTGGAAGATACCACACATTTTCTTTTCTCCCAAGGCAAGACACTCCCTTAGGAAATGCGACAGGTAGGGGAATAAAGAGAGGTATCTGTTCATTTGAAATAAATGTGTGAGGATCCAACCTAAAACCAAACCAATCAGAATTTTCAAGGCTTTGTGTGCAGTTAGAAATGACTCCTCCTGCTCCTCTTGAGAATCTGACTGTTATGGGTTGAATTATGCTTCCCAAAACTCAGATGTTCAAGTCCTAACCTACTATTACCTCAGAATGTGACCTTATTTGGAGATAGGGTCATTATAAAAGTAATCAAGTTATAATGAAGTCCATAGGGTGCACCTTAATCAATATGACTGGTATTCTTACAAAAAGGGAAAATCAGAAGACAGAAGGAAGAAAACATGAAGATATAAGGAAAAGGGCACGTGAACATAAAGACCAATTGCCATCACAAGCCATTGAGAAATGTCTGGAACAGATCTTTACCTCTCAGCCCTCAGAAGGAACCAACTCTGCCAACAATTTAATTTTGAATTTCTAGTCTTCAGAACCAGGAGATAATACATTTACATTGTTCAATGGTTCGGTGGTAAGTGTTATGGCAGCGCCCTCCCCCCCTGTGGTATGGGTTATGGCAGCCCTAGCAAACTCATACACTGACCTTCCATCATGGAAGAAAACAAGAGGTACAAACCTAATCATGTTTCATTCATCATAACCCTGTGAGTAGGAAACTTCTACAAGATAAATCATGAAATTTGCTCTAGGTGATTGATGTCTAATGGGTAGGCTTCACTAGGACTAGAGGTAAGAGAACCATTCCTTCATTTATACTTTTAACCACACCATTCATTTATCATGCAAAAATAATACAACTATAATATTATGTTACTCTGATTCTGATATTTTTCCTACACATTTTTATTTATTAAGAATTTATAAAAAGAAAATCACTCAGAATCCCACCACCTTAATAAATCAGTGTTCTGATCTAGATGCATGCCTAATCTCATTAGATTTAATTATAGTAGAGAAGGGATTTTGTAATTTGGTTTTCCCCTTTAACAGTAGTTCTCAACCTGGGGCTTTTCCCCACAATCCACTCACAGCCTGGGACTTTTGGCAATGTCTGGAGACATTTTTGGTGGCCTCAGCTGGGGTGGCAGTGTCTGAGGCATCTAGGCGGGTAGAGACCAGTGGGGCTGTCGAACATCCTGCAATGCACAGGACAATGATCAGAACTTGAACGTCAGTAGTGCTGAGGTTGAGTGCTATTGAGCACTTGCCTTTTCATAAGATATCTTGAGTGTTTTCTATATTATTGCTATAGGGTCTTCGTAATCTTTACTTTTATGGCTGCAAAATAGTCTATTGATCAATGTATTATAATGTATTTAGCCAGTAAAAATGTCATGTGTTATTTAGATGGTTTCTAACTTTTCACTATTCTAATAATGCAGGTATCCATTTATTCATATAGCTTTTTAGATGATATTAAAGAAAAATTCCAATAGTGGAATTTAGATTTAAAAGTATGAATAAACCAAATATCAAGGAAAATCAAGAAACCATATATATATATATATAAAAGAAACCATATATGTATGGTTTGTTTTTCTCATTTCTGAGCTGTCCTAAAACTTTGACACCTGCAGTCTGGGATTGACCCCAATTCTTTTTTAGACTTAAACGAGGAGTGATCTTACCAAAATTTCTGTTTTGTGAGAACGTTAATTGCTCATTACTTCATTTTAGAGGTCACCTGGGCCTATTTTTCACTGATTCAATCATGACTGTTCCTTGGCTCTGAATAACTTTCCTCAAATACCACCAGGTAAGATCTCCTTGATCCCTGCGCACTCCTAACTTGGTCACACAAAATCAAGAGTTAACTTATCACAAGTTATCACAGGTTAACTTCTTACAGGGGCTTCTCCTTTGCCTTTGAAATAACGTAAAAGTTATTTTACATTACAAAAGAATAGGACAACAGATTATAAAGCACTAGCCTTCAAAGTCTTAAGAATGTGTTAAAAAATGTGAGTAGGTTGTCAGGCTGAAACAAACAAAGGAGGACCCCCATTCCTGATACTAAAGACTCCTTTCCAATCACTTAGACATTCCTTCAAAGAGGATGAAAGGTGATTTTTTTCCTTGGTCCTGGGAAACAAACCACCACTTCACTCCCTGTCACCACCCTCAGACTGCTCCTACCCAAGTCAAAGATTGTGATAGGCAGCTTTCTAGGTGGGTGGCATCCAGGACCACAAGCAGTGATGGAACTGGAAGGGAGAAGCCTGCTGGATGATGAATGTGAGGGTGAACAGAGGTAGGGTGACAAAACTGGTACAAAGAGACTCACTTTCACTGGCCGAATGGGAAGGAGCAAGTCTGAGGTTAAGACTTGGAATTGGAGAGTTGTAGCTATTGGTTACATTACCTATTGGTTGTATTGTCCTCAACACAATTGGCTGCCGAGGATAGATCATAACCCCTTACCTTTGCCCCGCAACTCCCACCTCCGTGGATTCCCAGAAACCAGGCAGCAACAGCAAAGAACAAACTCCACTCTTTGATTATCCGGAGACATCTCAGATCCGTCCTTTTTATTTTAAGGCATGCATTAATAGCCAGAATTTCCTAGCGAGAAGGGACAACATGAGGAAACTGGACATTAGGTTCTATCAAAACCATCTCATACGATCCATAAAAACAAGTGCCAAGTTTAAAAATAAGTCCACATACTAAATTGGGATAAAAGTAAAGCCAGATCTAAAGTAAAATTAAAAGTTAAGTGATAAGGGCCCCTGGGTGGCGCAGTTGGTTGAGCGACTGCCTTTGGCTCGGGTCATGGTCCCGGAGTCCCGGGATCGAGTCCCGCGTCGGGCTCCCAGCTCCATGGGGAGTCCGCTTCTCACTCTGACCTTCTCTCTCTCACTCTCTCTCTTTCCTAATAAATAAATAAATAAAATCTTTAAAAAAAAAAAAAGTTAAGTGATAAGTTCTGTTTACTTTAAATCATCAACAAAACCAAGTACGAATATTTTTAACATCTATAGATTATTGTTAAAAATGCAAACATGAAACAAATTATTTAGAGATTAAATTCATCTACATGGCACTATTTTACATCAGACAATGAAGAGGTGCAAAGGACAATTTGTCATGGCCATATGCTTAAATCCTTGGTAGGTTTCTTGAGGGAGAGCTTATAAAAGAAGCATAACAAAATAGAAATCAAATTATTATTTTTTTTGTGTGTGAAACCATTGTTTCACTAGTTAAGGTATAGTTTGCTTAGCCTGGTTTTTCCCTGGAAAAACAAGGGCTTGTATGCAGGTAGTTTATTTTGGGAAGCGGTCCCAAGAAACAGCAGCAGAGGTCAGTGGGTAGTAGAAAGAAGGAGGGAAAGCCAGCACCAGGGTGCTTTCTTGGGTTGGGCACTGTCGTTGGCATCTGGGACTCTCTAACAAACAGCGTAGACCGCGCCTCAGACTGTATTACCCAGGGGATAGAAAAAGAGGGCATATGGCTCTTATCCACTAGCTTGCAACCCTCACTGGTCAAAAGTTGACTTATGAGTATTAACTCCCTTGTGTCTCCGGGCTGTACACATGAGGGATGGTGACAGGTTCCCAAAAGGTCCTTCAAGATGGTGGCAGAAAAGCCAGAGGTCAGAACACAAGAGTTAAGGGGTGAAACCAATGTGAGGTGCTCTCAGGATGTACCTGCGAGCAGAGGTGATGACTGCAGCAATGTCTGCAGTGAAAGGTGAGCCGAGGGGAAGGGACAGGGCACAGGAAGAATGGGTGAATGGAAGAAACACAGAACAACATTATTAATTAAATATCTTGAGTCATGAACTAAGATCTTAAACCTTTTACACTGGGATTAGAAAGTCCAGTTATTTCCCCCAAGAGTTTGCTCCCCACTCTAACTTGTGATGAAATAAACCTCCTGGTATGGGAGGTAGAATTTGAGAGGATTTATTTCTTTTCAAGTGGGAGGGCATTTGGAAAAAGCAGACCTTTGTTGTTAATGCTCAAAAGCACCCAGGCATTTTATTTGGCATTGCTGATGATGAATAAAAGAGATTTTGAGCAACAGAGAAAGCTACCTATTCTACTGAATGTCAAATCACAGCACTTTGGGGGGCCCTGGGTAGGCATCATGCTTATGCCTCTTAACAAATGGGCATCCCAAACCATAATGCATGTGCTGAAATTAATTAAAGCTATAGAGGAAAACCTACGTGGCCACAAACAAATATTGACTCTATGAGAACATTTCTAATGTCCTCAAATGAGAGGTAAACTAGGAAGAAAAATGGTCTTGAAAAAGTTATTCTGAAATTGAATTCGTTTCCCATTCAAGAAATATCATTGTGTTCCCCTCAAAGTGATTTTGCAAGTCAACAATACTCAAAGAACTCTTCATAATACTTTGAAATGACACACTCTTTTGCACTGCGTTCTTGCAGGAAATTGATTTTTTATTCTCCCAACACCCAACTTGCATTCAGCATAGCCAGGAGCTCAGGGGCAGACATCTTTGTGAATAGCATTTTGCTCTGTCATTCCTGAGAACTAGTCAGAGAATCGGCTCAAGCTGAGGAGTGTGGGTTTGGGATTGGGCGTGCTCTGGGCTTCAACCTCAGTGTGGGTCCTATTGCCCAGTCTGCCATTCTGAAAATGAAATGTGCTTGGCTCCTTGCAGATCACATCCCCTCATCTTTGCCTCTGAGTCCTTGCACAGTGGTATTGAGTAAATTCTGTGGCTTTGATCGTTCCCATCCAACCACATGTTATTTCTCAAGTCCCCCCCACCCCCCACATCCTATAAAATGCCATCTGTAGAAACGTTGGCTGGCACAGATATCACCCCAGGTTCCAAACCTGCTCCCATCCTAATGCCCAGGATTCTGACCGGCCCTGTTCTAGATGGTCCAGCTGGCCAGCATCTCGCTTTTGCCCAGCATGCTGCCTCACGGAACTTTTCCATCTGTTCTGTGTGCTGTGGCCCGGATGAAGCAGTACGCCATCCTCTTGCCAGCATGAGCTTCCCAGGCATTGTCCTTCAGGTCAGCTCAGAGTTCCTGAACATTCTTTTCTTGGAAGAGAGAATGCTTACTTCAGCCTGGTTAGAGCGTTTGAGAAGCCAAAGTCAGCTCTGCCTCTGGCAGCCTTGCTGTGATCTTGCGGCTTCTTGCTTTGAGGATGCGATTAATACTTAAAACTTACGCCGTGGTGCTACCGTCTAGGTCCCCATCCCACCGGCCTCGCAGCTACATCTGGGTTGAGTCCTTATCTTGATTACTCAACTGCTACCCAAGTTTCTCTGGGACTGACTGGAAGTACTGCTTCTTCTTACCCTCCTCTCTAGTGAATAGAGATCTGTCGTTGGGTCCAAGTCCCCATGTCTGAGTGGCTGATGCCCACGACGAGACCTAGTCCAGGGTTGGTTTCCCTCCTGTGTGACACTTTCTTCTTACTTCCCCATAGCCAGCCCCATGTAGCTTGGCTGCTACTCCTCTCTGGCCAATGGACTATCACCTACCTACTCTTTCTCCCTGTTCCCGGAATCTTGCTGTCTCCTTGTCCTAGCCATCTCTCGCTTTTTTAATAGCACATCAACATCCAGGAACAATAATATTATGTGCGCTTTAGCGAACACTTCCCGAGTGCCACTATTTGACTTCTTTAAGTCTCATGACATCTTCAGGTATGTCTTATTACCCCATTTTCTTGATGAGAAAAACGAGGCTTGGAGACCATATAACCAGAAGGTGGCTGAGTTGGAATCAGGCTGGGTCTGGCATCAAAACCAAGCTCCTCCATTTTACCAAACTACCCCCCTTTGAGAAGAGTTGCAGCATTTTACCTTTCATCATGACCAGTACTATTATTTTCATTTACAAGTGAGTATACTGAGACTCAGGGACCTCATGAGTGAGGAAGCCAATATTTGAGTCAAATCTGACTCCGGAAGCTTTCCTCTTTCCACTACGGGATGCTATCTTCCATGACGGCACCTACTTTTTTATAAGTTGCATACTTGCTTTGTGAACACTCAGAGTTTAGCCTGCAACCAGTTAAGTGCCTCTATACTAAAGTCTTTTGTAAAAAAAAAAATAATAATAAATAAAGTCTTTTGTTATGGCATCTGAAATGTGGCTTTGGACAACAACTTTTTCCTCTCTGCTTCTCTGTCTCCTTCTCCGCTTCCCCTTCCACTTGTCCTTGGAATGATTCATCTTTCCATCTTCTCTTCAGCAGACATGGATTGTCCCTGAGGATGCTTACAGAACTTAAAATATCAGCCAGAATGCCAGCTTTAAATTACAGTGAGAAATGGAGCTATCAAGCTCTCCGGTGACTCATGTTTGTTGATCAGTCCCCTCTCTCCCTGTGGGCAAATCTACGTGGGATGTTAAATTTATAATTGGGAGATGAATTGGAACAAGAGAAATTAGATGAGGTGACTGAGTGTGACAGGTTACAATGGTCCGATGCATTCATTTCTGCATTTGGGATTTTGCTGCCACAAGCTCCGGCTGGTTAAATCCTTGGACAGGGACACCAAGTCCCAGAGTGTTGAAAAGTTGTTACTGTGTTTGATATACCTAAACAGCTTAAAAATTTTTTTTAAACTGAGATGTGCAGTCAGTATGAAAATATTTATGGAATATGTGTTAGGTGTAAAGGATAAATAAAGTGAACATCCACTTATTCACTGTCCAGGCAAGAAACAGAGTATCACCAAGAATGTTCTAGCCTCTTGTGTGTTCCATTTCCTTTCTCCAATCCCTATGATCCGGCATTTTGTGTTTATAATTTCATTCCTTTTCATAATAGCATTACCTTTCCTCTGACTCCCTAAACAACATGTTGGTTTTATATGAATGTAATCATGTCATATATTTTTTTATCAAATTGTTCTTTAATTCATGTTGTTTTATGTAGCTGAAATTTATTAAATGTCACTAGCACATAGTAATCCATTGTAGAAACACACAGCTTATTTATCTATCCTATTGTTGATAGGCATTTGGATTTTTCAGAATTTGTTGAAATAATAAACAGTGCCGCCATGTACAATTCAGGGCATTTGTCTTGGCGCACATGTGCATGGATTTCCGAAAGTGGAATTCTTGGGTCGTGGGGTGTACAAGTTTTTCAATAATATTAGAAAATGATAAATTGTGTTTGGTTGTAGCTACTATAGATATTACTATCAGAAGTATAAAATCCGTGCTTTTCCCACATTCTCACCAGCATGCAATGTTGCCAGACTTTAATTTCCATTGTGGCTATGATATTTTATCTCATTGTAATTTGCATTTACGCTTCATCATTTCCAATAAAGTTGAGCATCTTTTCTTGTGTTTATTTCCATTTATGATTATGCATCGGTAGAGTTCTTGTTCAAAATTTTGCCCTTTGTTATGGAGTTGTTTCCTTTTTAATTGATTTTTAGAAGTTTTTGTGTTTTTCATTTTTCAACATATTTTGGATGTTAATTTTTTGTCAGCTTTATGTGTCAAAAGATCTCTTTTCCCAGTTTGTGCATTTTCCCTTTAATTACATTTGTATTTTTGAATGAAATGATAGAATTTAACTTTTCCTTTATGGTTTGTTTTAAGAAATCCTTTCCTATATGGAGGCTATAAAGATATTCTCCTTTGTTGTTAGTATTGCCTTTCTAATCTAAGACTTTAATTTAATGGAACTGGTTTTTAAATACAGTATATGATAGGGATATAATTTTATTTTTTCACTTGTGGATACCCAAGTGTACCAAGATAATTTATTGAAAGGTACATTCTTTCTCCAATGAGAAAGTCAATATCAAAGATCCACATATAAGTAGATCTGTTTGGGGCTTTCTCTTCTGTTTCATTTGATGATCCTATGACAATACCCTCTGTTGTAATTATTACAGTTTATAATAATTCTAAGTATATGATAAAGTAACTACCCTTTTTTCTTCTTCATCCTGGCCCTTTGCACTCCCATATAAATTTTTAAATCAGTTTGTCAAGTACTACAAAGTGTCTTTTGGGATTTTGATGGGAACATCATTGAAATGACCAATCTGGGAAAAATAGGTATTTGTATGGCATCAACTCTTCTTATCCATGTTTATGATTTTCATATCTATGTTTATTTAGTTTTCTTTGTCTTTCAATAGAGCTTCATAATTTTCTTATTAAGTTCTTGCACAGTTTTGTTATATTTACTCCTAGACATTTAATAATTTTGATGTTATTGTATATAGCTGTTAAAAGTTTATATTTGTTGAAATTTATTTTTATATATTGAGTTTTATATTCTGTAACTGTGCTGGATTATTTTATTAACTTTAGTAATTCATCTGTAGCCTTTTTTAGATTTTTAGTTCAAAGACTTTATCCACAAATACGGACTGTTTTCTTTCTTTCTTTCTGGCTCTCATGCCATTTATTACTTTTTCTTCCCTGATTACTGGCTATGCCCTACAAGACAATGTTATACATATAGTGCTAACAGATACCCTCATCTTGTCCTTAAGCTCAAAAAGAATGCTTTAGGGGTGCCTGGATGGCTCAGTGGGTTAAAGCCTCTGCCTTCGGCTCAGTTCATGATCTCAGGGTCCTGGGATCAAGCCCCGCATCGGGCTCTCTGCTCCGTGGGGAGCCTGCTTCCCCCTCTCTCTCCCTGCCTCTCTGTCTACTTGTGATCTCTCTCTCTATCAAATAAATAAATGAAATCTTAAAAAAAGAAAAAATAATAATGCTTTAGATATTTCACCATTAAATATGATGCTACCTGTAGATTTTCTATAGCTGCCCTTCATCAGTTTAAGGAAGTTGTCTTTTATTTCTAATTTAACTTCTTTTAGTTTAGGAAAGCATGTGGAATTTTATCAATTGCTTTTTCTACTTCTATTGAGATGATTATGTGATTTCTCCTTTCACCAGTAAAATGATTACACACACACACATATATTTGATATATATTTATATCAAACTTATACTCCTAGGATCAACCAAATGATGCCTTATCTTAGAATATACACACACACGAACACACTCCCATACTTCCGGATTGTGTTTGCTAATATTCCAATTTTACATCTATATTCACAAGGAATATTAATCTGCAATTTTGTTTTCAAGCTTCACTGGGTTTTGAATCAGAGTTTTAGTAGTTTAATACAGTGAGCTAAGAATAATCCCATTTTTCTATACACTGAGAGAGTTTGAATAAGGCTGAAATTATTTTTCCTTGTACTTTTGAAGACTTACTTCTTTTCTGAATATTTGTTGGAAATTGCTGGCAACACTGATGGAGCATGGTTTTTCCACGGGAAGGTTGTTAACTTCTGATTCAATTTCTTTTATAGTTATATGACTGTTTACATTTCCCATTTCTTCCTGAGTAAATTTGGGTAAGTCATATTTTTGGGGGGGTTTATCCATTAAATATGAGTTTCCAAATGCATCACATCAAAGTTGTTTATAATATCTATTTATTATCTTTTTATTCTCAGAAGCATTCCTGATTTTTTATTCCTAATGTTGTTTATTACTGTCTTTTTACCTTTTCAAAAATGCATCTTCAGAGACACTTGTCCATTTTTTTGTGTTCTGTCAAAGAACCTTGATATATTTTTTTCTGGGCATTTTTTCCAGGTAAGTTTTCTATTCTCTTAGAAAATCATGTCAAGCAATGGCATTCAAGAATGGATATTGCACCAGACTTTTAAAAATCACTTTTTCTCTCACAGATACCTTAAATGCTTCTCGAGTATAAATTTGGGTAGGACTCCACTTGGAAAAATAATTACAAAACAAGTTTAACTGAGGATTTAGGATATTAAATGTTCCCGCATACAGTCTTAAGTAGGAGACAGGTTGGGTGCTCGTACAAACCTCTCACCACTTGACCTCCATGAGCTTTTGCAGACATGTCTGAACTGGTTAGTTTTCAAATCCTCTCACCAATCTACCAGTACAAAACACAGCAACCATCAGAAAAGGACAAACAGAACTCTGGCTGCTTCAACCAGGGGCCGAAGATGAAGAGTGGGATTAGGTCTGCAGGAGATAGAATCCACATTTCCAATGTTATTTTGCATTGCGCTCCCTCACCTTCTCCCCGCTAGCTAAACAGAATTGCATATTGGTATCCAGACAGGCCCTGCCCTTGCTTGCTTTGCTTCAGCTTTTTCCTCCTCTTGGAATTCTTTTGTCATATCTCTTTTGCTCAAAACACATCCGTCCTGAAAACATACAATGAACACTTAGGTGTCTCTGCCTAGCCTATATCCCTTCTTCTTAGAGTTCCTTTCCCTCTCTGCTCACAGTCATGGTTTTCTACTGGTTCGTTTGTTATACAAAAACGCTCTACCCTTACCCTTGCTAATATGACCAGAGGTGACCCCTGAAGTAAGGTGATTAAACAAAAACTTCACTGTATTTTGAGAAGGTGCCTCAGATTTTTTTCTTGGAGAGAGAGAGAGAGGAGAGAGAGAGAGAGAGAAACCAAGAAACAGACTTTTAGCTATAGAACAAACATAGTTACCAGAAGGGAGTGAGTGGGAGGATGTGTGAGATAGGTGATGGGGATTAAGGACAGCACTTATAATGAGCACTCGGTG
The DNA here is from genome assembly GCA_028533885.1 of Nasua narica. Taxonomy (NCBI): domain Eukaryota; kingdom Metazoa; phylum Chordata; class Mammalia; order Carnivora; family Procyonidae; genus Nasua; species Nasua narica. The sequence goes on from CM052806.1 coordinate 31,418,984, forward strand.
ATGTATGGAAGTGTTGAAGCATTATACTGTATACCTGAAACTAATATAACACTATATGTTAACTATACTGGAATTTAAAATTTTTTTTTTTTTTTTGGTCAGGGGCTGGTCAGTTTTTCCAGGGAGAAATTTAATATCCTACTTAAGGGTATAAATGTGATTGCCAGTATTCTAGGAGTCCAGCAAGGTTTCTCTGAAACCTTATCTATTTATCTATCTATCTATTTATTTATTTATTAAGTACATTCCATGCCCAGAGTGGAACCCAACACAGGGTTTGAACTCACGACCCTGAGATCAAGGTCTGAGCTGAAGTCAAGAGCTAGATGCTTAACCAACTGAGATAGCCAAGCACCCTAGAAGTTTTTAATTTGATGAAGTCCTATTAACTATTTTTCTTTTGTTGTTTGTGCCTTTGGTGTCATATCGAAGAATCCACTGCTGAATCCAAAGTCAGAAAGATATACACCTAACAGGATTTCTTCTAAGAGTTTTGTTGCTTCAACTCTTATGCTTATGTTTTGGATTCATTTTGAGTGAATTTTTTTTATATGGTATGAAGTAAGAGTTGAACTTCATTCTTTTGCATGTGGCTATTCAGGCATCTCTGCACCATCTGTTAAAAAAACAATTCTTTCCCCATTGAATGGTCTTGGCATCCTTGTTTAGAATCAATTGACCATAGATAAATGGGTTTATTTTGGGACTCTTTAGTTTATTCCATTGATCTTTATGTCTACACTTATGCCAGTGCACACTGTCTTGATTATTGATGCTTTGGCATAAGTTTTGAAATCTGGAATTATAAGTCCTCCAGTGTTTTTTCCAAGGTTATTTTATTTTATTTCATTTCATTCTGGGTCCCTTGAATTTCATATGAATTTTAATATGAACTTTTCAATTTCTGCAGAGAAGCCAGGTAGAATTCTAACAGATTGCACTGAATCTGTTGATTAATGTATCAACAGATATATTATATATATATATAATACTATATAATATAAGGAGTTCCTCAGCAATTCCTTCCATTTCTTCCATGAACTGTCTCTTGTCTAGAGTGGTACATATGTCTCTTTTCACAAGATTATTTTGGAATGAAGGTAGAAAAAAATCAAATTCTATGACTTTAAAATTTAAAACCTTCATACAGTGGAGATAAATAAGAATAGGAAAGTACATGTTTTTAAAAATATCATATTTTAAATTAAAGAGATGTTATTACATGGTATTTTTCTGGAATCTTCCATTTTTCCTATGGGCCAGAGTATGGAGCGCAGAATTTGAAATAAGGAAATTATTATATTAAATATATACAAATCTTGTCCTTTTCATGGGGAATAAAAGCCCCATCCAGGAAGGGATGTATATAGTTTATAATTCAGTTTGTATTCTGAATGAAGATTAAATAAACTTTTAAAACTCTCTTTCCACTAGACTGAAATGCTAAAAATTCCATAAAGCTTGGCTAAAGGAATAATTTTTGAGAGGTAGTAAATATTGTTCTTTGCACTTTAACATTGTTCATATTGATGCCAATAACACCAATATTTACATAATTTTTTACATCTTATGAATGAAATTTATATACATTTTATCTCTACATTGTATCTCCTCCTTCTATTTTAAATAAATTTTATTTCACCACCACATCAAATAGGCCCTTTTGTATCTACGTTACTTAATTTCTATAAATGTGTGCTTTGGGGCTGTTGTCTTCTATTCGACCTATAGTATTCCAGCACATGGAGCAAAAGTTATTAATCTATTTTGTGCCATAGATATTTTAGCAGTATGAGATACACTTCTAATGAGAAAAAGATATTTAAATGCATAAAGTAAAATACATAGGATTATAAAGAACACCAATTATATTCAAATATAGCCATTAAAATATTTAACACCATATTTTTATATAGTAATATGTGAGTGAAAGACTAAAAAATTGTCTTCAAGTATTCAAATCACCCTTAAGTTATCTTTAACGCAATTTCTACACTAAAGAAACATTGTTCATTAACTAATACAATACCTAGTGCTGCCTGAGGATTTTATAATCCAAATTCAAGTTTAAAGTCAGGGCAGCCTTGACTGAGGTAAAGAAAAATGGAATGAAAGGGAGGGCCTAATAGGCAAAAAGTCAAATAAGCAAAAATTAGTTCAAATCTTTCCCAGGGGCTTTCATGGAGAGTACTCAAAGGACAGAAAAGGCTAAAACTTGCAATAGATTTTGCTTTCCAGGCAAAAACTTAATTCAAACTTGGAATATACTGATCAACAAGCAAACAAATTAACTGAAGAAATGTAATTCTGTTGGGGCACCTGGGTGGCACAGTGGGTTAAAGCCTCTGCCTTCGGCTCAGGTCATGATCTCAGGATCCTGGGATCGAGCCCCACATCGGGGCTCGGTGATGCTCAGCGGGGAGCCTGTTTCCCCCTCTCTCTCTGCCTCCCTCTCTGCCTACTTGTGATCTCTCTCCTCTCTGTCAAATTAAAAAAAAATCTTTTAAAAAAAGAAATGTAGTTCTGTGATATTAAGACCCTCTAAAATTGTGTTATAGAGAACATTACAAAGGACATCTCTGTAGGGTCAGTATTCCAAGCTGTGTGTGACATGAACAGATAAAATTTTGTTTTGTTTTTTTTCTCCCTTCCTTCCTATCTGAATGAATAGGTATATTAATCAACCAAGGACTTTTTAGGCTATGACTTAACAGGGGCATTGGATGGGCTTCCCTGGCTGAACATGTCAACCCTTCCAATCTGTCCTTTGACCTTTGAGATTTCATTCTTTTGCACTCTGTTATTTAAAACAACAACAACAAAACTTCACCATTTTCCAGATTTTTCATTGTCTCTTGGAAGCATTAAGTCCAAACACCTATCATTAATGATCAGATAACTCCTGGCAGATTAATTACTCTGTGATCGACAGCTAGATTCTTAGCACCATGAGGTAGCAAAGAAGTGTCTGATGTGCAAGGTACAGGTTGTATAACCAGATGACTTGGACCAAATTCTTGGCTGCACTACTTTGTCTGAGCATTGGTTTCCTAATCTTTGAAAGGGTATTGATTATAATGTCTGCTCTGCAGACATTGAAAAAAATGTTATCTAAAATTGCACTATAATTCATAAATACTACCATGTTTTTTAGTTCTTTTGTGCAGGTCAGAGTCAGGAAAGTGACTAAAAGATGAAGTGGAAAAAATATTAATTTTTGATAATTTTGTGCAAGCTCAGCCTGCACACCCCATTTGGGGCCTCAAAAGTGCTAGAGAAATTTAAGGTGCAGTTTGTATCAAAAGCTTCCGCCTAGAATGTGTCACCTTGAATTTACGTATCTAACCCATCTAACCAACGGTCAGCGAACAATTACCAAGCATCTGTCCCAGGGCGATGCGGAAAGAGCAGGGACTGGACGGAGACTTCTAATATCCTCATCCCTCTCGTCTAGTTTTGAAAGCTGTGGAGTTATGGATATTATCCTTTTTCTTTGAAATTTCTTCCATTTGATGCTTTCAAACCACAGTTTCCCAAAATGTTTGGGCCCCTAATTAAAGAGACACTTCTCTATAGAAAAATCCAAGATTTCCTCAAGCCATGGAAGAGATCATTTTGTGAAAGAACTTAGAAAATCACCTGACCAATTCTTAACACATGCATGCATGAATTTCTTATTTATTTATTGGGTGGGAGTGACACAGAAAGTGGCATGAGTCCGTGACAGGTGGAGGGAATATGGCAACATGGTGTTAAGAGTTCAGGTCACTGGGAAATCATTAAAGACAAGCTACAGATATTTTTCATTTCAATGCATCTGACAATGCCTACACAAAGACTGCAGGAAAATACCAAAATCAAATTAATTTTAGGGGCGCCTGGGTGGCTCAGTGAACCTAGCTTCCTTCTGTTTGGGTCGCCATCCCAGGGTCCTGGGATCGAGCCCCACAACCAGCTCCCTGCTTGGAGGGAGTCTGCTTCTCCCTTGGTCTCTCTCCCTGCTTGTGCTTTCTCTTTCTCTCTCTCTCTGACTCTCAAATAAATAAATAAAATCTTTTAAAAAAATCAAATTAATTTTAATCATGGAAAAAATATCTGGTGGATGTCACACACTAATCTTAGATGGTCATTCCAAACCCCATGTGTGAACACACTACATTCAATTTTCTGCGGTTTGAAGAACACGATTTTAGTGTTTTCTTCTTGTCTCTCCTTTCACTTCACATTGCACTCACCTAGTCACAAACTCTGCTTGAGAAGGTAAGACACAAAACTGGAATTAAAAAGCTATCAGTGGAATGTTTTTTTTCTGCCTTTTACATAATCAGAAACACTATAAAGACAACGAGAGTCGGAATTGGAAAATTTGTGAGGTGGGGTATCATTTAACCCCTTCACATATCTGTAAAAATGGCAGTGAGCCTAACTTGCCTACCTACTCCACGAGGGCATGAAGATCACATAAAACGATCACGAGAAGACTTATTTATTTATTTTTTTTTTACCAAAAAGGCGTCATTCAAGTGTAAGATATTATTATTTTATTGTTAGTTTGATTGGTATGCTCTGTGCTTCTCAGTCTGTCATTTTGTTCAATGTGTTTCTTCCTCACTGTGCCCCTTTTAGAAGCTGTTCCACGGAATGGAAATAGATCTTCTTTTATTGATCGTTATATCTAACTGTCTAATGGAAATGTAGTACCACGTCTACTGGAGACACTCACCATCATGCTGAGGACAGAGTAGTGTAACCTTGTTATAAAAGAATGTCACTGTTCACAGGTGATGTGAGGATTCAACCCTGTCTCCCGTCGGCAGGATGATTTACAGCGCGGGCCATAATGGCAGATTATAATGCTGCAATCAGAGAACAAGGCTCCCACTTGCATTAGGAATAGGCCATACATAATTCTGTTCATGGGACGCACCGTCTTCCCTTAACGGTCTGAATAATATAGTAGCAGAAAAGCAAAAGGAAGTAATTTAGGAAATAAAACCAACCTGTTATTAAGTGATTCATATCACTGATAGTTCTCAGACTCTTCTTTGTTCTTATTACATTTTTATCTTTCTATGAGAGAAACTAACAACAGTAATGCCTTATGTATGCATGCTATATTGCACCTTATGAAGTGTTTTTATGAAATATACTTGAATCCCTACTGCATATTAATAAAGTGAAAGGGGCAGAGTCTCATTTTAATTTCATAGAAAGGATGATAAGGTTAAAAAATAGGTTAAAAAACTTGCTGAAGATTATACACCTCATTAGTAGTAATTATGAATCAAACCCATTCTGATTCACTGTTTCTGTTTTTCTTTCTCCCAAGCAAATATGTTCTAAAAGCTTATACAAGGCTGCTAACACCCCAAATGGCCCGTAACTATACATCTGAGAGCTCTTCTGGTTTGAAATAGAGGAGATACAAGTTTGTCCACCAGTGGTTCAACAAATACACAGTCCTGAGTAAATTAAAAGGAAAGTAACCACAACAATAACACAAAAAGAAAAAGATCACCATAATTATTTTTAGAAATTATTATTTTTTTAAACATAGATATTTTTATTTATTTTTTTAATTAACATATAATGTATTATTTGCCCCAGAGTACATGTCTGTGAATCATCAGGCTTACACATTTCACAGCATTTGCCATAGCACATACCCTCCCCAGTGTCCACATCCCTATCCACCCCCCCCACCTCCCAGCAACCCTTAGTTTGTTTTGTGAGT
>CM052806.1:31425217-31451620 GCA_028533885.1 Nasua narica
GGGAATTGCAACAATGGAATGCCATTCCAGACTGAACTGGCAATCCCCAGATATCTTGGACTTGCATGAGAAATATACTTCTGCCTTATGGAAGCCAATGTTATTAGAAGTCTTTTAGCATCAGAATCCGAACCAATATTCTACAGCAATCTGCCAATCCTTATTTACTCCTGATCCTGTTCAAGCCATTAGTGATCATTTTTGCTACTCCTCGAGACATATAACAGTGTTGACTACTCCTTTTTCTTCTAAATATTCTGGCCTTTGGACTTCTATGAGACCATATTAGCTGGGTTTTTAACCAAACCCTCCCCTGCTTTAACACATTCTTTCGGTCAGAGTTCCCAGCCATGGTTGTACATTACAATCACTTGGGGAGCTTGGAAAATGTGCTGCTGCTGGGCCCCAGCCCCAGAGATTCTGATTTAATTAGTCTGGGGGAGAGTTCTGGCATCACTGTTCTTTCTGAGTTTTCATGGGGACTCCAGCATGTAGTCATAGTTCGTATGACGGCATTAAGTATTACTGGACCTAAGACCACTGTAGACTCTAGGCTCTTATTTTCTGCTCTGCACGTTCACCCTGACCAATCTCATCTGCTCCTCATTTCATTGAGCATCTACATACTGAGGACTTTCGTACTGCTATGTCCTAGATGTCTATTCTGAGCTTCAGACCCATAGGTGCAACTGCCAATTGAACAACTCCAATGCGTCTACCATTCATCACATGATTATCATGTATGCAACTTTTTTCATTATTTCTGCCCACCGCTCCCCCAAAAGTTTCTGTTCCCCTTCCTGTGTTATCTGTGTGAATGGCACTACTATCCACATAGTTGTTAGAGCTAGAAATTTCACCTTCTTCCCAATTCTCATTTCCTTGGTGTCCCCATCTAACCTATCATTACACTTAGTTTCTACATTTTATTTTATTTTTTTTAACATTTTTATTTATTTATTTCACAGAGACAGAGAGATCACAAGTAGCCAAAGAGGCAGGCAGAAAGAGAGGGGGAAGCAGGCTCCCTGCTGAGTAGAGAGCCCGATGTGGGGCTCGATTCCAGGACCCTGAGATCATGACCTGAACTGAAGGCAGAGGCTTTAACCCCCTGAGCCACCCAAGGCACCTCAGTTTCTACATTTTAATAGCTCTCATATACATTCACTTTTCTCCACCTCCACTGGTATTTCCTGGTTGAGGCCACTACTATTTCTTGCCTAGACTGGTTTCTCTACAGAGCCTTGCTCCCCTCCAGTCCTTTCTCCACATAGCAGCTGGAGGGAACATTTTAAAAGACACATCTAATCATGACACTTCTTTGCTTAGACTCTTCGGGGGTTCCCCTTTGCTTTGGGATGGAAGTCAACTGCCTTTGCTAGACATACTAGACCCTTCATGTATATCCCTGCCTTCCCTCTTCCAACTCATGGCTCACCATCTCTCTCTACCTCTAAGCTACTGTAGAGGTATAGGGAACTGAAGGTAGTTTCCCCAAATGCACATGTTCTTCCCTGCACTCACCCCTATTTGTACCAAAATGTCCTGCTTTCTTATCTGGATGACTATATACTCCCTAAACTTCCCTGACTATAGGGAACTATGTTTTGGTCACCATTTGTACACGAGGGATATAGCACATAGTCTGGGATATAGTCAGCGGTACAACAAATATTATTGCTTACCTACTATGTTGCAAATGTTGTGGAACTTATGTCATGCTGGACTCAATATTTACTGAATAAAAATAGGTTCTTAATGATTTCATATATGGACTCAAAGAAATTTAATAATTCTTCAAGCATCCCAGCAAAAAATATAACTAAGACTATATTTGATCTAGGTTTGCTGGTACAAACTCGTTCTTCCCACACTAACATGTACAACTTCTACACAAAGACTCTTTGTGAAGGAACTCACCTAATACTTTCAAATATCTTCTAGTTTATCATAGATTTCCTGGTTTTTCTAATTAGTCTGTGGTTTCTAACTAGCTTATAAAACAGCAGTCTGAAGTCGTGTTCATCTGAAAGCAAAACAGTTGGTCAATTAAATCAATTTAGTAAAAAAGAAATAAACAATTGAATTTCTTGAAGGGACACCAGTTTTCTTTTTAAGTAATTAATTTTGCATCAATGTAGGCATAGTCTTACACTCCAGAATGTTTTTTTCCTCTTTCCATTTGGACTTGGAATTTGAAAGTGGCCTTCTTGGGCTTTGCGTCCTCAAATTACATAAAAGATTAGTTATAGGGAGACAGGTGCTTAGAAGAGCCAGGTAAGTTAAGCAAACGTGTAGAGATGAATGTTGTATAATAAATAAAACAGCATGCACATAATGATAAACATATGTTGTGATAATTTTGAAAAGAAATGCAAGACTATAAAGGTGGTAGGAAGAGATGATTGTGGAAATGGTTGACCCAAAAGGAAGAAATAAAGTCCAGATTCTGGGGAAGAGAATAGAGGCAATAAAAGATTTCAGTGGAGTCTTAGAGACTTTGCTTTTTCTAGGGGAAAACTCTCTTGGGGTGACCAGGTGACTATGGCAACCATCTTGAAATGGAGCCTGAGGCTGAATAAATTAGTTCTGTAAGGAGTTTCCTCTACAGGTTGAGGGGAAGCAAAGAAATAGGTAGAAAAACCCATTCTTCACTGGGATGAGTCATGAAAGTAGCTCATTCCCATATCTCTATGCAAGCTGTTTGCCCCAGAGCTGCAAGCTGGTGGTGGCCAGTCAACATCTGGGAGGAAGAATAATAGCCTTCGGACCAAGAAGCCACCATTGTCCCTTCGCACAGGGGCTGAGGGTGGATGAAACCTAAATGCTTCCCAGAGGTTTACTTTACATAGAGGCAAAGCCCCCAGAAATATGGAAATTAAAATGAAATATCTACAGGCCTTATTTTAAAAAAATCACTATTTTTTTCTTTTATCCTAATATGTTTGATTTTCCGATACTTTCAGCTGAAAATTGAAAAATTCTTAAACTTATGAAAAGTTGTTCCATCTTACTCAAAACAAATTAAAATGGAAAGAGATGCCATTTTTCATCTATTAAATCGAAAGATCCAAAATTCAATACCATACCATGATGGATAAACTGTGAAAAAGTAGGCAATGTGGGACCATTTAATACAATGTGAAGGACAATGTGGGACTATTTAATACAATTAAAAATGGGTGGTTGCCCCAGAAGATCCATTTCTAGAAATTTGTTCTTCACATGTTCTTAACCATGTGAAAAACAACCTGTATATGAAGTTAGTCATTACAGTACTGTTTGTAACAATTAGCAATAAGAATCAACCTAAATGCCCATCAAGAGGTTAAGTGAAGTATGATATATCCATATGGTGGCATACTATAAAGATGTTGAAAAAGAGATTCAGGAATTCTTATTTCGATATGTATTATTTCTGATCTATGTTGTTTTGTGAACCAATTAATTTTATACTATTGCTTACATATAAAAAGAATGAGATAGAATAGATATTCATATATATGCAAATCTCTAGAAGGCCACGGAGCAAACTAATGAGTCATTAAATATTTGGGAAGCAGGCTTGGGAACTTAGCAGATGGGGAATAAGTTTGAAAAGCAGATGTTTTTTAGTGAATTACCCTTATTCTTTCCATTTTGGAGTCATAGAAATACTTATTCAAAAATTCAATACGTTTATTTAAAAGAGAATAATAGAGTCTTATTCTTTAGAACTGAGCACGTGCGTAGGGATTCTGGCACTGAAGTTTTGATGATGTATGTTGACCTATATGGCTTCTTCCACCTTCTAGAATCTCTGATCTATTGCAGTTCTGAAAGATCAGGACTGCAGTGCTCAAAAGAGATATTCCAGGATTAAGGTGGCTCCTACAGGACAAATTGAGAATTTTTTGTTACTTTGTTCCCCCTTTAAAGGCAGAAGAGTTTAAGACAGATGGTCCAGGATTGGGACCCTGGGTTTCCCTTTGCTGTGGCTAGAAATTAAAGTTTTCATAATTACTGACATAAACTCTGCAAACAAATTCATTTTATAGAGAGCAGTTTGGGATGTCAGAGTGCTAAATAAGAGAATATACCCGATGCTGATGCTCTCCTTGTCATTCAGATCTTTGTAACTGGGCAGAGATCCCCTAACTTCTCCAAGCCCTAGTTTACTCACTTGTAAAATGCAGATATTACCCCCCTTGTAAATGTGGTGCTCACTCGAGTTTTCACTTTAAAACTCAGAGAAACAATAACTCTGTGATATTGAACCCCTCGGGCAATCCCAATTCTTCCAAACTCACCCGAACATGAAGTAAGCTGCTAAAGACCACTACACAACAAGTCCACTTCAAACAAGACAAATCGCCTGGGGAAAAGAACCAGAATGGCCGGATTATACCACTAAGGAACTCTAAAACAGAGTGTGGGTGAAGCTCTAGTCACCACTGTCGTGTTTCCCATTTTCTGCACTTCCAATGGGGTTCCGTGTAGCAGTGAATAACTGGTGTATTGATTGCGACTGATTAAGGTTATGATTTGCTAGAAACTGCTATAATACTTTCTATAGTGAATATAACATTTACTACGAATTCCTGTAATTGCGAGGATTCAAGCCTAGATCTGACCAAGAGAGCATATCACCTAGATATCCCAGATTTGAAGTAATAAAGACTGGGTTGCATCCTTCCAAAAGGGGATGACAGATTTTTAATCCTCCGTAGATATGAGGATTTCTTTAGATGTATATAGGGGAAGAAGGATTAGTGTCCGATGCTGGGTACCCATTGTGGTATTCCTTCATTTTCCTTTACGTTATACAACTCTAGTTTTCCCCAAGAAAATCCTAACCTTAATCCCTGAACCTTCACCCAACCCTCAAACCACATAGTGTGGGTGAAGTTGAGCCCCAATCTGGCTCAAGAAGAGAGACATGATTCAGACCTGGACTATCAGAATACTATAATCCTTACACTCAATAATGTAAACTTAAAATTCAATTTGAATCAACGGAAGATCTGGTTCAGTAGTTTTGCTAACCTTGGAGCTGTAAAGTTTTAAGACTGAAACTGCCAGGGGTCATCCCATGAAAGAAACCTATCTAAGACAGAGATGAAGTCTGGAGGAGAGAGAGAGATCAATAGTTCTAGGAAGTTCATGTCTAGTCATATGAATAATAAATTTCTTCTTTTCATTTCAGTCACAATGAGTTGGGTTTTCCAACACTTGCAAGTGAAAAAAATCTTAACTATATCTGGGTTGAAAAACTTAACTATAACTGGGTTTTCAATAAATGAAAAGATGCTTAACCTCACTTAAAATATGGAAAATAAAAATAAAACTGCACTGACAAACCTATTTTCAACTATCAGATTTGAAAATATCTGATTCTTGATAGCTCATTATATTGACTAACTTTGAGGAAATAATAATTGTCATACTTTGCTGGTGAAAATGTGAAGGTGGTAAAATCATATGGCATGGAGTTTGGAAATGTTTATCACAATTACAAATGCATTTGCCTTTTAGCTCTACAGTTTCAATTCTAAGACATGTAAAATGAGGATATATGTATTCATTAAAGCACTGTTTGTAACACTAAACATATCAATCTAAATATCTGCTAATAAGGGTCTGGATAAATAAGGTACATCCATACAGGGGAATATATGAAGCAGTAAAAAAAATGAAGGCTTTCTTTTTCTAATAATATGAACATATCTTTAATATTTGTTAAGAGAAAAAATTTTAAGTGCAGATATTTGTATCAAATGTTTGTTTAAAAATGAAGGGAAGAAAAGAAATATCTTTTCATAGTTGCTTGTATGTGTATGACTATTTCAGGAAAGACAAGAGAAACTGAGAGGACTAGCTATGTGTGGAGTGGGGCAGAGGAACATAATATTTAGAGGATAGATTCAGAAGGAGGGTTTTTTTCCACTGTATACCTTTTATTTTATTGTATTTAAAAAAATTTGGAAATATATAAACTCTTCACAAATATTTTTAATATAGGTTTTTTAAAAAGAAAGATACAATAACAACAGAGCGGGTTCTGGAATTCTAAGTTATATGCGGAATGCCAGCACGGGAATTATCAGCCACGTAAATTGAAAGAGCAGGCTTTCTTCCATCTTCTAGAACCTTAGCCTTAAAGAGATGTGTGGCGCAGCTGAAAAAAAGATATCCTGTGGCAATGGCGGCACCTATAGGACACATTGAGAATCTTCTGTTTGGTTCTTTTTTCTTTTCCTTTTTTTTTTTTTTTTTTTAAGATTTTATTTTTATTTATTAGGAAAGAGAGGGAGTGAGAGAGAGCATGAGAAGGGAGAAGGTCAGAGTGAGAAGCGGACTCCCCATGGAGCTGGGAGCCCGATGTGGGACTCGATCCCGGGACTCCGGGACTCCGGGATCATGACCTGAACTGAAGGCAGTCGCTCAACCAACTGCGCCACCCAGGCGCCCCTCTTTTTTCTTTTTTTCTGAGAGTTGGCTTGGTAGGGGTGGTGACTAATTTTCCACCGAGTTCCTGAACAAAAGCATTTTACTAATCTACGTATATTTACTGCCATTTACAGCTGATTACAAATTCTGTCCCTATCACTTACTGTCTGCAGCTTTAGACAAAGGCACTGATATCTTCTCAAACCCATCATTTCTTCCCTTGTACCATGTGGATAATACTATCTATCTTGTCATATTGGTGCCTACTAATGTTATATGTGAACTGTGGTCCTTAAGTAATACCAACACTGCCCCCACCGATGCCTGAGGGGACCCCAGGCCTCCTCTGAAACTGCATCAATAGGAAGCAAGATGCTAAACAAACACAGCCCCCAGAAGGAGGCCAGCAAGGGAAGGGAGTGGGGGAAGGAGGGAGAGAGAGGGGTAGACTAGGAGAGAGAAAGCAAACAAGGCTCCAGAACATTATTTGAACCCTTGGATCCAGGCATACTAGAAGCTCTGAATTTACCCCTGACTTTTCAGTTGTAAAGTCAAGAAATCTCTTTTTCTAAAGCCAGATTGAGGTGGGTTTTTTTCTTTTCTTCTTTTTTTTTTTTTTGGTTAGTTTTTGGGGTTTTTTTTTTTTGCCCCAATCATTTCCATTGCTGCATATTAAGAGTTTCTCAACCCCATTCATAATAAAGACATGAATTAAAAATGAGATACTATTTTCCACCCATTGACAAAAAATAAAACCAAAATCGATCACCCACTATGTCGGTCAAGTTGGGGGGAAATATTTTATTTTACTGGGAAGAGTGGGAATTTAACAATCTCTAAAGAAGGCAAATTAGACATGCTTGCTTATTTCTAAATACAATTCAAATTCAAATACAATTCTAAATACATCCCTCAAGCTAACAATTACGCTTTTGTGTAATTTGTCCCAAAGATATATATCCACACGTGCAAAATGGAAGCATGGGCAAAGTTATTCAGTGTGGCAGTGTTTGGATATGCAAACAATTAAGACTCAACCTAAATGGTCATCATTCATGGAGGACTGATTTCACTCACGTAGTGGAGAACTCTAAATCCATTAAAAAGAGTACGTTTTTTTTAAGAACTTATAATGGGAATCTATCCATACTAGATAGCTGTGTAGAAAAAAAAAAAGGAACAGAAGAACGTGAATAGCTGGCTGGCAATAGGATTAAAAAGGGATGAGAGAAAGGAACCTGGGTTAATATTTAGTTGCATATGCATTACAGCCTCTGGAAATATAGACAAAAAATGAATTACCATGGTAACGCCTATGAGGAGAGAACTGGTAGGCAAGGAACAGGAATAGAGTGAGATTTTTTTCCAAGAAGACTTTTTCATACATTTTAATTTTTGAAACCTCTAACTATATGACCTATTCAAAAATGAAATACATAACGTTTCAGAGGAAAAAGAATTCTAACTTGTTGAAATTATGGAAATCTAAATCCCTGAGTGTTTGTGTGGGTGGAGGGGGGTATCTTTAGATTGAATGTTATGTAGACTGGACTGTATCTTCTAGAATTTCTGATCCTTTTCAGCCTTGAGATCAGGCTGCAGAACTAGAAAGAAACATCCTGTGGTTATAGCGGCACCTACAGGATAAACGGAAAATTTCAACCTGTTTGTCCTCTGGGGCAGAGGAATGGGAAACAACATGAGAGTTTAGCAGAATATAGGTGAGGAATGGTGATTTTTCCCATTCGAGTTGCTAGATATTGCGAATATAATTTGTACATAAACATAAGCTTAGGCCTTAAAATTAAACGATGTTGGTTACCAACAGTGGCTTTGTCACCACCATTACTCCTCAGCTGTGTGGCTTTAGGTAAAGGAACGTAGTATTTCTGAGCCATAAGTGTATTTTGTAACATGTGAGCTGTGCTATCTAAGTTGCGGGCTAAGGCCTCACAGGGTTTTAAGAGAGTTATCTTGCTAGAGAAACCCCAAATCTGGCAAACAACATCCTATGATTATTCAATCCTTCAGGTAATCCTAAACCTCCCACGTCCATTCCAACAGGAAGAGAGCTGCTAAAGAGAGGCAGCCTGCAGGAAGGGCCACCTCCTCCTCCAGAGCAAATGGCTCATAGGGACCGTGGAAGATGCAGGACAAAGGAGATCCTTCCAGAGAACTGACCAGAACAGTCAGGTCACATTACCTCCAAGTCAAGGATACCTTGCTCTTCCTGTCCTGTGGGGCACGCAAAGTGTCACAGACCAGAGACCACTTTATGCCATTTCCCATTTTCCTCCTTGCCAAATGGATGTTTTCTTGTATTTTTCCTGTTTGTTTGTTTGGTTTTTTCCTGACCCTTCATGTATGTATCACAGTTATGCCGGAAGCATAGTTTGCGGGGTTAGGAGGAGTCCCACCTGACCAAGGAGACTGTGTATCACCCAGAAACCTTGAACTTGGGGTAATGGCTAGATAAGTCACTGTATCTCCCTCTGGGAGGGGGATGAGGACAGTTTCACAGCATGAACTATGGCCCCGTTACAATTATGGCATGGGTGCTTTTTAAGGGACATGTGTGGAGAATGCACGTGTGTGTGTGTGTGTGTGTGTGTGTGTGGACATTGCGGTGTCACAGGAGTAGATTACAGCACAAATCGTGCTGCTTGCTGGCCAGAGCTCTCTCCTTCTCGTCCTTCTTCATGTGATGTCACTTTGATCTTTTACCTGACAGCCAGAATGGCCACTCCTACTCAATCCAACTAGATTAGGGATTTTGACTCCATCATGTGACTCAGGCCTCGAAAAACAGAGTGCTGAATCTCCCATCCATTGCAAATCAACAAGAATCAGGGCAGAGACTGTTTGAAGATAGGGCCAAGATGGAAGGAAGCTGGACCAAGAAAGTGAGAGAAAGAGCCAGCCAATGAGAGAGAGAGAGAGAGAGAGGGCATGCTAAGTAACGAGAAATCACAGGTCTTGGTGACATTTAAACTTTTGGATTAAGGCCCACCGGAAATTCTACATCTACTTCCAGATATTTTTTTTTAAGGATTTTATTTATTTATTTGAGAGAGAGAGACAGAGATGAAGAGGGGGAACTTGAGTGGGGAGGAGAGGGAGAGAAGCAGGTTCCTTGCCAAGCAGGGAGCCTGACGTGGGGCTCGATCCCAGGACGCCAGGACATGACCCAAGCCGAAGGCAGACGCCCACCAAGTGAGCCACCTAGGTGCCCCTACTTCCAGACTCCAGTCATGAGAAAACAAATATCTTCTTGCTTATGCCATGGAATTAAGAGAAATCTTAACCCAGCAAAGAGTACCTGCAATTGTTCGACTTCTGAGGTTATTCCAGGCCCCCAAACGTCTATCACTTGTAATCCAAGGAATTCTAACTCATTCAAATGACTCTTCAGCCAAAACATGCTCAAACTCACTTATACTGAAAAAAAATTAAAAAATAAAATTGAATTACTTTTTTTTTCCTTTTCCAATCTCAGACTGGTTGACAAAAATTCAAAACATACTGTGCTGGCCAAGCGGTGGGGAAATAGAACACTTCATACGAGGCTGGCAGGAGAATAAGCTGGTTACAAGCCCCGTGAAGGGCAATTTGGAAAGACCTATAAACATTGCAAATGCATACGTGTCTCCTCAATACTATCGGTATTTCCCACACATGTAAAATGAACTCTATACGAGGCTACTTATTTTAGCACTTTCTATTAGCAAAGAAATCAACTTACATGTTTATCATTGGAGAACTGAGTCGATAAATTTAGGTGCATCCACACAATAGGAATACTTTGAAGCTATAAGAAAAAAAAGAGAGGGGGAGAAATTTTTAGGTACTGCTACACAAAGATTTCCAAGATACAGTATTATACAGAAAAATGAAGTTAGAGGAAAATGTTACAGTGCACATACTATCACACAAAATGAAAGAAGATAGCTTTAAAAAAATCTTTTCTGGTATATGACTAAAACATACTCTGGATGAACGAAAGAAACTGAAAATGCTGGTAACCTTTGGTGTGGACTTAGTGGAATGGAAATTTTTTTCACTATGTTCTTTTTGTGCTTTTCATTTGTTCTTCTGAATCACAGAAATGCATTTACCTATTCCAAAATTAAAATGCCTAAAAATTGAAAATGTCCTAACTGGTCCCCGGGAGCTACAGAATCATAAAAACAGGTCACGGATACTGTGGCTGAACTGCGTAAGTTGCAGTCGGCCTGTTGCTCCTTCTAGAATTTCTGGTCCATTGCAGCCCTGAGAGATCTAGGCTGGAAAGCTGGAAATAGATGTTCTAGGATGAGGGTGACACCTGCAGGACAAAGTGAGAATTTTTCTGTTGGGTTTTTGTTTTTGTTTTTGTTTTGTTTTTGTTGTTTTTGTTTTCCTTTCATCACTTTCCTTTGACTGGCAGAGAAATTTAGTAGGGCATGGAGGAGAGGCAGTGAATATGAATTTCCCACAAGAGTTGCTAGATAGGAAAGTTTTGCTAATAGTAATATAGATAGAGCAAACAATTTTTATGTGAGGTACGCAGGGAAGCTTTAAGGAATAGAGGAGGAAAAGGTAGACTCCTCTTTACAAATATTGGCCTTATCACTCCCCAGCTGTCTAAGGCTTTAGACAAAGCCACTTCACTTTTCTGAGCTGTACAACCTACACATATGAAGTAAGGATAATGATGCTTACCTCACAGGGTTGTCGCCTCCTAACATTTTAATGGAGATTCACAACCGGAGAAATCTTACCCCAACAAAAAGAGTAGCCTGCAACTGTTCGATTTCTGAGGTTATTCCAGGCCCCCAAACCTACCCCTTCAGGAAATGAGATGCTAAACAGATACAACCCATGGAGAAGCTCCTCACGGAGGAGCCACACCTCAGATGGGCCCATGAAAGATAAAGAGAGTGCCTTCCAGAGTGGCCACACTCTATGACTAATGAGCTCATGTCACCTCAGAGTCAGAGGTCTTGGTAAGTGTTCGCAGTCAGAGGCCACTGTGGGCTGTCTCTATTCTCCTCTTTTCCAAATGCAAGGTTTTATTTCAAGTATCACCATCTCTCCCTATAAATGTATAATGTGACTTATGGTTTTCATTTCATCATCATTTGCTGGACTATGAGAAGCCACATTAGGACCCAGCTAAGAAGAATATTAGTCACCTGAAGGTTTCGGATTGGAGTAGTAACTGCTTTCTTTATGAACTTAGGGTTGTTTATCCCATCTCCTGGGATGTGGACGAACATAGTTTGTATTGTGAATAGTAGCTGCAGGATCTTGATAGGGCCATCTCTGAAGATATAGGCATGTGTGGGAGGGTGTGTGATCCTGTGACTCAGGCCTGGATTAATGCGAGAGCACAGTCCGGTGTTGGTTCAAGGACAGGCGTGCGATACCAGTGAAGTCCAGGAGAATCAGGCCTGGGTCTTTGTGCCGAACATGGAGTCGTGAGGATGAAAGCCTGGTGCTGCCTGGGGCTATTACAGGAGGGGAGACCATCTGAGAAGAGAGCCAAGCAAAGGGAAAGTGGAGAGAGACAGAGTAAAACAAAGACAGGGAAACAGAGAAAGAGAGAGAAAAGCCAGACTTTTAGAAAAGCCAGATACCATCTTTGAATCATTGGATCAAGGTGTGTCTCTGTCTCTAGGTACAACCACTGACTTTCCTTTAATGTGAATCTTATTTCTTCTCTGGTGCTTTAACCAGATTAAGCTGAGTTTTCTACTACTTGCAACTGAATGAGTTCTTTTTTTAAAAAAAAAAAGATTTTATTTACTTATTTGATAGAGAGAGAGAGATCACAAGCAGGCAGAGAGGCAGGCAGAGAGAGAGGGGGAAGCAGGCTCCCTGCTGAGCAGAGAGCCCAACTCGGGGCTCGATCCCAGGACCCTGAGGTCACGACCTGAGTCAAAGGCGGAGGCCTAACCCACTGAGCCACCCAGTCACCCCACAACTGGATGAGTTCTTATTAACTTATACCAAAAAATGTTATGCCCCCTCATAAAAAAAAAGAGAGAAATACATAAGAACACTACACAGAGATATAATTTTCTTACCTATTGTATTGCCAAAAATCCAAACCCTCGATAACATGTGATTGGACAAGCTATGGAGACGAAGGCATTCACATAACAAGACGGGATCACATATAACCTGCTACAATCCTTAAGCGGGGAAGGGCTCCTGGCTGCCAGTGGGCAAAGTAACAGAAAACCTTGGTCCCATAACCCCCAAAACTGAATGAACATGGAAGTGAAACCTCCAGGAGGAGCCCAATGGAGCCAACAACTTAACTTTCCCCTTGTGGGTCCCTGAGCAGAGAGCCCAGCCACATTCCTCTGGACTTTTGATATACAGAACGTGAGAAAATAAATGGGGTTGTTTAAGCCACTAAGTTTGTGACAACTTGTTATGGCGGTAGTAGAAAAATAATACAGATCGCTATTTTTATTATTATGAAGCAGTTATAAACAACAAAATTGGAAACAAACTAAATACCCAACAATAAATAATTATACATCCATATACTACAATACTATGTAGTTGCTTAAAAAAATGCAATGAAGCTCTAAATGCCTGGCTATAGAAAATTCTTATATTTAGGTTTATGTGGGGAAAAAAAAGTATAGGGGCGCCACCTGAGTGGTACAGTTGATCAAATATCTGACTCAGTTTCAGCTCAGGTCATGATCTCAGGGTCATGGAATCGAGCCCCACATCGGGCTCCATGCTTAGCGTGGAGTCTGTTTAAGATTCTCTCTCCCTCTCCCTCTGCCCCTCCTCGCCCTGCTCTCTCTCCCTCTCTCTCTCTCAAATAAAATAAATAAATCTTTAAAACAAAACAAAGTATAGAATAAGTCTACATCATATGCTTCCATTTACATAATACAAGGAAGCAAATTAAATATTTATATTTGTATATACGTATGTATTAAAACTCTCCGGAATGCTACAGCAGACTAATAGCTGTGCTTACATGTTTTGAGGCATCATGAATAAGAACTAGACAGATGGGAGACATAGTAGGAGGAGATTATTATATACCTTTCATTCTTTCTAGCCTTTGCATCCTGACCTTTGCATAGTCTTGATTCAAAAAATTCGAAATGATTTTTTTTTTTAAGAAGGAAAAATAGAATCCTAATCTATACCCTGGAGCTACAGAACTCTAAATTCACGCGTGGGTTTAGGACTATGAACCACCAGCCCCATAAATTGGTTTCTTCTAACTTCTAGAATCTCTGGTCTATGGCAGCCCTGAGAGATCACCGCTGCAGGGCAAGAAAGAAATAGTCTATGGTTATGGTGGCCTCTGCAGGACAAACTGAGAATTTTTGTTTGTTGATTTCAGGTTTTTCTGAGACCAACTCTGGAAAGAGTGAATGCTGAGTCTCCAGGGGACTAGCTCAGCAGAAAAGCTTTAAGAATGACTGATATTTAATGATGACTGATAGAGACATAGTGACCCAGCTCCCATTGGATAGGAAGTGCCGAGTGGCTTCACATTTCCTCTGTGTCATACAGGTAAATGGCCTGCAGGTTCTGGGAGCGTGATGTCTTTGTGTGCACAAACCTGCCCCTTTTGAACTGTTATATTCAAGAGTCTAATCCAAGAATCTAAAAATAGGAAAGAGTGCATATCATGTGCCGAATTTGGGGCCGGGTACACGGTGAACTTTCAGTAGCCAGTAACCAGCACATTCTTGCACTTTCTGTACCCCGCAGTATCATTGAGTTCACGAGGCTGGCTGCCCTGCAAGGGTCGCCCTTCTTCAGCCAACCCCCCACTTCGAGGCTTATTTAACTTTTCTCAACTTTCCATGAGTCGGTTCATCCCATCCAACACAATTTAGCTTTCTTGAATCTCTTAATAGCAAACCAGCAGAGCCCATCTCCCCACTCTTCACTGCTCTCAATAGTCGGGGCCATTCTTTTTGAAACTCTAGGTGTATCTGTTTGATTTTGCAAGAAAAATATCACAAATTACGTTTATACATTTTTTAACCCAGCTGACACTAACATGTATTTATCCACATAATGACATGACATTTTCTCCTCCGGGATTGTAATTAAACTTGAGCCTGACCTTTCCTCACCTTTAGAACATAAAGGTTTTTCTAAGTCTCTGTTGGCCTTATGTCTATATGCACAGCGTCACATTTTTAGAGTGATAGGCTCCTGCATGTGTGTAAGACTAAAGCAAAATAGAATTTGAGGTCAAGAGCTGGAAGGAATTCATTAGAAATTTTAAACCATGAATAAATGTAAAAGGTTTTATAACTCAGTGAAAGGCATACTTAGTGGGTTAACAAACTAGGCAAGCATAATTATTTAAAGAAAATAAGTATAGAGTCATATTATACCTAAAATAGAAGGGTTGATTCCCTGCTCCCATGATGTTTAAACCAACTAGAGAAGAGAAAACCAGACGGTGAAAGGATGTGATGATTATGATTTGAAGTAGCACAGGATCTAGACAGAATTAGGGGAAAAACAAGGGAAGAAAGAACCCTGTGTTTCCAAGCAGATCATATCATAAATATTGTGATGAAGATAATGACCCTGGGGGTTCTGGGCTGGTCAGATGACACTCTCATGGGGATTTCAACAACCCAGATGAAAGGAATTACAGAGAGGGACTAGTCATGATTAGTAAAAAAATCTATGCTGTAATAGACATAAGATAAGCTCAACCACAGAATAATGAATACAGAATACGACAAATAAGGTGGTAACATATAATATGGATAATTACAAAATATTGCTAAAGGATTTAGACATGAAGTTGGAAAATCATAAGCCACGTGGCAGTAAACAGATATATGGATATCATGTTCCTTGATATTACTAAAGTTAAAACAAAGGGAGGCCGGAGGCAGTCATTACTGAAATGGATATTTGCAGGATGAAAAATTAGATGGCCAACCCCAAACAACAATGTAAGAGCTAAAACGTGGAAGGATTATAGAAAAGCAAAACCATACTGATAAAATTACGAGAGATGGCCTGGGCATAATGCACGCTTATAAAACAAATTGTTGTTCAGACAAGCGTAGATGAAATGAAGATTGGAACATTTATAAGGCAGCCTCTCCACAGGAAAGAATTACAATTATGGAAACAACTAAAAGTGTGGGTTGGATGTTATGATGTCCCAGTTGAGATAAACATGGTTAGGACAGAATTTGTCTGCTGAAAAATATGGAGAAGATTATTGTATACCAGAGTGGACTAGAGAGAAATAGAAAAAAAAGTATATTAAGATATCTATTAGAAAAGAAAGAAAAGGGGCACCTGGGTGACTCTGTGGGTTGAAGCCTCTGCCTTCGGCTCAGGTCATGATCTCAGGGTCCTGGGATCGAGCCCCGCATTGGGCTCTCTGCTCAGCAGGGAGCCTGCTTCCTCCTCTCTCTCTGCCTGCCTCTCTGCCAACTTGTAATCTCTCTCTCTGTCAAATAAATAAATAAAATCTTTAAAAAAGAGAGAGAGAGAGAAAGCCTGGAACTCCTAACTAGAAACTTGGTATTCTTTTGTCTTCCTGGATCAGAAGATTTTCACTATATTATCTGTTAAAACATAATTGATTTATTTTATTTTATTTATTTGACAGAGAAAGAGATCACAAGTAGGCAGAGAGGCAGGCAGAGAGAGGGGGGGAAGCAGGCTCCCCTCTGAGCAGAGAGCCTGATGTGAGGCTCGATCCCAGGACCCTGAGATCATGACCTGAGCCGAAGACAGAGGCTTCAACCCACCGAGCCACCCAGGCACCCCGCATAATTGAATTTTTAATGTCAAGATTACTAGATAAAGGATCAGAAATATCAATAGTTTCAGGAAAAATGCCCAGGAGTATATAAATGCAATAAAAAGACAAAACCTAAAATGTTAGGAAGAACACTTAGAGAATTTATTTAGTATTTTTATTGTGGGAAAATGTATTATAACTTTGATTAATTTCTTAAATGTGCATAGATGACCTATTTAGATTTTCTTCTTGAGTCAGTTTTGGTAAGTGATATTTTTCTATAAATGTGCCCATTTCATCTAGGTTTTCAAAGTCACTGGCTTCAAATTTTTGCTGCCGTGGCAGCTCAGGGGTTCCTTTGTGGCATTTTTTTTTTGAAATAATTATAGACTCATAAGAAGTTACAGAAACAGTACCAAAAGGTCCTGCATACCCTTCACCCAAGTTCTCCTCATAGTAACATTGTACAATATGAAAAACAGGGAGTTGATATTGGCACAATTAACTACACACAGACCTTACTTGGATTCCACAAGTCTTTACATTTTTTACTACATTTTATAGCTCTATGGTCTATTGAACTATAGAAAATAGAATAGAAATATAAATTTGGTCACTTGTATAGATTCGTATAGCTACCATCAGAGTCAAGATATGGAAGATATGTTCCATCATCTCAAAGGTCCTCCAATGTGCTACACTTCTATAATCATATCCCCTTGGACCTCCCTCCTTAACCCCTAACAACCACTGATCTGTTCTCCATCTGTATAATTTTGTCATTTCAAAATTATATGAATGGAATCATATGGTATGTAAGTCTTAAATATGGCCTTTTCCTCACTCAGCATGGGGAATGATATTGAACAGGTCTTTATAGGCTTATTTGCAACCCATATTCCTTCTTTTTTTAAAAAAAAAAAAAAAAGATTTTATTTATTTATTTGAGAGAGAGATAGAGAGAGCATGAGCAGGAGGAGGGGCAGAGAGAGAAGGAGAAACAGACTCCCCGCTGAGGTGGAAGCCTAGGCAAGGCTCCATCCCAGGACCCTGAGATCATGACCTCACGACCTCACCCCACTTAGCCACCCAGGCACCCCCATATTCCCTCTTTGGTTAAGTGTCTGTTTCTGTCTTTTTCTAATTGTGTTATTTATGTTTTTATTGTTAAACCCGGACAGTTCTTGATAGCTCTTGGATGCAAGTCCTTTGTCAGGTATGTGATTTGCAGATATGCTTTCCCAGTCTGTGGCTTGTCCTTTTAACCTCTTAAAATGGAATTTTTCATAGAGCCAAAGTTCTTAATTTGATGAAGTCCAATTTATCAGTGTTTCTTTTGTGGATTATGCTTTTGATGTCATATCTAAGACGTTTTTGCTCAGCCTAGGTCACAAAGATTTTTTTTCTAAAATATTTCCTCTAAAAGTATTATAGTTTTACATGTTCTTTTACGTTCCATTTTGAGTTAATTTTTGTGTAAGGTGGCAGGTTTACATCCCAGTTCATCTTTCTTGCTGCGAATGTCCACTTGCTCTAGCACCATGTGCTAATAATACTATTCTTTCTTCTTTGAATTGCTTTTGCACCTCTGTCAAAAATCTACTGGCCATACTTCTATAGGTCTATTTTTATGTTGTTTATTCTGTTCCATTGATCTATGTATCTATAAATCTATAAGCCTGTTTTGATTACTGCAGCCACACAGTAAGACTTAAACTAAGGTAATCAATCTGATTTCTCCAATTTTATTCTTCTTTTTCAAAAGTATTCTTTTAATGTTTTATTTATTTATTTGAGAGAAAGAGAGAGAGGGAGAGAAAACGAGTAGGGAGAAGGGCAAAGGGAGAAGCAAACCCTCTACTGAGGATGGAGCCCGATGTGGGGCTCGATCCCAGGACCATAAGATCATGATCTGAGCCAAAGGCAGACGCTTAACGGACTGAGCCACCCAGGTGCCCCTGTAGATATGAGATTTTTTTATGAGATTGTTTCGATGAGATAGTTTTCTGAGAATTTTATCATGACTGAGTGTCAAATATTTTTTCAATGCTTTTTCTGTGCCAATTTATATAATTATATGGGGTTTTTAAAAATCTTAATATGTCCAATTACATTGATTTTTAAATATTGAACTAGCCTTTTATTTCTGGAATGACTCTTGCTTAGTTGTGATACGTAATTCTTATATCATAAGCTATATGTATCTTATGTGTACATATATGTAAGATACAGAATATGTACATATTACTGGATATAATTTTTAATATTTTATTGAAGACTTTCATGTGTGTACTTTTCTTATTTTGTCTGTCTAATTTTAGTATGATGGTAACACCAGCTTCATAAAAGGAGTTGGGAGATGTTTCCTCCTCTTTTATTTTCCAAGAAAGATTGTATAGAAGACATTAATTCCGGTTTAAATGTTAGGGAAAAATGTCCATGTAAGCCATCCTGGCTTGTAGGTTTCTTTTTCTGGAGCTATGTAATTTCTAAATTAATTTATTTGGTAATTATCAGACTATTCAGATTATCTGTTTCATTTTTAGTGAGTTTCAATAGGTTGTGGTTTTCCAGGAATTGATTCATTTCATCCAAGTGATCAAATATATCTGTGTACAGTCAATGGTAGTGTTTCTTTAATATCCATTTAATATGCGCAGGGTTTGCATTGACATTCCCTTTCTCGTGCCTAACATTGGTAATTTGCATCTTTTCTCTTTTTCTCTCTGTCAGTCCTGTTATGAGTTTATCGATTCCATCGATATTTTTATTTTTTTAAAGATTATTTATTTATTTATTTATTTGACGGGGGGCGGGGAGAGAGAGAGATCACAAGTAGGCAGAGAAGCAGGCAGAGAGAGAGCGGGAAGCAGGCTCCCCACTGAGCAGAGAGTCCGATGCGGGGCTGGATCCCAGGACCCTGAGATCATGACCTGAGCGGAAGGCAGAGGCTTTAACCCACTGAGCCACCCAGGTGTCCCTCCATTGATATTTTTAACCAACCAGCTTTCAATGTAATTGATTTTTCTCTACTGTTTTTCTGTTTTCAATCCATTGATTTCTATGTCTTAATTATTTCCTTCCTTCTGCTTGTGTTAATTTTGCTCTTCCTTTCTAACTTCTTGAGGAGGAAGCTAAACTTACCAATTTAAGATTTTTCCTTTTTACTAATATTAGCATTTGGTGCTAAAAATTTCCTTCTAAGTGGTTTGACTGCATCCCACCCATTCATTCTGATATGTTTATTTTCATGTTCATTTACTTCAATGTAATTTTTTATTTCCTTTTAGAATTCTTCTTTGACTCATGTATTTTTTGAAAGTGTGTGGATAAATTTACAGGTGGTTAAAGATATTCCTTTTTTCCTTCTAATGCATTTCTAGTTTGATTACATTATAGTCAAAGAACGTATTTTGCATGATTTCAATTCATTTAAGTTTGCTGAGGCTTCTCGTAAAACCAAAGATGGTCTTAGTGAAAATTCTGTGCACAATTGAAAAGAATTTGTATTCTGCTGTTGCTGGGTGGAGTATTCTATAATATCAATCAGATCTCATTGATTGATGGTATTTTTCAGTTCTGCTATATCCTTACTGATTTTTTTCTCTCTCAGGTGTATCAACTACTGAGCATTGAAGTCTCCTATTACAATTGTAAATTTGTCTATTTCTCTTTTTCACTTCTCTCCCTTTTATGTATTTTGAAGCTTGGCTTTTTGGTGTATACACACTGAGAATTGTGTTGTCTTTTTTGGTGGATTGACCCTTGTCATTATGTAATGTGTCGTTTCTTCTTTGGTCTGAAGTGAACTTTACCTAATATTAATATAGCCACTCTCACTTTATTTTATTAATATTTGAATGGTATACTTTTCCACCTTTTTACTTTTAACTTAACTATACCATTATGTTTAAAATGAGTTTCCTGAAAAGATGCTCAACATAACTAAGCATCAGAGAAAGGCAAATCAAAACCACAATATCACTTACACAGTCAGAATGGCTAGAATCAAAAAGATAAGAAATATCAAGTATTGGCAAGAAGGTGGTTTACCCAGACAGTAGCGGTGGGAATGTAAATTGGTGCAGCCACTGGGGAAAACAGTGTGAAGATTGCTCAAAAAATTAAAACTGGAACTACCATATGATCCAGTAATACCATTACTGGGAATTCACTCAAATAAAGCAAAAACACTAATGCAAAACAATATATTCACCTCTATGTTTCCTGCAGCATTATTGACAATAGCTAAGATATAGAAGCAACCTAAGTGTTCATCAGGAGAGGAGTGGATAAAGATGATGCGGTGTGTATGTAGTGTATACATACATATGCATGAGGTCCTGCCATTTGTGACACCGCGGATGGACCTACCAGGTAATGTGCTAAGTGAAATAAGTCAGACTGAGAAAGACAAATACCGTATGATTTCACTCATATGTGGAATCTAACAAACAAAACTAGTGAACAAACAAACAAAAAGCAGAAAAATAATTACAGGGAACAAACTGATGGTTGCCAGAGGGAAGAGGGGTGGAGACATGGGCGAAATGGGTGAAAGGGAGTGGGAGGTACAGACTTGCAGTTGTGGAATGAGTAAGTCACGAGGATAAAAACAAGTGTAGGTACAGCATAGGGAATATAGTCAATAGCATTGCAATAGGGTTATATGGTGACAGAAGGCATGCTACATTTGACTGTAGCAGAACATATACAGTTGTATAAGGATAACATATACATTATACAGTTGCTAATGCACTTCAGTAACAGTAAATAAATAAATAAATTTTCTTGCTAATAGTGTACAGTTTGGTCATCGTATTTACTCTGTTAATAGGTTATTTAATTATGTATTTACATAGCAAACAATGTTGTAATTTTACTTTCATATGACTAAAAATAATAATTTTTAAAACTCATAAGGAGAATGATATTCTATTTTTACTTACCTCTATATTTACCCCTTCTATGGCTTTTCCTTTATTCTTCATGTTCTAGGTTTCTTTCTATTATTATTTTCTTTCTGTTGGAATAATTTCTTTCAGCAATTCTTTTAGGTCAAGTCTGCTGATAATAATTTTTTTTTTTTTACGTTTTCTTCTTTTTATTTCACCTTTATGCTTAAAATCTATTTTTGGTGGATATAGAATTCTGAGTTTATAGTTCTTTTCTTTCAGCAACTGAATATATTTTGGCACTTCCTCTGACTCCTAACATTTCTGATAAACACTTCACTATTATTTGTATTATATTATTTGAAATTATATTATATTGAAATTATATTATTTGAAATTTTCTTTCTGGATCTTTTGTGATTTTTTCTTTGTTTTTAGTTTTCAGAAGCTCTATTATGATGTGTCTGGGAATGGACTTCCTTGCGTTCATCTTGTTGGTGGTTTACTCAGTTTTGTAAATCTACTTTTTATGTCTTTTACCAGATTTAGGAAGTTTTTCATCATTTTTGTTAAAAAATTTCTCAGCCCCACACATTTTCTCCTCTTCTTCTGGGACTCCAATGACACAAATGTTACATCTTATATTTTTGTTCCATAGGTTCCTAAGGTTCTGTTCATTTTTTTAAATTGCCTTTTTGACTGTTTTCAGATATTATAATTCCTATTGATCTACCTTCAAGTTTATAAAATATTTTTTGCATTTATGTTCATTAGAGATATTGGTCCATAATTTCCCTTTTTTGTGATGTCTTTGGTTTTAATTTTAGGAAATGTTGGCCTCATAAAATTAGTTTGGAAGTATTCCCCCTGTTCTATATTCTGAAAGGGATTGTATTGGTATAATTTCTTCCTTAAATGTGTGTGTGTGTGTGTGTGTGTGTGTGTGTTATGTTAGTCACCATACAGTACATCATTAGTTTTTGATGTAGTGTTCCATGATTCATTGTTTGCATATAACACCCAGTGCTCCATGCACTTCATTCCCTCCTTAATACTCACCACCCAGCTCACCCATCTCCCCACCCCCTCCCTTCTAAAACCCTCTGTTTGTTTTCTGGAGTCCTTAAATGTTTGATGGAATTCAGCAGTGAACCCATCTGGTCTTGGCACTTTCTTTTTTGGAAGGTGATCAATTATTGATGCAATTTCTTTAATAGATAAAGGCCTATTCAGATTGTCTATTTTTTCTCGTGTGTGTTTTGGCAAATTGTAGCTTTCAAAGAACTCATCAGTTTCATCTGGGTTATCAAATTTGTGAGCCTAGATTTATTCGTAGAATTCCATTTCAACCTTTTAACATCAGGCAATCCATAGTGGTGTCTTCTCTTTCATTTCTGATATTAACAATCTGCACCCTTTTTCTCTTGATGACGCTGGCCAGAGGCTTGTTGATTTTAATGAACTTTTCAAAGAGCCAGTTATTTGTTTAATTTATTCTTTCTATTGATTTCCTGCTTTCAATTCATTGATTTCTGTCCTGATTTTAATTATTTCTTTTTTCTACTTATTTTGTATATAATTTGCTCTTCTTTTTCTTAAATAACCAGTGAGCTATAGAAAGCTCTAACTTGGGGCACCTAGGTGGCTCAGTTGGTTGGGTGGTTGCCTCCGGGTCAGGTCATGATCCTGGAATCCTAGGCTCCCTGCTCAGTGGTGCTCCCTGCTCAGCAGGGAGTCTGCTTCTCCCTCTGACCCTCCCCCGCTCATGTTCTCTCTCTCCCTCATTCTCTCTCTATCAAATAAATAAATAAAATCTTAAAAAAAAGAAAGCTCTAATTCTGTAAGATGACAGTATGTTAACTACTTAACTATAAAGATTAAAGGAAAAGAGTATTAAGAATATAGTTGATGAATACACAATATAAAAAGAGATAAATTATGACATCAAAAAAATAAAAAGGGAGAGAATAAAGGGGTAGTTTTTGTATATAACCAAAGTTAAGATGCTACAAGAATAATATGGACTGTTAATTTATAAGATGTTTTATGTAAGTATCGTAATAACCAGAGAGCAAAAACATAGAAGATTCACAAAAGACAAAGAGGAGGGAATCAGAGCATACCACCATGGAAATCACCAATTCATAAAGATAGGCTGCAGGAGAGGAAAAAAGGAGTAATAAGACTACAAAACAGTCAGAAGGCAACTGATAATATGGCACTGGCAAGTCCTTACACATCAATAATTACTCTAAATGTAAGTGGATTGAATTACCTAATCAAAAAGAGTGGCTGGATGGATTAAAAAGTGAGACCTAACTATATGCTACCATCAAGAGATTCACTTCAGCTTTAAGGACAACTTTCAGGTTCAAAGTGAAGGGATGAACAAAAATATTCCATGCAAGCGGAAACCACAAGAAAGTGAGGGTAGCTATATTTATAATCGGACAAAATAGACATTAAGCCAAAAATGGTGAGAAGAGCAAAGTAGGTCATTATATAATGGTAAAGGGGTCAATTCATCAAGAAGATGCAACTATTATACATATGTATTCAACCATTATAAATATGTATGTACCCGACATTAGAGCACCTAAATATATTCAGCAAGTACTAACAGATCTGAGAGGAAAAATAAACAATACAATAATAGTCGGGGACTTCAATACCCCATTTTAAATAATGGATAGATCATCTAGACAGAAAATCAATAAGGAAACACAAAATTTGAATTATTTTTTAGGCCAAATAGACATATACAAAATGACCAATAGGCCAAAGAAAAAAATCAAAAGAGAAATAAAAAAAATAAACAAACAAAATGGAAACACAAAATACCAAAATGTATGGGATGTAGCAAAAGCAGTAATTTGAGGGAAGTTTATGGTGATAAATGCCTACACTAAGAAAAAAACAAAGATCTCAAATAAACAACCAAACTTTACCTCTCAGAGAAAAACAACAAACTAAGTCCAAATTAGTAGAAGGAAGAAAATAACAAAGATCAGAGCATAAATAATGAAATAAAGATCAGAAAAACAATAGAAAAGATCAACAAAACTAAGAGCTGTGTTTTGAAAAGATAAACAAACATAACAAAACTTCCTTTAGGCTAAGCAAAGAAGAGAGGAGTCTCAAATAAAGAAAATAAAAATGAGGGGCGCCTGGGTGGCTCAGTGGGTTAAAGCCTCTGCCTTCGGCTCAGGTCGTGGTCTCGGGGTCCTGGGATCGAGCCCTGCATCAGGCTCTCTGCTCAGCAGGGAGCCTGCTTCCCCCTCTCTCTCTGCCTACTTGTGATCTCTCTCTCTGTGTCAAATAAATAAATAAAATCTTTAAAAAAAAAAAAAGAAAATAAAAATGAAAAAGGATACATTACAAATGATACCACAGAAACACAAAAAGTTATAAGAGACTACTATAATTATACACCAACAAATTGGATAACTCAGAATAAACAAATTCCTAGAAACATACAACCTACCAGGACTGAATCTTGAAGAAACAGAAAAACTGAACAGAGCTGTAATGAGTGAGGAGATTGAATCAGTAATAAAAATAATCTCCCAAAAAAGAAAAACCCAGAACCAGATAGTTTCCCTAATAAATTCTGCCAAATATTTAAAGACGAATTAATGCCACTCTTACTCAAACTCTTCCAAAAAATTGAAGAGGTGGAAACATTTCCAAACTCACTTACAAGGCTCGCATTAATATAACACCCAAACCAGATAAGGACACTACAAAAAAAGAAAACTATTATAGATGTAAAACTTTATAACAAAATATTAGAAAATTGAATTCAATAGCACATTAAAAGGATCATACACCATGATCAAGTTGAAATTATTCCTGGGGTACCAGCATGGTTCAACATATATGCAAACAATGAATCATGGCCCACTACATCAAAAACTAATGATGTACTGTATGGTGACTAACATAACACAATAAAATAAAAACACAAAAACACAAAAACACATATAAATCAATAAATGTGATACATCACATTAATAGAATGAAAGGTAAAAATCACGCCCTTCTCTGTAGATGCAGAAAAAGTATGGGACAAAACACAGCAGTTTCCATGGTAAAAACTCCCAACAAACTGAGTATAGAAATTATATAGTTCAACATAATAAAGGTCATATATGACAAATCCACAGCTAACATCATACTCAACAGTGCAATGTTGAAAGCTTTTCTTCTAAGATCAGGAACAAGACAAGAGTGCCCACTCTTACCACTCTTATTCAACATAGTATCAGTGCAGCCAGTCTGGAAAAAGGTATGGAGGTTCCTAAAAAAATTAAAAATAGAACTACCCTACAACCTAGCAATTATACTACTAGATATTTATTTATCCAAAGGAAACAAAAATAGTGATCCGAAGGGGCACATGCACCCCGATGTTTATAGCAACAATGTCCACAATAGCCAAAATATAGAAAGAGCCCAGATGCCCATGGACAGATGAATGGATGAAGAAGATGTGGTATATATGTAGGAGGAAAATAGTTCAAATGACAGCACATTTTTTGTTAGAAACCAGGTTAGGAGGCCTGAAGAAAGTGGTACTGTATTTTTTAAGTGCTCAAAGAAAAGAATTGCTAACCGCAAATTTTATACCAAGTGAAAATACTCTTGAAATGAAGTGGAAATTAAGACATTCTCAGATGAAAGAAAACTGAGCGAATTTGCCACCAGCAAAGAATGAATGAAAAGAAAAGAATGGCTAAAGGAATTTCTCTAACTAGAAAAGAATAGCTAAAAGAACCTTCAAACAACAAGAAGAAGGGGAGAAAAAGATGGTAAGCAAATGTGTGGGTAAATACAATCGGCTTTCCTTCTCCACTTGAGTTTAATAAATTATGTTTGGTAGTTGAAGCAAAAATTATAACACTGTGTGAGGTGTACAGTATAACAGAATATTTTTTAAATGACATTATAAATGGGAGAGGAAAAAGTAACACAAAAAAAGGCAAGGTTTCTATACTTCATTTGAAATGGTAAAATGATAACGCCAGTAGACCATGATGATTTACATATAGCATGTAATATCTAGAACAACCATTTTAAAAAGTATACAAAAAAGATGCACTCAAAAACATAAATAAATCAAAATGCAATTCCAAAAACTGTCCCATATATCTACAGTAAGGCAGAGAAAAAATAGAGAAATAAAAGCAAAAGAAGAATAAAATAGAAGAAGAAATAGAAGAAAAAGAAGAAATAAAAGCAAAATAAAATAAATGAACTTTAGGGACGCCTGGGTGGCTCAGTTGGTTAAGCAGCTGCCTTCGGCTCAGGTCGTGATCCCGG
>CM052806.1:31452120-31495774 GCA_028533885.1 Nasua narica
TTACATAATGTATTATTCCATTTATATAACATTGTTGAAATAAATTTAAGAGTTTTATTTTTAAAATGAAAAACAGATTAGTTGTCAACAGGAGTTAAGGAGGGGGTGTAGGCAGAGGGGTAGGTGTGGATATAAAAGGGTAATATATAGGTTCCTTTTATTGATGGAAATATTCTGTATTTTGATTGTATCGGTGTCAATATTCTAGTTACTATATTGTACTACGGTTTTGCAAGACATTATAATTGAAGGAAATTGAGTAAAGGACACATAGGATCTCCATCATTTTTTATAACTGCGTGTGAATCTACAATTATGTCAAAATAAAAAATTGAATTAAAAAGGAATATATTATCACAATTTTCAAAACTCAATAGTGATTAAACTCCTCAATCAAAAATGATTAAAAGATTTGCACATACAGTTCACCAAAGAAGAAAAAAAGTGCATGAAAACACTTTCATCATCATTAGTCATTAGGGATGTACAAATTAAAAGCACAATGAGAGGGGCACCTGGGTGGCTGAGTCAGTTAAGCATCTGCCTTCATTTCAGGTCATGATCTCAGGGTCCTGGGATTGATCTCCGAGTCTGACTCCCTGCTCAGCGGGGAGTTTGCTTCTCCCTCTCCCTTTGCCCTTCTCCCCAAACCCCCTTCCCCGCCCTCTAGCTCGTGCTTGCTCTCTCTTTCAAATAAATACACAAAATCTTAATAAAAGCACAATGAGATAACACTATACACGTAACAGAATAGCTAAAATTTGAAAAACGACAATAATAAGCGCTGAGAGGGAGACAGAGCAACTTAAAATCCCATGATTGTTGGTGAGATTGGTGAGGATGCAAAATGGCATAGCCACATTGGAAAACATTTTCGTAGTTTCTTATAAAGTTTAATATCCTTATCATACAAGCCAATAATCATACTCTGTTCACACAAAAATTAAACATGAATGTTTATAGCAGATTTACTTATAGTCACTCAAAACTGGAAATAACCCAAATATCCTTCCATGTGTTACTGAATCATTAAATCATATTTACATCCACACAATGGGATACCATGCAGCAATAAAGAAGTACAAATTCCTGATACAATAATGCGAATGATTATCAAAGGAATTGTGCCAACTGAAAGAAGCTAATGCAAAAAACTACAATATTCTATGATCCCATTTACATGACATTCTTGAAAAGACAAAACTGTGGGGACAGAAAAATCTGTGGCTTCAGTGACAGGGACAGGGAAGGAGGTGTGACTATGCAGTGACAAGGGAAATTCTGGGGGAGATAGAACTTCTGGGGGAGATAGTTCTCCATCTTGAGTAAGTAAGATGATGTTTACATGAGTGTAGGCATGAAAATGGGAGTAGCTGGGGGTTGAAAACCAGGAGACCAGAATGCCATCCTTGGCTCTGCCCTTTACTAGCTATGTGACCTTAGACAATTTACTCTCCTTCTCTGTGTGTGTCTCTCTCTCTTTTTTTTTCCTATTTAGGAATAAGGAAAATGAACTGTATGATCTTTAAGTCCTCTTCACTTAAAAAAGTGTACTATTTTGACACTGTAGTATATTCCAACAACTGTTGCCCTGGGAATCTGAAATCCTGAATTTTAGACGACTCTGCCACTGTCTAGGTTTCTTCTTTTTTTTTTTTTTTTTGGTTTCTTCTTTTAGACACATTGCTCTACTTTCTGAGACTTCAATTATTCTACAAAATGAAAGTGGATAATATGCCATTGCATATATATGCCATATTTTCTCTATCCATTCATCTACTGATGGACACTTGGGTTGTTTCTGTGTTGGCTATTGCGTGGTGTGCAGATGTCTCTTCTGGATACTGATTTTATTTCCTTTGGATATGTATCCAAAACTTGAATAGCTGGATTATATGATAGTTGCATTTTTAATTTTTTGAAGAACTTCCATACTGTTTTCTATAATGGCATACCAATTTCATTTCCATCAAGGGTGTACAGGGTACCCCTCTCTCCACATCCTCACCAATACTTGTTATCTCTTGTCCTTTTGATAATAGCCATTTATGATAATATTAATAAACCTGGAGGATATTATGCTTAGTGAAATAAGTCAGACACGGGGAGACAAGTACTACGCGATGTCACTTCAATACAGAGTCAAAAAATGCTGAACTCATAGAACCGGAAAGGAGAACAGTGGTTGCCAGGAGGCGGAGGAATGGGAAATGTTGGGCAAAAGGCACAAACTGTTGTTCTAAGATGAATATGTTCTGGAGATCTACTGTACCTCACGGTGATTTTAGTTAATAGTACTGTAGTGTAGACTTGAAATTTGCTAAGAGTAGACCTTATGTGTTCTCACCACATAAAAGGTGACAATGTGAAGGATGTGTTAATGAGCTCGATTGGGATAATCATTATTAATGTATATGCATATTAAGTCATGCTGTACACCATAAAAAAATCACAGTGTACAACCTAAATACATGAAGCTTTTATCTGTCAATCGTAAGTCAATAAAGCTGGGAAAAAAATTAAATGAAAAAGAAATTTAAAAAAATAAAAATTAAATAAAAAATAAATTTTAGGGGCTCCTGGGTGGCTCCATGGGTTAAAGCCTCTGCCTTCAGTTCAGGTCATGATCTCGGGGTCCTGGGATCAAGCCCTGGACCAGGACTCCCAGGACTATTGGCTATTGTCCTCCCAGGACTCAGCACGGAGCCTGCCTCCCCCTCTCTCTGCCTGTCCCTCTGCCTACTTGTGATCTCTCTTTCTGTCAAATAAATAAATAAAAATCTTAAAATATGTATATAAAATTTAAAATAAATTTTAAAAACAAGATGAAAGTGATAATATTTACCTTAGAGAAGTGCTGTGAAAACCACATTCGGTTTTATTTATTAAAGAGCTTGGCATATCAGAGGTGAGTAACAAGTCTTAGAAGAATTAAATGATTCTTATAAAGAATTAAATGATTTCTAAATTCTTTTAGGGTTCCAAAAATCTCTGTGGGCAACCAAAGTTAGTTTTTAAAATTATGTATTAAAAAAGAAAGGAAGAAAAGAAAAAAAGATTTTGCTGCAATTCTAACATGAGCTCTCTAGAGGTCTCTATTACCAAACAAATCAGCATATGTTCTACTGTTGCTTTTGGAAGTTTAGAAACTGAATCTATTTAATCTCTTGTCAAATTCCATATTCTCCAAAGGCATTTCTTGGCACTTTGGAGGTCACATCATTTGATTTTCTGATCACATCAATCTTTCCTCAGTCAGGGTACTGAAGACCCTTCTTCTAACACTCATTAGCAACTTTGGACTGAGAATAGAGCAGATACTATCTATAAACCATGTTACAGGATTTTAAAAGTGAACCTGTTTCTCTCTCTATGTCAAAAGCCACCGGCCCCAGACATTACCCTGCTCCTTCATAAACTCGGGTTAATCGTCAAAATAAACAGTGAAACCAAAAAATGGAGGGAGGTGGTAGAAGAAAGAAAAAAAAGAACATCTCAAGGCAGTGTTTTTCTTAACCACCGTTAACTCACAGCAAGCTTTATATTTCAGGCTGTTTCCACAGCGCACACATGTATTTAACTAAAACAAACGTTTCACAAAGCAATAATTATCCTTACAGAGGGAGACGCACTTTTATATTTTCTATTCTATTCTCTCCTATTAAAATAGTGCTTTTGACACACTAGTTACTTCCGTGAACCACTAAGGTTTGGAAAAACGCTGCCTTAAGGGGATGCAAAAGCTAAAAAGAAGTACTTTGGCCTTGTGTGCAATAATACTGCTGGACTTCAAAAGATTTTGTCAAGTGACCAGTCAAGGTGGCAAAGATATGCACAATGTGATTCCATTTCTACCAAGAATATGAGTAGACATATATACTTATGTATTTAAAGGGGTTGGGTAGGATGCTGTGTCGGATTGTGCCTTCTTTTCCAACTCAAATTAGAGTTGGCCATGAGGGAACTTCCGTAAGATTTGGAAGGCAGAAGCAAAACAGCAGCCATTACTCTCAGAAAGCTACCGTGGTCAGATATGGCAGGAGGGGGGGGTGCGTCAAAGCTTCCCATCCATCTGGTCTTTCTGATCTCTGGCCCAGATGTCTAACAGCAGCCCAGAGCTGGTTAGAAGAAGATGCTTGGCTCTGGATCCGCGGAGATTAAGTTATGCACAGGGAATAGCTTCCCATAGTCTCCTGCACCAGCTCGTCCTCCAGGACCCACACTACTGGTCAGACACACTTGGCTTGTTAGCTTTCCCTCCAAGCTCCGGGACTTGGCTTCCCCATGTTATTGCTTCCCACATGCTGTCTGACTCTCCTTCCAGACTTTTGTCTCTTCTCTCCCAGCATTTTGTAAGGCCCAATTTCTATAATAAATGTCTCCTTTCCATAATTGTCCTCATGGTTCTGCTTCCCTGACTAAACCCTGAGTGATACAGGGAAATATGAATCAGTTGGCAGTAGCTACCTCTGAAGAGGAGACTAAAAGGGATAGGAAACATAAAGGACGATGCAAACTTTTCACTGTAGGATGTCTAAGTCATGTAAAGTTTTACAATGGGTATAGTCATGTATTATTTACATTCTCAGAAGAAAGAAGGAGAGAAAAGGAAAAGAATGCTTTGAAGAGAACAAAACACACTCAGACACAAAAGTGCAAAATAGAATATAAAACCACCATTTCCTAAACATTCTAGAAGGCATGTAAGTGACTTTTATTTATTTATTTAAAAAATTTTATCAACATATAATTATTATTTGCCCCAGGGTACAGGTCGGTGAATCATCAGGCTTACACATCTCACAGCACTCACCATAGCACATACCCTCCCCAATGTCCATAACCTAGCCACCCCATCCCTACCCCCCTACCCCCCAGCCACCTTTAGTTTGTGTAAGTGACTTTTATATTCAGGTAAGTGACTATGAAGGTGAGAGTGAAAAAAAGATAACTGTTCTAGACTTTTCACAAATTCAGTATCATGGGGGGAAAGTGGAAACCCTGGGCTAGAGCATGCTTCTCAGACCTCAAGGTACATTCAGGTCCCCTGAGGATCTGGTTCAAAGCTTGCTTCTCATTCAGCAGGTGTGGGCAGGGCCTGACATCCTGCATTCCAAGTCCATTCTGAGGCGATGTTGATCATACTGATCCATGGGTCACACTTTGAGTAGCAGGGCCCCAGAAAACTAAAACGATGTAAAATCCAACGCTGTGGGTGAACCTAGATTGGATATTGGAACCGAGGGTGTGGGGAACCATAAAAGTCACCTGGCGGGTGATTAGGAAAATTAGAATGTGGACTGCCTATTAGAAGATGTCATACAACCGAGGTTAATGTTTTGGTGAAATACTGTTCTTTTGGTTATATGGAAGAATGTGCTTAGGAAAGGCATCTCGAAACATTTAAGGTGACATAGATGATGTGTGCAACTTAATATGATTGTGGAGATAAATTTTTCTTGTCAGTTATATATATGTATATTATAATACATTATCATTACTGTATATAATACATATAAAACACATATTCTATATTACATATTATATATTTTATAGTTATTTTTCAGATTTCATTTATTTATTGGAGAGAGAGTGAGTGAGAGAGAGAACACAGGCAGGAGGAGGGGTAGATGGAGAGGGAAAAGTAGACTCCCCGCCAAGCAGGGACCTGACTCTGGGCTTGATCCCAGGACCCTGGGATCATGACCTGAGCCAAAGGCAGATGCTTAACTGACTGAGCCACTCAGGTGCCTCTATAATTATATAGTTCATAATAAAATAAAATAAATTATACTCTGTTATGAATTTATAAATATAAGTAAATATGTAATACAATATAATTAAAATATATAACTATATATTATATATAATAATGTACTATATTATGTATTACTATGTGTTTTGTAATTTATAATTTAGTAATTCTTTTTCCTCGAAAATACAGAAAGGCAAAGAAATAGAGGCAGAGTATGGTGAGTGAATGGCCCCAAGCATCCAGCAAAGGAGGTGAGATGTGATGCGCTAGTTTGGAAATGACAGTGTTCCGCTTTACCTGAGCCTTTCGTTCCTGGAAAACTGCAATGGTTAAGAAATCCTCTCTTCCTCTTGTGCTCAAGAAAAGGTTTACTGCAAAGAACCACCCTCCCCGCCTAACTTAAATAAGATTTGGATATGAGCTCCTTGTGTACTTAAGACAAAGCTGATACAGACCCTCCAAATTCCCATCCTTTTTTTTTTTTTTTTAAGATTTTATTTATTTATTTGACACAGAGAGAGATCACAAGCAGGCAGAGAGGCAGGCAGAGAGAGAGGGGGAAGCAGGCTCCCTGCTGAGCAGAGAGCCGGACTCAGACTCGGGGCTCCATCCCAGGACCCTGAGATCATGACCTGAGCCAAAGGCAGAGGCTTTAACCCACTGAACCACCCAGGCACCCCCAAATTCCCATCCTTTGTCGTAAAAGGTCAGCTGAATTCTTTGTCCCTACTGCCAGTTTGAAAAAAATGCCCACTTACATACGTTGACCAAACTTTAGGCAGGCTCCTGTCTTTCCTCCAGAGCCCTGAACTTTGGCCCCTGTGGGGAAGCAAGCATTGGAGCAATTCCTCCTTAACCACACCTCCTGTTTTACTGTCAGTCATGCCACCTGCTCAACCTACTCCCTCGTTTCCAGGTTTTTCTAGCCTGGTTTTTTCTCTCCATAAAACAAAAGTCTTTTCTGCCTGACCACTGATCGGCTTATAGATCTTAGGTGGGGAGATGTCCTCCCTGTTACGAAGTCGTCTTCTTACTGGAATAGTTTTTTGCATAAAGTCTCTACTTAAGTCCAAAAAAAATTTTTTTTCTTAATTTGACAGAAGTGTGAAGCGGGAGAGATAGTTGCTCTGCATGAGTAAGAGGTGAGAGAAGGAGGCACAGGCAGGAAGTTGCTGGATCAGGCGAAATCTTGGAGCAGGGACTCAAGAGTCCCAGGAAGCACCTGTTACAAGGGAGAAGGGTCCTGGAAGGCCCTTGGTCACTGCTCAGGTGACTCTGCTTTGTGACTCCTCAGCGTAATCTCATAAATTATTTCACTCTTGGTGTGATTGGATATTTTTGGGGAGGTGGCAAAGGAATTGATTTGCAGCAAGTGGATAATGGCTATTATCAATAGTCATAGCTGCTAGTTACTGAACTCCTAGAACCTGCCAGGAGCTAAACAATGAACTTCATATATCTTATCTCAAATTCATACAACTCTGAAAAATGGGCCTCATTCTCCATATTTTATACCCAAAGGAGCCATGTATTTGAGGCTACTAAGTGCTGAAAATCATGGTGAATGAGAAGCACTTTTCCTGGATGCCCGATATGTAAAATGCCTTTGTTTGCCATCGGTGTTTCTGGAAACTTCTTTGTATAGCAGTTCCAGGGGAAAATCCAAGATCTCCCACCCAAAGCCATGCCCGATTATAGCACTCTTCTGCTCAGCAGAGATAACTGATAAACTGATGAATTCTCAGTCTATTCTCCAGACCATCCACACCATAAGATAGGTCCCAAAACTCATCTCTCAGTATTGCAACTTACCAGAAATTCTCAAAGAAGGAAAAAGACCGGTCATGGCCTTCGTGCAACCTAGATTTCAGTATGACTCTCAGGCTCCAGTGCATTAGTTAGAATCCTTCTTTTCTTTTATGTTTTCATTTTTAAGGCATTTCCTGTATTTTTGAATTGATACTACATTTATATGGCTCTTAAATTGAAAGGTATAAAAAATGAACAATGAAAAATCTCTCTTTCACCACTATCACCCATCTGCCAAGTTTTCATGCCCCAAATAGAAAAACTACTATTATTAGCTTGTTGTGTATCTTTCTGGAGCAATTTTATGCATATGCACGCAAATAGAAGCATATATTCCTTTGCCATATTGTTTCACACAAATATTAGACAAGCTGTTGTGTAATTTCTCCAGATTAATATGTCTTATAGGCCTTCTGCATTTTTAAGTAACTGTATGGTGTCCCATTTCATGGCTGAATTATAATTCATTTAATCAGTTCTGTACATTTTAGGTTGACTCTGAACATTTTGCTGTTCAATAATAATATCAATACTACCACCACCGCTATGACTAATAGCAAGCACTTACCCTAGTCTGGCACTGTTTTCAACATGTAACTTACATTAACCCATTTAAGCCAAACCATAACCCTAAGAAGTATGTAGTTTTATTATTATCGTTTTACAGAGGAAGAAACAGAAGCAAGGAAAATTCACCAGATGATTGGCCCAAGATCATCCCACTAGCAAGTGGTACATCCAGAATAATAAGTTGGAGAAGGCAACAGTGGTCTGAAATGCTTGGTAGGTGGAACCCAAAGAGTCTTTGGACAGGAGGGTGGACAGGGAAGGGAAGCCGTGGAGTAACTCCTACCCACCCACACACACACACACACACACACACACACACACACGAGAGAACAACCTACTTCCGAAGATGACCTTCATGTAGGCGGGGCATTGTCAGCTCTCAGGACTCAGCCCAAGGTCTGGACACAGATGTGTTTGGTTGTGGCAAAGAAGAGCAGCAAGTAAGAGAATCTCCTTTGGGATTTGAGGGGTAGCATCCTGGGATTCAAAGTAGAAAAACAAGAAAGAAAATGCCTCAGAAGACCCAGAAACATCTGCCCAGGCTCACAACTCAGCCATAAAAAGATATGGATGCTGTTGGAAAATACCCGCTGGGCACCAGCAGTCACTTCTCGGGGACACAACCTTCCTGTCATTATCCTTATCATCTAGTCCACACTGCGGCCTAAATGGCGTCACTATGTGGCTCAGGTTTCTCCTCAGCCGTGCCCCGTTATCAACCTTAATACTCTGGTCTCTGTTTCCATGACAGTCTTAGTCTGTTTAGGCTACTGTAACAAACCTACCCTAGACTGGGTGGTTAAACAGACCTCTTCCCAAAGGTCCCACTTTCTAGTAGCATCACATTGGGAGTTAAGATTTCAACATACGAATTTGAGAGGGACACAAGCATTCAGTTCATCACATTGACCCTTCAAGCACCTTGATCTCCTGCCTTCTTGACCTCGATGATCTCCCTTATGCCACCTCAGTGGGACTGCTGCCAGCACAGATGGTGTCTTTGTGCAAATTTGGAAGATTCACAGCTGGATGCATTCTAGATCTGGGATCCAGAAAAAGAAAGCTGCTCTTCTCTCTCCCGCTGGGTCTGCACTTTTATGGAGTAAACATGAGAACAAATTTGACTCTGGCCACTTTTCCCACGTGTTGCCTGGCAACACCTTACCTCAGGCCTGCCCCTCACACCTCACCATTTCCTGCCCGGGGGCTTTTTTATTGATGCTATGTTGGAGGAAGTTGGTAGGAAAATGCTGGACCTTCATGCAAGTAACTTGGAAGTGGAGAACGGTTATCGCCCTGGAGTAACCTTCACTGATATGAGATGGGAATCAATGAGTAAATGTTTCTTTCTTTAGGTACACAGTACTGAGGTGTGTTTTCAGGCAGCAAATTGTCCTCATTTTCTATTGCTGCTGTGGCAAATTGTCACAGATTTAGCGACTTAAAACAACACAAATTTGTGATCTCACAAATTTGTTCTGTAGGTCACAAGTCCAGGTTGGCTTGGTGGGTTTCTCTGCTCTTAGTTTCACAAGACCAAAATCAAAGTGTCTGTGGGTCGAGACTCTTCTCTGGATGCTCTGGGGAGAATCTGAATGCAAGCTCATTCAGAATGTTGCAAGAATCTGGTTCATTGGGATTAAGGACCAAGGTTCCCATTTCCTTGCTGGCTGTCACCAGGAGGATGCCTGTAGCTCATAGGTCCCCTCTCCAGAGACAGTAACATCATACTGAACCCTTCTCACATTTAGGATCTCTCTGACCTCCCCTTTGCCACATCTCTAACTTCTTCTTTGCAGTCTCTAGCCAGGAAAAGTTCTCTGCTTCTAAAAACTCACATGTGATTAGATTCTGCCCACCTGGATAATCCAAAATAATCTCCCTATTTTAAGATCAACTTATTAGTAAACTTAATTACGTGTGCGAAGTCTTCTCACTGTGGTACTTAGATTAGTGTTTGGTTGAATAGTCAGGGGGTTGGGGGGCTTGGGGAACATCTGTAGAGTTCTGACTACCACATAACCAGTCATCCATGGGGGTGACCATCTTGAGAACCCATCTTCATATTAGCTCTTGATTCTTACCTGCTCTGATCTCACTGTCTCTCACCTCTGCTTCCCAGATCACCCTCCCCTTCCCAGATCACCCTCCCCAGTAAAGTATTAGCATTTAAGATTTGTCTCAGACTTTGCACAGTGGGGAACCAGTCTACAGTGTTGGCAGTGGCCCTTGAAAGCAGCCACTCATGATGGGATTCTGAAAGTGGTTCACTCACAAGTCAAATGGCTAAAAGGACCCCATTCCTGGAGCCATACGGCACGGTGATAACTTCTGACATGCTGTAGCATTTCAATTACTAAGGTTGTCATCTATAGTTTAATGGAGTGAGACACAGGTGGAACGTAAGATTTGGAGTAACCATATAAATTGTGGAGAGAGCTCTTTTTTATTTTGAGATCACCATAGATTCACATGACAGTTGTAAGACATACAGAGAGATCTCGTGTAAACTTTACCCCTCAATGGCAATATCTTGTAAAATGGCCAAAATATTGACATTGATACAATCAAGTTACAGAACACTTACATCACCACGAGGATCCCTCATGTTGCCCTTTATGGCCACACTCATTTTCCTCCCCCTGCCTCCGGCTTCTTATCTCCTGATAACCACTAGTCTGTTCTATTATTCTGTCATTTCTAGAGTATCATCTAAATGGAATCACTTCACTATGTAGTTTGGGATTGTTGTTTCACTTAGCATAATTATTCAGAGATTCATCCAATTTGTTGTGTGTGTCAATAGCTTGTTTCTTTTCATTGCTAAGTAGTAGTCCATGGAATGGATGTACCGTAGTTTGTTTAACCATCACCCACTGAAGGGTAACTGGGTTGTTTCCAGTTTTTGCTACTGATTTTTAATTTAATAGCAGTGTGGTCAGGGAACATATTCTCTAATAATTTAACATTTCAGTTTTAAGTTAAATTGTATTAAAATAAATTTAGTATTTAATACTTGAGGTGATCCGGTGGCATTGAGCAACCTGTCACACATAGGGGTGACCAACTCAATAGTGCATTTTTTCCTGTTTCACTACAATGTCTCTCATTTTTGCCCCCTGGTCATATTCCTCAGTTAGGTATTGGCACATAAGCCTTTTCCTCAGGCTCTGCTTTCTGGTAAATCCAGGCTAAAACAGGTGGTACTGAGTTAACCTCGTCTGGGGTGATTAGCCATAATCTCAGAACATGTTCTGTGTGCTGGTGCTGACAGTCGTACAGAAGGTAGCTAGAAGCAGGAAGCACTAAACTAAGGACTTTCAGACATTAGTTTAGATGGCTTTGCTCTTGATAATTCTTCAGGGCCCAAAGAATACAGGGAATTATTAGAGGCAAACCTATAATCTAGGAGAAGAGGTAGATGAATTGACAGAATAGAACACAAGGGGGAGTATGTTTT
Source organism: Nasua narica (assembly GCA_028533885.1). Classification (NCBI taxonomy): domain Eukaryota; kingdom Metazoa; phylum Chordata; class Mammalia; order Carnivora; family Procyonidae; genus Nasua; species Nasua narica. The sequence continues at coordinate 31,463,715 of CM052806.1, forward strand.
AGAAGAAATTATTCTGAGATGAATGAGTTAAGAGATCATATTTAAAAATTCTTAAAGACGGAAAAATTCACATCTTGGAATCCTGATGTGGATGCAGTTAATCATCATGGTATGCATGAACTCTGGAGAAATTAGAATCTGGTAGGAGCTGTGAGCTAAATAAAGACTTAACCAATAAACAGTACCTTCGTTTCGGGATATCATAGACTGTCAGGCTAGGATCTATGGTCTTATAAGGGCTTATTGTCAGATACTTAGGAATGCAGAGAAGAATGAGAAGGGAGATATCATGTCTGGTAGAATTTTTCTAGTTTTATTTTTTTATTTTATTTTTTTAAAGATTTTATTTATTTAATAGAGAAAGACACAGTGAGAGAGGGAGCACAAGCAGGGGGAGTGAGAGAGGGAGAAGCAGGTTCCCCTCTGAGCAGGGAGCCCGATGTGGGGCTCGATCCCAGGACTCTGGGATTATGACCTGAGCTGATGGTAGATGCTTAATGACTGAGCCACCCAGGCACCCCAAGAATTTTTCTAGTTTTAAAAGAGTGACTCAGGATATCTACAAGGATATTTCTGCTCTTTCAACAGCAGAAAGGGATATGAAATATATGAACGTTCTGATGTCCTCAGAAGGAATTTGGAGGAATCTGAGTAAGTAGACTACTGAAGGAGGCAGTGTTGGAACTGACCTTGATAAGGTTTGGCACTGCAACTTTGTGACCAATGAGGAACACATTGTTTCTCAACAGGGGATGAGCCCAGAGCCAGGGAATGGTGCTGAATTTAAAATATTGAGAGCCTCTGGATCCTTAGAGTGAGGTGGGAAGAAATCTAGGAGCAGTCATGCTGAATATTGGTGTGCTATATTGAATTTTCACAACTCTAATAATATTTCACATAAATGCCAAGTTGGAAGGCTTGAAAGTGACATTATAACAGGAGTACCCCCAAGGAAAGAACCGTTAGGATTAGCTAGTTGATTCAGTCTGTCAGTGAGATCTGCTACCTCACTCATAAATTAAGATCGTTAGATATAAGGAAGGATATGGCAGTTAAAGTTTAAGATTTATATAAATTGCAATCCCTTTTATAGTCTAGACCTATATCAAACTACCACTAATGTCATTACCAGTGCTAGAGAGGGCGTGAATAGGTACCAGTGGATAGCAGTACTAGAAACTGTACTTTTTGATTGTTCAAGGCTGAGAAACAAAAAATGTAGATGCTTTGTTACCTCCCCAGGCTCAAACCCTGATACTATGTTGACATTTGGGATGGAAAGGACGGGCATCCTGAAGACTGCACCATCTATCCACAGCCATACATTGTTAAGTAACTTAAAACTTTCACAGACGTCCAAATGAGAGCGGAAGCCTGGCAAAGAGCTGAGTGCAAAGATTCAAAGGGACAGAAAGTAGTGGAGTCTTTGAGTGGGGAAAGGGTAAATCTTCTCTATAGGCCAGAACCCTACTCAGGGAATGGCAGAAAAGTTTTAATTAATAAGGGTTTCTGGAACGTACTGTAATGCTGCATCAGTGGGCTGTGGAAAGAGCTAGCACTTTCTCAGCAACATCACCTCATGGTACTAAGGAAAAGCATGTAAGTGTACCTCTGAACTTTGGCTAAACTAAACAGAAAAACAATTCATTACGATGTTATTATGTAGCTCACAGATCTGACAAGAAAGTGAAAGGCTTTGGCTCAGATAACAGGCAGGATTCCCGCCTGGCTGGGAAGCAGATACCATTTCCATGGTTGTGCCGCAGGACCGGTCTGTTAGGGTCGCTGTGGGGGCTGGGCACCATATTGACTCTACCTCCATGAGTTATCTCTAATTTTCTTTTTGTCTTTGTATTTCTTCTTCCACATTCAAAATCCCAGATAAGGAAGGAAACATTTAGTATTCTTTAGTTTGCAAGTGAGATAAAATCTCTGCCTCTTACAACGGGCTGTGAGTTTTTCTGGGTGTTTTGTTTTGTTTTATTTTGCTTTACAATGTAAATGGGCTTTATTCGGTGGGCAAGGATCACCTGCAAATGTCACTTCTCTACCGCCTCATGGGCTGCTCAATATCCTCCGTGCATTCTTCCTCCCATAATTGTATTTTTTCTGGAAGTTTGGAGCTATTTCTTACTTTAAAAATAACAAAACTTGGGGACCCCTGGGTGGCTCAGTCGGTTGAGCGACTGCCTTCGGCTCGGGTCGTGGTCTCGGGGTCCTGGGATCGAGCCCCATATGGGGCTCTCTGCTCAGCGGGGAGCCTGCTTCCTCCTCTCTCTCTCTCTGCCTCTCTGCCTACTTGTGATCTCTCCCTGTCAAATAAATAAATAAAATCTTTAAAAAAAAAAATAACAAAACTTGTTTGTGTATCTATTAGAGACTGAAGGCCTGAACTTTTCTTTATGGGAAGGTTTTATATTAATGATTTAGTTTCTCGTTAATTTACATTATAGAAATTATGGATATTTGACTATTATCGGTCCATTCCAATACTTATTTTTTCTTTTTTAAAAAAAAGATTTATTTATTTATTTGTTTGTTTGTTTGTTTGAGGGAGAGAGAGAGAATGGGGGGGAGGCAGAGGGAGAGAGAGAGAGAATCTCAAGCAGACTCCCCCCACTCAGCATGAAGCTGAGGCAGGACTCAATCTAAAGACCCCGAGATCAGGACTTGAGCCAAAACCAAGAGTCAGATGCTTAAGTGATTGGACCACCCTGATGCCCCTTTTTGCAGGTTTTCATAAGTGGTGTTTTCTAGAAATATAATCGTATCATCTACATTTTCGCATTTATTGGCATACAATTGCTTATATTATTATACTGTGATTTACTTTTAATGCCTAGAAGATCTCTGGTGAGATCTACCCTTCTCAGCCCTGATATTTTTATATTTATGCATTCTCTCTTTTCTGGATTAGTCCTGTTAGATATTTATCAATTTTCAACAAATCAACTTTTTCTTTTGTTGACTTTTGCTATCAGAGGCTTGTTTTCTACATCATTGATTTCTGCTCTTAGTTTTATTATTTTCTTCCTTGTGTTTCTTTGGGTTTGCCTTATAGGTTTTTATCTTCTTAAGACTTCTGGTTTCAGCTCTCACATGTAAAGAGCTTGGAAGTTATCACACATTCTTATAGCAAGGAAGAAGCATATGTAAAGCTTGAACCACAGGAACAAACAACTTAACCTAATGGATGATTTATACTCCAACCAACGATAGCAAAATATGCATTATTTTCAAGTGCAATTGGAATTTACAGAGCTAGACCATATGCCGGGCCACAAAACAAACCACAATACACTTAAAAGGTATTAAATAATTTAGATATCTTTTAATTTATGGATTACAAAAAAGTCTTTTTTTTTTTTTTAAGATTTTTATTTATTTATTAGAGAGCGAGAGACTGAGAATGAGAGGGGAGAAGGTCAGAGGGAGAAGCAGACTTCCCGCAGAGCCGGGAGTCCGACATGGGACTCGATCCCGGGACTCCGGGATCATGACCCGAGCCGAAGGCAGTTTCTCAACCAGCTGAGCCACCCAGGCGCCCAGATTACAAAAAAGTCTTAGGCCAAACTCCATTATCCAGAAAGAGCCTCAAACCCTATCTCTCCATCCAGAAGAAGGACAAACTCAATATATTTCCTACTTCATGAATACAATGCCACTAAGAAGCTGTTTATCTTACTTATCTTATTACTTACTTATCATTAGTTTCCTACAGTTGCATCAGCTTTCCTTCAAACTCTGTTTATGACAAGGACATAAATGACAGTTTCCTTCAAACTCTGTTTATGACAAAAATAATTATTTTGCTCCCATGCATAACTAAAGTAAAAGAAAATTGTGAGATGCTTAGAGGCCGCCTGTTTTTATCGGACTATGTTAACACTGAAAGCAACCTCCCGGTCACCCAGGACAATGTCATTGTCTTAGGTAAGATACCAGATGCCAGAGAGAGCCCTGGTAGGAAAAAAGTTAGAATCCATGTTACCAAATAAAGACTGAAACAAGGTCTGTTAGGCAGAATCTTCCTACCCCTGAAGAAGCTGATAGGGAGCAGGGGACACCAATGTCCTTGACTGAATTAACATACACCCAGAGAAGTGGAGGAAGAAATCCTCTCACTTTTTTTTTTTTAATCCTCTCACTTTTGTGAGAAAAGTTAGAAGATGAATGGCTAAAAGGAGCAAGATGAGAGTGATGTTGGGGCCAAGAATCGTCAACCTTAGAGAGGGATGGTATAACCATCCCCCCACCTAGGGGAGGAGGCCAGGCCTCTTGCCACGATTTAAATTTTGAGCTGAGAATTAAAATTTGAGCTTTTTTTTTAAATTTTTTTTTTAATTTTGTCATATGCTTGTTTCAGCATTACTTCCAGGTAAAATATTCCAGAGAAGCCAGTTCATGTCAAAAAAGGAAAATTGTATAGCAATTTTTTTGATCTTCTATTAGAGATGAGAGACACAACCAAGATTTATCAATAAAAACTTTAGGATTATCGGCACATACACATTTACATTCAGGTTCGTGACACTAATAAGTTTCATTTCCATACAAATTATGTTAAATAGCTCTTAAATTTCAGACGTGGTCATATATATGTTATTTGAAATTCTTTTTTTTTATCTAGATACAGATCTTGATAATGAATCTCTTGATGATAGATGTGCAGCTAGTTTGTCCCGAAACTCATGAAGATAATTATATTGCTTGATCGTCTGTATCGCTCCAGACCCTGGCAGGTCTCTCAGGCTGTCGATGGCTTGCTGTGGTGAAACTGTGTCAGACAGGTAAAGGAGGTGACAAGCGGCCACAAGACAAGATCTCCCAAGTCCTCCATAACAGTGTCTTAAGGTTTTTCGGTTGTTTTTAAGGCAGATTGCAAGCTCCTCCCTTATTTCACAGCAGCTGGCTATGTCAGGGGTCCCTCCATCTGGGATTGGATGATGATGTGTGATAAATCCATATTGATGGTAGAGGTCCAAAAGGTTTGGGACTCAGTATTTTTGACAGTTCTCCTCTGGTGCAGAAAACAAATATGTCTTGTATACCATAGCTCTTTAGTTCTTCTGTATCTTTTTGGATGTTTCTTCTAACATTTTTAAATTTACAACCTGGAAGAGCACATAAACGGAGAAACTGAGAACAATTCACTCATGACAGGGTGACAGGAAATGGTCCAGTTTCATTCTTTTGCATGTGGCTGTCCAGTTTTCCCAACACCATTTGTTGAAGAGACTGTCTTTTTTACATTGAATATTCTTTCCTGCTTTGTCGAAGATTAGTTGACCATAGAGTTGAGGTTCCATTTCTGGGCTCTCTATTCTGTTGCATTGATCTATGTGTCTGTTTTTGTGCCAGTACCACACTGTCTTGATGATTACAGCTTTGTAATAGAGCTTGAAGTCTGGAATTGTGATGCCGCCGACTTTGGTTTTCTTTTTCAACATTCCTCTGGCTGTTCGTGGTCTTTTCTGGTTCCATATAAATTTTAGGATTATTTGTTCCATTTCTTTGAAGTAAATTGATGGTATTTTGATAGGGATTGCATTAAATGTGTAGATTGCTTTAGGTAGCATAGACATTTTCACAATATTTGTTCTTCCAATCCATGAGCATGGAACGTTTTATGCAAATTGCATAAATTTTGAGCTGGTAAAATGTAAGCTTGTTGGACCTAATCATTGTGATGCAAAGAAGCACCAAGAAAAAGGTGTAGCATTGTTGGAAATGAGTGGATGGTTCAGGTTCTGAAACAAAGGACAAAGGGCAGTGCCCTATAGGGGTAGAGGGAAATTTAGCCATGGCCTTTTCCGACCTATCAGAACCTAAAGAAACTTATGGAGGTCTCTTGGCACCTCCTTCCCCCACTATTTCTAAACCTTAAGTAGGACTTAGAGAAGGAGACTTTTTAAAAAAGCAAAGCCATGAACAAGAGTTACACTGAGCTCAATACGGCAATATGAAGGGGTTGATTTTTCAGGTACACCCCATTTGAGGTACTTCACCAAACTCCCCCCACCCAGACTGGAGCTGGATAAACTCAAATGATTAACAGTCTGGTTTGCTGATGGAAACAGATTATGGGTAAAGGGGTCAAAAAGGTAAAAATTACAAATTGCCAGTTGGGAGAGGACAGAAGGAGTGTTACTCTAGGGTGACTTTTAGAAACCCTTCTCCTGACATGGGATGTTATTTTTTTTCTTCCTTTCAGTATCTTTTGAACTAATTATGTTTTTCCATTGCCTTTTTGTGCAGCTTTCTTCCGTTAACTGTAAGAGCTGAAGAGCTGCTACCATTTTTGTCTTACTATCCTCCAACTTCAAAAGTAAAACATTAAAAACAAAACAAAACAGGAGCACCTGGGTGGCTCAGTTGGTTGAGCGTCCAACTCTTGATTTCGACTCAGATCAGGATCTCAGGGTCTGGGATCTGACCCCACAATGGGCTCCCCAGTCAGTGCAGAGTCTGCTTGGGATTCTCTCTCTTCCTCTCTCTCTGCCCTTTCCCCCACTTGTTCTCTCTCTCTCTCTTTCTCTCTCTCTCTGTATGTCTAAAAAGATAAATAAAATCTTTAAAAACAACAAAATAAAACAGGGGCACCTGGGTGGCTCAGTCAGTTAAGTGCCCAACTCTTGATTTCAGTTCAGGTCACGATCTCAGAGTTGTGAGATCGAGCAGGGTGCCCAGCCAGGAGGCTGCTTGATTCTTTCTCTCCCCCTCTCTCTCTCCCCCGTCTTAAAACAAAAACAAAAACAAAAACAAAAACAAAATACCCCTGGAAAACTAAAAATCTGTAAGGACACAATGCTAAATAACAAATAGTTCACAAGATTTAATAATAGTCTTCTCTATGTATGTGACATTTTTTCTAATGCTTTATCCATGCTAACTCATTTAATTCTCAGGGCAATCCAGTGAGGTAGTATTGGTTTCTAAACTTTGGAAGCTTCCTGGATGACATTTGAAACTCATACCCAGAGGGCAGAGAAAGACCAAAGAAAGAGGTGGGCCACTCCGGATTGGTAGATGACAGGTATAAAAATCAAGGGAACTGATGCACAAAGCCCATCTCAAGCAGCTGCAAAAGTAGATCCACACCTACTTGCCAGAATCTTAAAAGTGTATCTATAGGCCTTAGTAAGGTTTGGTCGTATATACCATCCAGATGGGCTAAACAACACATTGCTTTCATAAGGCTCTATCTCTGGAACAGCTCTGGTTCTGAGAACAGAGGACAGAATGTACATTCCAAGGACAGGGGACAGGGTGAGGGACCTCCTATTCCCTGAGTCCAGCTTGAGGGTCAACCAGCAGTCATGTCCTTTCAATGACCTCCTCCAACAGGTAGGTATTGTTAATATCCTCATTTTACAAATGAAGAATCCAAGGTAGAGAAGTTAAGTAACTTGCCCAAGGTCAAGTAGATGTTGTCTGACCTAGATATCCTGGCCCAAATTTGAATTCTGAGAAGTCTGTGCAAAGTTGGTTATAGCAGACTAAATAAAACCCCAAAGGAGGATACAAGTGCTTGTATGGGAGGTGAAGAACTTGGGTCCTGGCATCAAACATCCTGATTTAGGAGCTTGACTTTACGCTTTATAAACTGTGAGAGCTTCAGCAAGTTACTTAACCTCCCTGAGTCTCATTTGGCCGAGCATCAGCCATCCGGATGCTGACCATGATATCAGACGGGGAGAGCCTTGCACAACATAAGAAGCTGCACCCCTGGTCCTTACCACATAGCAGGTGCTTGAAAGTTATTTGTTGGCTATCAGTTGTTACAACAGAAGAGCATACGTTGACAAGAGTGGCAACATTGTCATTCGTTAAAGCCAAACCTTCTGCTTTTCTACTCTTTCAAAACCCTCTCGTTTCTCTAGCACTTGAGGTAGAGCCTATGGATGGATCATATCCATTAAGCATAAAGTACACCGATACTGCTTTGATGATGATATTAGAATTAAAAAAAAAAAAAAAAAGCTTCCCTTGCTCTCTTCTCCTGCCACTGGGTCATGCTCATTGACAGATATCCCAAGGTTTAAAGAATAGTTGGCATTCTGTGAATGCTCATTAAAATACTGATTTCTAAAAATAAAATAAAATAAAATAAAATAAAATAAAATAAAATAAAATAAAATAAAATACTGATTTCTCCTATTTTTTTCCCTCCCTTAAAGAATGTCCACCCATAAATTATACCTGGCAAAACATTTGTATCACAAAAATTTATATCCGATTCAGAGAAAATGGCTTAAAAAATAGATTCTGATTCTGACTTGAGGCACTGTGGAATGAGGTGGCCATTGCACACACAGGCAAAAGGTAATCTAAAGAACTGTGAAATGTAAACGGTCACTGAGGCTATGTATGTAGCAAATTCATGGACAGGACACATTTTAGGAGTTGAGTGAATGTGTCGATCCTTAAGTTATCCCTTCATGCTTGCATAAAATTCTCAAAATTCCATTGGAAAATAAATCCTTAACAATAAACCTTAGTGGTTGAAAATAAAAGTAAACCATATGATTCCAAGAAGAGAGGGAAACATTTTCAAACTGTTCCTAAGCCAATTAAAATTGATTCAGGGAACAAAATTGTTTGAAATAATGACAGGAGTACTTTACCTTAAATTAGGGCTGGTTTCAAAGTTTCCTAACTCACTGTATCTCATTTTTTCTTTTGTTTTCTTTATTTCTGCTTCTCTGAAACTTTCTGTCTCTCTCTTTCCCTCCATTCCACCATAGAAATGAAACAGGAAATATATTCTTATTTGTTGGCTCTGTTGAACAAGACACGGATTTTTATTAATCTGTTGCCTTGAAATGTTTCAAAAGGGTTTTTCTCAAAGTATACATTTGTATTTGTAACTCCTCATTGTAAAAAAAAAAAAGGTTTTCAGGCTCTTAATTGTGGTTAATCATCCCATTCAATGTGATTTTATAAGACTTTATTTACACTTGACAAGTTGTAATGTTAAAAAACTACTTGAACAGTTCAGCAATTTGGCAATCTATTTCCATCAACATGAGTCTTTAGTGACTGAAAAAGCTTGACTTAAAAATGATGATGTAATATGAAGAATGTCAAAGTAATGAAAGATAGACAGTAGCTTTAGGCAGCTTATGATATTTTATCTTCTATTACTTTTAGCCCATATGGTAAGAAAACCTAAATAAGGAAAGGTATGTGAGAAAGAGAAATTAAATATAATTTACTAACAAAAGATGAAAAATTAAATTGAACTTTTAAAAGGCTGAAAAAAGTTTATTCACTTATTTTTTAAAGATTTTATTTATTCATTTGTTCGTTTATTTATTTGTTTGTTTGTTTATTTATTTAATGCAACGGGAAAGAAAGGCAAACAGACCAGGAGAGAGAGAATCTTAAACAGACCCTTTGCAGAGGTTGGAGCCTAGATCCCAGCCCAGGGGGCGCGATCCCACAACCCTAAGATCCTGATGTGAGAGGAAGCCAAGAGTGGAGTGTTCTACTGACTGAGCCCGCAGGCACCCTTTGTTCACTGCTGTTATTAAATCGTTCTATGCAAAGTGAGAAAAGCAAAGCAAAAAATTACCCTGAGGTTCAATGACAAATGGCCATACAGCTAGCTTTTAAAGCTATTCATGAATCATCCTTTATCAACTTCAGATCAGTATTTAAAATTTGAATACACATGCATATTTTTGCAATAATAAAAAGTTCAATCTAAAATATTGATTTGGAAGTCTTTCAAAATTATTCACTATGAATAAATGAATTCAACTTATATTTTATAGTTTGGCCATATTTTTAGAAATCATCTGGTCAGTACTGTGAATTACATTACTGTGTTGGTTTGTGAACTTGGCCCCTGTATGCATAAGGCAAGAAAAGACCGAAGAAAGAGACCGAAGAAAGACTGGAAGGTGGCAGTTTTTATACACAAGAGAACTTACGTTTGAGGCTTGTCTGAGCAGCCACAAGACAAGTAGATTTCCACACTCACCTACCAGAATCTTGAAAGTTTATATAGACACCTGAATGGAGCTCAGTCACATATCCAGACAGTCTCAAAAACGCATTGCTCGCTCAAGGCTGCATCCTTGAAAATGGCTCTCACTGTAAGAACAGCGGGCAGAATAGCATTCCAAGTACAGGGGAGTGGGTGAGGAGCCTCTGATTGCTCCGTCCTGTTTCCCAGTTGATGGCTGGTTATGTCCTCTGGATGACCTCCTCCGACATATCGACATATCGGACGTGAAATTCCATAAAGAATTTCACCTAAATGCTTAGCACATGCAGGAGAACAAGGACCTGGAGGTCACAAGGGCACCGCTGGCAACATGGCTCTATCGCTTCATCACGAGCCTGGAGGGCACCTCCCTGGAGAATAGACAAGGGAGTGTATATTTCCAGTTCCAGAGAATACTGTAGCATATCATTAGAAGGCCCCTGGGGAGGGATTCCTTCAAGGCTCATTGCATCTCAATGGAACCAGAGTGGCAAGATAACTACCTCAGTGGTCTGTGCTGGAAGCCGGGAGCAAAGAGCAGGATACAGGGTATTTATCCAAGAAGTGAAGGGGCACAATCATCTTCATTTATCCCAACTCCATCCTTTTCTCCTAACTCCCCAATTAGCAAGGAGGTGCCGCCCTTCATCCATCTATGGCTTCTTGTTCCTCATGTCTACAATGTAGAGTGTAACCATTGCCAACTGATAAGATTGAGCGTCTGGTTAGGGAGTTTTGAAAGGAAGAAGCTTATAATATATTGTTCGTCTTTAAGTGGCTTAATGCTGTTACTGGAATATCCCTCATGTCTAACAGGCTGATTGGCACACATAATGTGTATTCATCACAGAACAATTAGAAAATAAGTATAGACTCAAAAAAAAAATCCATAGTTGAATGACGCAAAATAGCCTGCATTAACATTTTGTGTGACCTTTCAGTCTTTTTGCCATGCCTATCCACATAATAACAATGTTTACCATTCATTTAGTATTCACTTCACCATTCAATCACCATGCCAAGTTCTTTATAAGTACTATCTCATTTAGTCCTTATTACAGTCTTAAGAGATGGGCACTATTATACCCATTCTACAGATGAAGATATATTGAGACTAGAGCAGTTTAAGCAGTTTGTGCAGAATCATCACACAGCTTGTGAATCATAGCAACTAGTTAATCCAGGTGTGCCTGACTCAGAGCTTGTATCTTAGCCTGAATGTCACATCTCTGATTTATATATCCCTTCAGTTCTAGAAAGTTGTGTTATTTTATACAAACTGTTTTAGAATTCTTCTTAAAGTATTACTCTATAATAAAGTAAGCATAAGAGGAAAAAGAAGTGAGAAACATGTAATATATAAAATTTGTTTTCTAAAATACACAAATTATTTAGATGTCACTTTCAAATAGTCAAATAATATTAACAGCACCTGAGAAATAACAAATAACGAAGCACCATAAAGGAAAATGCTCAGACTTGCTGGTAAAAGGCACACAAACAGGACCAATAAATATATATTTACTTACTTAGAAATAAATACAGATAACTTGTTTAAAGTGTTGGGAGAACTATAGATAGAGCTATTAGGATTTAGGAACAATCTTTCCAAGGAGTAGTTACAAGAACTATAAAATACTATTTCTAGGAAATAACCTACATAAATAATTTACCCAGAGTGTGGTTACTTTCTTTTGGCAAGGTAGGTTTATTTGATTCCTAGAAATATATGTTTGAAATACACAAGTAAGGAGGCAGAACACAAAGAAATATACACTGATTTCACAGCTGGTAAAAATAAAGATTTATATTTAGACACTGATGGAAAATGAATTTAAAGCAACATAAATAATTTATGTTTTATAATCACTGGAGCTGTACCCATAAATTTAAGCTCTTAAAATAATGATCTTTTAAGACCTAAAGGGTTTTATTTTTGCTGCATAGTTATTTTCATGGTTGCATTTTACTATGGATTTTTAAACATAGGCATTTTGGCTTAGCATCGTCCTTGAAAGAAAAGCTGATGGAAGGAAATATAAGAAGGGGGGGGCAGACACAAGGAGGCAAAAGTGAAGGGGGTGGAAATATGATGATTATAACACAATTACATGACAAATATAGGTAATTATAGTATAAGTGAAGTTACATTTGGAAGTTATTCAAAAATCATTTAGAAAAATCTAAAACTATACAATCGATATCTCTGAATTCATTTTTCCAAAACTGAGAGGAAATTTTACGTGTGTATTTAATTACTACAGATTCTTCACACCTACTATATAAAAACATAGGCAACACCCTGTAATGAAGTGTCCAGAAGACAAAAAGCAAGAGTCGCTTTAGACATTGGAATCATTGATTTCCTCGTAAGTCACTCTTCGATTTCTAATAAATCTTCAAATACTAATAATGCACCCGTTTCTGGACATCTTTTATTGTTTTTATTTGGTACAAATTGACCAACTTTGGTCTGATAATATGGAAATACATAAAACATATCTCATCTGATATATATCCCATGCAAAACCATATGTGACATTTGGCGGTGGTTTTATTTTTTTATTTTTTATTTTTTTGGCAGTGGTTTTAAATTAGTTTCCTTACAGGTTTTCATTCTGAGCACGATGTAGAGCATATGTTGTCTTCAGTGGAGAATATTTTCAAGCATTTTTTTTTCCTGCAGTTACCTTACAATTTTAAAAGTGGATTCAGATGATTCACATTTCTTTTCTGGGGTTTTAGGGCCCTTGGACCACTGAGATTAATCTTCAGTTTTACTTCTTTCAACCAAGATACGATAGACTGAAGAATAACTTCCAGAGGAGATTCTCAGGCAGATGAGAGCTGCTGTATAAGAATGTTGTTGGAACCAGGGTGAAGTGGGGCTCTAGGAAAGTAAGCTAGCCAAGGGAGCCAGCTGTGGGGCCATGCATGTATCTACTACTGATGAAAGACAGGTGCAGGAAGGCAGAAGAATCTTGTCTTGAAGGCTGGTAGTGACCCCAAGATCTGATTGGTCCCTGAAGTCTGATAATATCAAAGATTGGACACTGAGTTTGGAGAGTACACAGCTCTAGGACTTTTCATGCATACTTAATAACAGCAAACTAGAGCTAACATTTATTGAATGTTTCCAATGATATGTTAGGGGCTGTGCCAAGTGCTTCACTGGATTAACTCATTGAAATATCACAGGCTACAGGTGTCATTATTATCCCTTTTTTGACTTCTAGTAGATTCCCAGAGGAGTCTATTAATGTGTGCAAATACATAAAACCAGTAAGCGGTAGATTTTTAAGTTCACACTCAGAGAGTCCGATTCCAGAGTAGGGGATTTGGGCCACCCCACTGTTTCTCTGGAGGGCTCTAAAGCAATCTCTTAAAGGCTAGCAAGTTAGAAATTTGCCCAGCATGTTTTGTAGTAGCCATTGAACTTTTTCTTGGAGCTGTTCTTTCAAATTTTGGAGCATTAAGTAGATTAAGAGGTGAAAGAGGTATGTTTGCAATGAGCAGTTTATAATTTGTAGAGGGTTTAGGGAAACCCTATACTTTCTGAACAAGTTTTTTTTATAAACCTAGAATGCCCTAAAAAATAAGATCAATAAAAATAAGGTCTATGCCTGCTGCCTAACCCCGTTCTCAAAGGCACATTGTCAAAATTTGTATCTAATGCTATACATCCACCCAGACCTCTTCAACAAGCCCTTGCAGGTCATATGAATTCACCAGCTGTTATGCATTTTCTCCTTCTTGATCTCTCACGGCAGATGTCTTTGATTATTCTACTTCTCTGAGTCTTATATTAAAACCAATTGTGTCTTTTCATTAGATTTTGAGTTTTTAGAATATAGAGATCATTCATTCCTTATTTATTTACAGTCTTATGCCCAATATCTATATTATGCCTGGACACATGATAATAAAAATAATTATAACTACTTGTTTAAAATTTGTGCTGGGGATATATTATAAGCCATTCATGATGAATACAACTCGACAAATTCAGTTCTTCTTAATCCTGGCCTTGATTCTTCTAATGAACCTTGAATTCATTCATTGAGAACATAGAAACTCCTAGATGACGCTTCCCAAGTGTTATTTCCTGCTCAGACATTTGTAATGGTCGTACTCCATTATCTTGCCTTCAGCCTCCCTTAAGTCCCAGTATGCTCCCCCATGAGTCTGCCATATTCCAAAAAAATTTGGACCACTTGACATTGCTGAGAATATATTCTTTCTCTTTTCTGGAGCTTTGTTCATGCCTGAAAATGTTCTCCCTCTTCATTTCTACTGTTAAAAACCCTATCTATCCATTTCAAATATCATCCATATTCATAATCCTAATTTTCTTCTACCATCTCCCCCATCCTAACCAGATGAGCTTATCAGAGTTCTCTTAACATATTATATTGCTTTGGCCATTTTCTTATTGTTTGCCTTTAATTATATGTTTGCCCCTCCTTTTTTTTTTTAAAAAAGATTTTACTTATTTATTTGACAGAGAGGAGAGAGATCACAAGTAGGCAGAGAGGCAGGCGGGGCCCGATCCCAGGACCCTGAGACCATGACCTGAGCCCTAACCCACTGAGGCGCCCAGGCACCCCTTTGCCCCTCCTTCTACCTTCAACTAGATTTTAACTCTTTGTGAAAAGGGATTATATTCTCCTCCTGTTTGTACCATCTGAAGCTCCTAGCACAGTGCTTTACAGTGCTTTATTTGGAAAGATAGTAATAGTAATGCACAGGCAGGAAGTCAAGTGGACAGGCATTCCAATCTCAGCCAGATTACTCAGTAGCTGAGGAACTTGGGCAAGCTAGTTAACTTCTTTGAAAACCATTCCTCCAACTGTAGGGATGACATTTCGTCTACTACACAGTGCTAATGGAAAATCTAAAAGAAAAATGTATGTAGAGTTTAGCATCTATTAAGTATACAATACATGGCAGTGGCAAGTATTTATTGCATACTTTTTTTTTCTGAAATATCCTGAATTCCTTCCACCTAATGACATTCCACTTGTCTCTCTTTTAGCCATATTTACTGTCACAAAATTTTGCCAGGCAGGCAAAATTGGAAAAAGGACGGCCATTTTATAGATAGGTATGACATAATATTTACAATCGCATCTATATTTATTTTGAAATTACTGTAGTAGTTGTAGATTAAAAAAATTCATAAATATTTACTGAGCATCTAGTATGCATCAAACACTGTTGTAGGTATTGGGAATATGGCAGTGAATAAGACACAATACTTGTCCTCCAGTAAATTCCATGCTAATGTGGACAACGATCCCACAGATATTCGAGAAGCACAATGTAAAATTTACCTATAAAATGGTGCCAAACAGGCATTGATTAGAATCCCAAATTCCATTTCTGGGTCTCAATACTTAACTGTCCCAGTAAGCGTTGCGGGAGTTCAAGAATGGTTACCCAGATTTTTAATTTTTTTTATTTTTTAAATTTATTTTATTTATTTTATGATTATTATTTTTTTACCCAGATTTTTTAAAAGCCAGGATTCTAAGAAGCAATGTTGTGAGGGCAAGCTATATCTGTATCTTTTTCTTCTGGGGGAAAAAAATAGGGCGAAATCAGACTATGTCTTTGTAGCAGATGGATCTGAGCTTTCTCTATTTCTACTTCAATAACCTTAAAGTAGTTGTCTGGGAGTCAAAGTTGTTCAATGTCGGTACGTCCGCAGGAGCTCCCCAAATACTGAAGCTCTTGTGTTCGCAGCAACTTAGGTGAGTCCTGCCGATTACCCGGAGGTAGACCGACCGAACTCCCCAGGTGCTCTGCATGCCGCGAGCCCTCGGGCCGGCTCCACCCCCTCGTTGCGAGACGCGTACGAGAGGGCGAGCGGAGGCCCTCCCGCAGGAGAGGCGCGGGGCGTGGGGCGTGGAGCGTGGAGGGCGGAGGGCGTGGGCCGGAGGCGGGGCAAGCCCCGCAGCCTGGGTGCTCCGAGGGAGCTGTCAGTGCCAGGCTTGCGGAGAGAGAGAGAGGAAGTACTGGGTCCCCAGGGAGCGGGAGCCAAGCGGCCGGCGCAGCGTGAGACAGCACATCCTGCGTGCGCCGGGCCCGCCGCCCTCGGGAGCCGCTCGAGCCTCGACCCCGCAGCCCCCCTCCCCGGGAGCCGCCGCCGCCGCGCTCGCTCCAGGAGCCCAGTTCCGCCTTCGCCGAGCGCGTCCAGGTAAACAGGAGGGGGGTGTCGTGCTCGCCCGGCCGCCACCTCCGCGTCCCTCCTCGACCCTCCCCGCCCCGGGGTCGTCCGCGCCGGCAGCCGGGCAGTAGTTCGGGCCGCCGCAGCCGCAGCCGGACCCTAGCCTCGGCCCCCTCCCCGGGCTCCTGCGTGCTCCGTGGCGCCCTACGGCGGCCAGAGCCCCCCAGCGGCAGCCCCCTGCTGCAGCTCCCCGGGCAGAGCCCAGAGGCGTGAGCGGAGGAGGAGGGGTCGTGGTGTCACCACCTTGTCGCCCACCTTGCGGGCTGGGAGGGGCATCCTAGTGCGCCCCGCCTCGGTCTGGTCCTGGGCAGCAGAAGGCTAGCGGCGGTGAGATCCGCACCCCTCTGGGACACCAGCAGACGGTCCCTGGGGGAGGGGGAGCTGCGGAGGGAAAGGAAAGGATGCTGTTTGATTACATTTTAGGCTGTCTGCAAAGCTCTTAGATGCTGTTGCTACCCGCCAAGTCGGAGGGAGCGAATGTACTTCCAGCAGGGCATTAATTAAACACTTACGCAAGAAGATGCCAGTTTGTCTCCTGCAAAAAAGTGTAGTTAGGGGATGTGTTTTCGTAAACACCTTCCCAGCCGCGTGGCTCTCCTTCCCCGGCTCCCACTCCGGAATCGCTCTGGCCTTCTGAATCTGTGCGTCGTCATCATAAGGCCAGTGATCCCGGCAGCACTGATGGGAACTGAGTGCGGGAGTCTCATGACTTGTGTCTCCGGTTAATAAGGTTAAACAGAAACCCAGGATCAGGACAGGAAATTACTTAGGAGATCGGAGACTTAACAAAATGCCGAAGATGGAATATATTCTGTATTCTGGCGTCTACCACATCTAGGTAAGGGGCAAGAACAAGTAGCCAGCCATTTTCTTGCCTGGATGGCCTTCCAAGTGTGCTCTGGAGACTTATTGCAGTTCAGGGTTGTGAAAAACTGCTTCCAAATATTCCAGATAAGGAGAAAGCATGGCTAACAGTAAGACATGGGGAACTGCAGAAGACATCATATGGCTATTATTAGCACCGATAGGGGTGATGGTCTGTGTACCTATTTTCACTGTGAAAATTACAGTGAAAGATAACCAGTGTTAGTGCATTTGAAATGGAGAATTCGGTGCAAGATGCGTCCTGAGAGTGTTAGCGGGAATGTGATTAATACTTCCTCCAGTTGTTTCAAATGCCAAGTTTTCTCCAACAGTTTGGGTGTGAGAAACAAGGACGCAGACTCTGCTCTTTAGACCATGTTTCTCAATAGAATATGCGCAGACACTGCTACTACACAGTCATCAAATGCTCTCTTCATAGGCACCAACTTGCCAATGTTTCTTAAGTTCTAAGGATTCAGTGCTCCAAGAGCCATTTTTTTGAAAAATCTTGTAGCATCATCTTTAGGAAGTTAGGACAGTATGTCTGGGTGTCCAGTTCAGGCTCTTTCAGAGCCTGTCCATCTCTGGGCCCAGTTTTTGGCCCGTAACAGCTCCCGTGTCTCTCTTTTTCTTCCTTGGCTTGGGCCTCGGGCACTGATGCACCTGCTGCCCTCCCGTTGGGCGTGGAGGATGCTGGGCCTGCTGCACAGTGCCCCAAAGCAGAGGCGCGCCTCAGCTCCAACACATGCATCCAGCCTTTCCTCTCCTACCATAGCACGTCCTGGAGCTCTTTGGTGTTTGAGGTCTAACATCATTAGATGGAGTCACCGTTACTGACAGGGACAGAGAAAAGAAACTCAACCCACAGGAAAGTGGGGGCAGTTCTTACAGTGGTGTTCCCTGGTTCCTCGTTTCTGACAAACTTCTAAGAAGTCACACGACATTTTTGCCATCGTGCTTTATGTCTAAAAGGGGGCTCTATTAACTCTCTTCCCAGCCCTTCTACTTTCCCAAACACTTCTTCCCAAGTCTATGTTTAATAAAAAACAAAACAAAACAAAGCCTTTCCCTTGACTCCAGCACTGAGTCAAGTAATTCTTGGGGATCCATCTTTTGGTGCTACTCTGTCCATATATATTTGTAAAAATATATACCAGGTCTTCAAACCATGTCTTTCAACACAGACTGCACAGTCTTCATTCAGAGTCAGTTACTATTGAATGGGCTATTCATTCTTCCTCATCAGCCTGTTAATTTCTGTCACTTAACCTAGCCCCAGACGGCAGGGTCTTTTGCAAACTTAAGTAATATTCCCTCATCATTTTACTCTGTCTATACATTGCTATAACACATTAAAAAAAAAAAAAAGGTCGATAATACTTTGAGTAACTTAGCCGTGCTCAATACATTTACCAAATTTATTACATCACCAACACATTTACTAAAATGGGTTGAGCACTTGGCCAGGCATTGGATTTTAAGTTACTTCCGCATGTATTAAGTTATTTAATCCTCACAAAAATCTTGTGAGTTATATATTTTTAATCCTATTTGACAGATGAGGAAATTAAGACAAAATGATATTAGGTAACTTTTGGAAAAGTGCTCAGCAAATTCTAGAGCCAGGATTTGAACCCTGGGCAGTCTGAATCTACTCTTCCTTGCTGCAGAACAATTACATTGGTTACTTTTCACGTAGGGATTATTAATCTCTTTTCTTACGTTATCTCATTTAAAATTTTTAATTTCTAAGCCTTTCCCCAGGTCCATGTAAAAAATACTCTTGACTAGGAACTTTCCATAGATATCCTGGACTGATTTTCCTGGCTTCCTCTCGACAGGAAGCTGGGGACCAGAGTGTGAGAGGGAAGCTGGCTTTGTAACCTTAGCACCACGGTCCAGGTGCAAACCCTGAGGCGCCCACGTGTTCACAAAGGCATCTCCCGATTCTTTGTTCAGAGGAGGCTTCTTCAACAGGGACCGCAGGCATTGTGGAGGGCAGGCCCGTGATGGTGTTCAGGTAGTCCTTGAGCCTGATCGTCTTGATGAGAAATTCAATGCATATGTACCTAAATGCAGCCTTCTTGAGGGAAACAGGGTATTTGTGACTAAAAAGGGATTAAGAACCATTGGTTCACGTGCACTGTTTAGGAAAAGGCGGAGCAGCTGAGGTCACTCTGATGCCATGTGCTGAAAACAAGGCGGAACTATCCTGTGAGCACCAGCCCAGAAAAAGTGTTCATGGCTGTCAGAGTGTGGTTGGCATTTCACTAGCGAGGCGTCCTGCGGGCGCCCCGATGCAGGTGGGACTTCGGCTAAGTCACGCTGCAACCAAGTAAGATCCCCCCGCGTGGCAGGCAGCCTTAGCGCTGCTTGGCACTCGTGGGCTACTCACCCTGGTTATTTTCAGGTTCATGAAATCATTCTAACATTCCCGTAAGGCTGAAATCTTGATCTTCATTTGACAAACAGGGGTTCTCGTGCTTGGAAACATGAAGCCATTGATCAAGGCCACCTGAAGCCAGTTTAGTGGGAAGGCTGGATTTCAAGGGCAGGTTGGCTAGATTCCAAAGTTTGTTTGTTCCCATCCTATCTCATTGTTTTTCTGTGTGGGATGCCAACACGTACTGTTTTAGTGTAGCTTTCCACTGTGGCAGGACAGAGTCCCTCAAGAATGTGCTCACATGCTCATATGAAAAGCCTAACTGTATTATCAAAGGGGAACAAGGAAATTAGACATCTCCCAGTGCGGTGGAGGGCAAGCGAGCCCCGCTTTCCCTTGAGGTGTGCTAAAGCCCCCTACATTTGATGAAGTGTCACTGGGTATCTTGCTGAACACTAAATGCATAGCAGTTCCCAACTAAGATGGCCCAGAAAGCTGACTTTGCAGGAGTGGGTATTAGCCGAGGCTTTATTCAGTGCAAAGATGAATTTATTTCAGGGCTGAATTTAAAGCTGCTCGGTGTCCTGGGGCTTCCCTGATATAGTGACTGTGCCATGATCCAGAACACTAACTTGCTACTAAATCTTGGGCAGGACCTCTGCTTCCCACACAGGGTCTGTGTCCTTTAATTTTCGGTTCATATCAATCCTGAGATCCTCGCAAGCAGCTGCTCTTGCTTCCTAAATATTACTTAAGCCCTAGCATTTTTATGCTTACCCATATTGTCGCTATACTCTTAGAGAACGACCCATCGTTTTAATTTTGGGATGCAGACCAGCGAATGCCATCAGTATGGCAAACACACAAAGCAGAAATTTATGTTAGAGTCAAGGGCATTCTTTATGATAAAAGTAATGAGTCTCTGGCCCTGTGGAGAATGATTGCACCTGATCAACAGATCTGCCTGGAAACAAGTACCGGTGTGCTTTCTTAGGCTTCAAGGTTTTTTTTCTCCAATCACCTCCTAAAGAATTTTTTTAAATTCTGCTGCTCTCTTACACACGCTTTAAGTTGGCATCTGACAGTTTTCATCGTAAATTTAAAGACTCACAGTGAATGTGACTTCCAGAATATCGTAAACTTGGGTGTTTAAAAATAAAACGATGATGTCATTCTTTGAATCCAATTAAACTCGAAATACTATACCAACCTCTATATCAAACGTATCTGAAGAAGCTGCTCACCAGAAGGGTATTTTTATACCTCGTGGTCAAGCGTCGCAGGCAGATTTGGGGCATCAACTGTCACAGTAAGATTTGGGGCTTTTTTGGGGTCTGGTAATGGGGAGGGAAGGCTTTTGTAAAAAACGGAGGTGGAAAAGGGGGCCTTGAATGTTTCTAAACCACAGGCACATTCTCTGACAGGGTCAGTTTTTGGAAAGAAATCAGCTAGAAGCTTCAGATTTGGAAATTAAAATGTCATTAGTTCTTCTCATGCCTGCATGGCCTTTAGAAAGCCTTGATGGGCACCAGGGGCACGCAATGCTAGTTATCGGAGCACGTGTGTATCTAGCGCAGGTGTCGTTAGTTGTAAATAACTGTGGGAAGTGGCCCAGAGTTGGGTCCATGGCCTTCTGTCCAGGTGGCTCAGATTGGGCAGGATTAGAAGGCCCTGCGAGCTGATGGTCCCGCTTCCTGCCCTCAGGCAGGTGACTGTGTGGATAGCTGTCTTTCCTCTATAAAGTGATTAATAGAAAAGATTGACTTGCTCTAGTGTGTGTACTTTTTATTTTGTTTTTTAGGATTTATTTATTTTAGAGAGAGTGCATGAGTGGGAGTGGCAGAGGGAGAAGGAGAGGGAGAGAGAATCCCAAGCAGACTCCCTGCTGAGCAGGGAGCCCAAGGCGTGGCTCGATCCTACGACCCTGAGATTGCACCTGAGCCAAAACCAAGAGTCAGACCCTCCCTGGACTGCGCCACACAGACACCTCTCTGGTGTGCCGAGAGATCACTGGTTGTCAGTCAGTGGTGACTGTCCACCCTAGGGACATTTGGCAATGTCCAGAGACATTTGTGGTTGTGACAAGCGGGGAGAGAGGGTGGCTGCGGGTGTCCAGCAGGTGGTGGTCAAGGCTGCCGCCGAACAGCCTCCAATGCACAGGACAGCTCCTGTGGCAATTAGCCTGCCCAGAATGTCAGTGGACACTCTGTTTTTCTACCGAAATCTTTCCGGCTGTAATTTAAGCCCATTTCTTTGTTTGATCTTTGACAACATAAAAGAGTACAACATCTAAGAGGCTGTGTAAGATACAGGAAAGAAGAAGCCAGATATCTCACTGAAGCCATGGGAGCCTCAGTTTCTTCATCTGTAGAATGGGGATAATGATGCCTGGCTTGCAAAGTTATCATAAAGATTGCAGATAATGAGAGAATCCATGGTATCCAGTCAGGGTGTGGAAGATGATTTTATTATCCAACAACAGTTACATCATTTTCTAGCCTTCTCTCCTCAGGGATGTGTATGATCTTGCCTTCCTTTGAACCAGAAGTTATGCTCTTTAAATTTTTTTTTTTTTTTTTTTACCTTGAGTTATACTACTCATGTGCCTGCCTTTTTCCCCTTCTACACTCCAGGCTCCCTGAGACATCCTTGTATCTTTCAGCAGAGAGTCTTACACATCATAGATGCTCAATAAGCTTTGTTGACCTGAAATACTAGCCAGAATAAATCCCACTTAATTTTCTTTTTATTATAAGATTTAATTCTTTCCCTTTGGATCATTTTAATGTGTTTAATAAAAACATTCACTTCCTGAAATGTAGTTTCCATGGCACGTCTGGGCCCAATTTGGATGTAGGCTTGGTAATGCCTAGACTTCTGGAATCCTCGCCTTCCTGAATTAGGATCATGTGCAACATTTCTGCTGTAAGAAGGGGAGTCTTGAGAGAGACCACTTTTCATTCTAGAAATGACAGGCAGGATGGTTTGAGTCTTGTGTTTCTTTTAGGAGCCCCCTGGGCTATTTCTTTTGATCTTTGGTTTGATTTCTTTGGTGGAAGGTTTGGTTTCTTTAGTTTCTTTCTAGTGGGAGGAAGGGAGATTTTGATTCATTTGTCAGATTTTGATTTTATACTCATGTCTAGAAGAAAGTCAAGAGTAATGTGTATATTTTAAATAGCTCTAATGAGTAAATGATGACACAATATTTTATATCCTTTGTATACAGTTTCCCCTTTAGAATGCAGGCTAGATGGTCTACTGTGACCTGAAATAGTACCCATTTCTTTGTGTAATAAGCTGAAGATTTTAGGAATTGGAACGAAGTCTTCTCCTGTTAGAAGTATTTTAGATTCTGTAACGCACGTATGGAAGCTTTTATAAGTTTATCAAGCTGTTGAGTGTTCGGGTGAGCCCATGCTGGGGAGATGCCCATGCGATTGTGTCTAGAATCAGCTTGTGGAATTTCAGAAGTTGGTGGGTTTGGGGGGCTGGAAAGGTAGCAGGCTCTGGGGGTTGGGGGAATGTGTGTTTTGACAGTCTCCCCTTTTAAAATGACAGCCCATCTCCTGTTTCACCATCTGCCCTGGTAGTATCAGAATAGCAAGGGGATGTGGGAATTGGTATGCATTTTGTGGAAGAAAGAATAACAAAAAACTTCTCTGCCTGTTTCCTTGAAAAGTGTGACTTTGTTCGCTTTCAGAGGGTGTAGGTTACCACTGATTTGGAAAGGGGATCTTCCCTCTTTGAAGGCTTTCAGGCACAGGGGAAAGTGAGAATCTATTTACATAAGTTAAAATGCCAAACTAAGTCTCCCAATGCAAATATGGACCACCCAGGGACATTGTAACAGGCTAGGTATGGGATTTAGAAGACAGATTTTTTTGCTTTTTTAAGCTTTTTAATTATTTTTCAAATGCTGCTGAAAAGTAATTGGCATATCAAACAAGGATGAAACCCCGTATCTTTTGCTGTAGCTCTTAAAGGGGGGAATCATACTCCTTTCCCTTGAGAACTCCTTGTTTTAGAAATTAAAAAAGTATGAATTGCTAAAATTTGAAGGCCAACAACAAATTTTAAGTTTTAGTTTCAAGTAGATGAAAAAGTCAGGTTACAGAACAGTCCTAGGGGGATGCCTGGGTGGCTCAGTTGGTGAAGCAGCTGCCTTCGGCTCAGGTCATGATCTCAGGGTCCTGGAATCTGGTCCCGCATTGGGCTCCTTGCTCAGCAGGGAGCCTGCTTCTCCTTCTGCCCGCCTCTCTGCCTGCTTGTGCACGCGCTCTCTCTCTCTGACAAATAAATAAATAAAATCTTTAAAAAAAAAATAAAAGAAAATATTTTAAGAAAACAAAACAAAACAGTCGTAGGGGAGGAAGAAGATACTCTTTTCGGATGTTCCCTTGCCCGAGGACGTTGTGGCCAGGCAGAGCCATTTACCTCAGGAAAATGGGCAGAACTTTGCTTTGGGGGATGTGCCAGGGTATTGGAAACGTCACCCCTTAGCATTGCTGATACCACCTCTGCCTTCCCAGTCCCAGGGAAGGTACGTTTGGGCAGCACTTGGAAAGAGTGTTTTCTTTTTCTTTTTTTTTTTCTCCCCAAATATGTTTATTTTAATTTTTCAGTGTTACCTAAACTCTTCTGGTGGGGCGGGGGTGGGGGGAGAGATTCAGAATGAAAGTGGCTTTAACCAGGACACATGTTCTGGTGACTGTGGGGTTAATAATAACACGGAGTGCTTTTTTAGTGTTTATACCTGTTAAAGAAAAAGCTGTTCATCCCCTTGTTCAAGGAAAGGTAAGACAGGCTTTATTCAGGGGACTGTCATGATAGATGTCCAGACCCCTGCATTGGGAGTTTGCAGTAGGGAAGAGAGATTGGGCGCAACTCTGAATACAACAAAGGAAAGTGGGATTTCTAGCCAAGGAGTAATCTGGGGGGCAGTGGATGAAAAATTACTAAGGAGACATGTCCAAGGTGTGTGGAGGGCAATCAGGCTAAGTCGACCTAATAGGATTCTTGCTGAAGGCAAGCCAGGGTGATCAGATACCACCTGGGAGATGGTGGAGGGTGAGGAACCTCATCAGGTATCGATTAGATAACAGGGATCAGATATTGAGGGTGGGAGATTCTGGCTAAACTGACTTCGAACAGGCCTTTGGCTAAAATGGGGCTCTTGGGAACATGCCGATGGATAGGGCCAAGTTAAAAAAGCGCTCAGAGGAGCCTGCCTAGCCTTAGGTCCAGGGAAGAATCTTGGTCACAGCCTCTCGCTGGGGGTTCCCTAGCAAAGCACAGGGCGGGGATGGTAAAGGGAGGGGGTGCATCTTCAGTTCCCAACACTGAATCAAGGAAGGTGGGAAGTGACGAGAATGCTGGATCGCTGCGGCGGGCTGGGCCACGGGAGTCTGTCCGTCAGGTTAGGCTGCATTGTGGCACAGTGACAGACGCCTCCCATGCATCAGCAGTAACCCACCAGGGGTTTTTCTTGCTCCTGTTACGTGTCCAGTGTGCGTCAACGAGGGGCTCTGTTCACCATGTCCAGAGACCCGTGCTGAGTGACGCTTCGTTTTGATGTATATTGGCCTAATCTCATCTATCTCATTGACTAAAGCAGATCAGATGGCCCTGCCTGCCTACAAAGGAGTTGTTAGGTATGTTCTTGGAGTTGGGGAAGAGGAATTTTGGTGATTAACCTAAAGGACTGTGAAAGGGAGGGACTGCCCTGGGTTCTACCTATTCCTGCTGCTAACCGGTTTCTAAAAGACGTCCTAGGAACCTCACTGACAGACAACCACACACGTAATGGTTTCAATATTCAACATTATAGCACCTGAAAGAATGCCCATATAGAATATGAAATTCGTTGGAGTGATCTCAGTTTGCATTGTGAATAATAACAGGGTCCTGGAGTAGTGATCTTACAAATCTCGATTTACTGATAACGAATAAAAGAAGTACACGTAGGTAGGGGTGAAAGCTAGGTTCCTTCAGTAGGTTTTTAGTCCTAGTGAAGAACATGTGTTTAGTACCTACAGAGGGCTAACCATGAGCAAGACTGAAAGCTTTGTGGGTACATGAAAATAAGCAAGTATCGATCTTTTTCGTAAAGATAACTTTTTAAAAGTAATCTCTATACCCAATGTGGGACTTGAACTCACAACACTGAGATCAAGAGTTGCATGCTGTACCTGCCGAGCCTGCCAGGTGCCCCAGAACAAGGTCTAGATCTTAGGGACTGCTGTCTAATCAGGGAAAAAATAGAAAAGTTTAATATATATAACATACAGCTATGTGTTACCGCATATATCGCGTGGTTATCACATAAGGTAAAACATGGTAAATACCTAATAGAGGTATAACAAAGTTCCAAGAAGGGAAGTGAGTAATAATTAAGTGAATAATCACTTCTTGGAATTTTCCAGCTCACCAGACATCACTGTCAACCAGGAAAAATCATTAATATTTTATCTTCATCTTCCTTTTTTGTTCTTGGGTCTAATTTGATCCAGAACAAATCATAATCATGGTCAAGAGGCAGTATGAGTGCGTGACCTCTGCAGCTAGGGTTCAAATCTCCCTGTCCCCCACTGCTAGCTCTGTGACCTTGACAAGTTATTTTGCCTCCCTGCACCTCACTTTCTTCTGTGAAGCAGGAGTGATAAAAATAGGGCCACTTCCTAATGTTGTGGTGAGGTTTGAAAATAAATCCTACTTAATTTTCCATTTCTTAAAGGATTTAGATTTTTTTCCCCGTGGATCATTTTGATGTGTTCAGTACAAACATTTGACTTCCTGAATGTGTCCCCCGTTGGGTCTCTGGGCCCCAAATGAATGTGGGGTTGGTAATTCCTAGGATTCTGGAAACCTTGCCTTCTGAATCAGGATCATATTGAACATTTGAGCAGTGCTGGGCTCAGGGTACGTACAACGGAAGGGCCACATGGTCCGTCTGCATTTTCCCTGGCTTGTGAGGCAGTCTTTGTCTAGAGACTGTTAAGAGTATCAGGTTGGCCTCTATTCTTATCTGGGAATTCAGGCCTGCTGAGGACAGATTTCCTAGCCTCCCAACTTCTATCCCCAGCATTTCAAAGTGATGTTAAGTTAAATTCTAATGTGATACAGATCCACTGTGGCTAAATCATGGATGCCTTCTGTGTGTCTGAGTCCAAAAAGTTAAAAGGTCCAGGTGGTTGGGCCTAGCACCACAGGTAAAGGTTTGAAGACCTAGAGGCTGGGTGTGATAGAGGGAAGTCGGTGTGGCTCATCTTGGCCGATGTACACATTTCTCTCCTTATGTCTTCTTTGGATCTCCCCTTCGCCCACCACTCCTTGCGTACAACTTGACGGGATGCTGCAGGGAGTGTTTGGGCTATAAGCAGATGAAAGTGCAAACATGGGGATTCTATCTTTCACAAATATGTATTGAGGACGCCTCTCTACTGTAGCCCAGACTTTTAGGAGAAAGGAAAGTTTATATCAAGATAATGGAGAACATTCAATTGACTGAACCATGAAAAAAAATAGACTGGGCTACCCTTTAAGGTAGTGAGAGTTCAAGCATGCCACCACCTAGTGAGGCTTTTCTGTGAAGGGATTATTTTATCAATGAGAGGCCAGACTAGTATTTGGTAATCTCCGTGTTCTTTTTTTCTCTGGATTTAAGAACCTGTGATTTTCTGTACTAGAGAGAACTTTGCCTCACTCTTTATTTGTTTATCTATCTACTTATTTATTTATTTTAGTTTTGTTTATTAGAGAGAGAGAGAGAGAGAGAGAGAGAGAGAGAGTGTGCAGGGGGAAGAGCAGGCAGCGAGGGAAAGGGACAGAGAGAATCCCAAGCAGACTCCCCACTGAGCTTAGAGCCCTGCACTCATCTCACCACCCACGAGATCATGCCCTGAGCTGAAATCAAGAGTCAGACACTCAGCCGACTGAGCCACACAGGCGCCCCTGCTTTGCATCACTCTCCTCACTGGCCGGGTTCTGCCATTCACTAGGACCGCCGGAAATAAGAGGGCAGGTGCCAAACTGGAACAATAAATGTGACAGTCTTTGTCTACTTTCTTACCCACAGAATTGCTCAAGTTGTAACTTTCCGTCATTCATTCTCTCATCCAGTAATCATTCGTTAAGCGCCTTCCCGACACTGGGAATGCTATGGCAGTGTCAGGGCGGGTAGAGGGAAATTGAACAGCTTATGACAACCATTAAAGACAAACAAAAAAATGCTTGCCTCTAACTTCACTCCAGACTGGCCACATCATCTTGCCTTTGTGGGCTCGGGCTCACTCTTTCATTTGTTCATTTATTTGTTCATTCAGTGATCTCTTAATGTGCCCTGATGATATTCAAAGACGGCTCCATCCTGCTAACAGCAGAGGCTAGACAAATCTATCATTTCAAAGGCAGAAACTTCCAACTACCATATTCTTTTTTACTGCATGAAGAAAAAGCAAACTATGAGACTCGTAGGGGTGGGGGCCGGGTAGAGTCCTCACCCTGAATGCTTATCTTATGCAGAGAATTATTACAAATGCTGAAGTACCTATTTTGAGCACTTGATTTCTCACTTTTTCATCATATACAGCAAAGGTGTGATGTGTAAGGGACGTGTTAATTCTAGTTGTTTGCATTGCTTAACACATTTGAATAGATTGGATTGGTTTAACATAGAAATGTTCGATTTTTTTTCAAGACCCTTATAGGTTTTAAAATAGATAACTTCTGAAGTGAGGAGATACCAAAAAGGAGAAACAGTTGATCTGAGTTATAACCTGAGAATGTGACACGAAGCACAAACCTTTCCAGCTTGTCCCCCATTGCACCCTGCCACCTTGAACCCATTTGACCTTACGCTACAGTCCAACGAAACTGTTCGCCATTCCCCAAACGCTACCTCCTGTCGCTGCCATTTCTCTCATGCTCACGCTTCTGCTGGAAATGCTTCCCCAGTTCACATTCTACCCGTGTGTCCGTGTGTGGCTCTCACGACCCCTCCTTTAGGAAGCTCACTCTGTGCTCCAGTTCCTGCATACCCTATGTGTGCTCGCTCTATTTTAAGATTTTATTTATTTACTTATCTATTTATATCTATCTATATCTACTTAATTATTCATTCATTTGATTATTTATTTATTTACAGAGAAAGTGTGCAAGTGAGGGGAGAGGGAGAAGGAGGCTCCCCGCTAAGCAGGGAACCTGGCGGGGCTCGATCCCAGGACCTCAAGATCATGACCTGAGCCAAAGGCAGATGCTTAACCTACTGAGCCACCCAGGGGTCCCCCTCCTTGTGCTTTAAATCTTTATCATGTACTTATCCCATTGTCCCTTGTAGTGGAGCTGTTGTTTTCAGACCCTGCCATATGTGAGGGAGGAAAAATAATTTTCTCTCTACTCTTCTGGGTTCTTGTCTGAGAACCCCCCCTTCCCCCTATTAAAAATGAAGACAGATTGACAGGAGGAAAACAAAAGTTTAATAACTTGTATACTTCCTGTACACACGGGATAGACCCAGGAAACAGAGTAACTCTCCAAAACATCTCAAGCCATTACTTAAATGACATTTCCAGCGAAATACAAAAGAAGATGTTGGGGTTATGGGAGGTTGCCAGGTAGGGGGTAAAAGTCAACAGGAGTGAGGGTGTTATGAAAGTTTAGGTCCATACCTTGTTCACTAATAATAGTTTCTGGAGACTGACTCATCCTCCTCTTCCTGGTACAGAAAGGCAGAACCCTTAGAAATGGAGACTTCCCTTATACATTTAAGTGACTCTTACAGAAGGGCAACTTCTACTAAGTTTTTTGAGCTTCCCCTTATCTATTGTTTCTTAAAAATACCCGACTTAAGATAATCCTTATGTCAAAAAGTCATATTTTGGAGTGGCATGATCTATCTGTTCCCTTTTACATGTTGTAAGCTTTTTGAGATAGATGTATCTCAATTATTTGTGTAAGTCTCACAGCAGCATCCAGGAGGCATTTTGCTTTGTAGGGGCTCAGGGAGTATTGATGAAATTGCATTAATGTAAAGATAAATTTAGCATCATGGAGACAACTACTTGGGCTTCCCGGCTCTTAGCAAATTAGAAAATTTTGTTGATTAGTGCGCTTCTCTCTCCTTTCTTTGCAAATTTCGGGAAGGAACCATGCTCAGGTCCAAAGTAGTCTCACATCTCCACTCTCTTCCCCCTTCGTCCTCTACTGCTTTTCTATAAAAGGTGACTGTTCAGGGCCTGGAGAGGTGGAGAGAAGAGGTGCTCTGATCTGCCAAAGGAATTTGGGGTCAGGTGGCTGTGTGTGCATATGCAGGTCGGTGTCCGTTCCCATGCTCAGAACGTGAGTAGGTGATGTTCTTGGCCATCGACACTCACCTGCAGTCGGCTCTCCTATTGCAGCTGCAGAGATGGAGGTATCATTAGGACCGGTGAGCAGTCAGCTGTACACATAGGCAGGGTTAAGGTCTTGGATCTTAGTTCTGAGGGTCTAGGTATTAGACTGTTCTTATGTAGCCAAAATTCTCTAGTGGTCTGGTGACGAATTCACACAAGCAAGTATATGTTATATATTAGGCAACAAATATAAAGCCAGCTTGCTGACCAGCCAGGAGAAATCTAACTTCCTGTGGAATCACAATGCCCTTGCTTATAGGACAGTTTTTTGAAATCTGAGAATTCAGGTACTTGGGCCCTTGGTATCGGAGGTCTGAGCTCGGCGTGGTTGGGATAGTACTAGCCCGAGGGGATTACCAGTAATCCTGAAGGTTTGGTCCAGGGGTAACATGGATATCAAAAAATCAAGCCAATAATTCAGTCACATAATACATTCAAGAGGACTGGGAAGGGGGGCAGATTCCAGGTGTGGCAATCATATGACAACTAAGGACACCATATCACAGCAAAAGGGTTGAGAATGAGGGTGGGGAACAAACCTAGGAGAATCTCAAAGCCAATGGAGCTTTGACACTTTATAGAAAGCAAGGCTGGGAAGAGAGGGAGGAGCTCATGAGGGCACAGTTTTGAGGCCAGCTTTGCTCACTCAACAAATATTTATGATCGACTCTCTACCAGTCACTTTTCTAAGTCTTGGCAATACATCGGTAAGGAATATAGACAAAATCTCTGCCTTCAGAGTTTAAATTCTGGGGGAAGGGACAAACAATGAAAGATACTTGAATATGTTATAGAATATGTTAATTGGTGATACACTTAATGAAGAAAAATAAGGCAGTAGAAAGGTGTGAGAATGCAGGTGCCGTGAGGGGAGCGGCTTACTCTCTTCAGTAGGGTGGTCGAGTAAGGCCTCTGGGAGATGAAATTTGATAAGAGCTTTGAAGAAGCCAGTCATTCAGATACTTTGTATCAGGCTGAGGAAATAGCACAAGGAAAGAGGGGAGAGTGTACCTGATGTGTTGGGGGGATAGCAACAAAGAGGGTCTGGATATGAGGTCAGAAAAGTAGCGAGGCTGGATGGTGTAGGGCGGAGGCCCCTGGAAGACTTTAGCTTTTATTCTGAGATGGGAGCCATTGGCGAGCCTTATGCAAGGAAGTGACATGATTTGGCTTGTGTTCTAAAGAATTACTATTACAGCTGAGAAGAGCCTACAAGGAGACGGGTCAGGGCTAGGAACTAGGAGACCGTTGTGGAGGCTTCTGGAATAATACAGATGGGAGATGTTGGTAGTTTGGACAGGGTGATGGCAGGCAAGGTGGTGAAAACAGGCTGATTCTGGCAGTGTTGGGAAAGTACAGCGTGAATAATTTGCTGATTGTTCGGATGTGGGATTTGACAGAGAAATCAGGGATGACTCCAAGCTTTTTGGCCCGAGTTAGCTGGCAGGCTAACTCAGGAGTTGCCTTTAGCTGAGGTGTGGAAGGACTGAGGGTTGGCTGATGTACGTGGAGCCAGAGCACGAGGAGTGGTGGTCACAGCGGGTGTTTCAAGGTGGTGGCCTGATGCCACTGTGGTGACGCACAGAAAAGATGACGTCGACTGGTCAGGGTGTCCTTCTGCCAGACATAGTGCCAAAAACCTGAACAAGTGTCACAGCGCTTTGCCATTTTCCTTCTATTTTGAACGTTGTTACGGTTGTTCTCCACTCATTATGTGGTGGTTTTCCATGACATGTGGCCAACCCTTCCTGTGACGTTTTGGTCCTGTCGTTATAGTTCTAACTTGGATGGTGGCCTGTGTTTGAAGATAAGGTCTAGTTTAACCCTCAGAAAGTGATCGTGCTACATTTCTGTTATTTCCAAATTCTTGGAGTGTACCTGCTGTCCTTGTCTTCCCACCACACCTAACGTCACTCGAATCAAGAAGTGATTCTTTTATGTCTCCAATCTGCCATTCCTCAAGGCTATGACTGGTTGGCATAGGTATTTTCAGAGTCTTCAATCAAGGACATCAGCCTTGGTGGTGACAACCCATGGAATGAGGATGGCCTAAGGGGTAGAAATGGAGGTGGATGTGTCCATGACAGTTACTACTTACTTTGGATATTTTGTTACTCCTTAGTATGGTCTTAAAAATTGAGATATAGTTCTTCTTTCTCTTTAATTCTTTCTGCCAAATTGGTTTTCTTCAAAAGCCAATAC
>CM052806.1:31496274-31631308 GCA_028533885.1 Nasua narica
AACTTTCCAAACCGCTTGTGAGGCATTCTCTTGTGATTACTTATTCTCCTAGGTGTTGATGCAAAAAGTGTCTATTTTGGAGTAGATCCAAAAAATCAGTAAGCGGAAGGTACTCTATAGCTGTCTTTTGCCATTGTGGCTCTACAACTTTTAAAAAGTGAAGTGTGTTATTTGAAACATCACTACCTCATATTTTTTAAAAGTTCCCCTTGGTGTTTTTGTTGTTTATTTAAAAAATTTTGGCTCTGTGGCTGGTAACACCAACTGAAATGACCAACGTTTTCAGACATATTTATCAGTTGTAAGAAGAACTTTGCCTCTTCACAGAAATGTATGGAAAATATACGTTCCTTCCTATTCGTGAATGAAGTTTTACCAGAAAATCATCACAAATGTAGGATGTTGTGATTACAGGGTTTGTTCCTTCATGAGCATAGTGGTTAGCTGAAGTGGTGACAGACATTCCTGGTGGACTAGAGGTAGGCCAATGGCAATTGGGGAAAGGTGCAGGAGAAATCTCTGAGAAGTTTCCTCAGGCTGTGGACAGCACCAGATGACACATTTGTAACAGTGATCTCCCTGATTGGACATTTCATTTCTGACAGTCAAAAAAAATGTCAAAAATGTAAACCAGAATGGCCCCCACTGGGGAAGAAAGAGTAGCTGTAACTTCTCAGACAGCTTCTGGAATTAGATTCTAATTTTCTCCTGCAGGGATTTTTGCCCACTGGTGTTAAAAATTATTGGCAAATAATATTTTAGTGACAAACTTGATTTTTATCAGTTCCATGGTTACTCTTGAAAAAAAAAAAATCCCAAGACCTAACTACTTGGACTCATCTTCTTCCACGTCGGCCGTCAGCTGGAGCTGGGCAGAACTGCCTCCTTCAGGCAGGTGCTTCCTCTCTGGCTGGCCTTCATCATGGCTTAACTTCTTCATGTTGTCTGCCTGGCTCCCGCAGGACTCCAAATGTGTGACCCAGGTTTCAACTTCGTAGGTGGATGACTCAGAAGTCTGTCCCCGAGCTCCAGTTCCCATCCAGCTTCTCATCCCATCCGTAGTATTGTATCTATGCTTGCTTTCTGCCCAGAAATCCCACTGCCACCCAAATTACAGCCTGCTACAAGTTGTTTGGTGATTTCCTTCTTGCCTTCTCTTCCCAACTTCGTGGCCATCCTCCTTGCTCTTTCAAAGATGAATTGTTCCTGAATCTCCCTCTTTGGCTTCTATACCCAAAGGCTATCAGGAGTTACTTCTTCCTTCTTGGCGTGCTTTCGTCCACCCACATTCCTCACATTGTCTCCATCTGCCTACCATCCCAATGCAGGTGCAGTCACTCCAGAAAGGTGTTGGCACCAGCCTCCCAGCAGCTTGCCTTATTTCCAGTTTCTCCTCCTGTCTGTTTTCCAGACAGGGACAGGAATAGGCTTAAGCAAATTCCATCTTTTATTTTGTCACTTTCCCTTTCAGAAAGCTGCAGTGATTTCCCATCTCTCTTTACACTAAATGGAACTCACTTCTCTGTTTTCCCAAGGCTTCCCCCATTGCCCCTACATGTCCATTCTTACCAACTAAAGTTTGTATTTTGCTTGGCTTGGATTCATCCACGACTCTTTGCCTGCTGGTTCCTGTTCTATGGGTCTTAGCCTATCTGTATCTTCCCTTCTTTGCTAGCTGCTGACCTGTGATATCCAGCCCACCTTCTACCCCCTCCTCAAAGCATACTCTTGCTCGTTCTAATAGATCTTAATTACTCTTTTGCTCTGCATTCTGCCCAAACTTGTACATTGGGGTCAGCAGAGTGGATTGTGCTGCCTTAGGTCTTGCTGAGCCTCCATTGTCCGAATTGCAGACAAGGTATTAATCAAAATACTGGTCTCCTTGGATTGATAAGATTAAATGTGATAACAGGATAAAAACGCCCTGCACTTAGCAACCAATAAGCCAGTATCGCGGAGAACATCTCTGGTCGCACCACATGCCTTCAAAGTCGAGTTATGTACTCCTTGAAGGAGAGAATCTGGTTTTGCTCATCTTTGCACTCTGATGTCTTATGGAGTGCCAAGCACGTATTCGTCATTCAACAACATTTGTTGAAAAATGAGGATAGGGTGTGACCATGAGTTGATTACTAAAGGTTGGTTATTGTGATTACTACTGTTGTTATGTCATAAGTCTTTGCCATCACACCGTGAGCAGGGATATGTATGGTGGTTAGCGCAGTACGTTTCCCAACTGTGTGTATTCCTTGGGAAGCATGTCTGAGGGTGACTGCAGGTTCTTGATTGACTACCTTCTAAAGGCAGTGGTAGGAAGTTTGAAGGATTTTTCACTGTTTTATATTCTTTGGTTCTTTTTTTGCCTTTCATTGCTCTGTCATCTACTTAGGGATTCATTATATATTCATCATAGCTGCATATAAATAATATGGAACTGAATACTCATGACATTTACGGATGTTTGTGTGTGTGTGTGTGTGTTTATTTTAGGAATTTGGGTCGGAGGGGGTTTCTTCATCTCAGTGTTTCCATTTTCTTAGTTTCCAATTGAGAGCACAAAAGAAACAAATATAATCAATGGCAATTTGGTGAGTCTTTTCCAAACTCATTTGCAAATATTTCTGGCACCCTCACTACCGGCATCACCATCCCCATTAACGTTAAAAATTAAATTTCATCTAGATAAACTTCCCCAAGAACCTTGCCATGGCATTATCTACTGTTACATGTGTTCATAAACATCTTTGGGCCAGGGAAAGTGCCAGGATAAGTATAATCGCATTCAGTATGCAAATGAAGCTTTTATAGAAATAGGATTGTACTGGAAATGAAATTAATTGTGACAGTTCAGGAGGATTTTACAGAAAAAGAAGATTAACACGTTAGGTCTTTAGCGGCTGTCTTCCCTGATGCATATAATGTTAGGCAAAATGAAATCTCTGTGCCCACCCTCAGTGGAGGCATGGTTATTGAGTCCGTAGAAGTTTGAGCGGGGCTCATCTCTAAGGGTTTATGACAGCCTGTTTTCTTTCTCCATGTGGGAATGAATTGGTTCATTATCGTCTAAATTGGAAGTAATGGCGAAGGTTCTTTTTTGATTCCCTAAGTCTGTTGTTGTTAATAAACTTGTACAGAAAATGTTTTGCTTATTCTTGTCTTGTACAGAAAATGTCTTGCAAATGGTTGCTATGATTCTTTCTACCAGCAGAGACCATACCATTGTATTGCTTCAAATATTTATAAATACATAAAAAGGAAAGTATTTATGTAGCATGAGACCAGACCTAACTTAATTTGTTTCTTTGATTCTTCGACATAGTCTAAGTAATACAACCTGTTATGGTCAAAAGTCACATTTTCAAGCTTTTGAATGTTTTTTTTTTTTTGCACTGATAATACAGAGCAGTTATTTTTATGCATTCACATTTTTTTTTTCTTTTCCCCAAGGAAACCAACATGTCTGACAAAAGTGACTTAAAAGCTGAGCTAGAGCGCAAAAAACAGCGCTTGGCACAGATAAGAGAAGAGAAGAAACGGAAGGAAGAAGAGAGGAAAAAGAAAGAGGTAAATACTGGGTATTGGGGTGTTCCAGGGAACAAGGAAAATCACTTGATTCTGAGGGGCTCAGATGGATAGAAATGATGCTCTAGAAGAATCCTTTTATGATTTCTGAATAAAATGAGTGGCTATCTCCATACTTAGACTCCTAAGGTCATTGTCACCTGCTGTGCACTGCTGGGCGACCACCACCCACGGCCCAGAGGCCTCCAAGCCCTAGGTTCACCCCAGACTTGAGTAGAGCCCTGAAAGTGGTCTGGGAAATCTCTATTGTTAGTCCTTAACCTTTCTTTTTTTTTTTTTTTTAAGATTTTATTTATTTGACAGAGAGAAAGAGAGAGATCACAAGTAGGCAGAGAGGCAGGCAGAGAGAGAGAGGGAGGAAGCAGGCTCCCTGCTGAGCAGAGAGCCCGATGCGGGGCCTGATCCCAGGACCCTGAGATCACGACCTGAGCCGAAGGCAGGGACTTTAACCCACTGAGCCACCCAGGCACCCCAGTCCTTAACCTTTCTGTAACTCGATTTCCTATCCTTAAAGTGGGAATAGCAATATGTTTTTTGTGGGGTTGTGAGAGTTAAAAGAGTTAATCTTTTAAAGCACTTAGTAGTACCCAGGTTCTACTTAGTGCTTAATACGTGTTAGTTTTAGGGAAAAAAAAGTTGAAAAAAATTACCAGGTAGAACATTTTAGGAGAAAAAGAGAAAAATGATGCCAGTGGATTTCCATGGTTTCCTAAGGGGTATGAATTTTTCAGGGTAAACCAAGGATCAAAGATCTGACAGAAGGAAGGCTGCATTTCCCTCCGTTGGCAAGAGGGTAGATAGGATAGTAGTAGACTCTGCTCCATGGACAAAGAACTCTGACATGTTAAGGCTAGGAGAGATTTAAGAGTCTTTCCACTGAAACGCTTCTTTATGCCAAGAAAGCAGCAGAAACCCAGAGATGAAATGTAGCTTTTCTGTCGGTCACACCCAGAATCTGGGGCCCTTGCCCCCCAGTTCTGTGTGTTGCTGGCATATCAGGTTTTCTTCTACTATCTTGATCCAACAGATTATTTATTTATTTAAAAAGATTTTATTTATTTATTTGACAGAGAGAGACACAGTGAGAGGGGGTACACAAGCAAGAGGAGGGAGGGAGAGAGGGAGAAGCAGGCTTTCCATGGAGCAGGGAGCCTGATGCGGGGCTCGATCCCAGAACCCCGGGACCACCACCCGAGCCAAAGGCAGACGCTCAACGACTGAGCCACCCAGGCGCCCCCAGATAATTTATTTTTAATTCTCCAATTTGTCGTGGTCACATGGAAATAGCCCACGTCTTGGACAAAAACCAGATGCCAAAGGTAGTTTCGAATAACTTTCTGAGAAGGAAACTTTATATAGTGTGATGCACTCTGTGTGTCTAGAAACCAGAGCTGCTTCCATACTCAAGAGTTTTTCTGTAAGGAAAAAGAAAATGTGTTTTGATGCCTTCCAATCTGAATAAGTGTTGTTTCATACAATAAGGCTGGGAGACCAAGGTAACAGATTTATAACAATTATTTTCCAACAAAGTAAAACATAATTGCAGTTGCGTTTTAGCCTTCTGGCATCTCGCATCTCTGTTCCATTACACTTTGATTGATGCCCTGGTTTATTTTGTCCTTGACAGTGCACATAACGTTTTTCTCTTGGAGGTCTTTGCTGTTATATATGCAGTATTTGAGTGAAGTAGAGGTGAGAATTGACAAGGAATGGCTATTCATTTCCATGCAAAGCCAAAAAAAGCATTAGGTTATTATGCCTCCTTTCCGTCACATGTCAACACTTACTATAGTTTTAAAGCACCTGTTATCTTTTACTAATAACCAGTTTCCTTTTACACTGACATTCTAATATCCAACTTGAATTTCATAGAATTACTACAGAATGTGATGTGGTACGGGAAATCTGGTTCCAAATTATGCTGTCTGCTTCATCTTTGTCATTTTACACATTTGGGAGGAAATTACAGGCAAACCAGAGTGATGGAAACAGGCCACCCCTTCTGTTTCTGTACCAAGCAGCGTCGCCTCCTGGAGACGGGGTCTGTTACACCGCGGACGGAGCCCTGGGAGACGGGCAGTGGCAGGTGGTGGGGCGCGTGTTACACCTGAACTCTTCACATTCCTGGGTCTGGAATTAAAGTCACGCGGTCTTACTTTCCTCATTTCCACAGGTTGAAGCCCGTGCTACCCTGCCTTTGCTCTAGGGCCTCCTGTGGCCATTCAGAGCCCTCATTTTCCAGCTCAAAGTTTTTAATTCGAAGGGTCCCAGTGGGGTCAGACTTTGGGCTTCACTGGGCTGTACCATCTTTAAAGCCTGTCCTGGCCCTCAGCAACCTATTTCCCCCTGCAGCAGATCTCTCCTTGATTTGGTCCGAGTACATTCTGTAGACTCTGCTGGCTTGATTTGTTTGAGCACCGCGCTGGAAGAGGCGGTAAAGCTCAGCGGTTATGCACAGAGGCTTTGGGGTTCAGTGTGGCTGGGAAACCTGGCTCTGCCCTTCACAGGATGGCCTTGAGGGAGTACGGGGCCTTGCTGACCCTGCTTTCCCTTTTGTAAAATAGAGAAGAGCTCCGTGCCTACCTCACGGAGTCCCGTGATGATCTGAGGAGCTCCTGGAGAGCAGGGAAGGGCACAGAGGAACCGGTCGGTAAGAAATGGCCGTTAGCCCGCTGCAGAGATTGGCTACCAGAATAGGAGAACGCCGCCCGAAACAGTTGGCGGCTTCATTTATCGGGACCCTGCGGACGAGGCCGTCTTCCAAAAAATACCTTGTTATTGGAAGGTCTTTCAATTCAAGGCTTCTAGTTCCCTGAAACTATAGTATTTTATAGCTGCAAGAAACCTGGAAATAATCTGATCCTTTTTTTTTTTTTTCCCAAATGAGGAAACTGGACCCCAGTAATCTAAGTGTTAGAGGTAGCCTTCCTTATTTCCAGGCTCAGCAAGGATACCCTCTTCCAACCCCTGGTCCCGTACCCGAAGTCTAGGGTCATTCTTTTTTTTTTTATCCTTTCTTTTTTTCCTTTTTATCCTTTTATCCCTTTCCTTTTTATCCTTTTATCCTTTTTTTTTTTATCCTTTCTCCAACTTGTAGTGATCATCGGATCCTGGACAGACATGACAGCATTCTCTTTTCTTCTCCACGTCCTTTCTCCCTAAATCCACATTCCAGCCAGCCTTAGCTACATACATATCACCTATGGGCCGGCCACACTCTCTCTTGATGGAGAGTTTGAATATTCTCCTCTGCTTGCACCGTTCTCCTGCTTCTCCCTATCGCCCTTCACGTGGCTGTTAACTACACGTCTTTCTGTTGTCACCTTAAATGTTACATCCTCTAGAAAGCTTCTCTGATGCCTTTCTCCCTACCCCATGACCAGTTAGTCCTGCCTCTATCCTTGACCTTATCAAACCATTTAGCACAGAGCATTGTATTTGCATCTTCACTGGTCTTTCTCTCCCAATAGAGTACAGGCTTTTGAGGATAGGGCTGGTGCTTTTCATTGAGTCAATCTCTAGTAAAGATTGGGCCACATAGTAGGACTTCAATAAAGGATTATAGAGTGAATGCATGAGTGAACACACAAACTAGTTAGCACCAGTCTGAGAGGCTGCTCATAGACCCCCTTTCCAAACATCTGGAATTCTTTCCTACAGTTAGCATTGGAAGTTCTGATCTCAAGTCCGGGATGCTCCAGTCAGATGTCACTGACTCTTTCTTAAGTTTAAGATTTTCTAGTTCTTGTGGTGTCTGTAGAGAGTTAGAAATAGCCTTAATCTTACAGGTTGGATTTTTAACTATTTAGGCTTATATTTTAAATAAAGCAAATTTAGAATAGAAAGGGACCAAAATGCTCTTTAATGCTAATTGGAGTGACTTTTTACCATGACTGCAAATTGGTGTGAATTAGGACCACCCAGGTTGATTATCTCCACAGAATCCAGAAAACTATACGTGTATAAAATTACCACTTTGCTGCTTTGGATATCAACTGCTTTCTTGGTTGTGGTATTACGGATGAAATCTGATTTTAAAATAAATATAGTGACTACCATTTAAGATTCATACCCAAGTTCAGGAAAAATTGACTTTAATGCCATGAGGTGTGCTTAAGGGGGCCACCCTGAAGTTTCATCCTGTCATTGGCTCTCTGCAGAATCGCTGTAAGGTGGGCTGGATGGAGGTTTCCTGGACCGTCTTCACTTGGTCCTCTAATATGGAGCTGTCTTTGAAAAACTAACGGACCGTTCTCAGCTGACTAATTTTCTTTCTTTGATTTTCCTCTCTGGGTCTCAGCTGTGATTACTCTTCACAAACAGAAATATCACTTGCTGGGAAAGACACCTAGCCCATTTTTTAATTGCCAGCACTGCAAAATCGCTCCTATTGAGTTGTTAAAATAGATTAGGATTCTGTAGTAATTCCATAGGGAAAATCAAAATGTTCACGACTAGCGCACTTGGTATAGCTCACTGCCTTGGATGAAGTAACACTTCATTTAGTTTAAGGTGCCAAATGGAAACAGTTAGGAATTGCTTTAATTTCCAGTAAGCTCCAGTCTAATTTTGCATTTTTCATGGTCACCTTTGAGTGCTGATAGCTTGCTTAAATAAGCTTCTGTTACATCTAGATGGACGTTTAACCTTATTCGTGCTGGTCATTATATTGCCTCTTTCCTTAAGAACTAAGAAAGGTGGAAGACCGAGAATGAGTTGTAGAGGCACCTAGTAAGAAAAGGAGTGAAATTTTGGAGGTGGAGTTCAGATGTACTGTTTTCAGCGTGTGCAACACTGTTACACATGTTGACGTGTGATTTACCCTCTTGTGTGTTTCTTGAATGCTTAATGAAAGTTAGAATACATTAAATTTAAAAATTTAAATTTAACTAAATTTAAACATTAAAGTTAGAATACATTAAAAAAAAATCTGTGCTTCTCTACATGGGACATACCTGACAGAAGTTAGAGATGATATGTTCTACATTCATGGGAAAGGAAAGGACAAGGCAAATCTTGTTCTGTTCGCTCTGTTTAAGCTCCATTAGAACCTCTAAGTTTCATTACCCCCGGCACTCTGTTGTCCTTCACTATGCTTTTGTTGAAAGAATGAGGCAAGGTTAATGAATCGTTTTGTTGCTAAGATATCCTAATGGCTTTGTTATGAGTACTGGGTCACTGGAAGTTTAAAGGACTCCCTCCAGCAGCCATGCTGAAAAGGGGCTTGCTGACTCCTGTGCAGTTGCAAGAAATTGGCCTGAAGGATGTATAATCCTGAAATTCTATAGTTATAGAGTAACAACGACCACAGACAGCTATGAGTTCATTTATTCAATACGATTTTGTTGTTCATATTTTTTATTAATACATAATGTATTATTTGTTTCAGGGGTACAGGTCTATGATTCATCAGTCTTACACAATTCACAGCATTCACCATAGCGTATATCCTCCCCAAGGTCCATCACCCAGTCATCCACCCACCCACATTTTAATGGAGCACCTAATGTGTCAGGCCAGGATCTAGATGTGAGGAAATAGTGGTAAGTGGGATAAAACACGGAATAAAACACGTAGCTGCCCTAGGAAAGCTGGCAGTCCCATTAGGGCTAAACTCTTCATTTGCTATTGGCTTCCTAAGACGGATTTTGCTTGTCTTAGTTTTTCCATTTGTGTTTCAGTAGCTGCGATGGTAATTCCCTTCCCTTGGATTTCCTCCATCCTTTTTTCACCTCTGTGATCTGTGAATGTTGATTTAGATCCTCACCCTGCAAGGTCCCCTTCCTCATCACCCTGCAAGGTCCCCTTCCTCATCGTAGTTCTCTCTTGGCCTCTGTTGTGTGCATAGACTTTGGAACTTGCTTCAGTAGTTTCAATGTTAATGCTGGAAGACAATGTGAACTTTGCTATCTTCACAGATAGGGATGAAACTGCCATTTCAG
Source organism: Nasua narica (assembly GCA_028533885.1). Lineage (NCBI taxonomy): Eukaryota > Metazoa > Chordata > Mammalia > Carnivora > Procyonidae > Nasua > Nasua narica. Next base: position 31,505,799 of record CM052806.1, read on the forward strand.
AATTTGGGTTCCGTGAGAGCGCCTGAAATCCTCTCGGGCTCTCACTGGTACTCATCAGCCCCCATAATGGCAGTTTTCCCTCTAGTGACAGAGAGACTTCAAAAATAGGAGAGCATTTGAAGCCTGAGGCACATAATAACAAAAGTGTCGAGTCCAGCAGTGCAGGCAAAGATGCATTTTGCTTATGATCCCTGTGTAGGTTATCATCTGGGAGTAAAGCAAAATTTGCATAAATTTTTTCTACTTTAGATGCCACAATGTAAATTATGCGTCGGGGCTTCGAAATGTACTCTGCACCCTTGAAGCAGATAGTATACGTGTAAGGGTACCTAACTCGGTGGGGAAGTTGTGTCTGGTAACTGGATAATAGGTTTCTGACAAGCTTTAAGTCAGCTTCACTTCTGTAAACTCACACAGCTCTGTCTGGAGGTAGTTGCACATCAAATATGATGTTACCACGTTTCGGATGTAGGACAAATGCCCTGTCTTAAGTAGTTAACTGTGTTAGGAAAAAAAAAAAAAAGAGAGAGAGAGACCTGAATGTTTAATGACCCCAGAATCCCACCACTATTGATGTCACCGTTCTGTAAAAACCACAAATGGGGTGAGGGGAGGGATAGGCTCTGTCTATAGTCTTACACAGGAGGTGTTTTGTTTTTTATTTTTGACAGGATTTGGAAAAGAAACTTCTTCTAAATGATCTTTTGTTCTATATCTTTATAAATGATAATTTTTTCCTTTGAGTTAATATGTTTAATGGGAGCCTATGAAACTCGAATTAAGTAATACATATCCATATTGCTCACATGCTTTAATAAATACCATAGTCTTGTTTAGTTTAAACCATCCCAAACTTAGATTGCTGATACAAAGAGTATATTTTACAGTTACAGATTTTATAACTAATTTTATTTTTTAGCCAGATCCCAATAATTCTTTGCATAATTCCAACATGGGGTGTGAATATTACAAACATACGTTCACCAAGAACTAATAGTATGTGTTCCCAGAAGGGACAGCGAGATCGGAAAAAACAGAACTTTTTAAAAAAATCCACATCCTAGTCAGAAATATTTAGCCCTGATGGTTTCTTTCAAAACCGGGTGAGAGAAGCTTTCATACCATGTGACAGAGGCAGGGGAAAAAAAAAACCCTCCAACTAAAAGAGAAATTACCGGGTTAGCAATTATTAAATTGAGCAGTTACAGTGTTTTTTCATCCCTTATACACTTGATTATGTCTATTTAGGGCTTTTGCTTGGTCTTCATGCCATGCATTTACCATTTTCAGTTTGAGCCAGGAAAAGCATACATTTAGTTCTGTTGTTAACTTTTCTTTCTGGCATCTACTCTTCTTAGGCTGATATGCAGCAAAAGAAAGAACCTGTTCAGGACGACTCTGACCTGGATCGCAAACGCAGAGAGACAGAGGCTCTTTTGCAAAGCATTGGTATATCGCCGGAGCCCCCACTAGGTACTTAAACAGTGTTACTGTTTTCTTAAATTTGTCTTGCATGGGCTGTACTATGTCCAGCGTTTACTATTCTTTTATGTCTCTCTTATTTTTATTTTTAAGGAAATTCTGTGGCTTGTGGTTCAGGTGTATTTATTTTTTGAATCGAGGGTCTGCATGGAGATGGGGGAACAGACAGTAGCGTTGGTAGCAGTTTGCTGCTTACTGACTGATTATACGGTCAGCCTTCTTACTGTGGACTAGTAGATTATTTTGTACTTGTTAGATGGGTTGCCACATGGTAAATACAAGAAATCTTAGAGTTTTTTTTTTTTTTCTTAAATTGTTCTTCTTTTTCATCACTGAATCCCAATGTCTCTCTGCCAACCTAAATACTGTGAATCTGGTTATGAATTTCATAACCACCACAGGCATAGAGGGATGCCATGATGAAAATAGAAAGCTCAGTGGGAAATGTGCAGGAAAACTGAAAATAGTGACAGATTAGCAGCTACTTAACAAGTTTAAATTTATTCGACTCTATTATAGATCTTGGTTTCACTGCTAATTGGCATTCTCTCCGCAACACCCCTCCTCCAACAACTCATTCATTCGTAGTTGATTGTCCATGATCTCATTTTGTCACTAGGGTTTGGATATTGAACTATTTGTTTCATTTGTGTTAAAGGTAAACCTCTACATGATGTGTTTATTCTGTCATTTAACTATATATCTCTCATGTGATAATTTACTTTCTTTTTCTTTCTCCATTTGCTTTCCATACATTTCAGGGTAATCCTAGGGTGTCTGTAAAACTACACAATACCCAATATAGTAAAAAAAAAAAAAAAGAGAAAGAAGGAAAGAAACTTTAAAAATAATGCATGTAAAAAAATGCAGTATCAAGTCTCTATTTCAAAATGGTTCGTTTTCTTCGCATCTCATCACTGGCTTTTATATTAAAATAGATTTTCATTTATTTCCATAGTTACTTAAATGAGGAATAAAAGTTATCCCGTGTATGGCAAAATGACAAGTATTTTGTTAATGTGAGTTTAATAAGTCTATGAATTGTTAAGTATTGCCGGATATAATTTAATACACACAAACCTAAACCACCATAAAAAAGCATTTTATAGTGAACCTCAGTTTGTGGTAGGTCAAATCATATGTCTCACAATGATAGAAGAAGCCCCTATAGGATGTTGATTAATCTGTTTAGCTTCTTTATGGTGTAGAAGATGTAACCTGTAGGATGTTTGATTGATGGGCCTTCTTTGAGGAGCTGATAGACTTTTTAATACTTAGTTGACCTGTGACATAATTTAGACACTTTGCAAAAATCCATTATAGTTTTGCCTCAAAATAGCCTTTGAGATTCTGTTGCAGTGTGAACGCTGGTCAGACACCATAGTATGTCCTGCTTTCCTCTCTTCTACGTAAAGCCATCAATTCAATTTTCAGGGCAAAACAGTTACGTATCTCTAAACCACGGCCACCGTGACCACATTCTGAGCTACCCCTGCATTCCTGCCAGGACACCTGGCAAGAGTAGAGCCCATTTTCCATTTTCATCCATCTCTCCAACTTACCCTCTGACTTCCTGCAGCGGGCAATCCGTGAATTAATTGTGGGACCACATGAAATTCCTAGTTTCTTGACAGATCCACCATTGTGTTAAAGGATTTGGACAAAATAGTTAAGCCCTTTACTCCATTAAATAAATAAAAGGAAATTGCACATGATTGAAACCAAATGGGAGTCCACACTTGTGTTGTGACATCCCTCTCTGCCCATATGGCTTCTTTGGCGTGTGGCTATTGAGAACCCATTGAATTCGTCTGGCCTGGAGCCATCTTGGCTGTTTGGTGCAGCTCCTATCTGAAGGACATTTGGCTTGTACCTGAAGGATAGAGAAAAGGAAAATACATTTGCATTTCCTATAGCTTTTTTCTTTTCTATCCTGGCTCTCACAGGGTCAGCTTGCACTGACCTCCCTCTCGGAGCTTCTCTCTCCTGTCTTCAGAATGGCAGTTTGCTTCTCTGCCCGTGGCTGTGCCTTCCAGGCCTGCTGGAGGCAAAGGAAAACAAGTTCCCAACCCAGTAAACAATACAAGGGGATGAAACTATTAATTAAATGTAAAAATAAAGCAGCCTGGCATTTCCCTTTGTTTTGCAAGAGATTTTTAAATTACCAGGTTCACCATTTAGCCTTTCTGTATCTGTCACTTGGTCTCTCGGAGCCAATGCAGTTTGTAGTCCATGGAGAATGGATTGCCCTCCAATGTAGATGTGCAGCAGCCTTGACTGACTCTCCTTGGCCATTTAAAATTAGGATTACTGATTTCATAATCTTTGAAAGTTTTATAGACACCCATTTTACTTTTTAATAGGTCACATCTCTACTAACAAAATAAAGTGGAGAATTGGAATTATCCGGATAGTTCACCCTAGCAAGATCTTTGACTTGAAATGTCTGGATAGCTGTTTTGATTCTCCATTTCACTTTGTTAAGGTGGACGTGGCCTTAGAATCCCGAAGTTAATTCTGTCTAAATTCATTTCAAATTTTAATTTCCAAAATATGAAAAATTCACTTGACTTTCTTCCTTTTCTTTCCTTTTTTTTTTTTTTCCTTTATCCCATCTTAATCTCTCCTGGCCATACAACCACTTTAATTTGGGCCCATTTGTTTTGATCTGTCTGACACTGCTCTTCCCCAGTGCAGTCGCTGCATTTTTTAACATGGGATACCTGTTATTTTCATTATTTAGTCCCAACCCCTATGTCTCCCTCCTCGAAATCAGTGAGCACTCCTAGCGAAGCCGGAAGCCAAGACTCAGGAGACCTGGGACCACTAACAAGGTAAGAACTGTCCCTTTATAAAGGCCACAGTGGATGCCAATAATATTAGAAAACAGGCCTAAGAAAACCAGTGCCACTCTGTGGTACGCTGTTAAATGTCCATGAATCTGCAGGTGTACCCAGCCGGTTTATGTTTAAGTTAATGGGGGCTTGCCATTTTAGTGGTATAGAAATGATTTTGAACATTAGAAATGATAAACTTATATGTTCCCTTGAGTGGGCTAATTGAGCACCGTGTGTCTTGTTCGATAAACACGAACACATCCATTAGCTTCGGCTTAAAAAAAAAAAAGAGAAGAACCAAAGGCAAATGGAATATATATCCAACTTCTCATTATTCTACTTTGGTTTTGGTTTCCATGGGAATTTTTGTGAAGAGAACACTGAGATGTTCTAACCCTAAATTTAATTTTTTAAGCATGTTCTTTATTGGCTTAATAGAGTTGAGTAATTTGAGAACTCGGTCCCCAGAGTGTTTTTATTATCGTTACTAGTTTTTATGATCATCAGGGTTGACTGTTCTGTTTTGTGAGGCAACTGCCAAATTTTTATTACCCTGTATATACCCAAAGGATTACTAAACTTCTGAAAGTGGTTGTATAGACGTTTTCTAATTTGACCACTGAAGGGGTATCCAAAAGGTAAAAAGATGTGAAGAGGGAAAAGAGAAGTCTCATTAATATGCATAGAGTCATGGTAACGTCCTTAATCCAGTTGGCTTCCATAAGATTCCCACATGCTGGGGCACATAGGCAGGTGACATAAATGAGTGGGGTGTGGGGTCCTGTGGCGACTGGTTAGGAGCGCCCTTTTATAAGGCCAGATGGTCCCCTCACAGCTCAGGCTGGTTGAGCTCATGTGGGAATATGGACCCAATTTTTCCACATCTTTCAGTTTTTCTTGAGAAGCTAAAAATTGAAGTATTTATGCAACAGTCTCCTAAATGTTAAATGTTAGTGGCTTTGTTAAAGTAACTGTGGGCCAGATTTCGCCTGTGGGCTGGCGATTTGTGAACTCTGTCTTTGACTCTTAATTAAAAGAAAAAAATCGTTAAATACTTTATTTACTAAAACTTCAAACGAAAGAAGAAACAATCATCCGCTATACCACCATTCTAACAAATCAGCCTTTACCTTGTCTATGTACCTTTCAGTCCTTGTGCACCTGCATACATTTCTTGCTACCATGTATGTTACTGGATGAGAGGTATAAAATTTTGCATTTTTCTTTTTCCATTTAACACATTATCAAAAGCATTATCTTTTGAAAGTACATCATGTCCATATAGGCCTAGGGAGTTTTGGTGGAGAAAAAGATGGAAATCAGAATAGTCTAGTAGTAGCCTGAGCTGTAGGGTGTTAGTGGTGTGTGTGTGTGTGTGTGTGTGTGTGTGTGTGTGTGTTTCTTTTTTTCTTTCTGAAACCAACATGTAAGTGAGACTGGAATTGCCTTACTCATATCTGCCTGTTGGCACGTTTCAGAATTGAGTATTTTGTTTTAATAGGGCATTTGGAAACCAGTGGACACGGCTTTCGGTATGGGGAGAATGGAAGTAGAGGTTTTCATGGGCACCAGGCTGGTTTATTTTAGCAAATCGCCTGATTTAGGAGCAGCACACGTCTTCTCTCATCTTTTGGTTTAAACACTTCAGAAGGTCTTTGGGGGGAGGAAAAAAAGTAACAGCACAGTTATGTAAGATCTAACATTTGTACAAGAGCTGGCACTATATAATTACATTCCTTAGGGGGTCGACTGGCCTATCATTAAGTTAATATATTTGCCTATTTCTATACAACGCTGGTGTTGTGTCATTAACGCTTCACTTCAAGGGATGCAATTGGCAGCATTAAATTCTATTACCGACTTCACGGTAGATGAGCCCTTTTGAAAACTTCCTAGAGAAAGCTGACCTATGCTGCTGGTGCTCTGGGGACAGCAGCAAATATTTCTTCTCCAGAACATCACTCTTCATTTCTTCGCCCACTTATATGACTTTTTTTTTTTTTTTTTTTAGCTTAGTGAATCACTTTGGAAGAGGTGAATCACAAATCCCAATGAACTTTAGTTCTTGATAGGAACATTCTGGCAAGAATGGGCAACAAGAAATCAATGACCAAATCCTTGCCGAGCACAGGTTTCATAGGAATGCAAGAAAAATGGCATTGGGGAAATGATGATTCTTAGAAGAACTGAGCACAAAGTGTGCATCAGGAGAAGACATTGGGAATAGCTAAGTAAACCTTGCCCTGATTTTGGACTAAGGAAAATTGCATGTAAATTTCTGTTTTGCTTCCATAAATAGATATGAAATTTAAATTTCAGAAGAACATTATGCTTCAGTTTTTAAGATTCCACTTGGAATATATTTTTCTGTAGGAGAAACATCTTTGAAAACAATTGCTATTAACTTTAACACTTCATAAAACATGAGACTGGGAAAAGAGCTTGGTAAATCCTGAGAGTACAATTCTGTAGTCACAAATTTGCTGAAGTGTGTGGAATTTGGGCTCTTTGAAAAGTGGAAAATGTTTCAGAAGATAACTCTGAAATCAAACGAGCACATCTGGTCCTACGAAAAGGTGCACATACATTCTGTCATCCATGTGCCAGTATCTCAAACTGAAAATCAAATTTTCTTTGCAGAGCCCAAACATTTCTTATGCAAACCTCGTGAATGGTTAATTTGCAAATTGGCACACTTAATATACCCTCTTATACTAAAAAGGTTAAAACAGGGCTTTAACAAAATCAAGTATAACAAAAATTCCTTTTATTGATTTTTTCAGAGCAGTTGAGTTAATGTTTTAAAATAAGCGAATAGAAAGTAGAAATGTATAATCATTTTTCAATTTTACTAGTGTGATTTAATTTTAACTTAAAGGGTCACAATTTGTTTTGCGATTTCTGCTTCCGTTGTTGTGTCTGCTTCTCTTTTACAATTTACATTTGTGGCATTTTTTTCTTTTAATTTTGGTAGAAGCAATTAATCATTGTTCAGCTAATCATACTGAGCAAAGAAGCTCTTAGAGATAAAAAACTTGATTTTATTAATAAAACATTTGAAAGCCTCGTTTTACTTATAAACATAGATTTAAAAATCCCGAATATACTTATATGCAGCAGAAATCCAGCACAATATTAAGAAGGTACTGTGCTATGATTAATTAGGATTGATTAAAAAATTCAAGGATATTTTAGCATAGGAAAATGTGTTATTGTAATTCAGCATATAAAAAAGGTCCAAGAAAGAAAAGTTATCATTGTAGTATATAGTTAAATGATACTTGAGAAATTAAAACACCTATTCCCATATTTTAAAACTCTTAAAAATATTAAAAGAAAAAATATTTTTCCTCAAAATGATTAGAAATATTAATCTGAGACCAACTACCTGTGTCTTCTATACACACGAGTGAAGCCTTTAGTACTGTAGGAAGAATGACTTATGTTTAGTTGAAAACGTGTCTCTCTTCCTCAGGAAATGGCAGGTTCTTTGTAGTCGGGTCGTAAGTGATATTTGAGATTGTATCCACATAGTGAGTTTTTGATACGTGTGGGTTGAATGAATCCACTATTACCCTAATTTTTATAGATGAGGACCCTGAGGCACAGAGAAAACGAGTAATTTTTGAAGTTCACACAGAATGTAGTTACAGTGCTAGGTTTTAACCTAGACAGATTGATAGAAATTTTCACACCCTATACCACTATCCTACATGATCTCTGACAACAGTTGATATAAGTAATGTATGCATGACTGACCCCAAAAGATTATTATTAGGATTAAATAAATTAATAACTCTAAAGCACTTAGAAAAGAGTCTGTCCTATATTGAATATATGGGTTTTAGCTCTTATTGGTTAATTTTTTCCTGCGATTTATTAATCACACTTTTTAGAGTCTCTCATAAAACATGTTAGTGTCGTTTTCAAGTTTGATAGTGCTCTATTTTCATCCAAGTAACGATGTGAAAATGTTGAACATGAAAAGGCCAAAGACAGATTGTGGTCTGTGTCCCTGGAGACCATTTTCTGGGTTGCCCAACCCTTAATGCCTAACCTTCCTATATTCCACCAGAAATGATTATCTAGGTGATGATAATCATTCACCCACATTTCTTCTTCTCTTTATGTTTAGTAAAACATTTAGGAAGCCACGAATGACTCACAGAGGGCTTTGCACTAGGCCCTTCTGATGTTTGGCCAAGATTCCTTAGTCTTCTCAGTGATAAAGCTAAGCTGAAGGCTGTACTAGTCTGCACAAATCTAGGAAAGTGTGTCGACCTCTTCAAGTTCACCAGGCCACCAGTTTGGAGGCAACACCCTGTCCCAGACCTGACTCAAGGAAGAAAATTTTCAAAATGATTTAAAAAATAAAGCACGTGTTGATTTGATAACATCTTGTACAATCTACTATTACAATAGGAGCACCCACGCTGTAACGTCTTTAACAAAACAGTCAGAAGGGGAGGCCACTGTCTGTGCTGAGAAGTGACATGGGGATGAGGATAGCAACAGAATTTCTGTCTTCTTTTTTGACCGTCTGGCTTTGACACCTCATTAAGTTAGACTTTCCCAACAATCAGGACATTCGAGTCCTCCCCCATTTTATTTTTAATGCTCTCTTATTATTATGGAAACAACATTAGTGCCTTTTATGCAATTAGAACATATGGACAAACCAAAACTAGAGAAAAATCCTATTCCTGCCACCAGCGGTTAGCTCTCTTAACACCTTAGTGTGTATTCTTTCACACAACGTATATGTCATCATATATATGATAAATGATGCCATTATACAAACGGTTGAACTTGCTTTTCTAATCAAATGTCCCTCTTTTCCCATTTTCAGTACGTTTTCATCTTATGTAATATCTACACTGTTTTCAGCTTTCCCCAATCGCCCCCACAATATCCTATTGTATTTAAAATAGATCCTGGTCCTCCCAGAGATCAGTATGGATTACCCAGAACTCTTAGATGCATACATTTGCTCTAGGGAGGCAGGGCCCCTCCCAAGGGATCCTCAGTACAGCAGCAGAGGAAATGTCTTCTGAAGCACTTAGTGGGGGAACAAAGGTACCAAGATCATTCAGGCTTTCCACCTCCTGTGCACTTCAGATTAGAATTCAGGACCAAGGAGCAGATATCTGCAGACGTTGTGCTGTTCAGTTTAAACATTAGGCTTCTATATAGTAAATATTAAGTTTCATGTGGATGAGATACTTTGGTAAAATTTAGATATTTGATAAACTCTCTTTCCCTATTCTACCTTCTAGTGAATCCTTAGGTAAGGAAATTAGAATAATGTGTTTGTAGCCAAGCTCTGTGGGCAGTACCTGGTTATCACTTTCTCAGTGATTTCAAGAGAGGAAAATGTGCTAAGAGGCAACACCAGTTTAATGCCCGACAGAAAATCCTCAGGACTTTCATTTTTATCCACAACTGGATTTCATAGGGTTCTCTAGAACTCCATAAGCCTCAAAGGACTTTTGATCCTTCTTTGGTGTAAACATCACCATCTTCTAAGGGGCTCTGATGATTCAGAGGCTAAAGGGAAGGTATTAAGGTTTTAGTAAAGGTGAAAAAGTACAATAAAATAATGTAAAACTTTGGAGGACATTTAGTAAGCCTATGAAATTTTGTATATACACATTTTTTTAATGGTTTTTTGTTTTGTTTTTTTTTTTAGATTTTTATTTATTTATTTATTTGACAGAGAGGAGAGAGATCACAAGTAGGCAGAGAGGCAGGCAGAGAGAGAGGGGGAAGCAGGCTCCTGATGAGCAGAGAGCCCGATGCGGGGCTCGATCCCAGGACCCTGAGATCATGACCTGAGCCGAAGGCAGAGGCTGTATATACCTGTGTATATACAGGTGCTCCTGTATATACACATTTTTTAAAAATTGTCATTCTGTAAAGAGAATTTGAAAGATTGCCACCAGTTACTCGGCTTCAGGAAGGCCGGTATCACCGATTACAAGTCTGGTTAAAAGTCAGTCTCCTTGGAAATTAGAATAAAAGACACACGAAAGGATTTTCTTTTTCAGTAGCTCATTATCTAATTGAACATTTTTGATCTCTTACTCCTCTGTCTTCAGGAGAGTGCGCTGTGAAAGTAGCCACATATGGTTACAGTGACCCAATAAATGAGGGTCTGCTGAGCTTCCTTGTAGAGAAACTGCTTGCTTGACAGCAGATCCTCTGGGAAAGATCTGGGGAAAACAGGTCCTTCCTCTATGGTGGGAAATCTTAGACTTCCCTTTGGCTCCAGCTTGGATGGGGCTCGTGCACGGCTTAGCGAGGCCGGTGGTGGAGCTCCGTGTTAGGGCTCGGATGTTAATCAAGAGAGGGAAGATTCCCACACAGTAAACCAAGAAAAAAATTTTAAAGAACCCAGTACAAGTATGTATGGCACTACTTCAGTTATATTTCTGACATCAGAAGATCTTTATCATCATCATTGTCCTAAGTAAGGCGATCATTGAGGTTGAGAAGTAAAACGTGAGCTCATTATTTAAACGCCATCCTTAATTAATTGGCATCATGTAAATGACAGTGACAGATATGACAGATTTTTAAATGTCCTTATTCAGTGGGTTACCTTTGGAAACGGCACTTAGAAACATAGGTGTTTGGGGGTAACCCTGACTAGAGACTTTGTATTTGGCACTCTGCTCACGCAGGCCCAAACCGTTTTCTTTATCTGATTGGTGCCTAGTGACTTATTTGACAGTGAAGGCTTCCGGAACAAGCATTCCGAGACCCTGGGATTCAGGGAAGTTTGGTCTTCTGCCCTCGAGCTGTCTCTCCACCTTAGAGAGAGAGGAAAGAATGTGAGGAGTTGAGTTTCAGTGCAGTTGCTTTAAGGATGAAATAAAGTTGCTGAGTTCATTCGGTGGAGAAGATGGCTGGACTTGTCTTTAGTCTTGGCACAAATTTCGGCTTGGGAGAGATGAAGGATTTTAGGCCAGACAAGCCCCGATTTATTCTTTCATTTTTTAGTAAAATGAAAGTAAAAACTATTTCTTTGGGAATCAGCTTGCCCTCAGCCTTCACGCCCACCCGCAGAAATGGCAAGTAAAGAACATTCCTGTGTTTCTTCATTTATCCACTCACTCACTAATAGTTGAGGATTTGTTGTGTGAAAGACTCGGTAAATGTTAGACCTGCAAGGAATAGAAAGATAAAGAATTCTTCTCACTTCTCAGAGAGCCTGCTGTCAGTAAATTGACAGATTTAATTTGAAGCCATCTAAGGAAATGTTGCTATGTAATTACAGCTCTCAAATATTTGTACTTGGAGAGACGAGCAATAATGTCATAAAGCATTATTCCCAAATCATCTGTAATTTGTAGTATATTCATTTGGGACAAGTGGTTCTGGTTCATTACTACCCTACATAGAGCCTTGACACATACTCGGTACTTGGTAAATATTTATTAACTTTGTGTGCGTGTGCCCACACGTGGTACACAGCTTGCAAAACATGGGGTGAGTTGGGTGCAGGATGAGTTAGAGGGATGAGGACGGGGGTAAAGCAGCATAACTCAAGGTTGCTAGCCCAGTTGCCTGAAGGTGGACGTTGCTGAAGGAGAATTCCCCACAGTGGTTATTGGACTGAGGTATAAGGCAGGGACTTTATCATGGAACCAAGGCAGAAATCCAGTTACTGGACTCAGGGCAAAAAATCAGAGTGGGCCCAACAGGATTTGGCTTGATGCTGAGGTCTTTGGGCTTTGTAACACTGCTCATTACTTCCCGTAGGTCATCCTCAGATTTGGTCTTCAATCCAGGTTTTGGTCTGTAGATTACCATAGCGAACTGCAAAATAAGAGGTCCAAGTGTTTCTCTATTCCCGTCCCGGAGAGAGACAAATTATTTCTGAATGAGGTTATTGAGGAAAATATATCTCGAGAGCAAGACATTTGAGCTGGACCTTAAAGAATGCATATGCTTTTGGCAAGTGGAGTTGGGAGAAAGCGCATTCCAGATGATGGGAGAAGTGTCCACAAAGGAAGAGGCTGGGGGAGTGTGGGAGGTAGAATGCGTGTGAAGGAGGCAGGGGGAAAAGAGCTGAGTCAGAGACTAGGAGGGCCTCTGTGATAGTTGCTGTCCCTGGCTCCCATACCGTGTGGCTGTGTGCTGAATTCACTGGGGAACTCGTTACAGACACCTACCTAACCACAGGTCTGGGTGAGGTCGGGGACACTACTCTTGTAATGCTTTCAGGGTCTGGGGACTAGTAGGGAACTATCCGTCTGACATAAAGGCCTGAAGGTCTAAACTAAGGTCCCGGGGTGGAAAAGGAAACAAAAGTCAGAGGAGACGAGAAGGGCAAAATGGCTGTGGTGTGTAGATGGGTATGTCCAAAAGACACGTGAAAAAGCAGACTTGGAGCTCAGTGATGATAAGGACCATGTGGTTATTTTTGGCAGAAACTGGATAGACAACTGTGGGGTCACCTAGGGTTAGAGTACAGAGGTGAGGGAAGGAGTGACCCTGATCCGGAAACGCGTGGCTTTATGGGGGTGGAAAGAATAGGGCCCTGTCAAAATTGGCCATGGGCTTTAATGACCCAGAGGCTGTCATCATCATCATCATCGATCACCATCATCACCTTCATTTCTGTTATTATTATTGCTTGTGATGTTTTGTTTGCATAGGTTGAGTTTCTGGAAGTCAAACCAGTCCAGCAACAATTCTGTGTTAATGGTTCTTGCTGCCCACTGGGGTACTGCTTTCCGAAAGAGCTCTACTGGTTTTCAGTGCTTCCAGCAGTGTATGTGAGTGGAGTGTTAGCATGACAGGTGGCGGGGTTCTCAACTCCTGCCTTCCAAGTATTTATCAGACGTCACTTTCTTATAACCAAAGGAAAGGTCAAGGCAAAGACACTCTTTAGGGAAGAATTTCAAGGCCTTCTACTCAGAGGTTTCATAAAGATGGAAAGAATGGAAACTAGCAACTTAGCATTGGTCAGAGCTGAAGAGGGAGACATTAAACACTCGTCAGGGAGCGAGCTCTATGTAACACAGATTTCATGTCCCTCTAAGTTGTGGTCTGAACAAATGGCCAGGGATTGTTGTTATTTCGGATTGGTTTTGAATGTTTACTTCTAGCTAATAAAGTGAAACCGAGCGAATAAAACTGGACCAAGGGAGGGAGAATTTTATAAGAAGTTGGTGATGAATCGGTAGAAAGTTTATAAAGTTTGGTTAGTCTCTGACTAGGTCACTGTGAATTTGAAGAATTTTGATGTTTTGTCTATTTTTTTTTTAAAGAAAGTAATGAAAAACACATCGTCTCCCAAATTATAAACTAAACGTTACACGGTAGGCCTTTCTAGATGAGATGCTGGGGACTACATTGTCTGGCATACTTAGAGTCGAATTAGTGAGTGATTATTTTCTGTGGTGTGGGAGGCTTCTGTATCTAGTATTTTGAAACAAGGTTGGGAAACGTCCAGAACTGCCAGTCCCACTGTGCGACTGTACAACCATGACAAGGCTCCTTAGTTCCAGAATAGATAGAGAATTATCGGTTTCTCTAAGATCTGTACAAACAGCAGTTTCCCTGTGCGAGATCAGAAATCCTCCCTAGATTGTCAAGGAGTTAACCTAAGAAATAACTGAAAACTGATGAGTATAGACAAATGCAGTGCTTAAAAATAAGCAAACAAATAACACCAGGATGATGTTCCACGTGGGAACAGCAGACAAAATCTAACTAACATAGTTAAAGGAAGATGACATCAATCAGAAAGGGTTTAGTTGGGCATCCCAGTAATGGGGTGAGGGAAGGGCGACTGATAACACAGGGGTACGTCTGGTCCTGTGGAAAGAAGTAGACACGATAGGGGGTAGGGCCGGGACAAGCTGTAGGAGTAAACCATTCAGCTGCACTTTCTCCAATCCCAAAGACCCTGCTGGTCATCTGGCTTCCCAAGGAGGCTGGCCTTCAAGGAAAAAAGACTTTCTGGGGCATGCACAATTGCTCTTCCTGGCAGTTACTGTTCTCATGCTAAGTTGGTAAATTGACATCTAAAACATAGCAGACTCTAAATTAGACCCAGTAAACCAACTCAGTGGCTCAAGTCCAACAAACCAGGCACGGGTGAAAATGAGTTTATGTCCAAATCCTCACCCCGTCCTTCTAAAACCGGATCGCATGGGATCTCTGATCTTTTCAGAGGGAGGGGGTTCCCCCGCTCTGGCTTCCAGAGGGAAATCAAAGTACGGTCCAAGGCCTGGCCGGCTGGCACAGAGTACACACTCATGGAAAGGAAATGATAGCTGTTGCTATTATTAATCTTTCTTGTGGCATTTATTTTTTTTTCAGCTAACATTTATTGAGACTTAAAACTGTGCCAGGCCCCGGGCAAGTAATGACAACTGTTTCCTGTTTTTGTATCAGTTGTCCGTATGTTATTAGGTATAAATATTCGTACATCTCATGACTTGACTAAAATGTAAGATCCTTAAGCGCAGGTCCCATGTTCCACAGCAACCTGTGTATGACTTATTTTCTGCCGGGTTTTGTCCTCAACTATTTATACATGTTTTATCTCTCAGTAAGGGTTGTCATTTCCTTAGAATTCTTTTCATCCTCTATCACAGTACTTTACCTATTAGGCCTTTCATAAATAGTTATTGAATAAGCAAATGAATGCCCTTGTCAAAAATATTCTCTCCCTGCATGCACTGATTGGTCCGTTCCAAAAATGACTGAAAACAAGAACTAATTACTATGGTAAACAGGGTGGTTTCTGTATGAAAATATTTTGTGGGAGTATATTATCTTCACATATGTTTTTTTACTTATGATTTCACTACTTCTTTCATTTAAAAAAAAAAATAAACCACCTGGCAAGATTTCAAACTGCCCAAGAAGCTGTAGGGGAAACCCTCATTTTATTTTCAGTGATACACTAGCTTGATATTCGGATGTTTGGGAAGTAAGGTCTGTGTTGATTGGTTGTAAAAGTATACCAATTGGACAAGAGAGAACTGAAAGGCAGTTTAATCATCATCTAATGTTTTCCAATATCAGGCAGGAAAAAAGCTTTAAGGATCTCTGGGCCTGCATCCTCCCTCTGCTGAGGTCAGAGACCTTCCTCAGGACCCACGGTGGAGCCACACCTCTCAGGTGGGGCCCTCTCCAAGGTTCTGCCACCTTGGAGAAGTTTCTCTGCCCACTTGCACAGACGGAATTCAGCAAACATTCAGTACACATTTCTAGGTGGCCCTTGGAGACACAAACAACCTTTGCACATTTGATGTATTGGCTTTAAGTGCTCTTTGAAAGAGAAAGTGTGTTCTGCACGAGCCTGACCACCCCGCAGATAACAATGGGAAAAGTGAGAAGACAGTAAAACTAGCACACTTGATTGCATCGTTGGCTTGACACCTTACCTCGCTGCTCATTATTGACAATGACTGTTTCTTGCACTGAATAACGCATGTGCGGTGGGGTGGGCGGGGCAGGACTGCGGTGGGTCGGTTGCAGAGACCACCGTTGTTGCTCTGCCCGGGTAAATGCAAACTCTAGACCGCTGATCTGTCGACTCCTTAAGTGAGTGATTCTGATGGAATCGTCATTTTTACTTCTTAAGGGTATGGTGAGTTCAGATAAGCTGTCTGATAAGTATCAGGGCAGCCAGACCACCTGGGAGCTGCTGCATGGGAAAAGTGGCAAAGGTCAAAAAAGATCATCCCGTCAGAAACCTCCAGGCACCTTGAGGGCAAACTAGCTGATCCCACCCCTTACAGGGGAATGCTTCTCACAGCCGGCCGGAGCCAGAGGCTGCTGTTCTGTCTATAACCGAAGAAATGCCCTTGAAGATAAAAGGTTTGATCCCCAGAGACATGTGAACAGCAGCTGTGAATCTCTGTAATGGATTCTGTTACTTCCACTATTTACAACCATTATATTCACCAACAAGGGGAAGGAATCAGTGCCCAGAACCTGGAAGGCCTTGCTTTCCTTGAGCAGAGACCAAATCAGGAGTAGGGGTTCTCACCCTTGGCTGCACGTTAGAATCACCTGGAGAATTTTCCAAAATACAGATGCTTGGGTCTCAGTCCACACCTTCTGATGTAATTGGTCAGAAAGGGGTCTGGGCCTTAGGCCAGGGTTGAGTTAATCGCAGGCTTAGAGGCTGAGATAGCTGAGGCTCTGTGATGCGGTCTGCCTGCTGACTAAAGAAAGCACTAGTCTGGCCCAGTCATTCTACCCAGTCGTGGCTCCCGGGTCATCTACAGCCGTACTTGGAAACTTGGTAGAGTACAAATGCTCAGGCCCCCACCCTTGCCCTACTGAGTCAGAGTTTCAGCATTCTGTATTTTAGTGTAAGCCCTCCACGTCATTCTGATCCTTGTCGGAGTTTGAAAACCACTGATCTAAGTCAAGACCTTCCTGCTCCAAGTGTGGTCTGCAGACTGGCAACATCTCTAACCCCTGAAGCCTGTGAGAAATGTCACAGACTACTAAACCAGAGTCTGCCTTCTAACTGTTCCCGAGTATGTGTGTGTGCGCTGTAAGTTTGAGAGGCACAGGTCTCAGGAACAGTGGCAGATTAGTGTCCTCACTGCACTTGAGTTGTCATGTTTTTGGAGTGTTCCTAGGAGGACAAGAGCACGGCCGAGGCTGGTAAAGGCAGCTGTGCCCGGCATTCTGCTGCCTCTGGAAGAGGGGCTTCTGTGGGATCTGTCATACATGTAGGGTTCGACTCCGAGAAATCTCAATAGTAGATACGGTGAATGTGGTAGTAAGAAGAAAAGCTACTGTTGGTCAAATAGTTACTTGGAGCTCTGTAGGTATCACTGCATGTTATCCTTGTAGCCAACCAGAGAAAGACCATCCATCCATTCATCCATGCGCTCAATGACTCCTGTGTTATAAAAGTGTGTGGATGCCAGGTGGATGCCACTTTTCTAGGCGTAGCTCTGTAATCTAGGGATGTATTATGAGCCTCAAATCCGGATCGAACAGCAAACAGTAGTACGAAAATGGATGTATAATAAAAAAAAACATAGGTGTTACGAAGAAAGGAAAGGAAGGGGATGAAGGAAGTGCCACAAAATAGTGAGGAAAGGAAACCTCTGAGCAGATGACATTTGAGTGAAGACACGCAGACACTCTTAGGGAGGCAGGACATCAGACATGACACAGCGAGGGGGAGAGCAGTGGTTAAACGTAAGTTTGGAAGACGGCCGCAGGCCAGGTCAGCCTAAAATTAAGTTGTCTCCTAAGCCACGGTAAGTCTTTACAGACAAGGAAGCCGAGGAGGGCTTCTCAAACTGGAAGGTGCCTGCAGATGGCCCGGGGCATTCTTAACCCACTGTGTGCAGTCAGTGAGTCTGCAGTCAGTGAGTGCTGCTGCGGTTCCCACAAGCTCCAGGAGAGGCCGGCGTTCCTGGCCCGTGGGCCTCTCCTAGAAGAAGCAGAGGGGACGGGCCTTGGGAAAGGTTCCTATGTGCACTCTGTTTAAACAAGAGCTGCTTTATCCCCTTTTATCTTGAAGGAGAAATAACAGGGAAAACTGAATGCCTTGCTAACTGGTGAGACTTTGGGCTGTCTCTTGTGAAATTCTTAAAAGATGTAAGAGGTTCCCGGCGCCTTAGAGACAGACGATATTATCAGTGGTCATCTCAGTGTAACATATAAATAAGAAACATCCAGTGCGTTGTTCTTGCAGTAACTGACTTGAGGAAGCCAGAAGTCGAGCAGACCCTGATGGCAGGCTCCACCTGGCCCAACCTCCCCACAGACGCTCTTCCTCTCACCCGTCTGCCGCCTTGCCTTTGGTTCTCTTCACCCCAGGAGACGCTTGGTGCTCCCAGGTTGTGGATGGGCTCCAGGGTGTCAGAGAAACATGCACCAGTTTCTGTGCTCAAATCAGTTAGGCTTGAGTCGAAAACAGAACAAAACAACAAAAAAGGGGTGAGAAAGTGTGGAGGGTTTGAGTATTTAGCTCTAGGCTTCCTTCCAGGAAAATAAGCACAGCTTCCAGTGTCAAACCGATGTTCAAAGGGAAGGATGGTTCCTCACTTTCTCTTGTCACTTACTATTCAGGGGGTCTTCCTTGCACCTGGGGATGGAGGGACGGGGGAAGTGGGGAGATGTTCCGTGTATGTATTGTATATGCCATTGCCTTGATGAATGACACGGTTTGGTTTGGTTTGTTTTCCTCCCCTTTTGTTAATTCTCTGTGTTCTTTTTCCTTTGTGCTGCACGATTAGGACCCTGCAGTGGGACACAGACCCCTCAGTGCTCCAGCTGCAGTCAGACTCAGAACTTGGGTATATGTCTGCTCTTTTGTTACTCCTTTTATTATTTCTTTGCTACACTTGCGTTGAAATGCTGGAGCTGTTGTTTCTCATGTTTGCCCCCGTTTTGTTGAGCTCCCAGTTGGATGAGTTTATTTCCTTCCGTTAGTTTTCCTTATAAAGTGAAACCTTGAACAAAGTATCTCTATGTGGAAAATATCACAAAAAGTTGGCTTTTGATTTCTTCTTCTAAATTCCTATTATGGCCAAATGACACTCCCCTAAAACCAAAATAACAAACATACACCCACACCTCTGCTTCAAGGTGGGGCGCGCGCACTCTGGTGGGAGCTCTTGACTAGACCCTAACCATCTCTCCCCTCTACTAACAAGTTGCCTTAGGTTAATTTTTGTCTAAAATTGGCATTAAAATGTCCTGTCTTTGTTCGTTTCCTTTCCTTTTCACTTTTTTGGGGACTCACAATAAGCATTTAATTTGAACTAAGTTTGAACATGTAAAGATTCCTGCTTAAAGAAAAAGCAAATTTGTCGCATTTCCCAGTATCAAGACATTGCAAATATTCTATGGTGGATGAGGTCTCCTACATTGTAAAGATCTTTTTTTTTTCTTTCCTGATGGAAATGTACCGTCCAGGTTAAAAGATAGCTCCAGAATGGAAAATTTGTCCCCAAAGAATAGCACACACAAGCCTGTCCTAGAAAAGGAGTTTACTTCTCTTGTAGGATGGGAGTTAGCGGTGGGGGTGCATGAAATCTTTGCAGCTGGGTGTTTGTACCGGCTCGTGCTCAAGCTTCGGAGAGCGGGTCTGTGTGTGTCTCTTCCTGACTTGGCATTCAGTGAAATCCACTTGAAATCAGCCATGGTGGGAGTAGTTTTACACCATAAAAACTGACAAATGTGACAAATCAAGGGCTCGCTCCCTTGCCTTCACACTTGCCAGTATGCCACTGGGTACCTCCCTATGTGAATAGCACATTTTATTACGGTATTTTACAAAAGTATCATTTTTCTTCTTTCTAAATATAAGCCAATACATCTCAAAGTGGGCATTTATTTGTTTATTTCGTTATCATTTATTGTGAATGCTCAAGATTCCTGGGCACGTTATCTGTGGATTTCTATCAATGTCAGGGCCTGGTATAGGAGGGCACGGAGGTTGGAGGGCTGTTTGGGCGTCAGGTTAGATGTCATCTGCCCCTGGCCCTTTGTGTATGCGAGAGTCCTCAGCCGACTCACAAGGCTGCTAAACCAAGAAAATACTCTAACACTTCAGGTAACTGAGAACACTCTTTCACCATCATTAAATCATTGGCTACTTAGTTCTGTAGTTCATTGTATGTCGTATTTCAATTTTTATTATTTGAATAACTGAGAAATATGGCTTAAATCAAGCAAAGAAACATGAACATATAGTGTGTTCCAATTCAGAGGAATTTCAGAGTGCAGTCCTTCAGTATTTCATTGTTTTTTTTAAAAATGGAGGATGGAACTGGCAGAGACTCTAGCCTATGCACTTAACAGATTTTTAGACAGATTGTGGCCTTGCTAAACTACACTTGCTTGATGTGGAACAGTTGGGAATTTTCCCATTTAGATGTGTTTTCCAAGCAAAAATTCAGTTGACTATGCAGATTAAAACTTGTGACTTATTCTGGGGAGATGGCATATCTGTGGCTCCCACCTTGCCTGCCACATTTTACTTCAGAGTAGGCCCAGTGAGTCAGAGAATGATGAGAGATGAGATTCTCTCAACCACGGAGTGGTCGATCATGGAGAGCTTATAAGGAGCGTGCAGAAAATACTTGAGAGAGGAGATTATTTTAGTCAGGTTACAATTTTAAATACTGATTAATGAAAATTTCCCTTTTCCGATAGTCCTTTCGTGCAGAGCAGTTTTCCCCTCATACACAGCTTGATGAACTCTACCTCCGGCAGCAAGATTTTTCTAGAGATAATTTTATTTCCTCTTCTTGATCCTTGGCGTGGGGTTGATCATATGCCAGAGCTTGCTCTGTCCCCTGATTGTTTTTTTTAATTGAAATATAGTGGACATTTTTTAAAACAGCTTTATTGAAGTATAATTGACCAAAAAAAAAAACTGCACACATTTAAAGTATTCAAATTGATTTTTCAACATGTGTACACGTCGATGAAACCATCACCATGACGAAGGTAATACACGTATTCATCATGCCCATAAGTTTCCTCATACCCCCTTTTAATCGTCACTCTGCTTCTCCCCATCCCCCCAAACAGCTGATCGGCTTTCTGTCACTATACATTCATTTACATTGCCTGGGATAGAGAATAAATGAGACCATGTGGTGGGTACGCTTCTGACTGACTTCTTTCACTCAGAATAACTACTTTGAGATTCTTTCATGTGAGGTGTGTATCAGTAGTTCATTCCTTGTTAGCGCTGAGTAGTCCCTCTTATGGATATGCCGATTTGTTCATCCAGTCACTTTCTGATGTATATTTGGCTTATTTCTAGGTTTTCTGCCCGTTACAAATAAAACTGATGAACGTTCGTGTACAAATCATTTTATAGACATATACTTTCTTTCGGGTAAATATCGCCAGATTGAATGTCTGAATCACACAGTGGATGTACATTTAACTTAAAAGACTGTCAAGGTATTTTCAGAGTGATTTTAGCATTGTACATTCTCACCAGCAGTGCCTGAGATCCTCAGTCCCTCCCCATGCTTGATGACACTTGGTTTGGATTTTTTTTTTAAATTATTTTTTTAACCACTATTAAAGGACTGTAGTGGTATCTCACTGTGGTTTTAATTTGCATTTCCCTAGTAACTAATGGTGTTGAACATCTCTCTATGTGCTTCTTTGCCACTTGAATATCTTCTCTGATGAAATGTCTGCTTAAATCTTATGCCCTTATTGTTTATGCATTAGGTTGTTTGTTTTCTCATTTGGGGGCTTGGGGAGTTCTTTATGTATTTTTTAAAATTATTTTTTCTTTATTTAAATTCAATTAAGCCAACATACAATACATCCCTTCTTTACATATTTTGGGATACAATCCTTTATCTGGTATATAGTTTGTAAATATTTTCTCCCCATTTGTAACTTGTCTTTTTCATTCTACTGACTGTGTCTTTAAGAAAACAAACCTGTTTAATTTTGACAAATTCCAGTTTACAAATTCGTTCTTTTATCGATCATGCTTTTGGGGACATAACTTCACTATTCAGGGATTCCTTAAATAGGTTGTAGAATACAATCTCTTATGAAACCACTTGAGTTTGGAATTTTATCATGGGGGACTACTTAAAAATATAAATTCAGTAACTTTAATAGTAATAGACCTGTTGAAGTGATCTGTATTTTTCTAAGTGAGCTTTGGAAGTTTGTGTCTTTGAAGTAATATGTCCATTTTATCTCCATTGGCAAATTTATTGACCTAAAACTGTGTGTGTATTCCTTTGTTATCTTTTAACTATCTGCAGACTCTCTAGATGTAGTCACCTCTCTCATTCTTGATATTGGCAAATTTTGTCTTATGTCCTCTTTTCTGGTATGACTAGAGGTTTATCAATTTTATTGATCTTCTTAAAGGACCAGCATTTGGTTTCATTGATTTTCTCTATTTTTCTATTTTCTATTTCACTGATTCCTATTCTGATACTATTTCTTCTGCTTACTTTGTGTTTAATATGGTTTTCCTTCTTTAGTTTCTTAAAGTGGAGGCAGAGGTCATGGACTTGAGATCTTTCTTCATTTCTAATATAAGTGGGTAGTGCTATAAAATTACCCATAAGTACTGCTTAGTGGCATCTTGCAAATTTTGGTATATTTTTGTCATTTCACTTAGCTCAAAATACTTTCCAGTTTCCCTTTTTATTTTATCTTTGACTGATGAGTTATTTGGAAGTAAGTTATTTAGTTCCCACATATTTGGGGATTTTCTATAGGTCTTTCTGTTATTGATTAATTCAATTCAACTGTGGTTAGAGAACATATTTTTTTTCTCCCCAAATTTGTTTATTTTAATTTTTCAGTGTTACAAGATTGACTGTTCATGCACCACACCCAGTGCTCCATGCAGTATGTGCCCCTCTCGATACCCACCACCAGGCTCACCCACCCCCCCACCCCCTCCCCTCCAAAACCCTCAGTTTGTTGCTCAGAGTCCACAGTCTCTCCTGGTTCAACATATTTTTTTTAAAGACTTATTTATTTACTTATTTGAGAGAGGAGGGGGAAGAGGGTTAGGGGGAGTGAGAGAAGGAAAGAGGCAGACTCTGCACTGAGTACAGATCCTGACATAGGGCTCAATCTCACCGCCCCGAGATCATGATCTGAGCCAAAATCAGGAGTCAGCTTCTTAACCTACTGAGCCACCCAGGTGCCCTGAGAACGTATTTTGTATTATTGGTGTCCTTTTAATTTGTGCAGACTTTATGTTACTGCGATTCTTTGGATCATTTGGTTTACAGTTTTCGACAAATTTAGAAAAACCTGACCATTAAATAATGGTCAAATATTTTTTTTCTGTTCCTTCTGCTCCTCTGGGAACTCAAATCACATGTATATTACATAACTCGAAATTTTCCCACAGTTAGCTTGCTCTGTACTTACTTTTCTTTTCTCTCTGTGTTTTATTTTGGATAGTTTCCCTTGTTTTGTGTGTGTGTTCGTGTGTGTTC
Organism: Nasua narica; assembly: GCA_028533885.1. Taxonomy (NCBI): domain Eukaryota; kingdom Metazoa; phylum Chordata; class Mammalia; order Carnivora; family Procyonidae; genus Nasua; species Nasua narica. The sequence continues at coordinate 31,529,074 of CM052806.1, forward strand.
ACTAGTCTTCTGTTTTACAATTTGTAGTATTCCATGAAGACTACTCAGTAAATTTTTAATTTCATACATTGTGATTTTCAGCTCTAAAAGTTCAATCTGGGTCTTTAAAAAAATCTTACATGTTTCTGCTTAACTTTTTAACACTTGAAATATTGTTTTTTTTTTTTATTAGAGAGCGAGAGACTGAGAATGAGAGGGAAGAAAGTCAGAGGGAGAAGCAGACTTCCCGCAGAGCCGGGAGTCCGATATGGGACTCGATCCCGGGACTCCGGGATCATGACCTGAGCTGAAGGCAGTTGCTTAACCAACTGAGCCACCCAGGCACCCTTGAAATATTGTTTTAAAACTGTTTTGATAGCCTTGCTTGCTAACCCATCGTTTGTATTAGTTCTGGGTCAGTTTCAATTGATTGACATATCTTTTCATTATAGCCATTTTTTTCCTCCTGCTTCTTTGCAGGTCTGCTAATTTTTGGTTGATGTCAGACATTGGGAATATTAGTTTGTTAAGTATTGAATATATTTGAATTTCTGTAAATCTTGAGATTTGTTCTGAGGTACAGTTAATTCACTTGGAAATGGTTTTATCCTTTCAAGTCTTTCTTTCAAGATTTGTTAGTTGGGACTGAAGCAGTGCTCAGTCTAGGGCTAATTAATTCCTGCTATTGAGGCAAGACCCTTATACACATTCTACACATAAATCTTGAGGTTTTCTAATCTAGTAGGAGGAACAGGCACTAATCCTGTTCCTGTGTGAGTGCCCAGAACTGTTACCTTTGATTTTTTCCGATAGTTCTTTCCTTGGCCTCAGATGGTTTCTTCACATAGTTGGACTGGGTCAGTACTAAGCTGAATCCTAAAGGGCATTTACGATCTTTTGACTTTTCTCTTTGTGCAGTTTTACTTTCTATTATTTTGTCCTGTCAATTCTAGCTGCTTTGGTCTCCCTAGACTCTGCCCTGTCTCCTCAACTTAGATTTCCCGTGGATTTCTTCCCTGCAGCGTGGCCTGAGAATTCTCTCAGTGCAGTAAGCTGGGGCACTTACCGCACTCATCTTTTGTTTCCCCTCTCTTGTACACCACAGTTCTTTGTTGCCTGACCTCCAGTATCTTACAAACTGTTGTTTCATTCAAACTGCTGCCCCCCCCCCACCTTTTTTTTTTGGTTGTTTCAGGTGGAGAGTAAATCCAACTTGGCTAAAAGCACAAATATGGTGTCACTTGATTCTGGTTTGTCTATTATCTTGTATGTTTACTAGATCAGTAAAGCAAATGGCAATGTAGAGAAATAAGAGAGATGATAGGGCATTTAGGAAAAAAGCTTCAAGAAAATTACAAATAAAATGAGAAAATAAGTTTGACTCCTTTTGGGTTTTGGTTTTATTCTTTTGTTTTTTGTTTTGTTTTGTTTTTAACCAGGCAAATACTTATGGCAGCACCCAAAATGCTTTGCTTCCTTAGGCTATTATAATGAATTAAGTGAATTGAAGATGATAGAAGTAGAGAATGCAATAATAGGAGAAAAAGAGTGAATGAAAAGATGACAGAATAGAAAAGAAGTCCGAATAAGCTGGAAAGTGAAATTTGAGGTCGCAATGGAGAAATTTGAGAGAGGGATTATATTTTAAATATTTTTGTTGTTTTATGAAGGAAACATAAGTTCAAATAGCACCATGAGATTGCCAGTCTGTTGGGAGATGTGCTGAGTCAGCATAAGGGTGTGGGGGCGGGGGGCAAGGATGGAAGCAAAGATTCTCAGTGATGAATGGACATCAATGAGCAAATGGTATTTTGTGGCCCTTCACTCAAAACTTTTTTTTTTAACTTCACTCAAATCTTAAGCCCAATAACAGACAGGAACATCTAGGGCCTTCTGATTTTATTGAAGCCTCACAATTATATTTTCTCCACATCATAGTATATTAAATTCTTGGTGGAGTTTTTAAAATATTTGGAAGCAAATTGAGAATGAGAAAAAACTGAAGCTGTGAGGGATTTGGTGGCAACGTAGGGGTGCCTTCCACATTTGGGAGACAGTGGTAGAAGGTGATGCCTCCTCTTTCTCTCAAGTTTCTCTTTATTGTTGGCTGCAAGAGAGGCTGAGCATGACTCCTGAATCCACCAGGCACCCTCCCAAACTGCTGTGGTGACAAAGAGAGATCGCCCTGTCAAGAACAGAAATTAAACCAGTTCTACGAAGGCACTCGAAAAACATATATTCTTCAGGATGGTGGTAGGTGTTTGAGAAAATCTAGCCAGGCAGTTTTAGAGGACTTTTCACTTTTTAAAGTCATTTCCATTTGCCTAACAGAATAGTAATAACTTCATTAGCCTTTGGTGAAGTAACCCTCTTTTTACTTTCTCTTCAGGTTTTGTCAAATGTTCTTACACGTTATGTTTAGATCTCTGGTTTGAATTAATTTTTAAGGTTTTCCATGTAACAGTGTCTAGTATTTTCTTAAAAATAATCCGGGTTGTGTTCTTGAGCAAACGGACAATCTCTGCCTTTTTAATAACACCTAATCTCACTTTCTACAGAAAGGAAAATATAGAACAGCAGCTTATAATGTGTGTGTGTGTGTGTGTGTTGAAGGGTAATGGTAAAATGCATTTCAGAATCTCTAAAGAGAGAATAAAGTTTGATCCATGAAAAACTTTTGTAAAATTCAATTTAACAGACCCAGTTACAATTTTGTCACAAGAGAGGGAGAAGGACTTTACGTGCCTCGTATGCTACTCATTTATCCAGTCCTCAGACCTTTCTTGGGAAACTGCCTGCTGTCAGTCTTAGTTCTAGGTTCTCAAGAACCTCGAGTGAGCAATTAGAGGATAGTTTCTGTTTCACAGAAGCAGCAGGATTTTCATAAAACTGTATTCTTTTTTGATTTCACTGTAGAAAAACGAACATAGCCAGTTGGCAAGGGTGTATGTTTATACTTCGGTACTAAGGGACTTAAAGAATTGCATAATTTTATAGCTTTATATTGCAATCTTCTACAGCAGGCTGCTCATGAATATGGAATCCATAAAAGGCCTTTTCTATCAAATTTTTATCATTTTATTGGATATTAGAGAGAACACACTTCTGTACCTTCTGTCCTTATAATTCTGAGCTTTTCAACTTCCTTTGTAAAGCGGGCGCTAGCTAGGTTCTGCTGTATGGGTCCGGCCAAGCTCCGTCGTAACCGGGACCATTTCAATTTCTCTCTCCTCCCGGAAATTTGCAAGATTTACTTGTGATATGAAATTGAAGGCAAACCCTTTGGCTATGCCTGTTGACTGAGCCAGACTTGACATTTGCTTCTGTTCAGGAAAAATACTTTAGCTGCCAAGCTAATATCTCTGCACAGTAAGAAGTAAATATCATGGAAATGAAATAAATACCTCCTCAAATGATTTTTAAAATGCAAACGCAGAAAATGGAAACTCATCTTTTTTGAAGTAATCAGAAAAGATCAGCTCTCAAGTTGCTTTCCAGTCCTTGGGGGAAAACAACCACTTGGAACCCAGGTGATAAATGGAGGGCAGTGAGGCCAGGTTCACTTCCGTTGGGTGATGCCCCCTTGTCACCTTTCCCCTTCCCCACCCTAGGTATCATTCCTTGAGATGTCACACCTTGACACCTAACTGCAGTACAGTATGGTGTTTGGAGAACAAATTAACCTTTACCGTTTTTTAAACCTTTCATATTGCATGAGTTTCTGGGTCTTTGGCTCCCTATATTCCTTCTATGGATGCAGCATTTTCTCATATGGCTCTCCCTGGGTGGCTCCAGTGGCTATATTTTGTTTTGTTTTGTTTTGTCTTCCTTTCTGAGATTTAGTCTTATATTGCATACACTTGGAGAACCTTTACCACAAACTCATCCACTGAGGTACTCATTTTTAATCCCAAAGCCTATCCTTCTCTGGATTCCCCTGAGTCTTATAGTCATTCCATTCACTTTTCCTCCCCTAAGGTGTGAGGCCTTGAAAGAATCACCAATCGATTCCTTTTCCTTCACCCTCCATAAACTGCTAAGGTCTGCCCTTCATCCTTTTCCACGGTCACCAAACCACAGCATGTCCTTTCTGTCCCCAGGGCCATCACCACCTTGGACCAAGTCTCTACATTTGTTAGACCATTGGTCGCAATTCCAGTAACCATGTCTCTGGCTGCCTCCTATGAATTGATGCTTGTCTGGATTCTCTGGTTCCTGAACCCATCCACCCTTTGTGGATCCTTTATCAGTTCCCTTATACTCAATTTCTAAGGTCCCGCACATAGTCTCTCGTTCCTCACTTATCAGAGAGGTTTAGACACTATTCTTCACATGGTTGATATACTAATGGTCCTTTGCAGCTGTCAGTTTCTTACTCAGTTACTTTCAGTAATTTCTCATTATCTACAGCATGAAGTTCAAGTTCTTTAGCCCGAGATTTTAAGTTATCTAAGAGTTTGGTCTCAGTTTACCTCTCTAAAATTAATCTTCCATTGCTCTTCAGCTTAAAACTTCTGTTCTGAAAACCTGGTCTCTCAAGAAGAAAATGTGAATTTAGTTTCCAGATCTTTGCACTGGACCACCTCCCTGGGGCACCCTCCTCATTTCTTTCTACTTGACCAAGTCCTGCCTATCCTTCAAGACTCACAACAGACCTTCAATCTCCGTGAAACTTTGTTCATTTATTGAAACACATAGTAATCTGCCCATTAGACTCCCCTGTCCCACTTACTATATGAATCACTCACGTTGACCCTTATTATTTTCTACCTTTCATTCCTATTTGCCTTTTGATGTGTATGTTCAACTTCTTTTTCTGCCTGTAATGTTAGGATCTGGCATAGTGCCATGCTTCAGAAATTGTTTGTGGTTGCCGATAATGATGGCAGCTAAAGTAGTTCCTTTGCCAGTTGTCAAAGACACTGTACATACACACATAAGATGTTTGGACAAGGAAGAAAATGGAACCATTGCCATTCTTGCTGTCTTAGGGAATCTTCTTTGAGAAACCTCAAGGAATTTTAGAAACAGCGCTAGAAAAATTCTTTGGCAGCACCACTAATGTATCATGGGATGAAATGCTCACATGCAAATAAGCAGGAAGAAAACCCAGCAGAACTGAGTGTGGGTCCAGTGAAGACATTCTTTTATTCCTTAGCCTTGACCTACTTTGGCATCTGACTAAATAACTCCTTGTCTCTGAGAAGATCTGCTCCTGATTTGATCTGTATGAATTCCAAGTCTCTTCCCTGCTCCAGACTTCCCATTATTTCAGTGACCCTTTTTGGTTTCCTGGCTTTTGACCTAAGCTCCTTACTGCCACCTTATCCACTGTCACTCCTCTCCTGCCATGGGGTCTAATCGATATATCATCTAGCATTATGATTGCCAGTCATCGAACACTCTGAATTATGATTCAGATTAGGATTGAGAACCCTTTGTGATTCACAATTTGTAACTTTGTAGAGTTTCTTAGGTGCCTGAAATATATTTTTACTCTTCTTCATACAGACGTTTGCATTGTGACATTAGGGGGAAAAAAAAAGTCCTACTACTGTCACGTTCTGTCTTGCAGCTTTACTTCCCAAGATTGATGATGAATTACAAAAGGAATCCTGCACCCTGATATAAACAGGTCTTTAAGAACTAGCTGATCATACCTGTGAAATTCTCATGACAGCCATCTCATTGAAAGTCTTAGCTATCTGAAGCCAGTTCTCTGATACTGTTGGGTGCCTTCATGAGTCCAGTGGAGATAGTACAGCAATATTTATGCAATATTTTTCACTAATCCTGAATGTGAAATGCAGGAATATCAAGTTTGCTGTGTATAATCCACTGTGGTTTGAAAATAGAACAGCAGAGAGAATATGAGTTGTATTATGTCTGACCGATTCAGGAAGAATTTGATGATGCTCATAGCAGTGATGGAAGCATGCTCAAGTGCTCTGAGAGCTTTCATGAGCTTCTGGAAGCTTTTGGTCCCTCTCTTGAATCCATCCTTCTATAGTCAGATTTGGTTACTGGTTGGGTTGTAGAATTGAGGCCCTGTATTGGGCTCCTCACTCAGCAGAGAATCTCCTTGGGATTCTCTCTCCGTCTCGATCCCCCTCCCCATGCATTCACTCTCTCTCTGTCTCTCTCAAATAAATAGATAATCTTAAAAAAAATTAAATGGGCACCAGAACTTGAATAGGTATTTCTCCAAAGAAAATACGCAAATGCGAATAAGCACATGAAAAGATGCTCAGCATCATTAGCCCTCAGAAAAATGCAAATCGAGATCACATCAAGACACCACTTCACATTCCCTAGGATGGCTGTATTAAAAAGACAGATAATAATAAAGGTAGATAAGGATGTGGAGAAATTGGAAACCTTGTACACTGTGAGTGATTATAACTTTAGAGAAGCCACTTTTGAAAATAGTCTGGCAGTTCCTCAAAAAAGTGAAGCATAGAATTACCGTATTGACCCTGAAATTCACAGCTAGGCATATGCCAATTCTGAGAGAATTCAATTCAGTTCCAAGAGAATTGAAACCATATGTCCACACAAAATCTTGTACACAAATATTCATAGCAGCATTTTTCATAATAGCTTTGAAGTAGAAATAATGCAAATGTCCATTGACTGTTGAATGAATTAAAGATAATATGGCCTATCCATGTAGTGGAATATTACTCATCAATAAAAAGGAATGACATATTGATACATGCGATATGAACCTTAAAACATTACTACGTGAAAGAAGCGAGACACAAAAGGCCACATACTGTATTATTTCCATTTACGTGATAGTAAAAGGTACAGTAATGGTTGCCGAGGGCTGGGGAAGGGGAAATGGGGAGACGGCCAGTGAGTACAGAAATTCTTCGGGGGTAAAGAAAAAGTTGTACACTTACGTGGTAGTGATGGTTACACATCTTTGTAAATATGTGAAAGCCCACTAAATTGTACACTTTAAAGGGGGGGATTTTATAGTATGTAAATTTTATTTCAATAAAAAAATTAAGATGCCCTTCATCTTAAGTCTTTGATCAAAGAGCTCTGATCCCCTTGCCATCCATAACCATCCTGCCCAGTCCTTACCCTGTCAAAATTATTTTCCTATCCAAGTTCGTTGCCTTTATTCTCAAAGGCAACTAGATAGTAATTTCTTTGAAATCTAATGGGTGTGCTTTAACACTGCCCACGTAGGCACAAAACAGTGACTGTCTCTGTATTTTTAGGTCGCAGGTGCAATAGCTTTAGAAGCTGAAGTTCTAGGGTCCGTGGTCTTAAAAAGAATGGAAAACCTTTCAAAACATAGGCACAAAACCAGGGTATCCTGTTGTGGTAGATAATTCTTTGCTCTGCAAGTATTTTTTTCCCTTTACTCTTAAAAAGGTTTAAAGTCTTAATCACATTAAAAAAATATCAGTAAAGTTTTTCATCTGCTTTCACTCATCTTTGAAATGGGAGCCATAGTGCATGTATTCGTAAGAATTCCAGGGTCTGTGTACATGTTTCTCATGCTGTCAATAATAGGGACGGGATCTTTCGATTGGGGGGTAAGCGTGCATAACCCTAAATTTTTGCAGCTTTGGTGGGTATCACAGACCATCTTCTGGTCACACTTGGGGTTTTATCTTTCTTGGATAATGTAACTTTGCAAGCAGCTTATTAGCAAAGCCACGCTAACCTTATTGTGCTTAGATAGACAGGAGATCTCAACTGAACCAGCAACAGAAAGGGAAATGGGCCCAGAGAGTCAGACGAGGGAGTAGTTTCCTGTGGGGATTCAGAAGGTCCTACCCAAGGACAAATGGGCAGAACATGGGTAGATTGGACCGTGCTTGTGGTGAACTGGGAATTTTACATCCCGAGTGCCAGCAAACGACCTTCTCGAAATTCAGATGGCTTCACTTTGTCACCCAGTTTTTCTTCTCAGAAGAAATATTTCAGTTTTGGTGCCTTATGGCTTTGCTCAGCCAGGTTGACAGGGCCAGGAGGAGAGGAAGCTTCCAGGACGTGTAGCCGGGAGTCCCACCCCCGCCGTGGGGAGACGTGGGCCTGTGTCGCTCTGGGACCATGCCGTGTTAGCTGTGAGGGAGCGCGGTTCATTGCCCAGGGTCTCCGGCATCTCCCGCCTGACCTGCCACTTCTGATCTAGGACAGACTCTCGCTAGTACCTTCATATGCTGAACACTGTGGTCTCCTTTGCCTGCCTCTTATCTCTCATTCTTCTTGGTTTATCTTTGCACGTGGCCCATCTCATAGAGCTTTCTTTATGAGCTTGGTCCAGGGGTATCCTCCCTTTTCGGTGGGAGTGAGGCCTCATCCTCTAGGATTTGGCTACGGGGTGGGGAGTGCCAGGTGAATCTGGCTGAATAGTGAAGTCTCTGTTCCCACACATTGCCCAGTATTTCTGACTTAGTGGTGCTCAAGCTTTAGTGAGCGTCAGAATCCCTGGACCCTGACCCCAGAGATTCTGTTCCGTGCGATTCCGGTGGGGCCTGTGAATTTGCATTCTAACCTGGTCCCAAGCCATGCTGCAGCTACCGGGCAGGGACCACACTTTGGGAACCACTGCTCTGGGACTTCTCCCATCTGGGCGCTCTCTAGATTTGTTAAATGTGGTCATAGTAAATCCAAGTGTAAGAGACCTTATTGTACTTCTTAAGTGATGTTGAGTTGCTTTCTTATGGTTATTTAGAACATGATACATGTTTAGTTCAGTACATTTGAAATTCCATTAAAGTGTCTTATTTTGGAGTACATTATCAAGGTGAAAAATATAGGGTATAATTTAATAATATGCCACTTCCGCCATGGCATCTGACAGTTAAAGGCTTCATGTACATTTCTGTATGATGCCTTCTGCTTTTTCCTTCTTCTAGTCTTCTCTTCCTCCCTCACACATTTCTTTAGGGCCTGCTCTGTACCTGACACTGACCTGAGGACCAAGGTGCAGAGCTGAATCGGTAAGGGATGAGTAGGTTCACAGCCATGTGAGATGTGAGAGGCGGTGACTGACTGTCCTGGCCCGACCAGGGCCTGTGGCAGACAGAGCTGGCCCCACAGTGGCAAGACGATGAGCTCTGCCGCAGGGGTGTCGGGTGGGCAGAAAAGCTATCCTAGAGCCAGGACCAAAGAGCTGGTATGGAATCGATAGCCTGCTTAGAAGGAAAAGGAATCATAGTTGCATCAGTGCTACAGTGGGTCCCCCCGCCCTTTTGCTAAGCAGTTTAATTTGCATCCTTGTATAAAAGAATTATGAACTGGTAAGTCTTGAATAAAAATAAATACGATGCTCAAAGTTCATGCTTTTAAAGAAAACTACTGGCTACTTCATCTCTTAAACATAGTTTAGAACAATCTTGTCAGCCAATAAAATTATAGACATATTTTTTCTACAAAAATGGAAGTTGAGGAAGTCCTCAATCACAGGTTTGTAGAAACGGATGGATTCTGGATCCCCTGACGTGCAGGCCCTAAGATGGGTCCAGGGCCGACTCAGAATTGAGGCCTCTGAGAGCACACCGAAGAGGAAGTCTTTGCTGTGGAAGGGTGCCACCTCCTGGCCAACCTGTCGGAACCAGCCAGGACTGGCGACAGCAGCGTGGTTCTTACCTGGCAAACACTATCCTTCTATTATGTCCTGGTGCTTTAGGGCTGGTCACGTCTCAGGAGTCCTCTCTCATGCTTATAAACTGAACACAGGTCCTTGGCCCTCCACTCTATTAGGTTTTAAGAGTGCGCCTCACTAAGGCAATGTTCATAAGGCACGGGGAAAAAAGAGGAGAACAAGGTCAACAGAGAACAGTTTCTAAGAACATGGTCCTTGGACTTTGACCGAGCCAAGGCCTGAGTCTGTCACTTACTACTTTTGTGATTTTGAGCAAATGACTTCACATCACTGAACCTCAGATGTAAAATTGGAATATGATGTGAAATTATAATGATAAAGTAAGATAAATATATGAAAACTCTTTATAATCGTTGTAACTACACAGTTACTAAAGCAACAGCAAAAGAGCCACAAGGGATAAAAGTATTTGATACTTTGTAGCTTAATCAATCTGGAGACTGCGTGGAAAGATACAGTAATCTATCAGTTATCCTGCAGCAAGTGTTATAAGGGATTGCTTTAAAATTTGAGACCAAATCATCCACAAGTTTATTATCGGTGTATCAACCGATGGACATATCGGGAGGATCACGTGATTACAACCAGGCTTTTCTTCTGGACGGCTTGGGTGGAGTTGAAACTTTGAAACTTTGAAAGCAGTGATTATCACGGTGATAATACTTTCAGTTAAAGGAAAAGAAAATAAACTCTTCCAACCAGCAAAAACCATACATGTGCCCACACAGAGAGATTAGTAGTGTGATTCTTCTGTCTCATTGGCAGAGGTAATCTCCAAAGCTTCTATCTTAAAGAATCTTTTATTTAGAGCATTCATAAATCTGTCTTCTCTGATTTTTTAAAACAAATGTAAGCATTATATTTATTAAAAAGATAAATTAAGAATAGAGATGCTTAAGCCAGGAGCTGCTTACTACGTGCCAGGCACAAAAGTAAGCGCTTTTACAAGTATTAGCTTCATTCACTCTTCACAGCCACTCAAAGATATGTACCCATTTTACAGATAAGAAGCTTGAGGCTCAGCAGGTTTGTCACTTGTCCAAAGCTTCCACCAGCTATTCGGCTGGTCAGTGACCGAGCATAGATTTGAACCGAAATTTGTTTCTCGATGGGTACATGACTTAAACCTTACGCCGTACCGTCTTATCAGTTGCTTTTGATTTGCCGTGGTGGATTATCAAGTTACACGTCCGCTTCCTATTTCCAGCGCCTGCTGCTGGTTACCCAACGAGATAGGCCTACGGCTTCTGTCTTGTTAGTTAGAAGCTCTGGAATCCCTGCCTGAGGGTGTAGGTACCTTCTAGTGGCTCACACAGATGCCCATAGAAGTCTAGGATCCAGGGTGGTCTCTTCATGCTGGGGGTGTCCCCAGTGGAAATGGTGGGATCAATGTGGCGCCTGGGGGGCTCAGTCAGTTAAGCGTCTGACTCTTGGTTTTGGCTTAGGTCATGATCTCAGGGTCGTGGGATTGAGCCCTGCATCGGGCTCTGTGCCCAGCATGGAGTCTGCTGGAGAGTCTCTCCCTCCTCCTCTGTCCGCGCCCCCCCCCCCCGCCCGCCGCCCATTCTCTTAAATCTCTTTTAAAAAAAACTGAAATGGTGTAATTTCAGTACACCTGTGCTGAATACCTGCACATGTCTCTCTTCTATCTCTTTCCTTGAGTGAGACAGCCTGTCCTCTTGGGCCTTCAGAAAGCTGCTCTGGGCTGTGAAACAGCAGGAAAGGCAGTGCCCCAACCACTCCTGGGGTGTCTATTCATGCTTTCTTTTTCAGCTGCTTCAAGGAAGACCCATTTCAGCAAAGAAAACATTCTTCTCTGATGTTCAACTAATACCTGAATTTCCTACTTTGAAACTTTGAGCCTTTTCCCTTGTTTGGCAACTTTGTTTCTAGCATATTTGTGTGTTTTCTGCTAATTCTGTGTGAGGAGGCTGCTTGGAGTGTCAGGAAGGTAGCCTGACCCTCTTTGGGGGCCCAGCCTTCGGAGTGAATGAGGCCTGTGAGGCCCAGGCCTGCCCCGGGCGTGTTGAGACTTCAAAGGGGGCCAAGCAAGCTTGTTCTCTAACCCTCTGTTTGTGTCTGCCCTGGGCACATCATAGATGGTCTTCGCTTGTTTCAGTAACTCACAGAAGAGAAGAAAATTTTGTTTTCCTAGAATGCTTGGGAAATCATACATGGAAGTCTCTAGCTGTGACATGCGTTACCTTTCATTTTATTATTACTACTAGAACTAAAGATACGAGTCTGTGCCATCTGCTACTAACAATTAAAAACAATAATATGAGTAGAGATGGGTCCTAGAAAGCTAGGGAATGTAGTTGAGATTCCCTGTAGAAGCTATTGAGCTGTGCGTTTATTTCACCTTTCCCCTTTCCCCACAGAGACACATGCACACACTCTATGCCTCGAAATTTTTAAGAAACATGGAAGAATGTGTCGCATGCTAATACTAAATCTATTTGTGAAAAATAATGTTTCAGAAATTGTTTTTGAGATATACATGTAAATTATGCACGTATGCATACATGCTATATCTGTAGTGTATGCATCATGCATGTAGTACATATACATTATAACAATCCTAATAGCACGTGCTAGCAATATCTCCATTTTACAGATGACAAAACTGAGGCACAGAGCATTTAGGTTCCTTGTTCAAGATCATGCACAGTGCTGGTACCAGACCCAGCTGCCTCTGTGATTTGGAGGTTCCCTGGGTGACTTGGGAGGTACTTTAGGTTTTTGCAGTAACTCAGAAATCACCATTAAGAGCCCTAGGTGAGAGTTGGCTTGGTGGAAAAGACACTGGACCAGGACTCAGGCCAACAGTGTTTAAGCCTCTGTTCTACCATTTATGAATTGTATATACTTGCCCACGTCTCTTACACTGCACTTCATTTTCCTCATCTGTAATGGAAATGGTGATAACATCTTCCCCTCTGCCTCACAGCGGCGGTGCAAGGACAGATAACATGACAGATGTTAAAGACTGGAAGTGTGACATAAATGTTCAGAAATGATTTTTCACGTGATCACACATTAGTTAGGAGAATTCCTAGCTAAACCTTTATTGCTCTTAGCCCAGCACCCTCTTCACTCTCCTATGCTATGGGGATTTCTTTAAGCAAATTCACATGCTGATTGGTGTTAGTTCCTTCTTGGAGAACTGAGAAGTGTTCCACTCCCCCTTGGCACGATCCTCTCATTACCATCATGGCAAATATGTTACTCCACTCAGAAATCATCTTTCTTTTCTTCTGACTTGACAATCACTTTTTCCTTTGTTCATTGCCCAGAAGAGGCTAAAATCTCATATTACCAATGAAAATTCCCTTTATAAATTTAAATCAAGTGAAATCAAAGGCGCTCCGAATGGAAGGGGTCTCCTCTGAGCTGGACCAAGACCTTATTTTACAGGTAGAAAGACTGAGGGTCAGTGTGAGGGACCTACCTGGCATCACCAACAAATTAGGGTCAAAGTGGCACAAGAAGCTACATGCCCCAGCTGCCATCCCGAGGCCAGTCCTAGTTGATGGCCCAGCCCCTCGCACTGAGAAGTTGCAGGCTGAGATTCGTGTTGGTCCTGTGTGTTATTACTGATAGCTCTTCTGCAAGGAATGCCTTCCTCCCTTAAGCTTTTGTTCTTTGTCACTCCCAGGCGAAGACTGCACAGGCTGGGCGTGTCAAAGGTTACCCAAGTGGATTTCCTGCCCAGAGAAGTCGTGTCCTACTCCAAGGAGACCCAGACTCCTCTAGCTACACATCAGTCTGAAGGTAAACACCGTCTTTCGTTTGCTTTCCATATTATCTCTGGCAGAACTTGCCAGAACGTCATATCCTTCTGGTGCATTTTATATCTTACCGAAACAGATCTTCCCAGGACGTAAACATAATGACACACTGTGAAAGTCTAAGGCTCCCTTCAGCCCATATTTTAAAAGCTCTGGACAGGGAGCCCAGTGGGACTCCGCCAAAGGAGCCATGAACTTTAAAATGGATTATGTAGGTGACACTTTGTCAAAACTGTACAAAGGGGAAAAATCATCACTGGGTGACATGTGAGAAACTTTCCTGAATGTAATCAGGAAGAACAGAACGGTGTGAACGCTAGAGGCATCATCAGGAGTCAGCAAACAGCGGCACCCACCTGTTCCTCAAAACCGAGTGAGTTGGAGCACAGCCACGCCCAGTCATTGTGGTCTGGAGTCTGTGTGGCTCCTTTCTTGCTGTAATGGAAGGGTCGAGAAGCTGTGACAGAGCACTCACAGCTCACATAGCCAAAAATCTTTAACCTGGCACTTTATAGAAACACTTTTCTGACCCGGTTGACTTTGCCAAACAAAACACATGAGGGTTTCTTACCATTTAAAACTTAAAATCAGTTAAAAATCTCCGTGCTTCTTCGCGCATACTGGAAAACATCGGGTGGAAAATTCACTTGCACATCCCAATCAATCCAAAAATACACTACGAGAAATTGAAGCTGACAAAATGCTCCCCCTAGAAACAAGAAGTCACACGCAAGGAAAAGAGGGAGAGGTGTATACTTAGGATAAGAGGAGGTTGCCTCCTTGGAAAACAGCATTATTGGGATAGCCAAGCAAATTCTCTTTTTACTTTATGGTATTTTATTGTTTGGTGTGGTGAAGAGAATGGGAGAGTGCCGGGTTCATGGTTGTTATGTAGTAAATACTGAACAGAAGCGTGAGAATGAGAAATGATTTGAATGCCTTGCTTGGTTTACGGTGAATATATGTATTAGTGCAGTTCAGTTTGTGCGAGCTACAGAGCCTTTGGGTTCCAAACACATAATATCCAAAGCAAAGTGAAATCTGGTGCCTTGAAGTAGGGCACTCCCACACGGTTTCTGGAAACCTTTCCTAGGTGATGCTAGCTGCTGCAGGGACCAATCTCTGGTCACAGGGCCTTGATCTTTCAAATCTGAGAGTGAAAGGATTGTTAGAAGCAAACAAGGAGCACCCTCTGGTGGTAAAATTATAAACCAGTCACTTCAACAGACTCCAAGAACTGCATATTAATGTGACAGCAAATACAGAGTTAGAAAAGCCTTTGGGAGTTCACCTAGTCTATCCTTGGACCTCCAGGCAGATCAGAAAGATTATTAAAAAACAACCTCACCTCCCAACCAAAACATTTGTTTGAGGTAATTTGCTGCCAGAGGTATTTGCAGAGCTGTAGCCTGAGGTATGTTTATTTAGCCGAAAATCTGACCCATAACCTAAAGTTATACAGCTGAAATAGGAGAAGGAGTGAATTCTGTTTTGAAAATGTGTAGACTTCAGATATTGGAAGGGGTACAGACATATTTACAAGGGAAGATAAATTAAGGATGAAAAGACCTCGACTCTCAACTTTTAAACTAGAACACATCAAAAGAAAAAGCCTGGGCATTCCGTTTTATTACTGCAAAGAGAGCTTGGGCGCCCTCGTTATGCTGTGGTCCAAGCAGCAGGAAAGAAGGAATTTATTTCTCCGCCATTGGCAGAAGTTCTTCCTGTTTTGTTAACAAGATTCATGGAGGATTTTTTGTGGCAGTGGGTGTTTCGATGGTTCAAATTCCACAATGCAGATTGGAAATCAAAGCTAGCTGCTGTAGTCTAGACATTCAACAATGCCTGATGGGGCCAGACTGGCAGAACTCCAGACTGGGGTTCAGCAAGTTGTCCTCTCGCCACAGATGCTTCTTTGACCTTTGGCCGCCCGTGGTCGCCTAGCTGCCTAGCTGACAAAGTGCCCGGTGCTCTCCTTTCACCTGCTGTGTGGAGGGAGCTGGCGGAGGGAGAACTAGAGGGCACAGCGGGCAGTGGGCAGCGGGAATCCACCACGTGGCAGGTTTGGGTTGGCTTCTGATTTGGGGCTTGAGCCCTGGCAATGTTTTCCTGACAACTGTAGCCATTCAGAGGCAGGAAGTGATGAACTACTGGTTTTATGACACAGGGAGGCTCTTGGATGGATACTATTTAAAGCTGTTGGTGTCTGTGAGATCCGTAGTGTATTATCGCAAGCTTAAGTCTCTTTTCTCCACCGTGTACTATAATGAACATTCTCTTAACTTGTGATCGTAATGACCTGTTCTGAGAAACACTCCAGAGAATGATTTCAACCAGGAAGATTAAGGATTGAAGTCCCTATGAATACTATTTTCCAATACACATTTAAGTCATGAATTGCAGAGAAATAAGGCTGAAAATAGGACACGCTGATTTGGGGAGCAGGATATCTCTATCCCCAAAACATTTAAACACATGTTTTTTATTCCCAAGTAGTAAGAAAGGAAAAAAAAAATTGTGCTTCCCTGCCAGACTACCCCTGCCTGGCCTGTTATTAATATGCCCCGGACCGCCTGTGACCTCCTGAGATTAGTTAGGAGCCAGTCTTCTGTATCCTTATTATGGTGGGTAAGTGACTGGCTCATACAAGGCACCCAATAAATGCTGTTGAATGACAAAGATGATGCCACAGATATCTTAGAAACTCCCAAGTTCTGTGATGAGCCCTGGGAGAATGAGAATTTCTTAACTTGCTGGTAATGCATAAGCCACTCTGGAGGGAGGAGGAGAAAACTTACACAACCTGTTGGTAGTTTCGAAGTGTTCTCTGATCTTCCTCTCCTTCATATCTTATCAGCGGGAACTTAATGGCTTCATGTTGGCTCCCTCCCCTCCCATTGCTTCCCTCCCATGCCTTGTTTCTTATGCCCAAGAAAGACCAATCTGCTTTCGTTGTCCACAGTGCCACACGACATTGGCTTCTATACACGCACATGTAGTGCCTCCCGGCCCAGAATGCCCTCTCTCCTGTCTGCCTTCCTTTGGGAAGTCGAAGAAGAAAGGAACAGTCAAGGATTAGCTCCTTGGTAATTCCACCCATGGTAGGCGTAGCTCCTACCATGGGCATAGTCCATTTCCCCCTTTATCACTCTGCATTTAATGATTATCTCAATGTCTGCCTTGGGTGGGCTGTATGTCCTTCCCTTACATGCCCAGCCTGGTGCCTGGCTCAAAGAAAGGGCTCAATATCAGTGGAAGAAATGAAGAATGCCATGATACTTGAGGGATAAGAAAGTATTCACTGTACTTCAGGGGTGAGGGAGTATGATCTATGCATTAAGGTTACATTGGCTTTGTGGGTTTTTTAAGGAAAAGTCCTGAGGGTGAGATTGTGTGGTGACGGGAGTTCGGTGTTTCCGTTTCAGCCGGGCCTCTGATTTCCCTCCCATGAACATGAGCATTAACTGCCATGGACACGGCACAGTTGTGAGAACTGAAGGAGAAAATCACCTAGGTTGTTCAGGACAGAGCAAAGCAGTCACCAGGTTTTTACTGTGTGGAGACACTACTTAAGTACTTGAAGTTTGGAGGAGGTGTGCGGGAAGGAAGGCTCTTGCTTCCCCTTTGCACTTTTAAATATACGTATCTTTTTTTTTTTTTCCTTGATTGGTCGAGGAGAATTTTTGCTTTGCCTTCCCACCCTCTCTAGCATATACTTAATCCAAAAGCTGTAAGTGTAAGAGAGTTGCCTAAGGTAGTCTAGTCTCGCACTGTCCAATAAAAACATAGTGGGCAGATCACCACATTTGTATTTTTGGACTAAATACCCAGTAGTGCGATTGCTGGGTCATAGGGTGGCTCTATTTCAGCGTTTTGAGGAACCTCCAGACTGTTTTCCAGAGTGGCTGCACCAGCTTGCGTTCCCACCAACGGTGTAGGAGGTTCCCCTTTCCCCACATCCCCGCCGACATCTGTCGTTTCCTGACTTGTTAATTTTAGCCATTCTGACTGGTGTAAGGTGGTATCTCACTGTGGTTTGGATT
This sequence comes from Nasua narica, assembly GCA_028533885.1. Taxonomy (NCBI): domain Eukaryota; kingdom Metazoa; phylum Chordata; class Mammalia; order Carnivora; family Procyonidae; genus Nasua; species Nasua narica. Next base: position 31,546,518 of record CM052806.1, read on the forward strand.
TGTATTTCCCTGACGCCGAGTGATGTTAAGCATTGTGTCTGTTGGCCATTTGGATGTGTTCTTTGCAGAAATGTCTGTTCATGTCTTCTGCCCATTTCTTGATTGGATTATGTGCTCCTTGGGTATTGACTGTGATAAGTTCTTTATAGATTCTGGATCCTAGTCCTTTATCTGATACGTCATTTGCAAATATCTTCTCCCATTGTGTTGATTGTCTTTTGGTTTTGTTGACTGTTTCCTGTGCTGTGCAAAGGCTTTCTATCTTGATGAAGTCCCAATTGTTCATTTTCGCCTTTGCTTAATGTAGTAATCTAAAGGGGCACCTGCACCCCAGTGTTCATAGCAGCAAGGTCCACAATAGCTAAACTATAGAAAGAGCCCCGATGTCCATTGACAGATAAGTGGATAAAGAAGATGTGGGGTGTGTGTGTGTGTGTGTGTGTATTACATATATAATGTGTGTGTGTGTGTATATATATATATACAATGGAATATTATACAACCCTATAAAAGTGAAATCTTGCCACTTGCAATGATGTGATGAAACTAGAGGGTATTATACTAAGCGTATAAGTCAATCAGAGAAAGACAATTATCATATGAGCTCACTGATATGTAGAGTTTGAGAAACAAGGCAGAGGATCATAGGGAAAGAGAGGAAAAAAGGAAACAAGATGAAACCAGAGAGGGAGACAAATCATAAGAAACTCTTAATCTCAAGAAACAAACTAAGAGTTGCTGGAGTAGAGGATGGTTGGGAGGGATGGGTTGGCTGGGTGATGGACTTTGGGGAGAGTGTGTGTTGCGGTGAGCATTGTGAGTTGTGTAAGACTGAATCATAGATCTGTATCCTTGAAACAAAGAATATATTACATGTTAATTAAAAACAAAAAATGAAACATAATGACCCAGGGACACCTGGGTGGCTCAGTCGGTTAAGCAGTGCCTTCAGCTCAGGTCATGATCTCAGGGTCCTGGGCTCAAGCCCCACATCTGGCTCCCTGCTCAGCGAGGAATGTGCTGCTCCCTCTGCCCCTCCCCCTGCTCGCTCTCTCTCTCACGTGTGTGTGCTCTCTCTCTCCCTCTCTTAACAAATAAATAAAATCTTAAAAAAAAGAAACATAATAAGCCATCATTACTTTTAATAATACGTTTTATTTAACCCAATATGTTAAAAACATTATCATTTTAATATGTAGTCAACATAAAAATTATCAGTGAGATATTACACATTCTTTTTTTATATTCTTCAAAATCTGGTTTGTATTTTACACTTAGGACATATCCCAATTCAGACACTAAATTTTCTTTTTTTTTTAAGATTTTTATTTATTTATTTCAGAGAGGGGGGCAGAGAACACGAGCAGGGGGGGAGGAGCAGAGGGAGCCTGATGTAGGACTTGATCCCAGGATCATGACCTGAGCCGAAGACAGATGCTTAACCAGCTGAGCCACCCAGATACCCCAGACACTAAATTTTCATTGGAAATATTCGAAGAGTAATTAGACGTCTTAAAATTTACAATTGAAACAGGAGATTCAAATGCCAAGTTGCTCCAAACATATTTAAAAGCTTTTCAATGATGGACTCAAATATCAGTTTTTAAAGTTAAAAGTAAAAATGCAGTTTCCCGGTTGTATTAGGTACATCTCAAGTACTCAATAGCCACACAGGGCTAAGGGCTCCTATATTGGACAGCTCATGTCTACCACAGACCATCATTTCTCAGGTTCAGAAGCTGAGACCTACCGAGCCAGCCTGATCTTCACTTCACCATGGCTGGCCAGAGGTACTTGGGGGAGGAAAAACCCCCTCATTTGTAGAGAACTTCTTCAAGGCGTGACGACATCAGAGATTTTTCCTTTTGTGAGATATGCGATGTCTAAGCAGGTGTTAGATGGTTGGACAGGAGCAAAATTGTACTCTGAGCAGGGCAAGTTCACAAATAAGCCTCATTCAGTCATCATAAGAGACAATTACGAGAACTTCCCTCGGTTCTCCCTTCATAGTCCAGAGTTCAGATAATGGGATGTTCACTCCTTCTACCCTGTCTTTGTGTTGTTCAAGGGACTTCCGAAGACTGTATGACCTCTTTGTTAGTTATCTACACCCATACACTTCCTTCTCCCTTCTCCCCACATTCCATGTGAAGTGATGAAAGAAAATGATTAAGATTTGAATTCTAAACTGTGTACAGTTGAATTCTAAATCTTCCTACACCTTGGTGGCCCCCAAGAGCATAACTCATTGATACAGAGTTGCCAAATAGTCATTTTCCAGAAAATCTAGGTGGAAGTATTTATTTGGAACCTTAAGTAGGAAATCAAGCAATTCTTAGGGTTATAATTTTCTGGTGGAAGCCAGTCCTGAAACACCTGGAAATTAAGTTGGGAAAACACAGGTTTTGGTAGTATAACCTTGACTCAAGCTCTTCAACTGGCCCCCGGGTTCCTGGACCTCACACTTTTTCTCTAAACTTACTATTTAAAGAACAGCCAGGTATTTGGAGACAAGCCATGGTGGCATCTGGATACAAATTAAAGATCCCTAGTGAAGATGACACACACTAATCTTATTTTTTGGTTCTGGTCTGTAGACACTGTTCTAGAAAGATACCGACGTCTACTAAGTTTTGCTTCCTTGAACTAGGCTTGCCATTTCCCCTTTGACACTTGATTAAAGTGTTAATCCTCTTTCAGAATTCACTGTAGAGGCTTCAGGCCCCTTGTTAACAAGGTCAGCAATTGAGGGATCCTCTCCTAGGACATTCATTTTCTTTAACGATATTAACCTCATACAATCTTGGCAAGTCTCTTGAAAGATAGAAAAAAAAAAGAAAGAAAAACAAAGATGGGCTCTTTTAAGAATGCAGACACCTCAGAATTTTATTTTTTTAGATATTACATATATTGAATAGACAAAATTCCTGCTTAAAAAAAAAAAAAAGATAATTGCTTTCCCTATCCCTGAAACTTTTTTTCAGTTGTTGGTCAGGAGAGCTTTGATGATTTAGTTCTTGATTTAAATTACACACTGAAATAGATACTGGCTTAGATGCTGGCCAGTTTTGATATTCTAAAGCAGAAGCCTCATGCTAAAAGTTATTTTTTTTTAAGCACCTAAGGAGAGTGGCATAGGTGGTACAGTTAAATTTATTTATCCAAAATATTCCTTACAATGAAAATAGAAAGGTGCTAAATGACAGCTAAAAATAAAACCAAAATTCAATAAAAAAGACAAAATGCAGAGCAAGACTTGGTACCAGTGGACACTGTGTTATTTCCTGTACTTCTGTAATCTGTGGTTTTATAGAAGGGGGAGGGACATTGAGAAAAAGGGCCCTAGAACATCATGTGAATCTTAGGCTCAAAATGAGATTACGTCTTCATTACAGTACCACACTGGAAAATAAAATGTTATACTTTAGGAAGATGGTCTGGTAACTTTGTTTAACCATCAGTTAGCCACTTAACTAACCAGCACATCACATTCTCTAGATCAAGGGTTAATTTGCTGACAGAGTTGAGAAGTAAAAGATTTGCATGGAATGAAAACATTGTCCTTTGAAAGATGCTATGAAGGATCCATCCCTTTAGTATTCTATACAACCTCAGGGTAATCTAAAGAGCCTCTTCACAACAGGAAGATGAGTAATGAGGCACGACCAAGGCCCTGGGCCTGGAAGCTCATGTTAAGAACACAAAAGCTGTTCGGAGATTTTTTTTTTTAAATCTGACTCCAAGGTTCGCACACGGTAGGTACGTGATCTAAGTACATTTCACTAAGAAAATCACTAATACCCAAATCATAGACCTGATACCAAGTATGTAATGACAGATCACTAACTGCTTCTCCCAGATCCATTTACAGATCCAGTCTCCTTCATCCTTCAAGGAGTACCTTCTCGTGGATCCTCATCGCTAGTCAGAGGCACATTAATTCTGTTACCAGCAGGGCCTGGCATAGTGCTTAGTGTTTGGTGTAGGGATGGGCGGTTGGCATCCACCCATTAATAGCAAGTGTCTGCCTAAGGAGCCAGGTACTAGGAGGAATAAAAGTAGGGCAAAGGGTAGGAGGTGAGGAGGCGCTCCAGAATTCATAGTTGTAAGCACTGGAAACTATAGTTGATTTAAGCAGGAAAGAACTTGCATGAAAGGACATTCTGTAACTCACAGAATCAACATGAAGATTGAAAAAGCACACTCAGGGGATGGGTAGAAACCAACCAAGAGAAGCTAATTATTAAGGAGACAGCCCAAACCCACAATACATAGAGTTTTCAGTAAGTCTGTGACTTTGCTGGTCATTACCTAGGGGAAGCATGACAAGCAGGAGGAGGAATATTCAGAATAAGTAGTTATCTAGCGAAAAGATTTTGATTCCTCATGATAGAAAAAGATGAAAGTCATCAACCTCTCTGATGATTCTTTCAAGATATGGTTCAACCTCGAGGGTTTAGGTTGACTCTGGTTGGGCGATAGCCAGGGCACTGAGTCAAGGCCACAGAGTTCCTGTATAGCCTACTTTCTTGTCACCATTCTCTCAAATCTAAAGACATCTTCTATGATTCCCTTTTAGAGCTACTTGTCTGATTTAGCACAGATGCTCTGGGCATCATTAAATCAGTGGGACCATAATTTCTAAGTTGTATAGCTGCTTAAAGGTAGAAGCCTTTTGGGTCACCTGGCAAATGGAATGAGTATGTTCATGGTAGCCATTCTGGCCACTCAGCATTATGACCCTTAGTGTTAGATAAACAGTGTATTTGCCATATGCTTTGAAATTTACCAGACCACTAGACCTATAGAAACTTCTCTGAAATAGCGAGTCCTGTATAGTTGAAGGTTTTTCTCCCATCTTCTAGCCTACATGTCTTACTCTCCAGGTCCTGCCGGCATGATGCCCTGGGGGGCAGGTGGGATGATCAAGGGCTGTAGAGAGAGCCAGAGAGCTGGTGAAGATGGAAAAAAGAAATGAGGTGGGTCTTCTTTGGCTGTTGAGCAAGGCTTAGTGTAGAATGTGGTTTGGGGGTACTCCCAAGCCTGCGTAGTTTTCCCCATATTCGGTTTTCCATTACTTGCTAATGAGCACTGTCACTTTCACGTGAGCAGCTTGGTGAGGCTGGCCATTCAAAGGGCTTGCATTCAGGAGCCCACAAAATTTAAAATTTGCTTTTGGTTTTGGCAGACGTGTATGCAGCCGTTTATCACAACCAGAGAAATTCCAGGAGTCTACACCTTAAGCTAAAATACAGAGATTTGAGTTTGTCATCTCTTCTTTAAGCTGTCCAGTCCCATTAGAAGCGTCCACCTCACCCCAGTGTCTTTAAATTCTTCATGCCATTCACACTGCTCAGTGGCAGTGACACTTTGATCCCCTAAATCCTTCTTTTCAATGGACACTTCATTAAGGATCACCACAGAAGAAAAACTCTCCAGCTCGTTGTTGCGGCTGACAGGTTCACATTCCCGGAGTCTGAGTTTTCATTTTCTTTAGCCCCTATTAGGGCAAATAACCAACACTAATTCCCCGAGTGATGGTCTTCTGATACTCCTATCTGTGCCAGTCGGGGTCCACGGTTGCCAACAATAAAAAGTAGCTCTGGTTAACCTAAACAGAAAAGGGATTTGTTGGAAAGATAGGAGAAACTTGATAGAATTGATGAATTAGAATTAGGTCAGAAATAGAAAGACGCAAAGCAGCCCCAACCTCTACTGTGACTGTATTTGAAACAGGGCTTTTAGGAGGTAATTAAGGTGAAATGAGGTCGTCAGGGTAGAATCTTCATCCCATAGGACTGGTGGCCTTGTAAGAGGAGGAAGAAGGAGCTCTATCTCCATCTGTCTCCACTTGCACACGCGGAGGAAAGGCCATGTGAGGACACTGTGGGGAGGCGTCTGCAAGCCCGGCAGGGAGCTCTGACACACCGAATCGGCTTGGAACTTGATCTTAAACTTCCCAGTCTCCAGAGCTGTGAGAAAATAAATTTCTGTTGTTTCAGCCCCTCAGTCGATGGCAGCCCGGGCTGACAGAGACAGCAGCTAACAAGGTCATGCCAGACTCCATTCAGTATGGTGAGACCCAGCATCCTGATTTCCTGTCACTGGACGCTTGCAGTCCCGCTCAGGTTGCAACTCCGTAGTCACTGGTGCCTGGGAAACCTCTACTTCTCCTTGAAACCTGACAACACACACTTTGAGCCTTAAAGAGCGGTATGGAAGTCCACTTAGCTAGACCTAGGTGACGTGCCCTGCGTTCGGCATGAGGGGCCAGACAGAGGAAGAGCTGCCCTCATCCGGTTTCTGTAAGATTCAGGGAGGCTGTGACTCTACTTTGATCTGTCTTGCTATACTCCCTGCCAAAAGAGACTGTTTGGATGCTGGACAGCCAAAAATACATATTTAAAAAAAAAAAATGCCCACTCTGATGTGAGAAGAAAAAGGGGGAAGTAAAAAAAATTATATTTATTATGTGACCAGCACACTCATGTCCTTCTGGTGTTGCTGTAGACTTCACTCATCTTAAATCAGAAGTACAGGGAGAATGCAGGTCCCTCAGTTGGCCGGCAGCTGTCCATAATACTACCGGCTGTCAGGGGGACGTGGGGAAAACGTATGAAATAAACAACTTTAGTGCAATCTTTTATTTTAAACAGTCTCAGTTGGTATGTACAGTTAAAATTGTGTGGAAATGCTGAAACCTCACTCCCACTTTCTCCATAAGATTTTGGCCAAGTGTAGAGGGGAGAAAGGTGAGGCTGGCATGATCTCATGGCCCTGGTGGAGTGGGGAGGGTCGGAGGGGCCTTGGCCTTGTGCCAGTCCTTGCCAGTATGCTGGCTGACATCTGCTGTTCTCTGATATGTTGTTCTTTGACGCCCTGAGCACTGGCGCCCAGTGCTGAGTCACGTGACTGATGGACTAGCTTGTGTTCTCTTTGTATGGCAATGCTCCAAGGAGTATGGGCCATTTCCCTCTTGGTAATTTGCTTTACTCTCAGGTTCCTTTGCCTCTAGACCTTGAGTCAATACCCGATCCTCTATCCAGCCCCTGGCCTAGAAGTCAATCCCCAGCCCATGCCGTACCGTAGTCTCTTTATCTACCACCACAGACTCTCATGGCAGACTGGCCCTCAGTTCAGCATCCATGCCTCAGATGATCTGAGGGAGGCTCGGCTGCCCTCATCTGTTCATCTCTCTGTTTTATCATGCCGACCACCCCCACCAAAGCTGGAAGGCCTTGGGGTGAATGAGACCCATTGCATAACGGTCCCCTCTCGCTTCCCAAACAGGAAATATGGTTCAAGGGTTCCTGTGCTCATTTCTCTTCTCAGTTTATTTTGCACTGCACCCCACCCAGTGCTTCTCCCCAGAAAGTGAAAATCCAGATATATCTAAATATTTCTCTCTTCTTCTCTTTGCGTGCTCTTTTCCTTGCCACTTATCTGGAAATAAACTCCTGTGTTTAACTTCCCTCCTAGGCTGGGGGAAGGAGTACACAGAAGGAAGGATCTTTATGGTTACTGATATTCTAAATGGTAAGGAAAAGGAATTTGGAATATCCTTTCTCCTTCAATTAAATCTAACTCTCCTTTGAGAAGAGAGCTGAATCTTCCTTTAATTCCTTTGTTTCCATACTTTTGTATCAAATTCTAATCTCTCTTCTAGCAAATGAATGCCATAGGTAGATTAGAGTGAGGATCAGTATGTTCAGAAAGACAAATAGAAAAACACATTAATATTCTTCAGATATAACTCCCACAACACACCAATACTGATCATTGCTCTTGATTAGTAATACATTCAAGAAATACCAGGATTAACGTTACAGGGTATAACAAACCTTTTTATTTGGCTATAAGGATAACAATTGCTATGTTGACTAACTGAAGAGGTATATAAACGTGTCACTTCCAGCATGGCAACACAGGGAACTTGGTGGATTTGCTTCCCAATAAAATTAGTGAGCATTATTTAAGACAAAACAAAACAAAACAAACCACCTATTTAAAGTCTCTGGAAATGATCCCAAGGGCATACAATAAATGAAAAAAACATTAAAGAAAACTTACTAAAACTTGGTAAGAACAGGAAGAGTCCGTGATATTTGAACTCTCTCCTCTCTCTTCCCAGTTTAGCTTGAAGCAAAGTCTACTTCAGATACGTGCAGCAAAGAACATAGAGCTGCCTCTCCTAAGCTCACAGTTGGAGGGCTACAGCATCTTCCTGCTAGGGGCGGGACAGTAGCATGTGCGTATCTGCCACTAGCTACCTGTTACAGAGCCTACTTTCCAAGGTACTTTCCTACCTGAGAGGTAGGCATTCTCTTTTTCAGCCTAGCACAAACTTGAAGGATGGGGACTTTATCTTGACTTCAGAATTCTCCAAATTCTGGGGCCCCAATCCCTCTCACCCAATTCATATGTAAACCAGAGGCTCCACTTAGGGAGAGGCAAGCCCAATAGACCAGAGGCTACAGCAGGACCCCGCTCTGCCAAGCACTCTGCTCTGAAAGCAGGGGTATCACTCAGAAGTATGCCACTATCCCCTCCCTCAGTGCTAGAGCCTTAGCTCAGAGATTTTGTTCAGGGCGAAGAAGCCGGCCACAAAACATAGAGCTTAGAATGTCTTCCCAAAGAAGCTGACTTAATCTGCAACAGAGGGTGGGGATGTTCAAGCCAAAGGACATTCTCAAAACAATGAAGGTAATGGTGTAGAGCAAATAAGAGGCGAATGGTAGATGCATTTGAGACACAAGTTAAACCATCGGCTGGCTAGTATACCAGACAGAACCAGGGAAACAGGCAGCTAAGAAGAGCCCTTCTGGGATCAGGCAATCTCAAAAATTTATCTCAAAAGCTGTTTTGGAAAGGAGTCTGAAAATAATTGGATCAATCCATGGCGGGTTCGTGCCCCAGGACATTGCCAAAAACAACAGAGCAATCTGCCAGCAATTAGTGGAATTTATACTCAAGGCAAGGGATGGTCAAAGGGACTGCAAAAGACCATCTTTTCAGAATGACTTTGCACATGTCCAAGGCTGCGTCCTCCAAGGAGCAACATCAGAGGCTTCTCACTATGTGGGGGGGAGAACAGACGTTATGAAAATGATCTAGTCACTAAACAGATAAGCAAATAACAATAACCAACTCCTGGGAAAGGGGAAGGGGATCAACCAGAACCCAGAATTTCTACAGTATATTATCTAAAATAACCAGTTTCCAACGAGAAAATGTGAGGCATACAGTGAAAATGCGAGGTCTGACAGGAAAAAGCAGGCAAAAACCCCCTGTCTATGAAAGTGAGTAGATGTGGGATATAACAGGTGAAAACTGCAAAGTAGGAGTAGTTTCTCTCTCTCTGTGTATATATTTATAGGTATATATACTGAGAAAGAGATATGAATATATAGATTTTTTTTCAAAGAACTAAAGGAAATCATGCTTTTTTTTTTGGAAATCAGGCTTTAAAAAAGTAAATGAAGGCATGATTATAGTATTTCATCAAATAATGAGCTATAAGTCATAAAAATAAGAACTATATAGTCAAATATAGTCAAATAAGAGCTATAAGTCATAAAAAAAAAGAGCCAAATGTAGTCTGGATTTGAAAAGTATAAAAATTAAAAAAATATTCATCAGAGAGCATAACAGTAAATTGAACTGGCAGAAGAATTAGCAAACTTGAAGATGGATTAATGGAGAGTATTCATTCTAAACATGAAAGAGAAAAGAGAGGAAAAATGAAAAGATCCTCAGAAATGTAGATATCATTAGGTGAATATAAATATATACAATGTAATTATATATTATAATATATTGAATATATATATATTTAATATATTGAATATATAATATATATACACACACAAAGGTGAGAGAGAAAGGAGCAGGAAACAGTAGTTAAATAATGGTTGAAAACTTATCAAATTTGATGAAAACATTAATCTACAAACACAAGAGTCTCAACAAATTCCAAGTAGGATAAATGCAAAGAGTTTCACAAAAGGCACATTCTAGTGTAAATATTGAGAGCAGCAAGAGAAAAATGAATTTTCACTTACAAGGGAGCCCAACAAGATTAGGAACTGACTTCTCATCAGAAGCAATGGCAAGCAGAAAACAGTGGGATGATCTTTAGAGTGCTCAAAGGAAAAACTGGCAACAATAAATGGGAACCTAGCAAAACTGTCTTTTAAAAATGAGGGTGAAATAAAGACATTCCCAGATAAATGAGGAGCACCGAGACGATTTGTTGCTAGCGGAACCACCTTAGAAGAAACACCAGGGGAAGTTTTTCAGGTTAGGAGGAAGTGATCCCAAATTCACTTCCATGGAGAAAACAAAAAATGCAAGGAAAGGCAATTAATTGTGTGACTAGGGAAGACAATATAAATGCATATTTCTTTATTTTTCTTTCTTCTCTTAACTAATTTCAGTAGCAGTTATATAAAACACTATGCACATCGTTATATTGCTGGCCCTATAGAAATGTATACTGCTGGTTGCAAGACAAAGTAAGTGGGTGGGAACAGAGCCGCATTTGGCCCAATGACTCCAGATGGTAATTTGAATGCCCAGGAACAGTTGAAGAGAACCAAGTGCAGAGGCTAAATAGGAAAGGTTATATGTACGGAATTACTCTCCTTTCTTCTCTTAACTTCTTTAAGATATATAAAATTATATAAAGTAATAGTTATAGGAACACATTGCTGGCTTTGTAACACGTAGAGATGTGATTATGCATTACAATAACAGTGTGAAAAGGGGGAAGGGGGAAAGAGCTATATAGGTGTAACATTTCTACATTTCATTGGAATTAAGTTAATGTAATAAGTTAATGTAAATCTGAAGCAGGAACGAAATCAAGAAATAGTGAAAAAGTTCTTAAAAATTAAGATGTTACATTAGAAAATATTCGCTTAATGTAGAAGAAGCCAGGAAAAGAAACAAGAGGCAGAGAGAAAACAAAAATAAAATGGCAGGTATAAATCCCACTCTGGAATATCAGTGAGTGTTGGGATGGGAATAACGGTGGGAACCTGGATGGAAACAGACCTGCCAGGCAGGGATCCACAGGGTCCTACCTATAGTAGATCCAAACAGCAGGCAAGCGTGTGTGACAGAGGGGTAGGTAGCAGTGTAGATAAGCAGGTTATAACCTGAAGAGAGAATGCACTGGCCTCCAAAGGGACGTCTAGGAATGTAATATAGTGCCACGTGACTAATACAGTGGCACTGTATTTCTTTTGCAATAGAAAAAGGTATTGGGAAAGTTGTAAAAAAAAAAAAATTAAAACACAAAGGTAGCAGAAAAATATGTCATGTAAGGGTAACATAGTATCAAGAACTTCTGATGGTAGGCAGTACATCTTTTTAAAAAATGACAGTATGAAGTCATCTGAAACAAATATATCTTGCGAGTCAACTGAAATCTATTGGTAGTGACTGTCCAGACAGCTGTATGGGGAAGGATTCTGAGGCTCCATCCTCCCTTTCCTCAATTAAAGAGGTCTTCCGTGGCCATGCGATGGGAAGCAAGCACACCTTGTGTTAGCAGACACTGGTTGAAACCATCCCTGAGGGGAGTCAGGACTGAGACTGACTCAGGAGTGAGTGCAAATCTCAGAGTTGTTATCAGTTATATTTTATTAGTTATGTCTATGGAATAATAACCATTTTGAGTATTTTGTTATTTAAAGACAAGCTCCAATGTGCAGTATTTTTCTTTGCTGATTTTCTGTGGTGTATAGAAACTAGCATTAAAACTCTTACACGAAAAGGAGCTGTATCTGAGCATTAGCAAGGAAGTAAGGAACAAGCAGTTTCAGGGAAGAGGAACTATAAAAGTAGAGCGAGTGATGACAGCCAAGAAGGAGAAAGAGAAACATGCCCAGCTCTTGTGGCATAAAGCTGGCAAAAAAGGTTATAAACAAATAACTAGCCAAGGATATGGAAGTGAAGGCAGGAGAGCTCCGTGCAGTCTCCATACAATTTAGACAGGCAAGGGGTTCAAATTTGGGATATTCAGTTGAAGGAAATTCCGCCGTATGACCCAGGCTTTTCTGGGGCGTGTGGAGGTGGGGGGTATAATATGAAGGAAATACCTACATTTCTTTTCTTCTGATTTCCAGGAAGAACAGATTCCTTCAAAACCTTGGACTCTTATGCCTTTCTTTTCTTCCTCTAATAAAACTAGAAGTGTATGAAGGTTGGTGGATGGTAATTACTGGCTAGCATTTCTTGACTGGGTGTAGCTAATTTATCAGTGCTCCTGGGTGTGGGTAATTTGGTCTCTTTATACTACTGTCATCCCAGACCCAAGTAGAGGTAGTGACGTCAGTGTTTGCTCTGCCACCTGAGAGCTCTTCCAGGGTCTCAAATCTGGGGGAAAGGTGCTGTAAGCCCAGTTTTGCTTTCGTAGTAAGTCCTAATTGCCAGCCTATCCCTTATCAGTAGTAATGATGATAGTTTGGCCTTTGTTTTATTCCCGACCTTATTTCTCAATTAATTCAGAACTTGGACAGGAAAGAATGGTACTATTAACTCGCCCCTTTAAACCCCCACCATCTTGGTGCCTAGCCTGGAAATCTAAACCCACGCCTCCCCGTGGTAAGAGAGAATTGCATCAACTGAATGCTCTTTCTGACCACATCTCTTGTTTCCTTCAGTATGAAGCTCGGTTAGTGTAATACTCCTGGCCTCTTGCCACCCCTTTACTCACTCCCCTCCACCCTCAGCCCCCACCCCCCAGAGGAGGTATGGTGACTTACCTGGTGGGGAGGTTTAGAAATATAAGCCAGGCAGTCTCAGTCTTTTGTTGGAGGAGTGAGGGTGCCTGCAGCATACGAGATACATTCTGCTCCTGTGCGACGTTCGTCACACTCCCGCTCACCTGGGAGGCCTGTCAAGTCTGGCCTTAGCTGTGAAGGAGTGGCTAAATCTGCCTAATTCAGGGAATTAATTAGCAGGTCTCTTTGGCTTTCTCAGGAAACTACAGTTCCTGTCCAGTCTTTATCCATAAGGGAAGTGTTATTTGGTCCCACTCCACTCCCGTCTTTGTCTTATTTCTCATTTGGTTGCTATTTATTTGGTCCTCTACGGATCTCAACAAATATTAGGAAAATCATGGCAAGTTGTCAGTTCCGGAGAGAGAAAAGTACTGAAAATAACATAAATTAGACAAAAAGAAAGTAACCAATGTTCAGGGGGGAGGTTTACGTTCTGCAACAAGGAAAGAGCTCATTTCTCAAAGTGGATCTCAAGGTCAGAGAGGAAGCAATAATAAAGTCAACTTCATGCTGACCTCTGAACTTCTCTTACTCCTCTGTGAATGCGTGGAATGCTGGACCTGTGTGCAGTAGGACCAACTGTGCAAGTTAGGAAGTGGTTTGTGAGGGCCAGGGTCCAGGGAAGTTGTTGTACGTGGTGACTTGTTTAAAAAGAAACAAACAAAACCCTGGTTACTAGATTATCATAGAGCCCTGGCATGGAATAAAATTTCCTGTAAAACTACCAGTTCCGGTTTCTAAATTGGATAACCAGTTCAGATAATTTTGTTGCAGGAAAACCTATATTGGACGGCGGAGCTTCCCTTTTTGTAAAATCGGAAAGTTTTTGGACTGTAGGAAGAAGAGTTGGTCTCATTTAACAGCCTGAACGTTGTGGTGTGAAATGTCTTCCTTGTGGCCAATAAAGCAAGGCTCATTGTCTTTGTGAGTGTGGTACACTGAAGGCTCATGCTGTTGCCTGTGTTTTTTCTGGTACTGGGAAATAAGACTTAGCTGATGGCTCAAAGAAAGTAGAAATAGGGCGCCTGGGTGGCTCAGTTGGTTAAGCGACTGCCTTTGGCTCAGGTCATGATCCTGGAGTCCCAGGATCAAGTCCCATATCGGACTCCCGGCTCTGCGGGAAGTCTGCTTCTCCCTCTGACCTTCTCCCCTCTCATTCTCAGTCTCTGTCTCTAATAAATAAATAAAAAAATCTTAAAAAAAAAAAAAAAAAGAAAGTAGAAATAGCCTAAGTCCCTCTACCTGATTATTCTCAAATGTCATTTGGTGAAGGGAAACCTATTCACGTTCCTGATTCAGCAGTTGGGGTCAGGCATATGGATATGCATGGAATAGCACACTGGGTGATAGTAGTTCCAAGGCTAGAAGAAAAATACAAAATATGTAAGAGTATGATGAAATGTGTCTAAGTTTGCAGTTTATTAACTGTTCCCAGAGGATGGGATGTGCTGTGTGCATCACTAATCTCTTCCTTCCCTTGGTTCCCTTGGTCCTCTGGCTGAGGACACCCACATTCATACATGATTCCCTGTCTTTGGGTCCCATTTAAAATTCCCTTCCTGTTTTTTCTACTACAGCTTTGACTTAACAAAACTATCCTCTTTCTTTTGAACAACCATTCTTGATATGTTGACACATCACAACATTCATCTCTCTTTCCAACCCTTTTCTTAAGATGATATTATGAAGATAAAATGAGAAAATGATTGGAAAATACCTTTCCTTAAACTATTATTTCAATGATAGAGATCGATTTCACTGCTGGGGGACTGAAAAAGTATATACGTCATACCAATTTTCCCCTCCTGAGACGGATCAGGACAGTGTTCCCGCCAAAGTTGGGGTTTTCTTAGTAACAATGTGCTTTCTGGGGATGCCTGTTTTCCCAAGAGGACAGAGAGTTTGGACCATATTTCTTGAAATACCTGGATAGAGAGTTTGAACAGCTGTCTTCTCTCTTTAGCTCACGCACAGTGGAAACCTCTGCAGGATCATCCAGCAGAACTAAATTTTGTCCCAGTAGTCTTCCGGTTCTCTAGACGAGCAGTGATTTTGGCTGCCAGAGGGATTCTTGGGTGGGCTGGTGGTGAAGCATCTTCCAATAACCATTACTAAAAGTGTCAGCCTAGGTAAATTCATGTTCATCTGGGTCCATTTTATCTTATTTTGTTTTAATTTAACCCAGATCGTGAGGCTCAGATGTTAGGTTGAGCGTGAGTTTAGCGAGGTAGGGTGAAATTTGAAGAGGAGGGAAGAAATGTTCCTTGCCACCCTTAGAGACAACATACTAAGGAAATAGGACTTTTCCCCTCCCTCTCTATTTTGGTAATCCTAGGCTTGGCATATTTGGGTAAGAAAATGAAAGGTTTGCCTACATAGTTGAAATCTCTCGTCACATTATATCATCTGAAGCCTATTTGTACGTTGGGATCATTTTATTTGGTTTCGGTTAGACATAAAAGTATTCTGTGGTCTCTCTCTTTTTTTTTTTTTTCCAAGGCCTTCTGGCTTTTGGAAAATTGAGTGATTTCATCCCTGTCCGGGTTTCCTAGTAAATCTTGTATTTTTACTCAAATTACTTGATCAATTAGTTATGTCAGCTGCCCGAGATGTGCCTTTTTATTAATAGCACCTTTTATCAACTCATTGGAATTAGACATTGGAACCATGGTCTGAGACTGGTAACATCTTGCAGTAATTTATAAATATTACTTTAAAAAATAGCGCCACAATTGCTCATTTGTGAACTTTTTTGGATATGTCGCCGTGTGAGAAATTGCATTTGTATTATTATTAGTTCTGACAAACTGGATTAGGTCTTGGCTATTGTTAAGTGGTTCTATCTGCCCTCAAATCTACTGAGAGACGCAGCATTTTTAATGAATTTAATTAAAACTGCATGTGGTTTATAGGGTTGCCTCCAGCCAATATGCCATTCTTCTTGACTGAGTGGAGTTTCTGCTAATGTATAATGATGTTTTATATGAGAGATGTTTGAAACTCCCTCGTAGTAGCCTCCAGGTAGTTTCCATGGAATGACATGGTGATGAAATATTAAAATTTTAAAAAACCCTTTCTACTTAAGTGAGTCGTGTTTACACGAACTAATGTATGCATAAATGTGTTAAATATGTTTGTCGAAGCTGGGAGAGACATGCATCGTATTTCAACACCAGCAGTATGTTGGCGGTGAAAGATTTTTAAGAAATTCCAATCTGGCAACACTTTGGAAGATCTGCTATATGTATTATTCTTTGAAGTATTAAAAAAGAGGCTGTTATGAAATTTCCTCTTAACATGCAAGTTCGTTTGTCCAGGTAGTTTTAAGGCTTTTTTCCTAACCAACAGAACTATAAAAGAGATGGCTCTCTGCATCAATTTTAAACATAACCTTGGAAGATACTGATAACAGAACGTAATACCTTTTTTTTTTGTAATACCTTTTTAAAAAATAAAGACAGCTGCTGCATTTTCTTAATATTCTTTAAAGAATGAATTATTTAATATACTTTATAGAGGGAGTCAGTGAAGTCCTCTGACTGCATAGACTCAAAATTCTGGTTCTAGAAATTGATCTTTCTTTGATGGTGATGATAAGAGGACAACAGGGGAGTAACACATTTTGACCCATTTCACCCCACGGTTGGTCTTTGAAAATAGTAAACACTGCCAAGGAATGTAACCTTTTATATTACCTGTATTAAGTACGTAACAAAATGTCGAATGATTTTGTGGAGGCCAGCAGGACCAGGGCCAGGCCCTGCTGTAAGGCTGCAGAGGGGAAGTGGCTCGGTGATCCTGGGAACGTGGGGCTGGGATTTTGTGAGAAGTCAGTGAAACGGACCACGAGCATGAAAATCAAGAGGTCAGAGAAATACCAGAGGCAAACCCAGCTGACAGGCTGTGTCCGCAGCAGAGTTCTCCATGACCACTCACAGCCTTAGTTTCTTCAAGTGAAGAAACCTTAGCGGGTTGTGGTGAAGACCGAACACAGTACGTAAAAAGAAGATTCCATGTGAAATGCTTAACACAATGCTTGTTATCAGTATTCAGAAATTTTAGCTTAAAAATTAACATTGGCATATACTTTAACAAGATGTCCAAGTCTCCATAAAATACCCTGTGTATTGATTGAGAATCACCAAATATCTTCTCACTTCCACAAACCCTTTCTTTTTGCTGATGTTGAGTGGCGTGTTACTTTAGAATTTTTATTGTGTGATCTACACTTGTTCTTTGCTTCTTAAAACTGGTACTGCTTTAGGTAGCAAGATCTCTTTCAAAAATGTCGTCGAGTGACAGGACATTTACAAAATTGTATTTCCTTGCACTGCATTTTTCATCCCCTAATTTGGGAAAATGATAATTTCTCTGAGGAAAAGCTGAGCTATCAAAGGTCATACTATGGGTTCTACTTCTAAGATTTGGGTGGCATTAGGTAATAACAGCAGCTACCCTTTATCGAGCTCCTGTTACTTGCCCAGAGGGACATGCTGTCCACATATTTTCTCTTTAGTCCTCGCCCCTATGCAAGAGAGATCGCCGTACTCCGCATTTTATAAAGAAACTAAGATTCAGAGAGCTTAACTTGCAGACAAAGAGCCACGCCGGGATCCCCACTCTGTGCTTCCTAACTTGAAGCCTCTTCCCAAGATGCCACTCTGCCTCACATCAGACCACCTCTTTCCTTTAGAAGAAAACACATTTCTTCCCTGGAGCATTTTCAGGGTTATCTTATTTTGCCATTAGAGCTGACCAACCGTGCTGCTTGGTGGCACAAACCCTGGCCGAAGGGGCAGAGGGGGGAAAAAAACGGTTCCGGAAATTCCAGATAATCGAGACACAGTAGGTGAAAAGACACCTCGGTCTCACTGAAGAACCTAGGGAAGAGAGCCGCAGTAATCACAGAGAACACGTGGGAGGCTGCGAGGTGTCCCGTTTCCGTGATGAGGAGGCATGGAGGAGGGGGTCTGTGTCCCACTTCTGTTTGCTCGATCTGCAAGTGCTTAATGTAGACGGCAGGGCAGCTTTCAACCAAGAGTGATTCAAAAGGACAGCTCTTGTCATGTCACCCCCGCCGAAAAATTTTCTGCGACTTCTGGCTAAGGGCCGAATGCCGTGTGAGCGTGGGAGGCCCTCCATCGTGTGACACTGACCTACTTAGCCAGTCTCCTGTCACGCCCCACTGGCTGCAGCTCAGTGTCTCTGCTGTGGTCGTGAGGTTCCCTAACCCTGGCTGCAGGTGAGAAACATGTGGAAGCTTTAAAAATAGACAGATGTCTGGGCTTCTCCCCCCTCTCCTCCCACCCCCCGAGAAATTCTGGTTTGATGGGTCTGGGGTCAGGTCTTCGGATCTGTCCAGGCAATGAGAATGCACAGCCTGGATTAGGGATCACTTCTGTAATCAAAGGGGATTTGGAAAACGACTTCTGTCTCCTGACTGCAGTTTTTACTCGAGGTCTTCTTTTCTCCTGAAATATCTTTTCTGTCTCCTCCCCTCCCACCTTCTCTGGCTAACTACATCTTTTAAATTCTTCCCATCCTGTGAAGGCTCTTCTCTGAAGAAGGTTTTTCTCACTTCACCCTCCCCCTTCAATGGAAGGCCCTCTCTCTCATTTAAGCTTCTACAAAATGTCTTTAAGCCCCTATTTTAGCATCTGTGTCTCCTGTCATAACCTCCTATCAACCTTCCTCATGAGCAGGGGCTAGGTTTTACTGATTTCTTTGTGCACTCCAGACTAAAAAAAAAAAAAAAAAAGTACGTATGTTTCAAATGTTGCCAACAATCTTTCACAAATCCTTGGTGAAAAGAGTTAATATCATTCTCCATTTCTGATGATGTCCGAGTTGAGTCCAGGACTAACTCAAGCTCTATCCCGTAACAATGAGAGTTCCATTCTAGGGTCTATAAGCTCCCTGTTACTGTTTTTAGAATGGTGCATGGGTCTGGGTGCATTGTTCTTGGGAAAGTTTCCAGAGTTTCAATTAGAATCTCAGAGGTTCTATGATCACTGACTTGTTAAGAGCTACTGCCCAATGGAATAAATCTCCTTAACTCAGCCTGCAGGGGTGACAGTGGCCCTGTTTGCCTGTCACTAAGGTTCCAATTCTCTTCCTGCCAGGTTAGCCTAGCTTTAGAACACCTCACCTCCATTAGGTTGAATGGCTTCATGAAAATATCATTAGTCTAAAGACTAATCAAGCATAGCCTCTATCATTCAGATGATTAAACATTTTTTAAATGAAAAATAAAATTAGATTAAAGATGTTTTTTTTTTTTGGAAGATTTTATTTGTTTATTTTATAGAGAGAGATACAGCGATAGAGGGAACACAAGCAGGGAGAGCAGCAGAGGGAGAGGGAGAAGCAGGCTTCCCGAAGAGCAGGGAGCCTGACGTGGGGCTCGATCCCAGGACCCTGGGATCATTACCCGAGCCGAAGGCAGACGCTTAACGACTGAGCCACTCAGGCGCCCCTAAAGGTGCTTTTGTTACTGGCTCAGAAAAGGTCGGAATTCCTACCTTGACTAGATGATAGGAGTAGAGTGGCCCTGCCATTGTCTTGTACCTCAGAGGAGAAAAGTGTTCACGTGCTTGTATGAGCGGGTTAGTGTGTGTATGTGGTGTGGGGGGGAGGGGTGGATGGGTGTGGGGTGTTTATCAAAATATAATTTTTCTTAGACAAAAATTGCCAAATATCTGGCTGTCTGCAAAAGGAGTAAAATTCATTTTGGTGACCCACCTCTGAGTTTCACGGGTTTCATTATTTGCCGCTGAAATATTGAGGCCTAAAACAACAATCAAAACAAGACTTAGTAGCTGTTAGAGGTAATTTTTCTATTCTTGGGCACAAAATAGCCAGAAAAGCATCTGTCTTCTCGATTGAACTGATTTGTAATTCTAGAATGTAGGAGGAAAAAACTGGAAGGACCTCCACTTAAATCTGTAATTTGGGTAATTCTGAAGTAATGTGACGTAAGGAATTTTGATCGGTGCTTAGTTCAGCATGGGAGACCTCCTTTCAAGGAGTGAGAAATGCCTGGGAGAAGTAGTTGGAAGGAACTGCAGTTGGGGCTTGACCTGACTAAAGGGAGACAGAACACAGGAGACAGTAACTAGGGAACCTAGTAAAAATTTATAAACTGAAGTTATGGGTTAGCAATACATGTATGTATTCACACACGTATACCTACCTCGAAATAATTGCCAAGAATGAACATCAGACTAAATCAAAGGAAATATTGATATGCCTGCCTATGAAAAAATGCCAACATTAAAATTCAGAATTTCCAAAAATTAGGAGGTGATTATTCGTATTTTCACAAGGACTCCCCACTTTGTAAAAGAATCTGCTACAGTGTTCCATTCAAAATACCTCTTATAATATGCTAACATTGCCATTTGGTTAATTTAGGTAGTTCTCAAACTTTAGCATGTGTATGTTAAGCACAGGGCGCTCAGCCCCCACCCCCTTTCAGATTTCTGATTTGGGAGGTTTGAAGTGTGTCCTCTAAATTTGCATGTCTGACAAGTGAAGTTGATGCTGTTAGGCACCACAGTTTGAGAATGGCTTGTTTACTAAAATTCTACGTGAACATAGCTTTAAGAAACAAATCTATGATGTAAGAGAAGGTACACCTACCAAGGATTTTTAGTGGGTGTTATGGGCTGAATCATGTCACCCCCAAATTCAAATGTTTAAGTCCTAACCCCTCACACCATACCTCAGAATGTGACTGTATTTGGAGAGGGTGTCTTTAAAGAGGTAATTAAATTAAAATGAGGTCATTCGGGTAACCCTAATTCAATATGACCGATATACTTAAGAGGAAATTTGGACACAGACACACATGGAAGGGAGCCCATGTAGAGACCCTGAGAGAACACAGCCATCTACCAGTCAAAGAGAAAGACCTCAGAAGAAACCAGCCCTTCTGACCCCTTAATCTTGGACATTTAGCCTCCAGGACTGTGAGGAAATACATTTCTGCTGTTTAAAATACCCAGTCTGTGGTACTCTAATATGGTAGCCCTAGCAAACTAACACAAATGGTGGTCTTCGAAAGGAAATAGCTCTTTAGAAAGGTTATTTTACTGTTTTGCATTTGGGCTAAGTAGAAATCAAAACCAGTACTAAGTAAGAGAAGCAAATAGAAATGCAGACTTGAAAGTTCTTAACTTTGTTAGTTTCTTTTCTTAGTTTCTTAATAACTCTTCATATGTTTTGGCACAGTGGGCTTTGAAAAGGGAGGGTCAAAAAATAACTTCTTGGTTTTGGATACTAAACACTAGCATGTGTTGGAACTCTCTCATAGCCGTGCACTCATTTCCAAAGTAACATACCTTTATTCATCCTGGAAGCTTCGATATTGAGAAGTCAGAGGAAAACCTCAACTATTATATGCAGATAATCTGAGAAATATAAAGGAAGGAGGGCTTTGATTAGCACTTGCAGTATGGGCTTGTGACTCAAAAGTCTTGCTCCTACCTTTCTTGATCCTTTACCCTGGGTTTTTATGATCAGAGAAGGGAAGGATAGGGAAGGATATGATGTCCGTTTAGCAGAAGTATCAATATACTTTATGAAAGGACCTTTTGGATTTCATACAGTTTGGTTAGTAAATGTCTAGTCCTTTTGTTTAAGAATCCACAAATGACAAGCGTGAAATAGCACTGCCAGTAACTCCCTTAAAGTTGCATGTAACAAGAAATGTGGTGTGGGCTTCAGACTCTCATAAATTACTAAGCTAAGAACACGAACCTTCCTCCCGTTGCTGTCTGGGGTCCATCCCGTTGCTGGCACTCGGTGAATGTCAACTACCAAGCATGCTGATTTAGGTACAAAGACTGCTGACAGTGCATAACCTAGAGATCTAGGAAATACCAAAGAATAGCACGGCTAGACTCAGAGGATTTGTTTCTTTGAGCTGCCAAAGCTAGTGATGTCAATGAAAAATATAGTTAATATAGACAGATGTCAAACAAAGCCAAGTGGCCAGAACAGGAAACAAAAATATTAAAATGAAACAGTGGTGTGCTGACTGAAGTGGGACTTGGAGAATTGGGTTTGGAACCCTGAAGCAGTCTGCCCGGTGAAGGGTTGAAATAAGGATTTTGAAGTGAAATTAAAATGTATGTGGTCTCTCAGTGGATAACCGTTTCCCCAACAATATAGAATATCTGATGACGCCTTGAGTTTTGTCCTGTGCTGTTGCATATGAAGAAATTTGCTAGCTCTTGAGTATATTGATCTGGTACCACTACCCTGCCATGGTGTTCATTACCTGCCTGTCCTCATCCATCCAGACTCAGCCTCCTTGGAGATGCAAAATTATTAGCAGCTCAAGTATAGGGTGTACATGTGTGTGTCTCCTTGTACGCCTAGGTAGTGACCGTTTCTTCTTGGGTTCCCGTATGTAACAGTAGTTTAAGTGTCCTATCTTATGCCAGTTATGCTCTAAGGGATGAAGATGGAAGCAAGGCTGGCTGGCCCTGGAGAAGGACTCAGAGCTCAGGGAAAGCTCGAGAAGGAGGCCAGAGAAGCCGTCTTCTCTACTCTTCCCTTCCCAGGGCAGTTCTTTGCAGGAAGAGCCCGCAGAAGGCACTGAACCTCCGCAGTCTATGACTTGGCTGCTGGGCCAATCATAGCAAGAGCTGGGCCACTGCAGAGAAACCAGGGTTGGCAACAGCTCGCTTATTGGAGAGGGCCACTTTCTCGGGCAGTTCCAGACACAGCGTGTAGGGGGCGTAGCGGGGACTAGAACAGAAAGACCATCCACTAAGGCTTACCCAGTGGAGAGCTCTGAGCCCTAGCTAGCTTCAGTTGAGCTGAAAGGAAGGTCTTCGTGGAGAAATGTACCGAGCTTAAGAGTGTCAGAAACGTCAGGGCAAAGAGATAAACTGGAGAGGGTTATTAATATCAACCTTAATAAGTATTATTATTATGTCATCTGATGTCTAGTACATACTGGCTATAAGTCACGTCTTATACTGAGTGCTTTATCTTTTTTAAAAAGATTTACTTATTTATTTGACAGAGAGAGAGAGACAGTGAGAGAGGGAACACAAGCAGGGGGAGTGGGCGAGGGAGAAGCAGGCTTCCTGCCGAGCAGGGAGCCTGATGCGGGGCTTGGTCTCAGGACTCTGGGATCAGGACTTGAGCCGAAGGCAGATGCTTAACGACTGAGCCCCCCAGGTGCCCCCGTACTGAGTGCTTTAAATTCAATGTTTTATTTAATCCTCTCCACAACCTTATGAGTTAAATACCATCATTATTCCCACTTTCAAATGAGATGGCTGACAAAGAGAAAATAAGAAATTTGCCTCAAGTTACACAGAAACTTAACACTAGGAAGTGGGTTCAACATAGCTCAGCCTGAATCAGAAACTCATATTCTTTCCACCAACTCAGGCAGCCTGAAAACAAACACGGGAGAGGCCAGTGAAAAATCAGAAGGCAAGTTGCTTATTATTTCATGGCATTTCTGCGTGTTGTGGAAACTACAAAAGGCTATCAATTATTTCCTCTACCCTCCGGAAGCCTAGAATGTCCATCCATGATCTTTCTCATCAATTCTGTTTCTGTTCTACTTAGTCTCATAGGTAAGCTAAGAAATAACGTTTGCTTTGTTTGTATCCAAGTGAAGGGCTTATTTTTAAAATTTTAAAACCCAGCGTGGGTCGAATGTTGGTAAACATTGCTAGACGTACTGACTGTACTGGGGTAATGAATGGTACTATGAATGGTGAAAATCACTGAGAGGTGGGTTTCTAAATGGGTGCTCAGTGCCGTTGCTTCTGGCCCGTAAGACCAACATGGCAAATTTGTCTTTAGTTTATCAATGGTGGTGGGTAAACTGGAATTTTTATCAGTGAAATGCCAGGGTCCATGGAACTTTAGGAAAAGGGGAAGCCTTTAATTGGGTGAGGAAAAGTAGAATTTGAGTTATAACCTCTTCCATGGGCCGTTTATGAGCACATGGTCATTAACATCTCTCCCCAGGCTCCGAAGCAGGAAGCAGGAAAGGCAACAAACCAGAGAAAATTCTGAGCCCCCTTTGAACTTTATAGAAAGGCACTTTATAAATCTTAGGAAGATGAATTTATATTATAATTTGTTTAGAGTGACTCTGAGTTAAAATTGTTTTGAAGGCAGGGCCTACTCGATACCCCATGTAGAAAACCACCTCTCCCCCCTCCCCCTCTCCCCCCCCCCCCACCAAGCGGGATAGACCCAAGTTCTATGTTAACTTGTTCTCCGTTGCCTATGATTTCTTCTCAACATCCTCTCTTTGGACCTAGATTAAAAGTATTAAGAAATACACTAGAGAGGGAAATAGACTATTCAAGAAGAACCTAGCCCCGTGTCATAAAATGGAATGCATACTCATCCCCAAGTATTGATTCAATGACACTCAAATTAGCTGTGGACAGTTACAGTTTAATCGGCAGGCAGATCTGCTTTCTGTGCAGAGGAGTATATTTGTATGTGTTCATTTTTTAAAATGTGTTCCAAACCCCTACAGTTGAGTTATTATTTTTTTTGTAATAATGATATGCTTTCAGTAGCGTGTCATTTTCTTTACCCTTGTAGAGAGATAACATGCAATTAGGGAGTGATGTCAGCCTGTAACATTTTGGTGTAAAATTTTGGTCACACCAAAATACCGGCTCCTTAACAAAGCTGGCAGACACGTCTTTTGGCAGCAGCTGCTCGCCATGTGATTTAAAGCTTCCTGTCACTATAATTGATGTGTTTTTATTCTTTCCATTTCCTGAAGCCTGATCAGAATTAAAATTGCTGTTGGAATTTCCTGTCAAAGCAACTCATTTATTCGCTGAGCTCTGCACTTTGATTGGACATTGCCTTCAGCAACAGCCAGGTGGGGATTGCTGGGAATTAGCCTCTCCACGCAGGGTTGATGGCCGCCCACACCCCATCTGCAAGTGTACACAGATTGTCCATCAGGTGGCCTAATGAAAACGCCGCATGCAAAGTATTAATGATTTGAATATCAAACCTGGCCACCTGCAGGGGGCTCTGGGTTTTCTGTTCATTGAGGAGGTCCCCCAGAGATTTTTTTAATGGATTGTCTCACTGTCGAGTTTGGATTCTTGTTCCAAGATGCTCTTGTATTTCTGATCTGTCCCTGGCTTAGGTATCATGACTGAAAGGTTGACTTTTCCTAATCCCCACTTCTCCATCCTTTCTTGGCCTTATATGTTACTTCCATACAAATCATGGGGAGGTGACAGGGTATAAAGGATGGGTGGTGGTGAACTGTGCCCTAGTAGGCGCTTGTTCCTAGGTCTGTGGATTAAGACCGCTCCAGAAATTCCAGGTGTGGGCACAGTAGTAGGCAGTGAGGGATCCATGTTGTATTTTGTTGTTGTTTTGTTTTCATACCTGAAAGAAAAAGCCACAAAATTACTGCTCTTTACAAAGGAAAGAATCCCTGACGTTCCTCAGGAGTTATTTATTTACTTCTAAATTGTCTTCTTTTCTGGGATGTTGTAAGAAGACTTAGTGAATACATGTTGCTTATACTGCTCTTTTTATTATTTATTTATTTATTTTTATACTGCTTTTTAAAAAATCAAATATCTATATATAGACAGAGAATTATAAGGACCATTTTGTGCTTGTTGACTGTGTACATAATGCAAATAATTTCTTTTTTTTCCTTAAAGATTTACTCACTTATGAGAGAAAGAGAGAAAGAGCATATATGTGAGGAGGGGGACTTAATCCCACTCAGGGAAAAATCTCTTTTGATTTGAGCCAGAATCAAGAGTCAGACACTTAACCAACTGGCTGGCCCCCCAGGCACCCCTGCATTATGCAAATAATATCTGAAGCAGTACTTCATTTGTTCCTCTCAGTCAGCTCATGAGTCAACGTGTCACGAGTCATCATTTCTCCAACTTCAGAGATTAGGGACATGGGAGAAATGACCTGAGAGCACACCCTGAAATTGCATCATGCATTGGAAGGTTACCGAGGCTTATTGATTTCCAATCCAGTGCCCTTTTTGGGGATATTGTGTAGCTATTTTGGTGTTTTGATAGCTCCCTATTTTGTATTCACAAAATATACTGAATTACATCAAAAAGAAATAAGTAAAATTACTATATTCAGTGTGAGAAGGTAAAAGAGGAAAATTTGTATGCACTGGAAGACAAGATTGATTACAGTCAATGTCCTCAACAATGAGGACTGTTTTTGCTCATCCTGGTGATGAAGCCCTAAGATTTCTTCTTGGGAATGGGACTCTCTTTTAAAAAAATTATTCCTTATCGAAAACAATCTAGCTACTAGTGTGTATTTTTTTTTCTTGTTCCCCAAGTAAAGGTAGGTTTTGAAGTTTCAAATTCTCCGAACACTTTAAAAATATTTTCTCTGCCAAGAATGTAAATTCCAAGAGCCTGGGACTTTGTTTTGTTCATTGTATAGCACTTAGGACAGTACCACACAAATTATAGGCCATCAACTAATACTCATTAAATGAACGAACTCCTTTGTGTCAAAGCGAGAGAGAGGGGACCCTGTTATATCCAGAATCAGAGTCCCCAGGCATAGTGGGCTTTCTCCGAGTAAGGGATCCCAGCTCTGCTTGTACATTAGAATCAAGGGAGCTTTAAAAACAAACAAACAAGTAAACAAACAAGAACTGATGCCTGGATCCCTCCCTGGTCTATTATATCAGAATCTTGTGTTGGTTACTCTTTATCAGAAATGATATGAAGCTCACAGGTCAGCCTCTCCACAAACCAGGTACCCTGGAGAGTGGGCTTACCCTCCCGGTAAGATTCCAGGCTTACCCTCTCCAGACTGCCAGATCTGCTCTGTCGATCCGCTCACGCCAGAAATCATCCAGGACATTCTTACTTTGTTAAGTTGAGGCTCTCAATCAAAACTTGGAAAATGGAGATTGGAACAGCAGTTAGTGGGAGAGCAAAACCACTCCCTTGGGCACACCATGGAATGAAACTACTAACCAATTGCAAATCACAGGTAAGGATAACCCTACACGTGGAACCACTTTTATTCAAGATCTCCAGCCTGTCAGGATATTCAGAGCAGGCAGACAAAAAAATTACATCACTTGATTTCTTATCTTAGAGCAAGTTTGGAATATTCTATTTTTTTCTATAAGTATCTCCCAGACATTTCCGACTCCTCATTGTTACCTGACCCCTATTCTACCTCTGGATCTCTCTCACTTTCTGATTCCCTAAAGCCCCTGATTTTAGAGCGGCTGGCAGAAATAGCAGGTAGATAACATACGTATTATCATGGGAGGGGCTCGCTTGTATTACGTACACTATCTGTTCCATGGAGCACGTGGTTTTGCCCTGATGATGACTGGAAAGAGTTCACCTACGCATTTCCTTTCCCTTCTCTGGCCACAAGCTTGGAGAATTCATCTATAGAGGGCGCCTAAGGCTACATGGGCTGGGAGTCCCATCCTACTTTATTTCCAGCACTGCTCCATTGCTTATGCTCAGCATACCACTGGAAAGGAATGCTGGCTTGTGTTTTTCTTCAAATTTCCTTTCCCTTTTAATTCTTGTTTCCTTCTTATGGCATTCTGCTGTTCTTTGCCACAAACCATTGCAAAACAACCCGTACAAGAATTTTGCCTCCTTCTTGGCTAGGGTAGAAGGCTGTTTGGAAACCACAAAGCCACATCTCCAGGGAACAGTAGCTTTATTAATGTAATAATCACCATCATCATGGACTGGTTACAATACACACATTGCTTGAGAAAGCAAAATAAGGACAACCTGGAGTTTGCTGGAGAAGCTGTACTTGAGGTTAGATGTGTACAGTTGAATTTGGAGTCAAGCTGAGGTCATTGCTAAGGAGATTTGGAATTGGGAATTTGTGTGGAAGATGGTTGCCCCATAGAAGCTGCCCACTCACCGTTAAAACTCATTGTGCATCACATCAGAACAAGAAAATACGAGGGTTTGATTCCAAAAGAGACTTGGGCTCTTCTTACAATCCTGGTTTCTTTGGGAAGAAGGTTCTGTGGTATTTAATCTTTGCCATCCATCCTCCATTTCTAAGAGAAACCCTAGTAAAAAAAAAAAAAAAGAAAAAAGAAAAAAAGAAATTGAATGAAAACTTTTGGGGGGAAAGTTACATACCGTGCATCTTCCATGGGATTTTCATTGTCAGTAACATATAGGGAATGAGCTGTACATTATTAAAGGAATCGCGGAGAATTTATACTTTGCTCTGTGCCCTTCCAAAGAAGCTGAGTAGTAGTAATGGAATCTTTTCCCATTTAGAAATGGTAGAGAAAGAAAATCTCAAATATTAAAAGAATCTCTGATTTCCTTTTTGGTTGTTTCCCGGGAAGAGAGGAGGGAGAGAAGGAAATAAAGTACGACAAACGAACTTGACCACCTCTGTGTTTCAGCGACCGCGTCAGCTTGGAGGCAAATGACCGGTGACAAAAGAACCAGACTAAGTGCGCTGGAGCCTCTGGGAAGGGCAGACTGCTGACGTGGCGGCAGCTCCCTTTCCAGCTGATTGTAGGCTGAGACAACGATCCCTTTCAGCTTAAATGGTGCTCAGCAGTAATTGACCAATGCCCAGTTGGGCTATACAGCAGGGTTCTTTGGAACCCGTTCAGACCAACTCTGACTGCCTGTGATACTGGTTTCTGGGAACCTGAGGTATTCTACAGGCTGTGGTTGAAGGGACAGGGTTCTCTGAATGTTTAATAGAATGTATCATTGCATCTATTTGCTACACTCACCATATTAAAGAATAATAATGAATGAATGAGAACTATGCTGTGATCTCCAGGCTGACGCAGAGTGCACACTAAGTATCACTTCTAGTGGTCTGTAAGGTCAACAGGTCATTTTGTTCTGAGGATAGTCTGTACTCTTTTCCAGCTGCTCCCCAACCCGCTCCCTGCAGGCAGTTGCTCTTGAACCATTTTCAATATATTGCTTTTTACGGACCCTAAATTCTCCTTTTAATATGAAACTGGCTTTAATTGACAAAAAAATGGCATTTTGAAGATGTTCAATTCTCTGCCACAAGATTGCTTCCGGAGAGTGCTTCCTGGTTGGAGGCTGTGGAATGCAGAGGACATGAATGGATGAATGAAACCTTGGGCGGTTAGACGAGGGACATCTGCTTGAGGGTTGGCCAAGTACCTGGGTAATTCGAACTAAAAGGCCAGTCATTTCTTTATTCTGGACTTACACTAGAAATGACTGTGTAGAGGTTTGGCCTCAGTCAACAACAGGAACTGATTTCCCTGGTGAGCATTTAGGAGAGTAAGAAGCAAGATTCCACCTTACCTCCCAGCTCTTGTGGGCCAGCACCCCAAAGCGGCCAGCTTCCCTAAAGCCACAGGAGCTACCAGGCAATCTTTGTTTAGAGCAAAAGTGCAATCTTTTGTTTCTTTTTTTTTTTTCTTCAATCTTTTGTTTCTTTAGCTGCTGCCTGCAAATATTGGTATTTAAAAGTGGTCCTCAGGGGACCAAAGAAAGACGGTGAAGTTCAGGTGGCTGCCTTTAACTTTCCACCAAAATACTTGTATGTAGACTATGAATCCAGGAGATAATTTCATGCTGACTTCTTGTTCTCCAGCAGAACATATTTTCTGCCATTGAGAAGAACTGACATGGTTAGCAGGTAGAAAAATACATGGAATATTAAGTTAAAATATGCCTGTCTAGGGATCCATTTAGTTCCCCTCAAATAGCTCCTTTCTTTGTGAATGCCAGTCTGTTTATATATATTTAAATGCCCCATTTGCTACACTGGTTTTAGCTTCTTGTTAGCATCACTTCTTGTTAGCATGATGTTCTACAGCACAAGGCAGCTGGAGAAATGAAACATGTGTCGAAGAATTTATGCAGTGTCCTTAGTTTCTTTCATTAAGAGAACCAAGAATAATAGGTGTGTATTATAAGTTTGGTGTGTTAAGCAATATGTTATAGCTATGTTTGACAGACATCTTGTTTACATTCATGTTATATATCGGGGAAACCATAGCATTTTAAGAAACATGGCATTTTTAGGGTAATATTTATACCATGCTTCCATGCAAGGGAAACTTAGTCGTCTAAAAACATAATATGTTTTAAATCCACTTGGCTCCTCCTCCAAACGAAATATTCCATGTGCTTTCTCCTTACGGGAGGGAGTTCAGCATGTTCTTTATTCTGCCCATTAGAATTACTGCCAAGGAAAAAGCCAGCTGCATTCCCTCAGTATATTAAAACAATAGGCCATCTTATTTCAGTCTGGTTTAATCCACGTGTGAAAACTTAACGTCACCTTTCCTTCACGAAAGAACAGTATGAAAGTTATCTTTTGAGTCAGTTCAGCGGTTTTGCTTTTAAAAAGGCACTGGTTATTTCCAGGCTGACTTAGGAACCTTCCTTAATGTCACTGAACATTGCAAAATGGTTCACGGGCCTGAGGTGTCCGAGTGGTGCATCTCTAGTGCACAGCGTTGAAGTGCCCCACAGCCCTCCCTAGGTAGTAGGTATTCCCTCCTACCTCTACCTCCACTGGGAAGAAACTCAAAGTGGTGGACAACTTAGTATAGTTAGTGTTTCAGTAGTAAGTATTCTGAAAGTGGAAAAGAAGAACATATCTACCTTCTCCCGCTTTTTGAGCTTAGGTCACACTCTCCCTCTCCAAAGTGCTTTGCCATAATTTGCCCCGATGCTTCAAACCTGGGTGGAAACCTTTTCACTCTGAAGAGTGAGGCACCTTGTATTTCCTGATGCATCCTTGTCTCCCTCCAGCAGAGCATGGCAAAGTTCGTCATACCTGGTTCTAGCTCCGTAGTAATCCATGCCACGGACTTGAACCCAGATGGAGTAAAGATGGAGAAAAGATATGGCGCTGTGATAAAAGGCAGACACAAAGAGAGACTCAGAGTTTAAAGTGTTTCAACCCATGGAAAACCGGCTTTCATATGAATATTCTATCAGAATAGAAATGATATAATATCATCAGCATCTCCTTACCCCCACAATTCACAATTGAATGCTTCCCCTCTCCAGATTCTGCTAAGTGCTTAATATCTCTTCTTCATTTTGTTCTTACAACAACTGTATGAGGCACAAGGCTAATCATTCCTCTTTGACAGATAGGAAACCCGAGGCTTAGAGAGGTTGCACACCTCATCGAAGGGTACAACCGATAACTAGTAGAGGCAGACTTTGAATCTTTCTTTCTTTGACTCTGAAGAAAAAGAATGGGCATCATTGGCAATGTACAGTTAGTGGAATGCCAGAATGCTGGGAAGTAGTGGCTGCTTTTGTGGAAGAACTTGGCTTAGGTCAGAAAGCAACTATCAAAGAGAGTCTAAAGACAAACGCTGCTGGCGAGCAGCAGCAGTGACCTAAGAATGTGTTGACAGTTGGGCAACATTTTATGGCGAAAATAGATTTTTTAAGAATCCAGTTTTGTTTTGCTGTGTTGGAGACATAGATACTCTCCTCATAACTGAGCTTAGTTATCCTTTGATTTTAAGGGATATATACGACTTAGCCTGCCCCAAATATGGCAACTGCCTTATGGTACAGGGTCATCAACATTATACAGTCCACACTACATCACTTCCAGAGTCCTGCTAACAAAAACCTGGACTCCAGACAGACCTCAGGTTCTTGATTCCATTTCCTCTTTCCCTGGCTGTCAATGGAAGGTGGAGGCAGCGGAGTTTCAGAGCAACTGCATGATGGAATGATAGATGGAGGAGGAGGCTGTGTTCTAGGAACACACAACAGTGGGCTACAAATAATGTGCTTTACCTGACGTAATTTTGCAAGACAGTAGTGACAGATATTCAGCACTGAGAAACTGGTCAGATTATTAATAACAGAAATGGTGGGTGACTGGGAGAGGAGAAGTTGCATTATCAGTGACAGGCACAGGACACAACAGAAGAACATTCTTTTTAAATTTACAAGTTGACTAAGTCAAGCTAGATTTAGATTTAGGAATATCTTTTTTGCCTATAGAAGAATGGGACATGACCTTGGATTCTTGGAAAATCCTTTACTGAAATCCCTGAAAAGACTGTTAGTTAAAGATATACAGATATAGATAGATATGTAGCTTCAAAGAAGGAGCTATCTGCCTACCTCTTGAATATTTCCTCTTCAATCCGTTGGCATGATATTCCCAACACTCTTTTTGTCACATCAATGTCCTATTCAATAACTGTCAGAACTTTGAAATTGCTTATTTCACAAAGTCAAAACTCCTTATCATTGAAATTAAGAGGTTTTATAGACTGATTTCAACCTACATTTCAAGGCTCATTTCTACAGTTCCCATGTAGCCATAACTAGTTTAAAAACGTGGGTCACTTTATTGTTTCTAACCTTTGTTTAATATGTTATTCTTATCTATAACGCCTCTACTATTTTCTTTACCTAGTGGAATGCCAGCTGGGGTGTAAAGTTGATAGCATAGAATTATAAACTGTAGCAGGAAATAGACAAGGTGTAAGTTGGCTTGGGAAGTACCCGAAGTCATAAATAGCAGTTTGCTTGAGAGTGGTAGAAGTAAAGACATTAATGTGTTACATGTGCAGAAACATCGTGACAGACCTTGGCCCACTGGGTCAGAAATTGGGATGAAATCAGTCAGTACCTTGGATAGCTCCCGGGAATTAAAAATCTGAGTGTTGATGGGGTTCTGTACTTTGAGTTGTAGACCTAGTCAACTGCAGACCCATAATCTCTGGGCTTTTTTTTTTTCTTTTATAGAACCCACTTTCTTCCTCTCTTCCCCTAACTTATCAACTTAAGATATTTAAAGATGTATTCTAATTTTGGCCCTTAATCTGGTCTGACTTGTGCCTCAGTCCCTCACATGGGGTCTTGATCATGCTGAAGGCTTTATTCCACTTTATTGCTGGAGCCATTCTCTGGGGTCTTTGTCTCTCTTGGGATGGAGTTAGGGACTGGGCTTCTGGTAACCCCCCATTTTTTTTTCATAGATGAAAATTCATTATACTGCCAGCATTCCAACTAGTTAAAATTTGCCCATCTTCCAAAGGCAAATTTCAACTTTGCTTTGAGATGAGAGGCACATTTGCCTCTCCACTGCCCAGCCCAATGTAAAAGGAGCTCTCCTTCAACTCAAGTATATCACTTTGTAACCTGCACCATTCATTTCAATGTTAATGATAAACTGCCTTTTATAAGCTGTTCTTAAGTCTGCCTGTGTCTTAATCTGCCTGTGTCTAAAATCTCCAATTGCATGCTTCTGGGGGCATGCTTCTTATCATGCTTCCTACTCAGGAAGCCTTTCAGATTATTTTGGGAGCCATACTTTTTTGGGAAGAAAGAACAAATTTTACATTTTCTGACAGACATGTTCCAACAGTAGCCCTTTTCAATTAGGTACTAAAGTTTCTACTATTTCTGGAAGCCTTCTCCTCAATGTGGTATAATGAATACAGTGTTGGCCGTTGTGAGCCCAAGAGACATGGGTTTCCATTCTTGATCACCACTTATAGCTGTGACCTTGAGCACATTACTTCATCCCCTTTCCTGAGTTATAGTGTCTACATTTGTAAATGGGAAAACTCCATATGATAACTATGGAAATGAAATGAGATAGAGGTAAAAGGTCTTGATCACTTGACACAGAGAAACTCAGATTTTATTGATGCCTTTTCCTGTTTTCACACAGATATAGCTCTTCCTTTTTAATCAAAGTTTTCCAGTGGTTTTAAACACACTGCCTTTAGGGGTTTTCCACTGTGGTGCTCCCAATGAGTCCCTGATTGTGGTGAAGGATTTATCTTCTACTTCCACTCATTCCTAGAACAGGCTTTTTTCTTCATTGTAAAATCAAGAATTAGCATTGCTATAAGAAACAGATCTTTAAGTTTAATGCTTATTTTGGAAGGCAGGGTAACATTTATCTTTGTGGAAGTCAGAGTGAAGTGAGTTTGCTCTTGCCCCTTCTGTTTGTAAAAAGCCACCTTATCCAGCAACCTGAAAGAGCACAGCCCTCTCAATCTCGAGAAAATAAGGCACAAATGCCAAACAAGTAGCCCTCAAGACATACAGTGGGCAGCTCAAGTCTTTTCATGACTTGCAAGGAATTGATTTTCAGAGGCTGCTAAGGGGGTGGGAGAGAATGAACCTCAGGAGAATAAACCTGAGTATTTATGTAAAAAAAAAAACCAAACAAACAAAAAAAAAAAACAAAAAACCCAAAGCATTTTAGCTGGGTTTCCATCCCTTTAAACAATACCAGTCACAGAAATGTGGTTTCATAGTCATTTAAAATACAGTTTACAGAGGAATTAAGCTAAATCACTTAAGCTGTCCAAGCAGCTGCAATTCCCAGCTTCCTTACTGAGATCTGCTTGCAGAGCGTCTCCTTTGAAATCTGCAGTTCAGAGACAGGGCTGTTGATCTCTGAGCTACTTGCTTTTTCTTGTCCCATTCTTCTCAGGTAATGCAAAAACAGTGGAAAATATTTGAATACGAGCACAGTATTCTTGTCCCATCTTTGACTGCATTAAGTGGCATTATTGTCATGAGTTTAAGTAAGTGAAGACCAGAAAATGAATAAGGTCATGAACTGAGTACTTTTGCAAGCCAGCATAGAATTCCCAGAGTGACTCCATGCATTTTGGGAAGAAACATCAGGGCTTCTGTCTTCCAGGAGAGGAAGCTGACACTCAAAACCTTCTACAGTTTATCTGCCTAAGCTCCCGTTACTTCCCCCCATGTAAGCCCTTGGCTCTGGCTAGGCTGGTCTCTTCACTAAAGTCAATAGAGCTGTCTCTGTACTTGTGGCCTTAGTGTTCCTTACTCTTCAAATGTTTTTCCCTCTATTGTTTAATTATCTCAACCCTACCTATTCTGTTGCTCAAAGCCCAAGCCCCACCTCCTCAAAAAGATTTTGTGGCCCTCCTCAGTACGAGTCCCCGTTTTCCAATTTTCACCATGACTGTACCAGTCAGTCAGTTTGATCCTTGTTCCATGAATTCTTAACCAGAGTGTAATCTAGTTGGGGAAAACATTTTGTGTCCCAGAAAGTGTTGCATATGCATATATATATCACTCAGTAAATATTGTTTGACAGAATTATCAGATGGAAAATTAGAAAATCATACGCAAATTGAGTTCACTTTTTAAAAAACAAAATATGCTAGGGGTGCCTAGGTGGCTCAGTCAATTAAACATCTGTCTTAGGCTCAGGCAGTGATCTCAGGGTCCTGGGATCGAGCTCCACATCTGGCTCAGGGACCCTGCTTCTCCCTCTCCCTCTGTCCCTCCCTCCCCAGCGCATGATCTCGCTCTCTGCCCCTCTCTCTCGCTCTCTCTCGTGCTTGTTCTTTCTCAAATAAATAAAATCTTAAAAATAAATAAATAAAATAAAAATATGCTAAATATGAGGGGTAAGAAATAAAAGGAGTCAAACAGTCTTTTAAAAACATGCAAGTAGAAAATAAGGAAATGTAGTGTATAGAAGCTTACGTAATTGTTGAATATGCTTTGCCTTCTATGATTTAAATTTTAATAAATACAAAGTGGTATTTAGGTGTTAAAAAATTCAGTTAAGCAGTCTATCAGTATCTTGTGTAAAGCAGAAAATCATACAGTGCTCTCTTCCACTTTGTTAAAACAGCAACCGTATGGGGAGATGGTGGTTCTGATCATACATCTAAAATTTAATATAAATGTCTACACTATTGTGTATGGTTTCATGAAACAGTAAAAGCATTTGTTTATGGAACTATATGATGGAGAACTCTAGCTTAGCAAGGAAGTTATTTTTCCACACTTCAGTCTAAAAGCAAGCATTTAGCCCTGAATAGTGATCTATAAATAAAGCATCTATCTGTTATACTTTTAAATATCTAATATATCGGAAGCATTGGCAGGCATTATTAATGAGATGGTTGTAAAAATTGGGGAGAAAATTATACAGCCTTCTGTGTCAGAAGCCGTAAAAAAACTGATGAGTGGTGTTTCTTCAAAAGGAAGTAATATGCCAAGTGGTTAAATATTACTGCCTGAACAGCTCTTCAACCCTGGTGAATTCTAGCCGCTCCGTAGAATGTAGTCTGGCCTCCTTTGGCCTGGGGGGTGGGGAGGGTTATGTGCAGAGGGTTTTCGTCCATGGCCTGAGTGCAGGAGGGTAAACACAGCCCTTGAGGATTCATGAGCAGCTCAGGAATCTCGGATTCGGGTGTGATACTCCCTGGCATCCGGCTTAGAAACAGTCTGGAAGGCTTCAGGACGTCCTGCGCAGAGCTTTTCGACAGGGTGCTCGCTGTGGAGCCCTGCTGGGAAGTCCTGCTTTATCAAGAGCCAGTACTAAGTGTGCCTTGTTGACTGTGATCTCCACCTCTAAAAAACTCAAAAGACTACCTTCCAGATGCGGCATAAACTGCATTCCGAGACAGGGAGGTGGGGCTCAGAGAAGGTCTGTGGGCCTGCGAGGGGAAAACGGAGAGTTGAGCAGTGCTCTGTGGACGGTGTCTGGGCGGGGGCTCTGCACTGGAGCAGAAGCCAAGGGGGGCTGTAAAGAATGATGAAATAGCAAAGCAGACTGGGGCTGAAAACAGTTCTAGATGAAAGGGAAAGAAGGACAGGACGAAAGTCCATGGGGAGGAGTCCAGTGATGAAACAGCCAAGTGAACCCGGCCGAAATCTCTGGAGGAACTGGGAAGAAAGTCGAGCTCTAAAAATATCCAAGTTGTATATTCTAGTCGGAATGAGGATGCTTTCTAACCACATCCTTGGCTGTGGGAACCGTGCTATTGCAGATTACATGGGAGACAGAGATGTGTTCAGATTGATTTTTCACTTATTCCTTTAGCACAAGTTTATCGAGCATCTTCTACATGCCTCCTTGTGCCAGAACCGGGGACACATGGTGGACAGCACTGTCCTGCTCACACTCCTCTGCTCTCCCAGAAAGTAAAGGACCTCGGATCCCAAAGCATGAGTGAGAGGAGGAAGAAAGACCAGGAACTGGTAGAAAAAGGAAGGGGTGAAGCGGGAGTGGTTTTTATGAAATGTGAGTGAATCACAGCCTTCTCTTAGGTAAAAACCCGATATGGCTGCTAGTTGCGCTTGAAATCAAATCTAAACTCCTTACCCTGTCTTCCAAGGCTGGCATTACCCGAGCTGAGCCTTGCTCTCCTTTATTTTTACTGTTGTCTTGCTCAGTGGTCATCTTCATGGGTTTCTTTTCTGCTCCTTTTGGACATAATGAGTCCTTCCCCAATTCGCTCTTCGTCCTGCTTCCCCCACCTGACCTGTCCTTTCCCAGCTTGCAGGGCAGCTCAGGGGCTCTCCGCCCATAGGCAATCTCCTCAGTCACGTCCTCCTGACCCAAAAGGGCACCCACCTCCCCTCCATCCACTACTTGACTTCTGGACACATCATCCTATTTTTTATGGCCTTTATTGTAACCTATGATCTTATTACTTAGTTGGTTGTTCACCTGTAAGCCCCACGAGCTCAGGGCCTGGGTCTGTCTTGCAGCGCCCAGCACAGTGCCTGCCACCTAGTCACAATACTTAGTGTTCGCTGACACCCTAGCCTCTCTCCCCTCCTAGGAAGGCATATTGTGATTTCCCAAAATGGAGGCCTGCCGCACTGTCTCTCTCAGCCTGCCTTTCTTTCTTTCTCTCTCTCTCTCTCTCTCTCTCTCTCAGATTGATTTATTTATTTTAGAGAGAGAGCACGAGCAGGGGGAGCGGCAGAGGGAGAGGGAGAGAGAGTCCTCAGGCAGACCCCTGGCTGACCACAGAGCCCAGTACTATGGGCTCCGGCAGGATCCCAGGACCCTGAGACCACGACCGGAGCCAGCCACTCAACCGACTGAGCCTCTCCTAGTGGTTCCGAGCAGAGGAAGACTCGGGTTGAATCTGTACCGGGCCGCGGCTGCACATTCACTCGCCAGGGTAGGGAGGCCAGCCCTGCAGCTTTCCTTTCGGCTCAGTTGGTAGAACCCTGAATCCTGGACAGTGTTTCAGCAAGTACCTTTTCCCCCACGCATTACAACTGCTTATGTTTTCGTGTCCTCTCAGTCTTACCACATCCCTCAACTTCGTTAACGTCACTGTCATAATTCCAAGGTGGAGCTCGTTTTCCAGCTATAATGCTCATTTGTCCGTTGAGTAAGCACCTGAAAACCTTACAGGTAATTCCGGGTGTCCTCTCGTGCTCAGCCCGAGGTAGAGCTGACCTACCCTCCGCCAGTTGCAGGTCCTTCTCTGTGCAGACGCAGCCCCTGGGTCACTACACACAGCAGTTGGTCTCTGTGGGCACAAAAAGCACAAGATGCTGCCTGTGACATGAGCTCCAGGTACCATCTTACTGCTTCTCTCAGGTTTCTGGAATCTGGACCCCTTTCTGCCAGGGCCCCAGAGCCCTGATCACCCTCTTTTATACTGAATCCCCAACTGGCTCCTAGACATGAGCTTTGCACTGACCATCCAAGGACTCCAGTCTGAGGACGGCTTCTGTCTGGATTCCTTAGCTTTGCAGCCCTTTACTTGTCAGGATCTTAAGTCTCCCCTTGCTTTCCTGCCCCTTGTCTGACTGCCCCCCTCCCCTCCCCCCAAGAAAGCCCCTGTGCTCTGGCGCGGCCGTGTTGGAAATGTCTCTCTCACAGCACTGGCCCTGTTCCCTCATGACATGTGTCTCAGTTTCATGAGTGGGAGAGGGAGTGGGAGAGGGAGAAGCAGGCTTCCTGCTGAGCAGGGAGCCCGATGTGGGGCTCAATCCCAGGACCCCGGGATCATGACCTGAGCCAAAGGTGGACGCCTAATGACTGAGCTACCCAGGTGCCCCTGTGTCTCAGTTTCTAATCTTGTTTTTATTGTAGATTTACTAGTTTAGTGCCTGTCCTCATGCCCTGCTCCCCCCCCTCCCCAAGAGATTACTAGTTCTCGGAGGGACTGTTATTATACAAATTTAGTGGCTTAAAACAACAGAAATGTATTATCTTACTGTTCTGAAGGTCAAAAGCTCAGGATGAGCCTCGTTCAGCTAAACTCAAGGTGTTAGGCGGAATGGCATTCCTTTCTGCTGCCTCTGGAAGAGAATCCAGAGGTATTGTAGTCTTACGCAGCTCCTGGAGACCACCACATTTCAGGGCTTGTGTCTCTCTCCCATCTTCAAATCTAGGAATGGGCAAGTCTTTCTCCTGTCCTTTCCCTCTGACACCATCCCTTCCACATTTAAAGGAACCCTCCCTTTGATTACTTTGGGCCCACTTGGTAATCTAGGCTACTCTCTTTATCTTAAATTTAGCTAATTAGCAATCTTAATTCCATCTGCATCCTCGTTTCCCTCATGCCATGTAACATAACATATGCGTACATTCCGGGATTAGAGCATGGACAGCTTTGGGGCGCTATTATTCCGTCTACCGAAGGAACACTTGCACTTCTGTTAACTGTTATCTATTCTGCGTTTAAGAGACATTCAATTCTGCATTCCTCTGTTGCTTGGCATAGAGGAAGTATCAGCATATTAATTAAATAGATGATTCATTTACAGGATAGGAAACATATGGGTGGAGAAGGGAGGTAAGTATTGTGATACAGCCATGACCGATAAAATCACAGATTATCTCGTCGAAGAAGTCCCATTAAATAAAATTTGTATCTAGATGGTCCAGTGATTCTCTCACAAATGAGCATATTTGCCCTGCACTTGCGGTGTTCAGGGCGCTTTGGGAGTGCAGTCAGTTGGAGAGATTGGTTGTGGAGCTAGCCATACTGCTGGGCCCCTACAAGACTGCCCCGGCCTCTCTTTCTTGCCTCGTCCCTACCCTGTCATCCCAGTAGGGCTGCTGTAGGGCTGAAAGCTTTGTTCCTTACTTTGTTTGACCTGTCAAAAAGGAGGACTCAACTCAGAATTCTCCCTCCTTCCGTTTCCATCCCATCCTTAGGCTATCCCAAGGCCTGTGAATTTCTTCACATACTTTTTTGATTCCTGCCCTTCCTTTTCACTCCTACAGGGAACATCCTAACTCTAGCCATTGTAGCACCATACCGAAAATAGTACATAAGTTCCTAAACTGATTCCTACTCTCCCACTACCCCGTCTATTCGCATTCCCACCCAAGTTAACGGGCATTCAGGACTTGCGTGTCCAGGCGCCAGGTATTTTGTATTTCTTATTATATTTTCTGATAACCCTAGCCCTTCGTCCACACGTGTGCTCTGCAGGAAGTGAGAGTTTATCCATGGGGGCAGTAAACTTGGGCTAGTCTCCGAGGCGTGGATG
This sequence comes from Nasua narica, assembly GCA_028533885.1. NCBI lineage: Eukaryota > Metazoa > Chordata > Mammalia > Carnivora > Procyonidae > Nasua > Nasua narica. The sequence continues at coordinate 31,586,581 of CM052806.1, forward strand.
GGGACTGACAGTGATGGACAGGGCCCTCCAGGCAGAGGGGCCGGTATTAACAAGGATTTGGAAGCTGGCGTGTTGGGGTAACTAGAGCAGAGGGTCCCCATAAAAGAATCGTGGGAAATCAGGATGTGTTAGGCTTTGGATACCTTGTCAGGGCGTTTGGAAGTTTAGGGATCAGTAGCAGCACGATGACCATTTATAGGTTAGAGACTGGGTACAAGTCCTGATTCCACCGCTGGTTAACTACATGCGCTTAGAAAGGCACCCAGGTTTCTCCGCTGGAAGACAGAGTTAATAACAGCACCTTCTTACAGGGCGGTTTTGAAAACGAAACGAGCTAATGCCCGTAAGTCACTGCCACACACGGCTGGCACGGGGTACACTGTGCCATCACGACCACGGCACCGTCTTCACCATCACTGTGTTTGTTGTGATCATTATTCCTTTGGACAGCGGTGATTATGAAAGATTTACGACCTTTTACAACGCAAGATGAGAAGGGCTAGCATGCCGAAAGCTATGCTTTGGGGCCGGGACTCTTTTAGGGGGTTGGCTTAGAAGAGTTCTGGATAGGCGATCTCACCCAGGGGTGGGTGCAGCTGGAACTCAGCTCAGAGCTGGAATTATGGTGTTAGATGCCGTACAAAAAGCAAACAAACAAGACGGGCTGATCCCACAGTTGCCGAACCCGGGGACAGGGCAGGGATCTTCACTGAGGTGTTTGGAGGTTTGAACTTGTCAGTGACCAAAGCAAAGTGATGAGAAGACAGGAGGTAAGTCATGATGGCTAAGAGAAGTCAGATTGAGACGAGGGACGCGATCCGAGCCCAAAAATAAGGTGCACGAATGGAGCCAAGCCAGCGCAGAGTCTCCAGAGAGGCATGGGCTGTGCAGGCTTGGGTGGTTCCTTCAGGTGTCTAGGAACCAACTGGAAGTGAGAAGAGGGAGAGCAAGGACAGGAGGTAGGGAATTCAGGTGCTGTTCCCCGGAGCGGGCTGACCGACTGGAATTGGGCTCCGAAAGGATGGAGAGGCCGAGCTTAGCTTCAGAAAAATGGTCGAACCAGCTAGGGACACAGGAGAGAATGCTGGGAAGCAGTGGTTCTCAAATTTGAGCAAACATCGGAACCACCCGGAGGCTTTGCTAGGACCAAATTGCTGTTGCCGCCCCTTTTGTTCTCCTCCATAGCAGGGCTGGGTGAGGCCCGAGAGTCTGCACATACAGTAAGTTTCCAGGTGCTGCTGCTCATCGGGGGGCCTCATCTTGAGGATCCGCCATCCTGTTCTGATCGCGTGAAGGGTCTGTCAGTGGAAGAGTCTCCCTCAAGGCAGCCGTTAGCAGTAGAGAAGGAACTGTCCTAACCAGGCTTGCAAGCTGCCCCCCTCTCTGGACCAGTGGGGGGCGAGGTGCCAGCCAGTTTCCGAGGCAGGAGTGGGAGGCACAGTCTGGGTCTATGTCTCAGCCTTTGTTAGCAGTAACCTTGATCAGGGCTAACATCCCACAGCTGTTGTCCTTCTTTTGCCTTTGGATCAACTTCTGAACAGTGAGAGGATCGTCCTAAGGGCAGGAGATCTGTGGGGTGCAGACTACGTTGGACTTCCTGTGTGTTAGGATTGTGGCAATGGGCTGGTTTTATGCATCTTTGGAAATAGCTACTCCCCCATCCTCCTGAAATGAGAGTCAACTTTTGCAAGTTGGTAGAAAAGAAAGCTTATGAAATTCCCTTGATTCATGCTCACCTCCATGGGCAAAGAGAGTCTATTAATGTTTTTATGTAGACCTTTTCCTTTGGTTTGTTTACTTAAGCAAGCTAGTGATTGTTTCAGGATTTGCAGCTTCATTTAGGAGCCAGAGCCTGGTTCATGGCTCTACACTGCGTGGGAAAAACAGATGTTAATATAATCGTAGCTTCGGGTTCATAGATGGATATTATTTATGAGTTCTCTTGAAATGAGTTTGAACCTTGACCCTTATTCCATAAACTGTCTCCAAGCACGGTGGTCATGGTGTGAGAACCTGACAAGAGGGAATTCAAAAGAATTTCTCAGGGGATTCCAAGCACAGACAACAGACGGTATTAAAGAAATGGTGTCCTTGCCAGTCTTTCGGGTTATGAGCTTGGTTTTGAGTCTATTCACTAAAAAAGCTATGGTTTATTATTCATCAGCTGTCTAGAGTTGTGCTTCCTGATAGTTCTCCCATCAAAATGGCAGGATTTGTATGGCCCACTGGGGTAAATGGAGGAGACATCACCATCCTCAGCCCAGCCTGAGGAGCTCAGTGGCTCACAACACCCTTCTAACCAGTGAGTGAAGAGCCCTGCAAGTGTAACCAGTCAAGAAGCTCTGAGCTTGTGCCGAATCACACATTAGATCCACTTGCCAGCATCGTAGCTTTGACCTATTTCATGGCCAAAGCAATATACGTTAGCCCCGGCAGGCACCGCATTAATAGGTTACAGGAAACGCCAGGCAAGAAGGCCCAGTCGTCCCTCCTGGGGAAACACACACACACACACCACACACACACACCACACACACATTTTATCTCATGGCTGCCGTGATCTCATGCCATCTTATGTCTTCATTTCCGGAATCCACCAGGAAGCTTTGAGCTCCTTCCAGCAGTTGGATAAGATGGGGCTGCTGTCCTTGTCCTTGGCTTTATTATTTCTCTTCATCATGACTTTCTCGATTATTTATTTTATCCTTTTGTGTTTTGGTTTTTCTTAGAAGCCACTTGAAATCCTTTCAGTGGGTTGCAGATTAAGTGAGGGAGCAAATAATTAAAAAAGAAAACGCGAGACACACGTCTTGCCCATATTGGGTCAGCCGTGGCATTTTTGTATGCAGACAGAATATTTTCGCCCTCTAATAAAATTGGCAACTGAATGTGATATTAGTCATAATATGAAATAATGTTCCTTTTTCAATGTGATGATCATCCTGCTTTATTTCCCCATCTGCAAGATGAGAACGATAATTATCCCTTTGAAAAATATCATATGGTCAAATTAGTTAATGTTGGACAAGCGCTTCAAAATGAAGATACCTAATAATTTATTAGTGGCTCCACTGGCATACCATTTGAGAATGAAATCCGCCTGTGAGGAATTGGCATTTGCGTTAATTCATGGTTTCCTTGAATTTCTCAGGAGGTCTCGTGTGTATTCATTCCTCTGGCTCCCAGCTGTGCCCGCCTGAGGCGCGTGGTCTTGTAGCCATCACCTAGAGTGGACTTACTTGAGCAACCAGAGTCTGGTGATCACGTCCTAAAAGGGATAGCGAGCCCATACAATTGCCTGTGGACTTCTTTTAAATTGACCCATACGTTGGCTTCTTAATCAAAATGGGATTCTTTTGATTCAGTCTCGTAGCATTTTATTTTCTACTCTCCACCCTTCAAGATACATTGTTTGACCCTGACAGGAATGATCTAAGTTCTAGCTTAAAAGAGACAAGTGAATGAGCTCTTTCGAGTGTTGTCATTTCCTTCCATGGTAGATAATTAACCTCTTTCCACTTCAGAAAGCATGCGACTACATAGAGTCGCCAAGACAGCCAAGGAGGCCACACACACACAATAATAATAATACAAATAGTAACAGCTCTCATTCACTGCGGATTTATGTTCCAGAAACTCACAATATCAGCTCTAGGCCAGCTGAGAAGCGTGTGCAGATAAGGCACCGAGGGTCAGAAGGTTTCCCTGGCGTGTACGAAGTCACCTGGCTATAGAGAGATACAGTGTAGGGATCTGAACCTAGCCGTATCTCCAAAGCTTCTATTTTTCTATGTCATTTGTATTTTATGAACCCAAATCATTAATGAGTATTTAGGTTGTATTTCTAGTCACTTCTGAAAAAGCTAATTTTTGAAAGAATTCATTGGCTACTAAGAGGAGCCACATCCTGATGGAGTGGAATGAAACCAAATGACCCTCTTCTTCCCCCATGACTGTAAAAATCACACAAGTCGACCTGTGTGAGGAACTTTCAAAATACTCGATTTGTTTTCTTGAGTCCCGACTGCCTCCCAGACTCTGGCAAACTGTGGTCAAGTCACATCTGTAAATTTCAAGCTTAGAATTCCTCTGTCAATGAAACGAAATCAGAAAATTTCACTTTTCTCTTTAAAGGGCTCTAGATTGATAAAATATAAATTCTCACATTAACAAAGTCAGAATATTTTACTTGTCTGCTTTTCAGTTAGGTGAGAGTATTTCTTCTGTTTAAGTTGGGACATGTCAATAAAAAGAGTTCCCCATCCCAGCTCCCAGGCACAGAACCTGAAACCCTGCCTGGTAGTCCATTCATTAGTATGCGTCCAACAACAGAAAAAAGTGGTGAACCCACCGAAATGAAAGGAGGTTGATTCGCCTTCGGGTAAATAACCAGTTATCCCTCCTCTGAGAATCTGCGGGCGCCCACGACCTTGAGAGCTGATTTGCCTCTGGGAGTGTACGCTCAGTACCCTAACATTGTGTCCGAACTGCCTAACAAAGAACATTTAGAAGTCATCCTGGTCCCTGTATTCAAAATATTTATTTAAAGGAAACTAGCCACAGATGGAAATGTTTCTAGCTCAAAATTATCTTTCTCAAGTATAAAAACATTTCTCAAAATCAAATATTTCCCATATAAAGTCAGTTAGCTGTGGGCTTTGGGACTTTATTTTCCATTGCCAATAAAAGCCTTTGATTGGCGAGCTTCTCCTTGCCTTAAATTTGAAACGAGTATGTAAGCAGAACTTGGATAAGAGTGGAAAAACTGGCTTAAATTATGTGAATTTCAGAAATATCACTATGTGTTTATTTGTACAGTTTCCTCTAAAGGGGAAAATTTTGTTTAATATTTGAATATGTTTATAAAAACAGTGGTATAATCAGTAGACATTTGTATTCTATTAGAAATGCGTTCTCCATTTTCTTTAGGTATTTTCTATTCTTAGGGCTTAGTTTTCATGTCTTAGAGTGCTTACCTGACCATTTCTAAATGACTAAGATTTCACAGTTAAGCTTTAACATGTGATTATCAATAGTTTTCAGTGATGTCCGGTCTCCCCGAGGACTGGACGTTCAGTGTCTCTGAAACCCAGCTTGGCCACTTTGCCCTAGTTTAGATCTCGCACACTACAGAAAAGCCGCCAGTAGAGGGCGCTGCTGGCTCACTTTTTGGAAAACTGCTCACTGCCTGATTTCAGCACTTTTAAAAACATACATGGAAATTATTTTTGTTCAGTCAAAGCAATCAGAATGAGAACACTGTCTTAAATTTGTCAAAATTGTTTCTTTGTGTCTTTTGCCATCTCATCTCCCCCAAGGCATCAATAAAACTGGGCAATTAGTTTTGCTTCACACATCTGCAGAGCCCTTAGCTGACCCACTGTAAGGATGAGTTCAGGGCAACCGGGTGTGATTATCTAATTTTTCCATCAGCTTGAGGTTCTTATGTGAAAGTTCTATTCATGGAGAGCCAAAGAAGGGAAAAATAAAAACTTGTTTACACTTTCCCTTTCCAGCTAGCCTTGCCAGTTATCCCTTGACCTGGTACAATGACAAGAAACCGTAAGCGCAACCTTGGCCATGGGGTGGGGAGGGTTGTGGACTGGGGAGGGCATGTCCCAGGCCTCGGTAGGCAGAGGTCGGGGGGAGGTGGGAATGAATTTATAGACTCGAAAGCATCCTCTCCTCACGTGCAGGCATTTCCCTTGCATACAGTGGTGATGCTAGGAACCGTTCTGAGGAGGAACCTTCCCATCTCTACCGGGACCACCATTCTCTGAGATGAGCTACCTACAGTCCCTCTGTATTTTATAAACCGTTATGCAAACACAGTCTCAAGACAAAAATTTCTAGCCAACTTTCCCCCTCGTCTCCCTCCAAAGAAAATGCTACACCTAAGCTCTTCTTACAAAGAAATTCTAGAACCTCCGCTACAGATACAGGTATCTCCCCAACCCTTTACTCAACCAAGAGCACCTCTGAGTTATTTAAGACATAACAAAACGCATGTGCAAAACACCACAACGATCACATCTGCAGGGCATCTTTATTAAAGGAGGTGTCAGGGAGCGCCAGAACATCCCGATAAAGTTCTTGGTGAATCTAGGCTTTGTTTAATGCGGTTTTTCTTCGCCGTGTGGGCGCTGGGTGCTCACTGTCCTTTGTAGCTGGTAGGTGCCACTTTTGGCTGGCCCTGTGGCTGGCTGCAGTTGCCTGTCCTTCCTCGGGTTGAAGAATGTCTTCCATTAGCTAATGGCCACGTTCTCCATGAGGGATTCTGTGCCCTGGCCTGGGGCTGCTGGAGATCATCAATCAAGCCTCTTAGGTGAGGCCTCCGTGGACCAAGGGAAATCTGTATAATCCTCGGCTGTAAACATGGGACCAGTGGTTGAGGTTTTGGGTTTGCACAACATTTTAAAATGTCTATTTGAGTATCTAAAGTAAACCTTTATTTTAAAGAGAAGCTGAGGCCCAAGAGACTCTCTGGGTGGCCTTTAGAAGGTCAGTTGACCCTTCTGCCTCTGTTTCCCTTTCTTCACATTGAAAGGGAAAAAAAAAGTCAAAAAGCCTTATTTTCTGTTTCACAAAAGAATCCATTTAATTTGATTACCAGTGAGAAGTGACCCAGCTAATTTAATTTTCCCCACACAGGTTTTCTTTGTGCCTCTCCACATCTTATAGACCGTATTATAAACCCTCTGCCCGCAGATTCAAGTGTCCACTAGTGATCACCCGGTGGTGTTTTTGGGTGTGGGCTTATAGTTTTCCTTTTGTTCATTTCCTCTCTGCATCCTCTTCTCTTACATACTGACCAAGAAAGACGGACAGAGATGCTCTCCTTCTTCCTAGTGGAGGCAAAAGTAGCTTCTGGCTCATGAGGGAAATCATGGTGTGGAAGGAGAAAGGCGAGAACAAGGACATGCGTGTACGCGTGCCATGTGCGTGTGTCTGTATTTGTGTGTCTTTTAGCAGTTGGCTTTTTTGTCCTGGTTTGTTGCTGTTGGCACCTTTAAGCAGTCAGGCTGAAGAGGAATGAACTAACTTCCTAGAGGTGAAGAGAAGGTTGCTGAGGCCTTGGGGGGACATTTATGTAAAGCTAACTTTTCTCTAGGCTCCTTTGTATTGCTTATTTTAAATTCTTTATTGCTTGGACAAATTTTTTGTTTATCTTCCCATTCTCGCATTTTTTTCCCTTTAAAAAATACCATAAGAATTTTCATTTCCCTGAATTCATGCCTTTTCCATCTTAATAGACAGAGTATCAGAACTTAAATCTCATGAATTCTTACACCAATTTCAGAAACTCCTTTTACTCTAGCCTTGAAAGACGAGATGGGAGAGACACTGAGAAATCTGTTACTTTTCACAGGGCAGGTAACCTGGAGATATTCATGAAATGAAAATTTAATTACACCAGGCTGATTTTTTTCTCAGTCGTAAACTCAGAATTTTGCTATATATTCTTATATTTTTATATAAGGCTGTGCATTCTTATAAATTAGCAGTTAATTCTACTGAAATAGCTAAATAATGTTTTCTACAAGTTACACTATCCCAAAGAAGTAAAATAAAATCCAGACACGGAATTTGATAACAGGCCCAGTGTCACTGACCTGCGGGTTTTTTTCAAAGAGTGAGGAAAAAAAGTTAGCTCTCGATTGTCTAGTTAGAAATACGTCATACTAAGTTCGGCTTTAAATGTCACGTGAAGTCCATTCTATTTTCATAACTATAGGTTAACTTCACAAACATACGGTTAATTAGGTGTGGTTTAGTTTCATACTTGTAAACATTTAGAAATCAGCTTCTTTGCACAGCCAACACATCATAGGAAAATATGTAAAACAAAGTAAAAGAGAAAAAATTATGACAGTTTGTGAGAAAGCCTGAACTGATGCGTTGTGTCCATCTGGAGAAAGAGTTGGGCCCCAGGCAGGAATCTGAGAGTCCGCTGCATGAGGAGAGAACTCAGCCTGATGGCCTCTCTGTCTGAGCCATCATGTACAAACGTTAAGAATCTGGGTTTGACATTTAAAACAGTACAAAACCAACATGAAAATTGGCATGTTCTTCTCATATATAATTTGGGGAAAAACATTAAGTGAGAACAGGAAAGAAGTAGTTATCTTTTTAAAAAGTAATATTTAGGAGCAAATGGAAAGAGCTCCCAGTGGCCAAAGCTAGAACAATTTGAGCAACAAAATAATAGCAACTCGTTGAATTGGATTGGATTCATGACTCAGAGTTGAGTATTGGATTATAACTCAAAATGTAAAATACATATCCATGAGTCTGTAATGATATAAATAAATAACGGAATAACTAAATAAGTCAGGGAGAATAGACAAATCTCCCATACAAAGGCATCCCAAATAATTTATATAGATACCACGACCACATCCTCAAGGAGGTGGAGCCCAACTTCCCACTCATTAAGTGTGGATTACACTTCGTAACTCCCATGGAGTAGAGAGCACGGAAAGAGGGTGGAGAGAGTCACTCTGTGATGGAGAAACCTGACAGACACTATCTCAGCCAGGTGATCAAAGTCAACATCAGTAATGATAAATCAGTTGATAACATGTGCTGTTGGTAGGATATGATAGAAATGACATTTCCTTCTATTGTTTTCCTCCCTTAAGCCCATAACCCCAGTCCAATTGTGAGAAGAACATCAGACGAATTCCAGTAGTAGGGCATCATACGGAATACCAGACCCATATTCCTTGAAACTTCCAAGGTTAGCAAAAAACAAAGAGTCTGAGAAACTGTTGCAGTTAGTGGAACCTCAGGAGGCATGATGGCTAAGTATAACGAATGATGTGCCTGGATGGGACTGAGACAAATGACATCAAGTAAAAACTAAGGAAATCTGGGTAAAGCATGGACTTTAGACAGTGGTGGTATATCAAGATTGAGTGTTACAAATAACATAGTGATGTAAGATGTTAATGATAGGGGGCGCCTGGGTGGCTCAGTGGGTTAAGTGTCAGACTTGATTTTGGCCCAGGTGGTGATCTCAGGATTGTGAGATCGGCCCCACATTGGGCTTGACGCTCAGCGCAGAGTCTGCTTGAAATTCTTGCCCTCTCCTTCTGCCCCTCACCCCTCTCATGCTCTTTCTCTCTCTCTCTCTCTAAACAAAATAAATAAAATCTTTTTTTTTAAGGTGTTAACTATAAGGGAAACTGGGTGAGGGGTGTATGAGAATATTCTGTACTATCTTTGCAATTTTTCTGTAATACTAAAACTTTCCTAAAATTTAAAGTTTGGGGGGGGGCGGCGCTTGAATGGCTCAGTTGGGCAAGCATCCAACTCAGCTCAAATCGTGATCCATGCTGGCTGTGGAGCCTACTTAAAATTTTTTTAAATAAATACATTTTAAAGCTTTTTTTTTTTTTTAAAGATTTTATTCATTTGACAGAGAGAGAGACCACAAGTAGGCAGAGAGGCAGAGAGAGAGGGGGAAGCAGGCTCCCCGCTGAGCAGAGAGCCCGATGCGGGGCTCGATCCCAGGACCCTGAGATCATGACCTGAGCTGAAGGCAGAGGCTTTAACCCACTGAGCCACCCAGGCGCCCCTAAAGCTTTTTTTTTTTGAAGGCAATCCTTATTATCATATATTAGCCCTACATTTCAATGTAATTATTTTCCTAACTCGACTCTTGGTTGATTTTTGATGACTTTAAATTGAATGAAACATGTTCTCCAAGCTTTATTATTTTATATATTTGTAATTGTTAAAGGTGCTATTTGCGGAGTATGAATACCGTGATTGCCTTTGCTTATAAATAGACCCAGTGTTCTACTTTGTGAGAAGTGTATGTTAGGGTTCCAAGGTCTGAGAGAGTTTGCTCCCCACATTTAGGACTCCCGTGACCACCCACAGAGGAGGAACCTCTGGATAAGTGGTGAGTGGCCACTTTGACATTCAATCAAGAATTATATCATTTTCAGTGCTTGGTTAAGAAATAATAATCAAGTGGTCTCTCTCTGTGTGTATACACAATCCCTGCTAATATGATAGCTACCTTCATAAAATCAAATTTATTTTAGACTCGATCAAAATGGCATTGTAATTTTTTTTTGCATTAATAAGTATAGTGTTTTTCGGGTCCCTGGGTGGCGCAGTTGGTTGAGCGACTGCCTTCGGCTCAGGTCATGATCCCGGAGTCCCGGGATCGAGTCCCACATCGGGCTCCCAGCTCCATGGGGAGTCCGCTTCTCACTCTGACCTTCTCCCTTCTCATGCTCTCTCTCACTCTCTCTCTTTCCTAATAAATAAATAAATAAAATCTTTAAAAAAAAAATAAGTATAGTGTTTTTCAAACATGTTCCCTGTGAGATGAAGGAATGAATTTTTCATCCAAAAATCGCAACTGGTCATAAGAGATTTGTAAAATTTATCGTGGATATTGGTAAACCTACCAACCTTTTTAAGGCTCTATTATTTCACAACTCTAAATAGGCTGCTGTTATGACTGCAAAGAGTTGACAAATACTCCAGATCTCCAAACATGCCATACATTTGTAGGACAAAGAGGCGTATTCTGGGAGAGCCCTTTTGTGAGGCCCAGTGGCCCCCCTTTCACATCCATTATTTCCTTTTATTTGTATTCAAAGGCTGACTCCTTTCACTTCTTTCATTTTCGTGTTCAGCTATGGTCTTGGACAGATTTTTCTGCCTACAGCAAGAAACACATGGTTCGGGCTTTATCATCAAAAATCTTTGTGTGATCTGGGGGTCTTTGGGGAGCCAGTGGGTTCCCTGGTCGTTCTCTTGTCTGCAAACCCCCTGGTTGTCTTCCAGAAGTGAAATCCTGGGAGCTGAATGTGCCCCGTATTTAGGAGTGTGTTGACTGACCTGTGACTCATGGGACTATCATACAAGTGATGATGAATATATCATTTTCCTTCTCCGAAGCAACTCTTGTCACAATATGGTTATGAGCAGTGTGATCCTACAGTTTCCTTTCCTTTAAGCCAGTAAATCCTTGCTGTCTTATTCTCTGAAGGAATATTTTAGTCACTTTGAAAGAACCGGGAGCCAGCCAGTGCTGTATGCAATTACTGCGTATTGTATCTAGCCTTGAGATAAAATAATGTCCCAGTAGATTTTACTTCATCTCTTAAACACACATAATAATTTAAATTCTTAACTAGAACACACTTGAATTTTCCCATGTTTAATCATTAAAAAGACAAAACTTAATTTCATCAAGTGCAATCAAAGAATTTTTCGTAGTAGCAATTAAAAACTATGAAGCTGGAATTTCAATGACATAAAATTGAACAGCTGCTATGTTATATTTTAATCTTCCTTCGAATCAAATGACAAATCAAATTTTTCTTCAGGATTTTTTTTCTTTTCTTTTTTTTTTTAATATTTCCAATATTGAAAGGTGGTTTCAGCAATTCAAAAACCTCCTTAAACATGCTCCCGTATGTTTTGAGATGTATTTCAAATGTTACTCCCAAGTGAGTACCCTTTACATTTCTGTAAGACACCAAAGGCAAAAACTCTTTGGAGAAGGACTGATTGGCTGGCTTGCTTTGGCTCCAGGGGCCTTTCAACTATACTGAGATATTTAACGAAGGAAACCCAAACCTGTTTTGCCCGGTATGCCGCTCTTACTGTACTCCATGTGTGCCATTTACATTAGAGAAAGTACAAGCCACACAAGAAGTTCAGGTCCTTCTCCTCAGACCTCTGCATTTCGGCGCTGGGGCAGGAGGGCCGTGTGTGAGACGGCGAGCTGGGGCGTAGGTAGCACAGAGATGGTTGCTGGCTGGCCCATGTTCTCTCTGCTTTTCCTCCTTGGTTTTTAGCTGTAGATACCAAGGAAAAGCAGCACCCAGCTGAGCCACGACTCCCGGTTTTGAAAAATGTTTAAAGAATTTGAAAAGGTGGAGCTATTTAATTATTTTATAGCTTCAAAACCTTTTATTCTTATTTCTTATACTATCTATCTTTCTATCCCTATGTTCATATATGTATATATATGTGTGTGTGTGTGTGTGTGTGTATATATGTATTTATTCTCTTTTTATTTTTTTTCTTCCTGGAAAGGTTATCTGGTCTTGAGCACGGTCACTGTCACTTCTCAAGACTCTTATTTTAGTTCCTTACTTCTTCTCATCAAACCTCTGTCCTGACTCTATTCTCATAGTAGATTTTTCTTAAAATCTAAAGTCTGTGTTTTGACTTGCCAGTTTTGATTTTTTTCAGGGCCCTTTTATTTTCATGTCTTTTTTCGTGGTTGGGGGGCAATGGGAGGTGGTTGTTTCCACACCAGGCAGGACTACACCTAAAGTAACTTAAAGGATAAATCAGTCTTTGGGTCAAAACTTGAGCCTACCATTTTTAAAAATTAAAATTAAGTGGGGTGCCTGGGTGGCTCAGTTGGGTGGCTGCCTTTGGCTCAGGTCATGATCCCAGGGTCCTGGGATTGAGCCCCGCGTCGGGCTCCCTGCTTGGAAGGGAGCCTGCTTCTCCCTCTGCCTGCCGCTCTGCCCACTTGTGATCTCTCTCTCTCTCTTGTGTCAAATAAATAAGTGAAATCTTTTAAAAAATTAGAATTAACTGAATATTAAGGGAACTGCTTTGGCTAATAGAATTTATTTGACCTGGATTGAGGAGGACAAGAACTTTGATTGAGTCAAAGTTGTGAAAACCAAATGACCATTAGGACATGGTTTGTCAAGGATTCATTGATGGTAATTTTTAAAAAGAAACCAAAGAGACCCCCTACATTGACCTGGTAAATAGTTGCCGTGCCCAAAGGAAGTCAAATGTTGGAAGAGAGCCAATGACAAAGACCTTGTATTTTGCCATCCGTGCCTCACAAGGCTTCTTGTGAAGCTTAATGAGACTGTGTAAACCATGCTTTGTAAACAGTGAAGGACCATCCACTTGTAAAGTGTTGTTATTATTGCTAAATTATAGGTTGTGTTATATGGATGAAGACTGTGCTTGGAGAATCATTTTTGTGGGATAGCAACATTTTATAGCTTATTTGCAAAAGTTCTCTACACAGTTAAAACAATGGTATGTCATTTTGAGGAAGCAATTTAAACTTCTTCATAATACCTGTTCATCATTTTTTAATTGCTTTGAACAAAATGCACACGTATGGAAATTATACGACTTCATCCTACAAATGGCATTTGAGTGAAGGGGAAAATTATAATGAAGTAGTACTTACTGATACATTTTTAAAATTCAGGCCCTGCATGGCAGTCACTTTCAGGAACTTGGTGCTGACGTGATGGCTTTCAGGAATTGGCACCAGGAGGGCATGGATACAATTGTGCGTGTTCTTCACACAGGACACCTCTTTGCAATGCCATTGTGTGTCGAGGGAAAACAGGAGAGGCTCATGGCTTTGAATGTTTGGGGGTATTGTTGAGAACACTGTTCCTCACTGGAATGCGATGCCATCGGGCTTGTCGGAGAGCACATGTGGGCACTGAATGGATGGTTCAGAGAGCATCTCCCCATGTTCCTTTGCATCACTGGGTTTATGATGTGAGGAGAAGGGTCCGGAGATGCAGTCTTCTGTGTTTTGGATCTCGAATTGTCCTTACATCGCTTAGGTCGCGCTGATCCACATTTTAATCTCTAGATGTGTGTTCCTTCTGATAGAGCAGCTACTGGGCACATGGGGCCGTTGAGCCCTTGAAATGGGGCTGGTCCAATTTGCCATGCTCTCTAAGTATAAAATACACACTGGATTTTCAAGACTGAGAGTGGAAAAAATGGAACCTACTACTTTTTACTGATTTTTTTATATTGATTATATATTGAAATGGTAATATGTTGGATATATTAGGTTAAGCAGAATATATTATTGAAATTAATTTCATCTTTTCTTTTTATTTTTCAAATGTGGCTACAAGAACGTTTTAAAGTATATATGTGGCCTGTCTTGTATTTCCATCGGACGGGCCAGGCTAGGTACAGAATGTATGCAAATGTATGTAGGTACTGGACGGCATTTTTCTACTTCTGAGGAGAATGGGGAAACACGTAAAGGTCAAACATTAAATGTGCAGTGTTTATTAAATTTCTGCTTAGTTTGAGAGGAGGCTTAGATTTGGGGGCGGGTTGCATTTGTTTATGGGATAAAGTTTGGATGGAGTTGGTGTGGAGAGCTGGTGTGGGCTCGGTGGTTCAGCCTGCAGTGACCGCAGTGAGAGAATCTGGCCTCTCGTGAACCGTGGCCGAAGCCACCTAGACTGCGTGGGCAGGGATGGAGCCTACATGTTCCGACTTGTCCTACAGCGGGCTCTCCCCGAGTTCTCTGGTGACTCTAATGTGTGGCCTTAGCCAAACCTGTGTAACCACAGCAGACTCTTAGAGACCACCGGAGAGCAACCCTCTCATCTCGCAGCTAGAATGCGATTCCGCGTAGACTTCGGCAACTGAATATCTCAGACCTCCTCCTTGGTGACTTAGGCGTCTGTGGGTGTGCACAAAGATGTCTTTCGCTTGTCCGATACGGACTGCAGCATTTGCTTTCGTACCTGCTCACCGTCCCCTTTCTGAACACATGCATTACCATTAGAGTATTCTGGATGGCTGTGTGGTTCACGTAAGTGGGGACAAGAACTTGCCAATATGTTATCAATGTCTTGAGCTTAAAAATACATGTTTGGATTTTCAGCAGAGTGAAAATTTGTGTCTAATCACCCCCTTTCCACCTCCCTTTTGATGAAAATCATCAAAATGCGAGATGAAAGGATCTAATGGGCTGTCTGAATGTTTTTCCCAGCCCTGTTGGAAATGATTGAGGCATTGGCTCTTCAACATTTCCTCTGAGAAAGCAATTCCAAAGGTTGGTGTCAACTTACAGCTTGGTAATGGACTAATACACATTATCCTGTATGCAACTCTAAATTATAGCCTGCCAGCTGTGATTCTGGAAGTTTGGAATAGGTTCCTTCCCAAGATTCTAAACAGAAATGGCTTTGAAAGTTCCAGTCATGAGTCCGTCCAACCCTTCTAAAGGCGGCACGGATGCTGTAACGTTTCTATTGATTTTTACATTCAACTCTCTAGAAAATAGAAAATAGCCAAAATTTGACAGGCACTTTACAAAATGACCTGCTCCTTCAGAGATACAGAACAAGAGCCGTGTTCACAAGAAGTGACATTGGGCTTAAACTTGGAACAAACCTTCCTTGTTTCTTCTTTTGCCTCTTTTTTTTTTAATTTTTTTAAAAGATTTTATTTATTTATTTATTAGGAAAGAGAGAGAGTGAGAGAGAGCATGAGAAGGGAGAAGGTCAGAGTGAGAAGCGGACTCCCCATGGAGCTGGGAGCCCGATGTGGGACTCGATCCCGGGACTCTGGGATCATGACCTGAGCCAAAGACAGTTGCTTAACCAACTGCGCCACCCAGGGGCCCCTTCTTTTGCCTCTTTTATTATGTAGAGTGGAGTTGCATTTTACTGGATTTAAAATAATGCTTTAAATATTGTTTTATCTTCCTTAGTTTTTCTTTTTATCTTTTAAATATTTATGGCCCCAAACTCCCAAAAGGAGGCTGCAGATTTCGAATTCAGCTAGTTAATGTTTAACCTGGTGTATAAATCAAAGAAATCCCCATTTAAGCAAGGAGCCATATTGCATATAATTAATTGTCAAAGATAATGCCCAGGGTTGGAAAAGGTAACTGGTGAAGAGGCTCTCTCTGGCATTGCCACAGGAGTTAAAATTGTCACAATATTGCTGAAAGGCAGCTTGGCAGTACTTATCACTGTAAGCTCTAAAACAGTGTACTCACTGAGCAATTTCATTTCTAGGAATTACTCCTGTGGGAAGTCATTAAGAATGAGAAAAAAGATTTGACTAAACCTAGAATTCCTATTGCAGCATTGTTTAAAATATGCACAGTAGATGGCTCTGGGTAAAGGGCACCCAGGTGCTCTTTCTTCTATTTTTATTTTTGCAACCCATCCATTCATTTGAAATCATTTCCCAATAAAGGTTTTTAAAAATCCAACTCTCAGATGCGAGGCGACAGAAGATAGCTGTCCTTATTTAATGCCTTCTGAAAATGAGAACTAAAATGAAAAGTAGCTTCTTTTTTATACCCTAATCACAAAATAAAAAATACAGATACGTCTGTTGCTGGGAGACTAGTTATGTATGTGGAGATGCATCATACCATGAAATGGTATGAATAGCCATGAAATGGCTATTTAGCCTTAAGAATGTCAGCTTATGACGATACTTTTAAGTGAAAAGATAAAATCAGGTTACAGGATAAAACGCTTACAAAATGTATGTGCATGTAATCTGATTCTGATAAAATTATATCTATTTTATACATATGCACAGGGAAGACTGAAGTGATTATTCCAAATGACTAATGGTGGTTATCTCTGGATGATAGAACCGGGAGGGTTTTTGTTTTTGCTTTTGTTTTTAAAGAAATCTATTTATTTCTTCTGTTTGAGAACATAGAGCCACTGTTGCTTCATGGAGAGTTTTCTGAAACTCTTTTTGAGGACATTCAAGGTTTTTTATCCCTCTGTGGTTCGATGAATAAAAGGTACATAAAATTGTAGTGAGGGCAAAATGCAAGTGAGGGATAAAACGAATTACCTTGCGATTCACTGTGATTCAAATCAACTTTTCTGGCTAATACTTTAATAGCTACCTTGTTGACCTTGGTCTTTTATAATCATGAAGATGTACCCCTCACCTCCTGAGACTCTTGCATTATAGTCGTCCTTGTCACACTATCTTTAATTTAATGCCCGATGCCTCGCTAGATATGGGCCATGTTGTTCAAACCACTTTTTTCATTCGTGAAGGTGCTTTGGAATTGTAACCCATCTTCTCATATATTCAAAATATGTGAGAATACTAGGAAGTTTTGTGAGAATATTTCATCAAACTCACCTCACCGCATGAGCAAAGACTGTTGTGGTTTAATAATTCCATTTAAAGGTTCTCGTTGTACAGTACGCGAATCTTCTGGGCTACGAGGGGAAAAAGTATTCGTTTTCTGAAATGGCGTCACGGAAGTCTAATGCACATAATCCATATTAATGAACTCTACTGCCATTTATATTAGTGCGTGTGTACACAGGCATACACTCGATAATTCATCCAAGAGATATTTGCCCTACCTTCAAGGAACTTCCGTTCTAGTAGGTAAATGGCCGAGCAGTGCAAGGCAGGATGGCATCGTAGTCACAAGAGAAGTCAATCTAAGTGCTAAACAGGTGTCACGAAGGGAGTGAGAAATGTTAGGGAGAGGATCAGGGCAAAGGTAGCATTTGTGTTGGTTGGGCTGAAGGACATTCTTGGGCTAACTAAAAAATCGAATGTGAAGGATAGATTAGTTGCGAATATGGCATCGATGTCTGGTTTGCGGCAGCCGGTGGCTGTCGGTGCCGTCACGTGAGAGTGTATCCCTGTAATGAGGAAAGACACAGAGAACTATGGAGGGGGCCTGGAGGGAAGAGAGCACACACATGATACAGCCAACGGGGTAAAATATTAATAATAGATGGCTCTGGGTAAAGGGCACACGGGTACTCTTTGTTCTGTTTTTATTTTTGCAACTTATCCATTCATTTGAAATCATACCCCAATAAAAGGTTTTTAAAAATTCAACTTTCAGATAAGAGGCAACAGAGGAGAGCTGTCCTTATTTTCCGCCTTCTGAAGACCAGAGCTGATGCCAGCTGTTTTTTTTTTTTTTTATTTCCCCAAATGTGGTTCATTCTAGTTATTTGTTGACTTCACCAAACCACTGCATAATTTCACACAACCCAGGGCGGAGGGCAGCGGCGTCTGTCGTACAGAACCCGAGGCCCGAAATAGCAGGAGGGCCGTGTGGTCGGGTGGGGTGCAAGCCCGAGCCCTGCCAGCCACGCTGAACGTGGTTGGAGCCCTTCGCTATCAGACCTTCCACTGCAGTGTAAACAGCCAGGACAAAGAAAACGGAGAGTCTGACTTAGACAACAAAGCTTTCTGCCTTCCATTTGAATGTTGCCTTGCCTTCTCCCTCGGAATAGCACACGTTTCTTTTTTTTTTTATTTTATTTTTATTTTTTATTAACATATTATGTATTATTTACCCTGGGGTACATGTCTGTGAATCATCAGGCTTACACATTTCACAGCATTTGCCATAGCACATACCCTCCCCAATGTCCATATCCCTACCCCCCCACCTCCCAGCAACCCTTAGTTCGTTTCGTGAGTTTAGGAGTCTCTTATGGTTTGTCTCCTTCCCCATCCCATCTTGTTTCATTTCTCTTCCCCACCACCCCATAACCCCCTTCCCTGCCTTTCAAATTCTTCATTTCAGAGCGATCATGTGATAATTGTCTTTCTCTGACTGACTTATTTAGCTTAGCGTAATACCCTCTAGTTCCATCCACGCCGTTGCAAATGGCAAGATTTCATTTCTCTTGATGGCTGCATAGTATTCCATTGTATATATATATACCACATCTTCTTTATCCATTCATTTGTGGATGGACATCTAGGTTCTTTCCATAGTTTGGCTATCGTGGACATTGCTGCTATAAACATTCGGGTGCATGTGACCCTTCGGAGGATCACTACATTTGTGTTTTGAGGGTAAATACCCAGTAGTGCGATTGCTGGGTCATAGGGTGGCTCTATTTTCAACATTTTGAGGAACCTCCATACAGTTTTCCAGAGTGGTTGTACCAGCTGGCATTCCCACCAACAGTGTAGGAGGGTTCCCCTTTCTCCACATCCTCGCCAACATCTGTCGTTTCCTGACTGGTTAATTTTAGCCATTCTGACTGGTGTGAGGTGGTATCTCACTGTAGCACACGTTTCTTTAGAGATGCTTCCCCCATGGCACTCCAGCCACTTCCCTGTCACCAGTGTGAAATTGTAACTTCGGCAGCAGGATGCCACGTCCTCATCTCTGGTCTCCAGGTAACCTCTCCCAGGTATTTTCTCAGCCGGCTCACACCTGAACCATTGCACATCCCTCACCATTTAAAGCCACCTCTGTTCAAGAAGCACATTTTCCAGGTGTTTTAAGTTGGATGGACCCTCCAGAGCGGGAACAGTGGGAGTAGGGAGCGCCTGGAGGCCGGTCTTGGGGAAGAGTTGTGTGCAACCCACATCTCCTGTGCCTCCCCGTTCTTCCTCCCAGGAAGCAGCATTAGTCAGAAACACTGAGGTCTGCCATCCCCTTCGGGCTGGGAAGAGTTGTTGCCCAACGCGCATGGGCCGCATTCAGCCCCACTGTCTGCTGGGCAGGCCAGCCTCCAGATTAGACCCCCCGGGGTCCCCCCGTGACTCTGCTGCTTTCCAGCTGTCTGGCCCCAGGCCTCACGGAGCCTCAGTTTGGGCGTGCACCAAATGGAAATGGTAATAGTCCCAAGCTCCTAGAGTTGGCGTGAGGACAATATGCAGTGGCAATGCACGTCGAGTAGGAAGCATGAGTGGTGGTTATTGCTGCGTCCTGGGCACTAAGTAAGCAGTCTGGCTGCTTTCCCCCTCCCCCGAACGCCTTGGCATTGCATAGTTGATTCAACTGTTTAGAGATACTTCTCCTTTGACGACGAGAGCCTTGCAGTGGGGTGTGAGTGAAGCGCTCTTTGAGAAACAGCGAAGGACTCAACAGATATATCCAGATGGGTACTTTTTAATTGTCAACGCCCACTCCCAGGTGGGTGATCTTCCTTTTCTAACACTGTGCGTCCTGCTCTTCCCGTCTCCCGGGCCCTAAGCTCCCGTGGTGCTCGTGCCTAGGACGCCCCTCTCGCTTCCCCTGTGCCTGTTGCCCTCATCACTCAAGGCTTGGCTCGGTGCCGTCTCCCGTGGACGTGCCTCACCACGAGGGCAGAAGACATTGCTCTGGCGGCGCCTTTCCTTACCCTGGAGGAGCCTGTGCCGTGTTAGAATAACGTAGGCTTGCCTCTAAAATTCGTCTCCCTCACTTGACGCTACATTTCTGAAAGATGAGGATTATTGTCTTCATCCTAGATCCCGCGTAGGGCTTGGCACGTCTGCTGCTCAGTGATTGTTGTATTGGGGTTGTTTATTGTTGTTTGTAGATTCTTCGAAAGTATAATGAGCATACAGAAAAGTGCTCCAATCAGGAATACACGGTTCGATATTTTTACAAAGTGAACACACACATGCAGACAGCGTCTGGATCAAGTGTTAAAAATATCAGCTTATGATTAGGAAAAACACAGACGTCCACCTTCAGTCCTTGCTCCCACCACGGGGAATCACTTACCGTCCCACTTCCTAACATCGTAGTGTTGTCAGATACTGAACTCACTACCAAGGTGATCTTACGGGTACATATTCTTTCATGGCTGGTGTCTTTTGTTTAACCTTATATTTGAAATTCATTCATTCTTGTGTGTAATTGTAGTTTGTTTCCTTTCACGGCTATCTAGTATTCCACTGTGCGACCGCGGCACTTCTTTCTTTCTTTTTAATTGACACGTAGTGGACACACGATGTGACATTAGTTTTCCGCGTACAGCATAGTGATTCAACAAGCCTACCCATTATGCTCACCGCAGGTGTCCCTGCCGTCTTGTCGCCGTGCAGTGCTATTACGGTACCATTGCCGTATCCCCTATGCCCTCTCTCTTATCCCCGTGATTTACTCATTCCGTAACTGGAAGCCTGTATCTCCCACTCCCCTTCACTCATTTTGCCCATCTCCCTGCCCCCCGAATGTACCATTTATTTTTCCATTCTACTGTTGCTGTCACATTGGAAAGTATCTATTTTGTGAACCGAATTAAATACTAACTACTGGCTTTTAAGAAACACTTTCCAAGGAAAGGGTGACTGGACAGAAGGTTAAATTCATGAATGTTGGAAAGGCAGCCCTGATTTCTCAGCCTGGGAAATGATCAGTGACTCAGGGCTCCCAGTACCCAGAGCCCGTAAGGTCTTTCAGAAGCAGGATGCCTCGCTTTCCCGGCACATGAGTTCTTTATTTTGCTTTAGCCCAGCTGGTCGCTAAATTAGTAAAAATCAGATAACTTCTGCGCATGGTGGTGTCCCTAGGATTCTGTTTTGTGATTAACTATTGGCATACAACTATGTAGCCACATGTGTTTTACTAATGATGGTGGTGGCATTAATTGTAATTACTTGTCAATTTCATTTGCTGCTGACGTCTTAATTTCCAACATGTCTGAAAAGCTTTTGAAAGCGCTTCACTAGCGGTCTTGTAAGTCATTTGTCAATAAATGATGAAATGGTTTGGCCGTTTATATTTCGATGTTATTGTTTTAATAGGCAACTGTCTATATGTCACCCACCACAGAAATGCTCTTTCCTTCCCCCCCCATTTTTTTTTTTGGTGGGGTGGGAGCGAAGAAGTTGTCTAAGGTGGAGGGAGGTCTGGTTGCTATGGATATCTGAAATTTCATGTTTACATTTTAAGAGGTAAGCTGAAGCCCTCACTATTTGGTCCCCACCTGAGTAGCGTTCACATTTAGAAATTACAAGATTGTTATTGGCTATTTGGAGCTCGAGGATGTGGTGCATACTGGCTGGCAGTTAATTAAGACTAGGCTGGCTCTCAATATCAGAATTATGCAGCCTGTTTTTGTAGGATGCCCGTGAAGTCTTCACTACCCTGCAATGTGTTTTTGATGTAAAAAAAATATTTGAAAAGGAAACATAACACAGGGCAGCTTGTCCTGCTTTACTGGAGAGGTTGGTTGCTCGGTGAGCTTTCCAGAGTGTGATTCTGCCACAGGGTTCTTTGTCTTTCAGCTCCGCAGGCTCTGGGCTGTCATACTTTGATGTGCCCAGGACAGCTGATAGGAGAAGAAAAATGCCCTCAGATTTTCAAGGCAGGAAGGTTGCTTCCTGGGATGCATACTGGGGAGAGCTTAGAAAAGTTCGTCAAATCAGAGTATTGGCTACTTTACGTGGCAAGTGAAATCACTGTAAATAATGGTTTTAATTATCATTACTCTTTTAAGTATGTTAATTATACAAGTAATTCACAAATACATTCT
The DNA here is from genome assembly GCA_028533885.1 of Nasua narica. Lineage (NCBI taxonomy): Eukaryota > Metazoa > Chordata > Mammalia > Carnivora > Procyonidae > Nasua > Nasua narica. The sequence goes on from CM052806.1 coordinate 31,608,591, forward strand.
CAATGTACGAGCAAAATCTAGCAATACAGATCAAGAGAAACACCCCCTGACAATTCCTCATCAGTTCTGGTTTCCTCCTAGTGGATAACTTTTTTCATCAGGTTACTGTGTATTATTCTAGATCAGAGATCAACAAACTATGGCCCAAGTTCTAATCCAGCTCCCCACCTGTTTTTGTAAATAAAGTTTTATTAGAACACAGCCATGCCCCTTTGTTTACATATTGTTTCCGGCTGCTTTCACACTGTAATAACTGAGTTATGTAGCTACAACAGAGACCATGGGGACTATAAAGCCTAAAATACTTACCAACTGGCCCTTTACAGAAAAAGTTTGCTGATCCCTGTACTAGATTTTTTTCTTCGCAATTTTATATATTTAGAGCAACCTGTGATTTTATATGCAATGTTTACATATATATAATTTTGTTTTTTATGGAGATGGTATTATATAGTACATATTGTTCCATACCACACATTTTTTTCATTTAACAATAGGCTGTTATGATCTGTCATCCATATCAAGACATGTTGCTCTATCTCTTTATGTTTATTTAGCTGTAGCATGTTGTTTGTAGTAAGACCAAGTTAAATTTATTTTTTCATTCTGCATTGGTGAACATGTAGCTTATTTTCAGTTTTTACTGTTAAAAATAATGCAGCATTAGAAACTGGCAAAAATCTCTTATTTTTTCTCTACAAGTATTGAGAAATCATATATAGAATATAGTAGCACATTTTTACAACAGAGAAGTTGCATAATAGTCATGGAATCGTAGCTAATATGAGGAAAAGAGGACTTGAGTAACTTAGTCAGGGACTTAAAGGATGACAGTGTCCATTACTTAGGACAGGTGTGCTTCTGATGGCTGAGTGGTGCCTACTCTGGGAAAAGGTCTGAGAAGAACTGAAAGCCTCTTTACCTAAAGGACATAAGAGGGCATTGGAAGAGTCTTTAGGTTGGGTATTTGTAAGTTTGCCCTCGCTTGAACTGTAGCCTGAGAAAATGTCAAGATGACAGTGTATGTGTTAGAAACATGAAACCATAGAATGTCAAGCTTCTGGAACCTCCATAGTGATCAAGTTGAGCCCCTTCAGTGTTTAGATGAGGATACTGAGCCTCACAAAATTTAAGTGATTTATTCAAGATGACAGTAGTAGGTTTTAATCATGACTTAACCTGTCAACTGACTCCAACTCCAATGGCCTGTAATTTTTTTTTGAAGATATGTATATGTGTATGTATATATTCATTCATTCATTTATTTTTTAGAGCAGGGGCAGAGGGAGAGGGAGAGAGAGAATCTCAAGCAGACTCTGTGCTGAACTTGGAGCCCAGGATGGGGCTCAGTCTCATGACTCTGAGATCATGACCTGAGCTGAAATCAAGAGTCAGATGCTCAGCCAACTGAGCCACCCAGGCACCCCATGGAATTTTTATAACTGAAGGGAAATAGGATTTATAGTAGCACATGACTTAGACATCTTACAGTCTGTAAGAAAATTTGTATTCGTCAGCTTTTAAAATACATGATGTAAGTATGAAAATTCATTTTAGAGTAGTTTCATTCTGATAAAATGTGAAGTATCATTCCCTCAGCAATCACGACAAAGAAGAGTCTGAGCTGATCAATGGCCTAGGCCGTTTGGAAGTTTTTCTTCCCGACAACGTCAGACCATTTTTTCATGGACCTCAAAGTATCATTGGGTTAGAAATAAACAACCTCAGCTGGAGTCATCTTAGCACCTCGATGTGTCTCAGAAGGTTAACCCAATATACATACATAATATTTTCTATAATTGTAAGGAAATTTTTTGCTTCTTATAAAGCAAAAATAATCATTGATGCTCATGTGAATTAACAGTTTTGGCATTTTAGAAATGGCAACAGTGGTTGGCAAAACCTACTTTTGCATGAAGAAATGCCTTTTAAAGATTTTATAGTTTGGGGTTATGCTAGTCCCACCTCCCATTTGAATACAAACTCTTGTGAGGTGACATGAAACTGCAGTAAAGGGAGTGACATGTGTTTTTAAACCTCACATAAAATCTGATAGATATTTAGTGTTATCTAAATAACTACTTAATGAGACACACACCTTTAAGTACCTCTTTCTATGCTTCCCACCATCTTTTCTCCTTCATTATTCTTAGCTAAATTAATTTTCAGCCTAGTGGTAGTAAAAAAAAAAGTAACATAAAATGAAACACAATACTCAGAACTACCTATTTCTTAATTCATAAGTTCAGTGTGGCTCACCATTGGTGCCACTGGATTATCTGCTTAGAAAACAATCACAGTCCATATTCTTTACATTAGGATAGAAGAGATTTTTGCCACTGGTGATTGTCTAAGTGCCAGCAATAATCACTTGATGTCTTGGAACAGAGAAAAAGAGGGAAATGGTTAAAGCACACTCTGCTATTCAATTTCTCGGCCTAGAAACCATGGGGAGACAGAACAGTCTGAGAACAACCAACCATGGCCAGTCGTAATGACTGGAAGACGTGAAACAATGTTGGACATTTTGTCAGAATAATAGATGGTCACTAAGTATTTCTCGAGTTCCTGCAAGGTACATTATTAGGGATTAGGGGCACATATTAAATTACAAGAGCTTTGTTTCCCAAATTATAGCCCTTGCTAGGAAAAGCAAGGCAAACAAACCATAATCAATATCTAAGTGGGAATTTCTTCTTAGTAGGTCTAGGGGCAAGACTCTTATGGCATCCATTATTTAAAACTGTGGCTGAACATATAAAATAATGAAATAGCTCACTGAAAGCAAATCAGTTATATATCTACAAATAAAATGGTTTGATAAATAGTTCTCATGAACACAATTATGTTGTTGTTTCAGCTTCACGTAGACAGAGAATGAAGGCAACCATTTATAGAATAAGACCGAAGTTATAGAATACAATACCAAAGTCATGGAACAAAGAACCCCCAGAACTAGAAGGGACTTTAAGGTCACCTAGTCAAATGCCAATACCATCGAAAATGTTATCCACCTGGTGGATTTTACTTGTAAGTTTTTAAAACCCCAGACTGACTTTCCCTTACCTCTCCTTGAATTTTAAATTTGCCGCCTCATACCATTACTTGAGAATGCAACCCCTTTTTAATATTAGCATAAAAAAATAAAGGAAGATAAATATACATGAAGCTAAGTTTTTTAAAAAGCTACATGTAGCATCTCAAAGTTAAAAAAAAAAAAAAAAAGCCAGTGAAGCTTTTTGATTGCTTTTATTTTTAAATCTTAGCTGAAGTATACGATAACACAGATAATCCATTCCCTCTTTCCCCTTAGAGGGGTTAATCAGATGTGATCACGTATGCCTCAAATTTGCCACGATACTCTCTTCCAGTGACTAAATAGGCAAACAAATATTAAAGTCAAGAATTACATATATATGTATATATATACATATATATGAAATAAAAATAGTTATTACAGGGAAGTAATTATTGAGAAATTAATAAAATACGTGTGTTTGCCATATAATATAAGGAACCTAGAAGGACTCGATTATATACGAGGCAGATAATGCGAAGAAGGAAAGGGAAGCGTTCAGGAAAGAATGCCAACGTGGTAACTAGGTGGTTAGCAATGACTTATTTCCCTGAACCTGCTCGATGAGAGCCCCAAAAGAAGAGCTACAAGCCCAACAGTTCTTCAAAGTAAGATCCTGGAATGTGCAGACTCGTAGAAGTAGACATTAAGATATTGCCCAGATTTACACAGACAACCACATCTGTGGTTTTCATCTGTGGCCAGTTTCCAGGTGTGTTTATAGAATATACATAAAGCAAAGATGGAAACAAGCAGAAAAAAATAATCTGGAGGAAAAAGTTATTTCAAGGAATAGAAGAAAATTACCGCCCCAAAGAGTGCTTTAACTGATATATTCTAAGTAGTAAGAGATGATTTTACACTCATAAAGAACAAGATGCTGTGAAAAAAGCATTGAAAATAAGAAGAAATTTCACAAGTCAAAAATACAGTAGTTCCATGAGGAAACAGTCAGACATAGCCAGAATATGAGACAGTCTACAAGAATGTGAGTCAGTCTCTACCAAAAGGGAACTTCATTTAAGAAAAGTCATGTGTGGGAGGGGTAGGGGGGAGTCAGGGGATGGTGCTTTGTTAGGTTAAAAGACTCTGAAGGAGGTGTACCAATCAAATTCAGTGTGTGAGCCTTATTTGGGTTCTGGCTCAAAAAGAAAGCATCTATAAAAGGCATTTAAGGCACAGATAATGATATGTGCACATAGATCAGATATTAGGCAATACCAGGATATCATCATCATTTTTCTTGGTGCAATAATGGCATTGTGGTTAGTCAGAGAATGGGCTTGTTCGATGAAATGCTTGCTGAAGTTATTAGGAATGAAGTGTCACAATATCTGAAACATTCCAAATGGTTCAGCACAATATTAAAACAAAAAATATGCACAAATTTTATTGTGTTTTACTTTCTTTTTATGACAGCGATCCATTTTCAATGTAGAATAAATAGAAAATACAGAGAAACAAACAAGAAACGGAATGTTTACAAGCAAATGTAAATACAACTTAACCCCACACTGCTAACACTTTGGCGCTGTGTGTGTGATAGCAGGTCAAAATATATAGTAGTAGTAATACATTTATGACATATATTATTTCATGTATGCATACATACATAACACAGTGTTATGTGTATATGCACAGACAATATATTTTTTTCTTCCAGTATAACATCTTTTTGAATTAAAAATGTTAATCATGTAATTTTTTAATGGTTAAGTATATAGTGTACCTTACGCATGAATTCAAATTTACTGTACCCGCCTCTTCCAGCGAAAGGAGTCGTACTTGTTTTTACTCAGGTATATCTCTTCCTCCTTGTGCCTGGGGCTTTCCTTTCGTATGCATAACTGTAAATGCTCCTGAATTCCCTCTTGGTGAGACCTTAGCAGTTTGTTTTGTTTTCTTATCTTCCATTCTGTCAATGGCATTTTTCCCTCATTTCCATTAGCCCAGAAGGGCAAAGAGCACTTTTATCTAGATGGGTAAATCTTACACATAACAAATTGGTTGCATATCTTTGCCCTTTGCTCGCTGATACTTTATTTAGCAGGTTAATCTGATAAACTACCTATTTCTCAAGTTATAATAACAGGCATGGTGGCGGTGAACTTGATAAAGTTTCTGGAGTCTCCAAAGACAGAAGAGGATTGCTTGTGGCTATATTGCATCTTAGCTAATGCAATAAAGGATTGCTTTTCCTATTGAGAAGATAAAGACTGGGGGTAAAGAGGATAGTTCACATATCAGGGAAATGCAGAATAATCACATATGGCCATTTATTGCTTTGGAATGTAGAATATTTCTGTTGTGATATCTTCATTTTGAATCAGGGCATTTGGCATCCAATAGACCCAGCTTCAAACAATGGCCTTGCTGGTTTTTAACCTCAGCCAAGGTTTTAACCTTATGATTCTCTCTGCCCAGTTTTTTCTTGGGTAATATGAATTGTGAGGTATGTACAGAAATCTCATAGATCTCTTGTAAGGATATAGTAAGGTCGCATATTAAAAGCTTTCTGTCAACTCTAAGGGACTAGTGATGTTGGGGTGGGTTGTAGGTAATAATGGTATTAGTAATAGTAGCAAGAATTTATAACAGCAGCATAAAAGAGTAGTAGTAGGGATATTAGTAATAGCTAAACTTACTGAGATATGTATATTATAAGACCGTTTTTTTGTGTAAAATTTTCGATTTAAATCAGGTGCATTTATGATAGTGTCTTTGCAGACACTCCAAAAACCATTGTAGAATAAATCATTTGTTTATTTTTAGAAGTAGAGGGGGAATAAGAGGTATTACTTGCCCCTAAAATTTTATAATGAAAATTAATATTCTTTTTTTATTGTCTCTGGAAGGGTTTTATTTTATAGTAAAGTGCAGTATCAGTTTAATAATAAAGTTTCTTAGATAAAGTATTTCTACTGAATTTATAGCCTCTTAGTTCTGTACTCAAGATTCCTAATTTTGCATAACTATTCCTTTAATTTAAATTCATGTTTGTTGTCAACTTTAGTCAGGATTATAAAGGGGAAAATGTATGCCTTTTAAAGTAAGTGATTTGGTTATGTCATATAATAAAGTCACTTCAGAATAACCCTTATTTTTTCTTTATTTTAAAAAATACTCTTGAGAAAAGGACAAGTTTCTGCAGCATTAAGTTCGCACTATTCATTTTCTTAACATTAAACATTAGGTATTTTGTAACCCAGGAGACATTCAACACTAAGAAATGAACGTGTCTTTTTATTATGAAGGACTAGTGGGGTAGATGTTTGTGGGTTTTTTTGTTTTTTTTTTTAGTGAAAAATTAGTGGGGTGGGTATTTTTTAAAAAACACCAATTTATCAAAATATAGAATAACATTTAAGGCACAGAAAGCTGTTCTTCCTACCGATTAAGATCGTTTCATCTCGAATTAGAATTTTGGAAAAGCACATAAGCACGATGATGTGAGGTGCTGAAATGAACATGTGGATAAATAGAACTAAGCTCTTAAAATCCCACCTCCTCCACAAAGTCTGCATCAGCAGCCGAAGAAATGTGGTTCTGGTCACTTGCAATCTTCTACATGTTCAAGCAGATAAGGAATATTGCGCCCTGCTCCTTCTACGGGGGCAGCGTTGGAAAATAGAGTAGCGCAGAAAGAGTCCCGGTCTTTACCAGTTACGGTTCGTTCACCACCTGATTCCTTCAACAACTACTTAATAAGTGTGCACCATGAGCCAGGCCCAGGCTTGAGGTGCTGAGGACACCAGAGGGAACATGACAGCTTGCCCTCATTTATCTTTTATCTTGGTTGGAGGGGAGCATACACTAATAAACTGATACAGAGTATCAAGCTGATACTGAGTATGTCACATGGTCAGTGGGCAGTGCGCTTTTGTATGGGATGGACAGCAGTAACCTCACTCATCTGCTAAAGTTAGACACAGGCGTGGAGAAAGGAGCAAGGACAGCCCTGGGTCACTGGAGGGAACGAGCGTAAGCCGAACTGGTACAAAGGTCCTGGTACAGGAAGCAATCTTAGGATCTTTGAGGGACAGCCCAAGTTACCTAACTTCTCTGCACTGCAGTTTCCTCTGGGGTCAGACCGGATGCAGCAGGACCACAGTGACGGATGGTTTATGGGGATGAAATGAAATAGAGTGTGCAGCCAGCCCAGCACACACTGAATGCTCTGGAAATCGCCCGCGTGTTTCTTCTGTAAATACCTCTTCTTATTGGTGTGCGCGCTTGTCTACATTGTTATGGTCTTTCTTGACAGTGATGTGTCTTTTAAACACTAGGGCCAAAATCATTACCAAATTGTGCTGCAGAAAATGTAAGACAACCAACTGCGTTATATGGTATAAAGATATCCAGGAACCACCGCCTGAAGTGCGACTTCATGCTTCCCTGGTCTTTCTCGGGTCCCGCCACCACTGGTCCACTCCAGAGCCTCTGCTGCTGAGGCTTTCCCCCATAGATGGCAGGCCTGGGGGCAGGGCATGCCCAAGATAGCTCCAGACCAGCTCCCTTCCATTTGTTACCTCAGCCCTCGGAAAGTCCTCTCCCCCATGCGGGGGTGGGGCAGGTTCCATCCGCCACTCCTCTGAACCCTGCCCTTGTTCTCCAGTTTCTTCTTTTCCAGCTTAGGCAGGCACAGGAGCTAAGGCAGTCGAAATCCCCTGCAGAAGAGAGTAGGATAAATTTAGGAGTGGGGTGCAGTTTTGCACCTGAGAGGCAGAGAAGAAAGAAAAGAAAGGAGAAAAATACTTCTTTAAGCATCATGGTGGAGTGGCTGAGAAGCTTTTAAGATTAGAAAAGACCAATATGCATTTCTGTGTGGTTTGTACTGCTGCACTCTAAATTCTTTCCATCTCTTCAAACCTTCCATAAAGTCTCCTACAAAAACAGGTCTTTGCATATGGCTTCTTTTGGGTAGCAGTTAAAGAAAAGGGGTGAATTCCACTTGGGGGTCAGCATCAGGGCAGAAATTAATGAAAAGCCCTGTGATCAAGGGTAGGGGAGTCAGAATTCTGCAGAGGCAGGAAGCAGGAGCCAGAGAAGACCATCCCCCCCATTCCAGGGACATTCTCAAGGGGCTCTCAAGGGCACTGAACACTTGAAGCCCATAGTATCCTGTTCTTCAGGGCAGGATCTCCTCAGGCGACAGACACGTGTGCACGACACTTGCTTCGGGAAGCATCCCAAGCAAGGACTCTGAAGCCCCTGGGATGGTAACAGGAAAGTCAGGTGGAAGCCGAAGATCTTAGCGAGCCCCTGGGCCTACCAGAGAATGGATCTGACAGGAAACGTCCACTCTGACAAGTCCTTGACCAGACCCGTGCTGCTACCATTCAGCACATTGTCAAGCGGCGTTGTTGAAGTCCCGAGACCACCTTCAGAAGCAGCGTGGTGGGAATGGCTTTGTTAACATCAACAGTTCACTGGCTGGGGCTCGTGTCAACTCCTTCGATCTGTTAGAACACAAAGGAAGTAGGTTTGGCGTCGCTGCCTGGGACTCTGCGTATCCAGGGCTGTACGTAACGTTTATTACACATCCAGTGTGAGGAACGGCTTGTGCCAGGCTTCTAGATGAATTAACATCATCCAGCTCTTGCGGATCCTTGAGATAAGTCCTGTTGTTGCTATTCCTCAACAAGGAGGCGTGATCTGACCCAAGTACAGGTTTCGAGAAGCTGGACCATGTGGAAGAAATAAGAGGACTGAGGGCAAATTTTGTGAGACGTGGGAGCTGAAGAAGCAACCCGTTCAGCTGTTCTTCAGTTGCAGATGGGCTGCTGGCTTTACGGACGCCTAGCGTCTTCATGGACCTTCTAGGGTGATGATGTAAGTTCATTTACATCAATACGATGTTTCCCTTTTCGACCATAAGTCTCCTGAGTCAGGTCCTACGGCCTAGGTCTCCCCGTGCCCGCAGCCGCGCTCCGCATAGGAGGCTGTGTGGCCCATTGTAGGCAACAGTGGAGGCCGATGATGATGAAGGCCGGGAAACATTTGGGTTTTGTAACGAAATAAGTGAGATTTGAGTTTGAGCAAAGATAAAATTGAGGTGAACAAAAAGGAGAATGTGGTCAAGGTAAAAGACTTTGTGCGGAAAGTATGTGTACTTAGACAATGTGCTTAGAAAATGAAGATGCATTTCAAGGTCTGGTCTTTGAGTGTGCACACCAGTCTTCTTGGAAATGTGTACATGAACTCATGCAAGTGCGCTGATCCTCAGAATACCCAGCTACCCGTGACTGCCCTGGGCAGGGCTAGTGACCGGTGGGCAATGTGATGCAGACACTTTCTAGAAAGCCCATCTTTGAAGAAAGCTAATTTATTGCACATTTGAATGCTTGGCTCTTGATGGCCATTAACTTAAGCCTGACTCACCAAAGTAGATGGCTTTTAATGAGGAATTGCTTTCCTGCAAGAAAAATTCTTCAGATTGTTGGAAAAGGAAAAAAATAAACCCCGGGGGATTGTCAGAACTGGTAGAGGAGGCCCGCGCAGTAGCCTGGCTGGATTTCCTTTAAACGCTGAGATGAAAGTCATTCAGCATGGAGCTCTCACCAGTGAGGATTTGAGAGGATTTTGTTCTTGTTCTTTACTACTGCCAGGAACTGTAATTAACAGTCAAATGTAAGAGATGGATGGATATATATGTGTGTGTGTGTATATATATATAAATATATTTATATATATATATATATGTATTTTTTTAGTTGATTAAATAACCTCCCCTTTTAAAAACCCACACCCATCATAACCAAAGTGGACCTGAATAGTGGAAGTCCAAATGAACAGATGCCGTCTATAAATCCACAAAACAGTGCACCTGCTAGTTTTTCCTTTGGGCCTGAAGATTAATAAAGGACCTTGTCTGTTGGAACGGCCAACACCAAAAAGACCAGAGATAACAGATGCTGCTGCGGATGTGGAGAAAAGGAGACCCTTGTGCACTGTTAGTGTTGTAGTAAATGGGTGCAGCCACTAAGGCAATATGGAGGTGCATCAAAAAATTAAAAATAGAACTACCATATGATTCAGCAAAGCCGCTTCTGAGAATATATACAAAGGAAACAAACTAACTTGAAAAGATCTCTGCACTCCCATGTTCATTGCCACATTATTGGTTGCAATAGCCAAGACGTAGAAGCAACCCAAGTGTCCATTAATGGACGAATGCATAAAGAATACTACTCAGCCATGAAAAATGAGGAAATCCTAGCATTTTCAACATTGTAGGTGGACCTCGAAGGCATTATGCTAAGGAAAATAAGCCAGACAGAGAAAAACAAATGTATTTTGGTGACTGTATGATCTCACTTATATATGAAATCTAAACCCTCCCCCACAGAAAAACCAAACTTATGGGAAAAGAGACCAGATTTGTGGTTACCAGAGGCAGAGGGTAGTCAGAGGGAGAATTGGAGGAAAGTAGTAAAAAAGCACGGATGGCCCATTTTAAGATAGATAAGCACCAGGGATAGAATGCACAGTGATGACTAGAGCTAACACTGCTGTGTGATATACAGGAAAGTGGTCAGGAAAGTAAATCCTAAGGTTCTCCTCACAGGGAAAAAATATTTTTACTCTTTTCCTTCTTTTCATTTTGTTGTGATGATGATCTTCATTTTGAGAAGATGGATGTTGGTGACAATCATTTCACCATATATGTAAATCAAACCATCATGCTACACACCTCAAACTTATGCAGGGATATATGTCAGTTTTCTCAATAGAGCTAGGACTAGTTTGCCATTAATCTCTCGTTGTTCTTTTCATCAGTAATCTTATCTCCAAAATCCTTTAACAAGTATATTAGAAATTTTTGATTTTTAGATGTTTTCACTTTGAATTTTTTCCCCTGTTGGTAAATATTTATCACACTCCTAGGAGGCTTGTTGTTTTTTTTTTTTTTTTTACAGAGAAATGTGTCTCTGAAAGGAAATACGGAAAATGGTTGCTTAGAAAATGTGAGTTTTTTTTTATATTTCTAAAAGGACTCCTATTAAAACAGCATTAGGAACATGTAATGATAAACACTTGCCCTCCTTAGACTATGAAAATGTCACTACACACCATTTTTGAGGCATCTTCTGAAAAATTTGTTTTGCTTTGGTTCGCTTTGGGTTTTTTGTTATTGCCGTTTGTTTGGTTGGTTTTGTTCGTTGCTTACTTGTTTTTTCCATGAACGTTAACATGCTCGCATTGACTCATCTACATCCACTCCTTGCCTTTTTGACCAAAAATATACAAATCAATGAAAGAGCTTATTGATGTGTTGTCGGTTCAATATGTGCCATTGAGTCTTACATGTGTATAAATAAGTGGCTTGTGTTGCTAGTAAGGAATGATGAACCGTGAGTGTCCCTTATCATCGTCCTGTTCCGCCGTCTGCCATTCTCACAGCAGTTTGGCAAAACTGAATTAAAGGTCATGACCAGAGAGTCAGTAGGTCCCATTCAGTCCAGGAGACAAGGGATGGATGGAGAAGCAACCTCAGGGTCAGTTGGGAAAAGCGGCCACAAACATACACCAGAAGTGACAGTTGGGATTAAGATCAGCTGAGAAACACCAACAAAAGCATACCGGGAAAATACCCAAAGATGAAGACTATGGAAATTAATCCAGTGTAGAATAATCAGGACCCACTTAAGTTTCCGATCGCCTCTACTTCAGGCTATGTGAAAAATTCAGTACCTGTTGCAAAGCATCACTGTTTCCTTCAGTCTTTCTCCCCCTGAGACTAGTCCTGTACGTCTTCAAAAGAAAATGATCTTTGAGCTAAGAATGAAGAGGGTTGAATAAAATAGCCCAGTGTATTTTGGTGACAGTGATTATACCTTTTAAAGTTTTCATAAATAGCACTTTACTATTATCATTATTTTCAGCTCAGCAGATAGCACCAGTTCCAGAAGTTTTGTGATATAATTGAAATTGATTTTTTTTTTTTTTTTACTAAGCAGCATATTTGGTATTTCTTCAATGAGGCTCCAGCTCTCTTCCCCCAGGCCCGCCCCTGAATTTGCGGTGAAGGAAACATGACTTCACTCCATCCCGTCCTTAATATAGGCTTGGCCTTCCTCCTCACAAAACTCTGAAGGCCTTAGAGGTCACGGGCTGCATTTACAGGGTATGGGATGTGCTCGGGGGAGGCAGCGGTGCTTAGGTCTCCACAGTTATGATAAAACACGGGTGGTCCAGCGAGGATCAATTTGGGATGGTCTTCTCCGGATTTGGCTTTTGAAGGTTTGCTTAGGACCCGAATGGTTTTTTGTTTTTTTTTTTTCTTCATTACCATTTCTTGTCTGTTACAGTTTTAAACAATACATCCAACCTTTTTATTAGAGGTTAAGTTTAAAATATCTTTCCTCGTGGCACAATTCCAAACGCATGCTTTACCCACTTTGCAAATGCCTCCAGCTCACAAAACGAGAGAAAATCTTTCCGTGACACGACGGTATCGCCATCTCTTTTCACGTGGGAGGGCTGCACGCCTACACAGCAGATTTTTGCTGTGTTGTGGTGTGCGCGCAACAAAGAGCTGCACCTCTGCAGGGTAACTTGTGTGAGCGCTTCATGCCTCTCGCCCTGGAGACTTGGCCCAGACTCCCAGCCAAGTGGAGGTCAGGAAGGACCCCGCCCTGACGCTTCTTTTCTGTAAATGTTTCCCTGTGGTTCTCCACAGCCTCATGGAATGTATTCCTTTCAGTCTCCCTCGGAATCATTTGTGTCTCATTATTTGCAGATGGAAAAAAAAAAAAAAAAGAGGGGCAAACTGACAAACAGGGAAGGGTCGTTTTATTTAATATGCGTATGGTCGCTGGCTTGAGTCTGAAATGGGTGCTTGGGCTCCAACCGAAGGAGTCTGATAATAGAATGTAAGGATCTTTCTTACTCTTTCCTACCTTCTTTTCTTCTTTCCTTTCGTTTCCCTCTCCCTTTTTCTTTCTCTCTTTCCCTTTCTTCGTGTTCTGTGTGTCGTAAGGCCGGTTTGCCCCCACACTGCTCGTTTACCCTCTTTTCCTTATGATGGAATCTTTTCGTCCTTCTGACTCTCAGATTTGTTCTAAATCGCTGTTAATGCATTTATCACTTTTGACATAAGGTGGTAGATTTTTTTAGCTTGTATTTTCCTCCCCTTTGCAACTCTCTTCTTTCACTAATGGTGGGGAGTGACAACTAGTGATTACAGGAATCCTGAAAATGCCACTGGGAACTCAGAAATAAGAGGTGCTTCATCAAGACGGAGACGTGCATTCTAGCCTGGAGCCCAGAGGCACCCCCCACTCCTTTTAGCTTCACTTTACTAGTAAAACCAAAGCAACCTCTTCCTACCTCCTGACCTGGAGGTTCTGGCGGAAAACCTCAGTGAGCCCAAGGGTGTGCATGGCCCCACTCAGTGCTTCGACGCTCCCCTCCCACTTGCAGTCGGCTCTGCAGTGAATGCTGTGTTGTTTCCGTACCAGGCAAAAAACCTTTTTGTGTAAATAGAGATACAAAATGTGTAGGTGCTACATAATAAGCGTAAGGGGGAAAAAAAAAACTCAGAACCCAACCCAAATGTTTCAGTGTATTTCCACGTTACCACCTTGTTTCCTCTTTCTTGTTCGTCCTCTTTTTTTTTTTAACTCCTCACATTGACCTTTCTCTCTCCCTTTCTCCACTTTGGACTGACTGAAGTGTGTGGCCGAGGCCACAGTGGAGCTCTGGGGATCACTGATCACATCAGACCTTCAGTGTCTGCTTATCCAACAGAGTTCGGCGTAGAGCCAGACTGCAAAACCGCTCCGCTCTCCTTGGAATGGAGCAGCTGCCGGCCTTCAGTGGGCCCCGTCGTGAATTACCACGCGAGGTCCGGATCTCCACAAGTTCATGCATTCATTCAGCAGATGTTTGTTCGGCACTTTCCAGGGGCCTGGCTGCTGTAGTTTGAGGACGCTACAGAGGACGGGCAGACAAGCGTTCCTCTGCACGTACCCCCATGGTATGGTGTATTTTCACAGTCTCTTAGGCAAGAGCAGGTATTTTTTAAATTTTTCTAATTTTTTAATTTTTATTTTTTTATTCTTTTTTAAGAGCAGTTTTTACAAATAACTCTAGCATCTTTTAGAAACACAATCACCAATGTTTTAGTGACTGTAAATATCTTGTTCACTTTTATACATCTTCTATTTTTTTTTTTAAAGAAACGGGGTGCTGGGACGCCTGGGTGGCTCAGTGGGTTAAAGCCTCTGCCTTCGGCTCAGGTCATGATCTCAGGGTCCAGGGATCGAGCCCCACATCGGGCTCTCTGCTCAGCGGGGAGCCTGCTTCCCCTCTCTCTCTGCCTGCCTCTCTGCCTACTTGTGTCTCTCTCTCTGTCAAATAAGTAAATAAAATCTTTAAAAAAAAAATAAAAGAAATAGGGTGCCGCAAAATCAAAGTGAACACTTTTTATCTCACTTTATATGTGTAGGACAGCTTTTCGCAGTACAAGTTTTACTTTCTCTTCCCCCATTTCCTTGGCTCTACTGGGAGGGGGGGATTAGGGGGAAAGAAAAAAGAAAGAAGGAAAAAGAAAGAAAAGAAAAAGAAAAAGGACACATGTTTGGATTTTCACCACCTGGTTATGGTTAGTTCTTTATTTTAAAATCGCTTTCAAAACAGATCAGACATTACACTGTTAAAAACAATTTTCACTGTCGGTATTGAATATCATACTGCGCTTGTAGTAATAACTGATAGATATCTAGAATAATCTTCAATAGGACTGAGACTATAAAGAACTGTCAATCACTGAGTTTAACTTTAAACACAGATGATTTGAATTCATGTTAGCAGCGCGAGGAAGCCAAGAAGATGGAATGGTGCTGCTTGGAGAAAAGATGATAGGATTACCTCTGCAGTTTGCCTTTCTTGCTGGTCGTTTGAGTCACTAAATCAAGGCAAAGTTTATGAAAAGCCTGTGGCTGAGGTCCCCCAGCTCTTCGTCCCTGCTGAGATTTTCCTGTTATAAATCTGCTGTCCGAAATAAGTGCTTTCCTTGTGACTTAATTCTATGCAGGCCCAAACACCTTGGTTCAACACGTCAGCTAGGCCGCCATGATGGTCTTGAGAGCAGCAGGGACCTCATTAACTTGAGCCGTTACAAAGAAAAGGGGTTCACATGCTCTCTGTCATCATTCACTGCTCTGGCCACAGGCTTGTGGATGCTGAAAGAAAGCCATGAACTCGAAGGGGGTCATAGGGCCCGAACTTTGGGGGGGAGAAGGGTGCCGCCACGGAGGAAGGAGAGAGAGGTCAGGTTATCCGTTTAGAAAGAGACAGTTACACTTTTTAATATTTTCCATGGCACCTCATTTAAAAAATCGGTTATTTAAAAATATTTCTGTTGCTATCATCATCAGCTAGACTTGCACTGTCCAGTAAGGAGCCGCCGGCCACACGAGGGTATTTAAATTTAAAATAATTAAAATCTAATGAAATTCCAATCTACTTCCTCAATTTGTACTCACCTCATTTCAGGTGCCCCACATCCCCACCTGGCTGAGGGCTCCAGACTCAAACAGCACAGATAGAACATCCCATCATCACAGAAGGTTCCATTGGACAGGGCTGGTGTAGATGTTTGTAGACTATCTCTGGGTCTCTGGTCACTTGACACCGTTACATCAATCAGGAGTTTAAAAGGTTTAGGCAGTAAGGGCTGAATACTCAAATTTAAGCATGATTCCATTTTGCATATTCTGATTTTGTGTTCGTTGTCTTCCCATTAAAGCCATACGGATGGTTACTTTAATTACTATGTTTTTGCATATCGTATATGTCAGTGCTGTGCAGCCTGTCCTCCCCAGGGGTCCAGCCTGCAGACCGTTAGTTATCAGCCAATAGGGAGTAGGTAAGAACCTGAGGGCAAGCGTTTGGACATTCTGATGGGGATTCAGCCCGGCAGTGACTTCCAGTCATTCACGTTGACCGTATTTTACAAAAAGATCAGTCTGTGAGAGAATGGAAATTTTTTAAAAAGAAATAACTGGCCCATCACCCTGCTTGAGAAGCAAAGATGTTATGCAAACTTTCACCTTTGGAGACACATTAATCAGTTAAGGTAAAAATTTCAGACAGGATCAGCTTATAGCAAAGGAACAAAAGCTGAACTCAGAGTTAAAAATTATTATTAAATGTGTAATTATTTGGCACGACTATGAACTTGGTCTCCAGTAGTTTTCTCCTTCAGCCTTGAATGTAGAGTAAGGATGTGAAGGCCACGTCGTCTTTTCTGTAAATCTGGCTCCACTTGTACGGAGAATCCTCTATATCGCAGGGGGCCATGACCAGAGGAAGGCGGGCCAGGGTGCCTGGAATCAAGAGGAATGTGCTTATTTGTTATGTTTGGCCAAGTTGGGAAGATTTGTGCTTTCGCCCAGACAAGTTGCGAGTACCTGCAAAGTATTACAGTGTTTGGCTTGAGAAATAAGCGTTGCCGTATCGCAGCACAAAGGAGAAGCTTCCCTGTGCTGGGAAGGGATGTTCTGAACCATAGGGAATAGGCTTGGCCTTGTTGCCGTTCCAATCTTCTCCGACTGAAGTCTGAGCTTTCCAAGGGAAGGAGCTGGGCGTGGCTCCCTTATCTCCCTCGACTCACCCAGCAGGTACCACATGGTGGAAACAAACACACCTAACGATCAGGTCAGTCATTGCATTCATTCAGTATGATACCAAATCAGTGCTTCGATATTAGCCTCACCTGATTGTTCCATAATCCTGGGTGTACGGAGTTGAAACTCCAGCAAGGTCAATGACTTGTGTAACCAGAAAAGCCTTGTTTGAGCTACTGCTATTCCTTAGCTTTAAAACGATAATACTGGCTTATGTGGGAGACAATACAAGGAACAAGTTATTGTGAAATATTTTACTAAGAAATAAGGCTAAAATTCTCATTGCATAGACTATTGCCACCAGAAACCAGCCAGTATTCACTGGAACTTTTTGTAAAGCTTTGTTCCACGTGTCAGAGGAAGTTGGAAATTGCTGCTTGGGCTTGCAGAACCAAAACCTGGTCCTTGGAAAGAGGATCTCAGGGCTGTCTGCTTCCCTCACCCCATTTCTATTTCTTTGCATCACATAACTGACCCCAAAGTCAACATTCCTCCCCAAATAAATAAACCATTCAAGTTGTTTACCTTCTGCTGCTGCTTACTCATCACCTCGGGATTTCCGAGTTATTTATCCTCCAGAAGCAACCACTCTCTGGGTCTTGTCTGGGAGCCCTACTGATCTGAGGAAGGAAGAAGCTGAGGCCTGAAGACTTACGGAGTTTCCCTCCACCAATAACTCACACGAGCTGGATGTGTGCAGATGGGGGAAGTGACTCTTACAGCCCAGAGCCGCCTTCTGGAGGCAGCTCTCAGGAGTTAGGAAGCTCATTCCGAGCAACAGAATGTTCTGCTGACTTATAGGAGATTTGGGATATAGGAAATCATGGGATTTATAGGAGAAAACACAGGCAGAAGTAGGCTCTGAAAGGAGTGGAGCTCTCCATCTTTAGGCTCACAGAGCTCATCCTCCCAGCCTTGATCTTAAAGCCACATTCACACCCATGAGAAACACCACCCCTCATGAGAGCACTGAAAGGAAGATGTGCGGGCTGAGTATTGCCTGGTCCCTCACAGCTGCAGCTGTGTATCTCCAGGGAGCCTGTGGCTCTGATACACCATAAGCCAGGATTTCTCAGCCTCGGTACTGTTAGCATTTGGGGCTGCTTAAGTCCTCTGTGGGCTATTCTGTGCATTTTAGAATGTTTAACAGCATCACTGGCTTCTACTCGCTAGATTCCAGTAGCAACCACCCCCAGATGTGACAACCAAAAACATCTCCAGACATTGCCCAGTGTCCCCTGGGAGGCAAGATCACCTTGGATTAAGACCAACTACTGTATGGAGACTCGCATAGGGTTCCAGATGTGCTGTGATTTCTCAGAAAGATCTGGTAACTTTGTTTTAGGAGTCTCTGGGAAAATGATTAAGAAATGTATACTTCATTTTATAACCAAAAAGTATGTATGCCACCTCTTGTATGAGACACTCAGTTGAGTTCTGAACAAAGCAATCAAAACTCTCTCTTCTGGACATGAATTTTCTGAGCCAATCAAATGATGATTTTTGCCATGTAGAGAATCTGAAGATAAATAATATTTAAAATATACCAATAAGAATTGACATTGCCTCTGTCCTAAGATGTGCCTTAAAGAACTTGTCCCTTCGTACAAATGGCTAACGGACACATTAAAAAATGCTCAACATCACTTGGCATCAGAGAAATACAAATCAAAACCACAAAGAGATACCACCTCACACCAGTCAGAATGGCTAAAATTAACCAGTCGGGAAATGACTGGTTATCTGACTAGATGTTGGTGAGGATGTGGAGAAAGGGGAACCCTCCTACACTGTTGGTGGGAATGCAAGCTAGAGCAGCCACTCTGGAAAACAGTATGGAGGTTCCTCAAAAAGTTGAAAATAGAGCTACCCTATGACCCAGCGATCACCCTACTGGGTATTTACCCCCAAAATACAAATGGAGTGATCTGGAGGAGCACGTGCACCCCAGTGTTTATAGCAACAATGTCCACAATAGCCAAACTATGGAAAGAGTCCAGATGTCCATTGACAGATGAATGAATAAAGAAGACGGAATAAATCAGACGGGGATTGGGGAAAGTGTTCCAGAGGAAATGAAGTTGAAGCTAAAAAGCTATGTTTTGAAGGATGAATAGGAGTTAACTGGATGAAGAAGCAGGCAAGAATGCCCTAGGCAGAGGAAGCAATCTGTATGCAGGCTCAGAGGGATCAAGTAGTACAATACGGAAAACTATGAGAGGCTCCACCTTAGCAAAGGGTTCCTTGGGGCAGGGTAGAAAATGAAGTGAGAGAGTCAGATGCAGATCTTGTAGGGGCTTTGGGTGCTGAGCCTGAAGCCACGGCAGAAATGCACTGGCAGGATTGTAGTGGGGACGGAACTTCTTGGCAGCCCCTTTAAGCAAAATCATAGGGGATAAATGGAAGGGCTCAGACCAGAAACAGAGTCCAATAAGGAGGGAGCAGTAGTAATTTGGGAGAAATTGATAGGGACCTAAAACAAGGCCATAGCCGTGGGTTAAGGAGAGGGAGAGAAAAGTAGATCTTTTAGAGATTAAGATCAAATCTATCGATTGATTGAATATGGAGACTTGGCATAGAAGGGACATTTATAATGGATCCTACCCAGAGTTCTGACTTAGCTGGATCATTGACTGGTTTTTGATCCCAAAGATAAGAGAATCCGGGAAGATCCATTTGGGGAAAGAATAATGAGACAGACTGGTTAAAACCTTGAGTTCTGAAATTAAATTTGACCTGCATTTATATTGCCAGTTCTGTTCTCTACCAACTGCACAAACTAGCTTGGCTCGCCTAACTTCTCTGAGCCTGGCTTTCCTCATTCACTAAACAGGGCTGACGGTAGTACCTACCTGATAGGTTTCTGTAAGGAGTAAGTGAGATAACCATTCAGAAGAATGACACCTAGCACTTATTAAGTGCTTAATAAGTGTTAGGCACAGTGTGAAGAAAGCCCCTCTGGATTGTACAGTGCAGTGTCCCCGAGCCCAGGCAGCCCGACTTCAGAGCTTGTACTTGGAACTGTCATCCCCACGTACTGCCTCCGGTGCGGCAGGTGCAGGTCAGTTAAATGGTTGCAATGTGGCCTGCACTAGGGGATCAGTTCGTCCTAAGGATGACAAACTAGGCAAGAGATTAATCACAGGAGATTTTCTGTGCCAGGCTAGGGAGTTTGACCTTGATCATAGGTGAAGAATAAAGAAATGCTGGGATTTTAAGCAAGGAGATGACAGGTCACAAATTTTAGTCTAGTTTAGATTTTATTTATTTGTCAGAGCGAGAGAGAGAGAGCGCACGAGAAAGAGAGAGAGCGCAAGCACAGGCAGGGGAAGTGGCAGACAGAGGGAGAAGCAGGCTCCCCGCCGGGCAGGGAGCCAGACGCGGGACTTGATCCCAGGACCCTGGGATCATGACCTGAACCGGAGGCAGATGCTTAACTGACTGAGCCACCCAGGCGCCCCACAAATTTCACTTTAAAATAATCATTTCAACAACAGTGTGGAAGGGCTAAACTAACACCACACAAAGGGGTTAGAGGAAAAGGCCCTCTGCCTTCTTTGTTCTTGTCTCCCTGGCTGTATAGAAAACTTTATTTGCCAGCTTGCTTTGCTCACTTCCAAGTAAAGGGGAATAAAACAATGAGGCAAACACGAGGTGTTCTGAGGGTGTTAGCATAAAATTTCTCTCTTAGTGGGTCCCCACGAGCTGCAGATAATGCGGGTCCCGGAGGTTTCGCCTTAAAAGGCCAATACTTGACAGTGGACAAAGCAGGGAAGGAAGTGCCTTCGCAGATGGAAAGGAGCAGCCAAGCCTGTGGGACCACAGCAGGCTCCAGCCCAGAGGCAACACCCGGCATCGTCTAGACCTGTTGGAGTGAGTTGGTCTAATTGGCTTGTCCAAAAAAGAATCTTCAAATTTTAATGGTGCGTAGTTGTGCTCGCAAACTTCCCTCTGCCAAGTGTGAGCTCTAGAAGTGAGGGTTCAAGGGCCCCGCAGTGGCTTGGCTGGAGGCCATGAGGGTGTTTTAATGACTTTGTATGGTTTAATGACTTCATTCAGAAAGAACAGTTTGGATTAGAGAGGGGGATAAATACATGAGGGGGTAGCCATCTTGACAGGGGAAGCTTGATGAGAGCGTGTCAGATAATCTTCTGCAGAGGAACATTTCTGCTTTAAATCTAATTGGAATCAGGGCTTTCCTTTCTCTCCGTGACAGTCCTGCTGCTACAGCATGAGGAATGGGAGAGCTCTGGGGGAGAGTTAGCAGATTTGAGGTCCAACCTAAGCTCTGACTGGCTGGCGGCTGGAACTTGGGCGGAGGCTTGAACTCCATGGGTGGCCATAGCTCAGCCCTTAAGTGAAAAGACTAGGTCATGAGGAGGGAGGAAAAAGGAAGGGGTGGAGGAGAAGGGTGGGAAGGAAGAGGAAGGAAAGAAGAAGGAAACGAGAATGGTGATTTTCATTTACCTCATTTGTGGTCTACTTACCTGAGCGCCTTGCTATGTGGTTCATAATCTCCCAACGGTACTTCCATCGTTCTTTGTAGATCTCTTCAGGTGAACGTTGTTATGGTTCTGTGATTCTGTGGAAGTTCTAGGAATGATTTGGAATGACAGAAGATGATGACAAAGCCTTCCTGTATGATAGGAGGTGATGTTTCAAAACCTGGAGGCTGCGTCCACAGAAGCCAGGGGCAGGAGTGAAGATCGGCATGTGTGGTAGAAAAAAATCTGTGTTGATCAAATCACGGTGGCCGGGTTTGTTTGGTTCTCCTCTGCTAGTCCACCTGAAGACTGCTTTATAGCTAGGGCCCAAGCAGCCTCTTCAGTACTGCTACTGAGTAATGTTTATTTTTAAATCTAGTGGTTTTGCTGCTCTCGCTGCTCCATCAAATCCCCAAGCCTTAGCCTAGCTTTCAAGCTATCTGTCACCTAGCTTCCTGCCTTACCACCACTCTTGTCCCTTGCTCCCCGGTCACACAGCTTTCTTCCCTTGTCCTGGAGTGTGTGTTCATTCTCTCCTGACTTCACACCTTCCTCATGCACCCAGAATGATTTGGCACAGAAGCAGGAGTCCCTTTATGGCCCAAGCCCTGGGCTCAGAGCTGGGAGGACGGAGAAGTCCATACAGAATTGAATGTTCATGTGCTTTTAAATATGGGGTGGGATGAAAACCCAGAACATCTCACCTAAAGGATACAGATGTCACCACCCTTCCCCCTGCCCATCTTCCTCTTACCCGCTCTCTGAAGCCAAGCCCCTGCCGGCAGAAAACCCCAGTCTGTCTACCTGAGTGCTCGTCTAATGACCCAGAGCTGACACACTCTCTCTCGTCTCGACAGGACTTAGACTCTGTCTCACACAATTTGAATCTTTATTTTCTATTCTGTTGGTAATGTGTGAGGCACTTTGCGTTCTTCATCCCCAAATCCCACCACAACCCAGCAATATCTGTCTCTCTGGATCTTTCCAGCCCTTTGTTTCTATGATGAGTCTTAACTGGAATGTCTCTCTTCTCTTTTCTATTGCATAATCTTCTTCCAACCTTGCACATTTTTGTGGCTGGGTGGGCCATGGGACATTACTATTATTACAATTACCCGACCTTAATAACTAACACCTTGTAGCCTTTTAACCACTGACAAAGCATCTTTATATCCATTATCTCATTGTTTTACACAAGAACTTGGTTATGTGATTAGCGCAGATATTAATTAGCATCCCTGATTTACAGATGAGAAAATAAATCTCGCAGGAGCTTAGAAACCTGTCTTTTGCATATCATATAACAAAAGGTCATGAATAAGATCATGTTGTCCCTTGCTATCTCTGGGGAAGAAATGTGTAGGTAATTTAGCTACCTCAAAATTTCTGCTGAGAAAATCATCCACCTGGGTTGTGGCACTGCTTAGTACCTAAGGTTTCTTAACCCTCTCTGACGTTAGTTGAAGCCTTGTGGATTTATAGTGCTTCTCAACAGAGCTGAGTGGGTCAAGTAGCAAATGTGTA